>OX596035.1:17788206-18410913 GCA_951394065.1 Venusia cambrica
AAGAGGTTGAGATGTCTACGCTTTGAATTTACTGAATTTTGAAACCATTTTTCTTGTCTTTATTCGAAAATACTAGTGGGTTGGTAAAATTGGCTTGAAATGATCATACTTTCATAAATCTTCTTATACTTACTAAAAACGGATGGTAATTATTTGAATTCAAGTACCTGACCTATGTTAAATATTTATCATCTTATACGAGAATTTAAAATTCTGTTTGTCTACGTAAAAAATATTTTAAAGATTTGTTAATCACTCCGAAACTAAAAACTTACGTATTTTGTTTAGTGTAACTGCAAGTGTGTGGATACAAATTGCTCTTTATTTCAAAACGAAAATACTATGATAAATCACTTGAAAATGAGGCGAGTCCATTGCTGCGTATTACTGAGCCATTAGCAGCTCGCCGCTGTGTAGCGAGTGATGTATGGTGTGCGTGATTTATGTGCCGGACATGACGCTGTTTGTTTTTAGTGGTTCACCGTCGGGTCATGGAAGGATTACGTCTTGTTCTGTGCCAAAAATGTCTTCGACCTGAAAGGGGGTTTCACTCAGAACGTATTTTGTCCAAGACCCAATTTCTATAGAACTACATTTACTATGAAGAATGGTTACGTAAAAATATTACAAATATACAGAAAGTATCTACATCACAGCTGATAGCAAACGAAATATAAACATAAACCTGTAATAAATCTACAATAACAGTTCCATTAACTTATCTAACAGCAAATTAATTATGCAACGAGCTGGATCATTATTTACTTATCTAATTATATGTCACTCTAATAGCCGCCGATCATGCGGCATTATTATTCACTGTGTTAATTTGACAATTTGGTGAAAGTTTTTTCATGTTTCTTACTAAATATGATAACTATTGGCGACAGCCCGAGGTTCTTGCCTTTCTCCTCGTGTCCTGTTCGCGATTCCGAACAGGTGGTAGATCTGACGTTTCTAAATGATCCTAAAAATAATTAATGAATAAAAGCGATGTTTTTGTATCTCGTACAAAGCAACTTTTGTTTGTAGATCTGTTCAAGATATTTGAACACGCAGCAAAACGCATAGTGCATTGTAAGCGTTCACAATGGCAGTTTGCTGCGAATCAAGTAAATCTAAATCAGTTCGCGTCTTACCATCAACCAGAGCGGCTCATAACCATAATTCATTTAGCAGTAATAATTATTTAGAGTGTTAGTGCTAAGTGAATCAAACCAATATAATTTGTCAAAATAACCAGACTTTTATATACTTACCTATTTATTAAACTCAAGGGATTTGTAGGGGTCTCGCCGACCATAACATCGAGAAGCTAAAATCCTTTTCATGGTCCTTCGAAAATAAAAAATACCAGTGTCTAACGAGTGTACAGTGCTACAAAGCTGCATCACCAAGAAGAGGGCTGCGGTGACTATCGTTTGGAGCAGACAAGGTCAGAGCGATCCATTTATTATATCTACATTGTTTGTGTATTGTATAGCATACCAGCAACACGATGGACGTAGAAAATCTCTTCATAAACCAGACGGAGATCTACGAAGCTCTGATAAAGTTGTTAACTAATATAAAAAAAGATGGTTCTGAGCGGAAGACCATCGATATTTATAAGCGGAAGGCTGACATGTTGGAAGCTTATTGGAAAGATTACCAGGACAACCATAGTAGATTGTGTGAGTTTGCGTCTCCTAATCACGCGTACTTCGAGAAAGGGTGCTATGACATTGCCCGAGAGGTTTACTTGCGTATTAGAGAGATCATAGATAAAACCTTTGACCAACTAGGTAAAATGAAGCTGTTAGGTGTTAGCCCCCATAAACCAGAAGTGGAGGCACCGCCGCCGCAACAATTACCAAGCATTTACGCGGAGCAGCGCAGCATTATCCTAGGTCAACAGGAGGTGACCCCCCGTCAACCAGGGACGGGGGCACAGCCATTACCATCGCCTAGTCTGTATGCGAGGAACCATCGCACCAGGCAGGATCAACCAGGGGTGAATCTTTGCCAACCAGAGGTAGAGGTGCCACAGCAACCATCAGCAAGTGTCTGCACCAGGCAGCTCAGCGTGAGTCAACGTCAACCAGATACGGAGGCTTCGCGGCCGCACCAAGACACTGCTTCTCGTTATGAGGAAATTTTCCCTTTGCGAGAATCTTCGTCTCCATCAAGGGGAAGAAGTAAACTAGATCACTTAATAAGAAAGCAGATTATTAACTTCAAAGCGTTTGAAAGAACTGTAGTTCGGATAGACATAGGCAAGTTCGAAAACAAGTGGCAGTTCGAAAGCGCTCTGAAATCACTGGACAGCCGTTGGAGTGATATCGATAAGCTCCATTGGGAGATCGAAAGTGAGGACGGAGGCTGCGACAGCGCATACCAAGAAGATTTCTGCAAACACGAAAAAACGTACTGTGAGTTGACGGACAGCATCAATACCAAGATGTGGGCAGTAAAGCACCGCGAGAAGTCAGCTCCTCAGATAAATATTCCTGTTTTTAACGGGACCTACAACCATTGGGTCTCTTTTAAAGATTTGTTTAGTGAGGCAATCGATAAGAACCCGGCAATGTCCAACGCGCAAAAGATGCAGTTCTTAAAGGGTAAGGTGACCGGAGAGGCGGAGCGTCTGATACATCATCTGCAGATTAGCTCCGATAATTATCATGTATGTTGGGAAATTTTAAACCACCGCTATGAGAACAAGAAGCTTATTTTTACGTCTCATGTCAACATACTTCTTGGGGTCCCAAGCATGACACAACAGTCGATGCCGACGATAAAAAAGTTGCATGATGTGACGAAAGAAACCCTTCATGCAGTTAAGAACTTGGGCGTCGACGTCGATTCGTGGGATCCACTTTTAGTTCATCTTTTAGCACAAAAATTGGATAACGAGACCTTCAAAGAGTATGTAGAGTCTGTGAAAATGCCCAGAGAGCTGCCCTCTTTACAGGAGTTCCTGGCATTCCTAGAGATGAAATTTACAGCTTTGGAGGTATCCCGTCGCAAGCAAGAGCCGGTCGCTAACCAAAAAGCTACGCCTCAATCGTCAAAATCAAATTACCATTACCATAAGAAAAGTTTTCAACAAAACCATTTAGTGAGCAAAGAAAGCTCAAGGCCTAGTTCAAACGCATTTCACGTATCTAGGTCTCCAACCTGCGGAGTGTGCAATGCTGAGCATGGATTATGGCAGTGCCCTGATTTTCACAAGATGACTAATGAGCAAAAATTAAATACAATCAAGCATTTAGATTATTGTAAAATTTGCATGTGTCATCACAAAAAACCGTGTCAATCGTCCAAACGGTGCCGGATTTGTTTAGGTCCACACAACAGTTTTTTACACGATGCCCTAGTTAATCAAGGTCCATCTCCGTCAGCAAGATCGAAGACGAACACGAGTGGCAAGGAAATGGTGTCAAGAACAACCAACGTGTCTTGGGATGAATCTTCTGAAATACTTCTCGCCACTGCCATAGTTAAAGTCATAGGGGTTGATGGCAGTCAGCATGAGATGAGAGCTCTAGTCGACCAAGGATCTCAAGTATCCTTGATCAGCGAAAAAGCGGCGCAAGTCCTAGGGTTGAAGAGAAACAGTTTTAAAGGTCAAATATTCGGTCTAGGACAGAAGCAAAATAACGCAAAGGGCACACTAGAATTATCGATCCAATCCTGCCACAGTGATTATTCCCTGAACATCAACGCTATCATCGTAAATAATTTGATGAAACAGCTACCAAATAATTCGTTTATCATGCCGGAATCATGGCATCATATCCAGGGTATAAAATTGGCCGATCCAAAGTTCAATGTAAGCAGACCAGTAGATTTACTCTTCGGGGCCGATATATACAGCAAGATTATGTTAGGCGGCATTCTACGAGGAGATAAAGATGATCAACCATTGGCCCAACAGACACTATTAGGATGGCTGCTCTGTGGGTCCACAAAACCACAATACCATTGTAATGTCGTTCTCAATCACACTGAAGATTTATTGAAATATTGGGAAAATGAGGATATAAATCAACAGGTAGAGATGTCAAACGACGACCACGAGTGCCTACAGTATTTTTTAGAAACCACTAAAAGGGTTGAAGGAGGAAAATATGAAGTCCGACTACCATTTAAGCCCTCCATGAAAGAAAAGCTAGGTGTTACTAAGCCGCAAGCTTTGGCTCAATTCCGTAGTATGGAGAGAAAGCTAGAGAAGTGCGCTGAGTTAAAAGTGGATTACCAAAAATTCATGGATGAGTACATCAACCTGAACCACATGAAACCATTAACCAATAACCAGGTGGCTGGGTACTACTTGCCTCATCATGCAGTCACACGAACAGAGTCCACCACCACCAAACTGAGGGTTGTGTTCAACGCATCCGCTAAATCCTCTTCGGGCTACAGTCTTAATGATGTAATGTACAGGGGTCCAAATATACAAAAGGATCTTCAGGAACTTATCCTAAGATGGAGGCAATTTAAATACGTATACACTGCTGACATCGAAAAAATGTACCGCATGATAAGAGTCCACGAAGATGATCAGGACTATCAAAAAATTATATGGAGAGATTCAAACCAGCATATCCGAACTTATCAACTCGTCACGCTTACCTACGGAACCAAACCCGCGGGATTTCTAGCTATGATGTGCTTAAGACAGTTAGCGGCTGATGAAAGACAAAGTTTCCCCGACGCGGCAAAGGAGTTAGAGGAGTGCTTCTATATGGACGACTACTGTGGAGGGCACCATTCCATAGAAAAGGCGAACCAACTGAAGGCCGACCTCATTAAACTGCTAAGGCTAGGTGGATTCAATCTAAGAAAATGGGCCTCAAATAAACCAGAGCTCATGACAGATTTGGAAAAGGAACAATGCAACCAGTCTACGTACGAGTTCAAGCAAACCGATTCTACCAAAACGTTGGGACTCGGCTGGAACCCGCAAAAGGACAAGTTCACATTCAAGTCTACTATTGATCCGCAGTCGCCAATCATAGCCACAAAAAGATCCCTCCTATCCGACATTTCAAAATTATTCGATCCGTTAGGGTGGCTTACCCCCCTTAGCACTACGATGAAGACAATGTTCCAAAAAGTTTGGATGTCAAAGTTAGATTGGGATGCAAAACTACCAGAAGACATCAATTCCGAATGGACCAGTCTCAAGCAAGAGTTACCATTGATTAGCGATATCGAGATAAGTAGATGGCTGGGAATTGAAGAAACCCAAAATATAACATTATGTGGCTATTCCGATGCGAGCCTCAAAAGCTACTCTTGCGTTATCTATTGTAAGACAGTAAAGAACGGGAAAACCACCGTAAGGCTAGTCGCAGGAAAAGCCAGGTTGGCGCCTCTAAACAAAAGTGTGTCTATACCAAGGCTGGAGTTGATGGGGGCACAGCTGTTAACCCAACTGATGCAGAAAGTCCAAAGCTGCTTAGCGGATTATCCGATTGATGTTCACTGCTGGACCGATTCGACCGCGGTGTTAGGATGGTTAAACGGAGATCCTGCTCGCTGGAAGCCATTTGTTGCTAATCGGGTAAAGTTCATCACCAAAACAATACCTGCGGACAGGTGGCGATATGTCAAAACCACAGATAATCCAGCTGATTGCGCAAGCCGCGGATTAACGGTCAAGCAGCTCAAAGATCACACATTGTGGTGGCACGGACCATCGTGGCTACCATCACATACCAATCAGAAAAATCAAACCATTTATGAAACCGAGCTAGAAATAAAAGCGTCGTTTTGCAATATAGTTACTCAAACGGATAACAATGGTGCAAGTGGTAGTGAAATAATAATTGATTTATTGCAAAAATATAGCTGCATAACAAAAATAATTCGCATTATCGCATGGATACTACGAGTGCCAGTTTGCAATAAACGAGGTTACCAAGGCTACCTAGATTCACATGAACTCAATCGCGCAAAAATGCTGATAGTCAAAAGCATACAGTCAGCTGAATTTTTTGATGAAATTAATTCTATAAATAAACGCGGAAATGTAGGTAATAAGAGCAGAATTCTTAATTTGAATCCCACTTTAGGCAAAGATGGGATACTACGCGTCGGAGGTCGATTAAGAAATGCTCATGTAAGTGAAGAGATGAAACATCCGATCATCTTGCCGCATAACCACCGCCTTACCACATTGATGATAGATCAAGCCCACAAATCATCCCTTCATGGAGGAACGCGTCTCACTTTGGCTACTCTCCGCCAGCAGTATTGGATTATCGGGGGATACAGTGCAACAAAAGCGCATGTGAGAAGATGCGTTATATGCAAAAGGCAGGATCCTGGAAAGCAGAACCAGCTTATGGGAGATTTGCCGGAAGCCAGAGTTAATCCTGAACATGCATTTCATCACTGCGGGGTGGACTATACAGGGTTTGTCGAGGTGAAAGCAAACAAAGGGCGTGGGATCAAAACCACAAAGGGTTACATTGCGGTGTTCGTGTGTATGGTTACAAAAGCCGTCCACCTAGAGCTTGTATCAGATATGAGCAGTGCAGTTTTTTTGGCAGCACTAACAAGAATGACAGCCAGGAGAGGAGTCCCACGTCATATTTACAGCGACAACGGAACCAATTTCGTTGGAGCAAACAGAATAATAAAGGAAGAGCACGACCAGCTGATGCAAGTGTTCAGCGAAAGTTGCCTGGTTGAAATAGCAGAAATGGGAATCCAGTGGCATTTCAATGTGCCTAGCTGGCCAAGTGCAGCCGGTCTGTGGGAACGAGCTGTTAGATCACTTAAGGGGCATCTTAGGAGGGTTGTAGGGCAGCAGAAACTAACCTTCGAGGAGTATACCACATTGTTGGCTAGGATAGAAGCATGCCTCAACTCTCGCCCTCTATGTGCCTTGACAGAAGAACCGGACGACCTAGATTTTCTTACGCCAGCACACTTTCTATCAGGAAAACCAGGGACAGTGCTCATAGAAACAGAAAACGATGCCCGAACCAGATGGCATCTGATAAAGAAGTTGTTTCAAGATCTTTGGAAGAGATGGAAGGCTGAGTACTTAGTGCAGCTATCATCCAGAAATAAGTGGCGCAAACCACAGAAAAACATTAGCATCGGTGACTTGGTTGTGATCCATGACGACAATCTACCTCCAGGAAAGTGGGCTCTTGGTCGGGTTATAGACACGCACCCGGGGGATGAAGGTTTAGTCAGGGCTGTTTCGCTAAAAACAAAAAACGGGGTCATGAAACGGCCGATTGTGAAACTTTCTGTGTTGCCTCTTAACAACAATGACATACAAACAGAACCAGAACCAAAACCAAAACCAGAATCAAAACCAGAACCAAAACCAGAACCAAAACGTAAAAGTATAGCAAGATCCACAATGACGACCATCGCAACCGCGCTTCTGTGTCTCACCTTGCTATTCACACCAGCTCAAAGTCTGCACGAAATAAAACAACTATCAACCAACCAAACTTTATATTTCGATCCTATATCAAAGTTACATCTAATCAGAGATAAATGGTCCATAGTTGTATACTACGATATGGGACCATACTGGGGAGGCATAAAAACATACAAGCAAATGATGAATTATACAGAAAAACTATGCCAAGTGATTGAAAAAACATCGCAGTGTAATAATATCCTCCAGCAGGCGAACCATGATTTCCAAGAAATGACTTACTACAACGAACTTTTGCTGACACAGCGTTTCAGCGTCCACGCTAGACGACGGCGGCGTCGCGACACGGCCCAGACAGCGAGGCGCCTCCCGCGGGGAATTATTAATGCTGTTGGCTATCTAGCGAATGATTTGTTTGGAGTTTTAGACTCACGCTTTGCGGAGCAGTATATCAAGGATATTGATATCTTAAAAACTAATGAAAAGCATCTGTCAAACCTGTGGAAAAATCAGACCTCCATAATTGAAGCGGAGTTTAATCTAATGAAGAAGATGGAGACAACTGTAGCGCAACAAAATCAAGAAGCAAACAGAAAACTTCTGGTCTTCCAAAACAATGCCAATGTCGTTCAACGTGAAATTCAAAACATATCGTACATTCAAGACTTCACGTTGTCAGCAATGGCCGCAAATAATCTTCTTCTCGCGCTCAAACGACTACAAGATACTCTGCTGGACACCATCGCTGATATCTATCACGGGCAAATAAGCTTGCATCTGCTAACACCAGCACAACTCAAACGCGAGTTACAAACAATATACGGCAAGATGCCAAGCGAACTCACACTACCAATAAGCGATATAGATACAGATTTTCCCTATATCTACAAAACATTGAAGGTCAAGGCTAGGGCTACCAAAAGGTACGTACTTATCGAAGTCACCTTCCCGCTTATAGGTAGAGAAAGCTTTCAATTATACAAGCTGCTACCTATACCCCAACAAACAAATACCAACATGATCAGAATAATACCAGCATCTGAATACGTAGCGGTAAATCTGCAAAAAGATTCATATTTTTACGTCGCTCCAAACGAGATACTAGGGTGCTTACAGCATGAATCCGCATATCTTTGTCAGCTGGCAAAACCTATCTTTACCATTAAAAATGACGAAAGTTTTTGTGTAATGGACAAATCGAGCAATAAGTGCACAGTAGAGGAACTGACCTGCACCAACATATGGGCAGAGTTACACTTGCACCAGCACTTATTCTTTTGTTGCGATAAATGCACAATCAAAATAATATGTGGGGATCAAATTACACTACAGCAGCTAGAACGAAGTGGGGTCATTGCCACAAGTGAAGATTGCTTAATCAAGGGCAATGATTTCTTGTTATACTCGATCCGCCACCACTCATACCAGAAAACCCTTACACCATCCATCTTCATGCCCGAACTGGATCAGATAAATCATATTATCAACGTGAAAATCCCCAATGACACATCAACCAAAGTAAGCGAGGGATTAAACATATCAATGGCCAGTTTAGGAAGCGCCATAGAAAAGCTGAAACAGAGCAACGCAGATATAGAAGACATATCCGCTCATAACATCCACCACTACGCACTCGGCTATCTAACGCTAGCGGGGGTAGTGTGCATGGGTGCAGCCTGGATATGGAGGAGCGGTCGGTGCCGTCGGCAACGGGTTCCTGCCTACGAGCATCGCGGCGAGGGTCACCGCCGACAGGAGTCTGCGGCGACCCCGCCGTCTCCAAGACCCCGGCGTCGAAGCGAATGTCCCCAACGACAGGAGGCTGTCGGGACAACCGCGCCGCCGGGGCCCACCAGTGCCCACAGTGAAGTGTTAAGTGCAAGTGAACTTAACCATAAAAGTGAGTGTTCGCTTCACAATTATGCCAATCGTTGGCCTAGTGTAGGTTATAGTGCAAGAAAACAAGGCAAAATGGACACGGACATGGACCACAATAATGACGGTTTTACTTTAGAGGAGATAAGTCATAATTAATTAGTAACATAGGCGTATAAAGACTTTAATTTTATTTCATAACCATATTGTTTATTCATAATGTCTGTGTTTTATAAGTTATGTTAAGGTTGAACTGTTATACCATAAATTTAAGAAAATTACCATGTTTTGTAAGTAAGGTATTCATCATTCACCAGATGTTAACTCCATCCCACATCTCATTTCGGTCTCGGGAGTATGTTCAAGATATTTGAACACGCAGCAAAACGCATAGTGCATTGTAAGCGTTCACAATGGCAGTTTGCTGCGAATCAAGTAAATCTAAATCAGTTCGCGTCTTACCATCAACCAGAGCGGCTCATAACCATAATTCATTTAGCAGTAATAATTATTTAGAGTGTTAGTGCTAAGTGAATCAAACCAATATAATTTGTCAAAATAACCAGACTTTTATATACTTACCTATTTATTAAACTCAAGGGATTTGTAGGGGTCTCGCCGACCATAACATCGAGAAGCTAAAATCCTTTTCAAGATCTATATTTTCAATCACAAAAAGGATGGTTATGTCATTCTATTTCATTATCTGTCATCATTTTCCTTATGATTGTTCTCAGTTCTCAACGCATTTGCATGCTCCACGAGCACATATAATTCGAGGTCATTAACGTGTGGGCGGGTGTTATTTGGTTTTACTTGAAGCCTTTTTTTACATAAGGGATGAACTTGGCCTTCATCTCACCTGATTTTCAAGTCATGATAAGGCCGAAGGTGGAAGCACTTCACCCGAAATCCTCAACAAACTGAGGAACTGGTTCTCTTACCTCGAAATGCCGAAACACAATTTAAAACCATTAAAATAAATAATTGTTGTAATTAGGTGCCCATAATTTCACCGGCAACCATACATTTTAAACCGAAACACAGCAATGCTGCTTGGCGGGTAAAATAGGTATGTAGTACTTCCCCGGACGAGCCCTTTTACAAGGGGCTCTACTACTCTTGCCAAACATTTTACTTGATACGATTGTAATATTTTTTATAACTTACTAGGTAGTTATAATTTTACGATGCCTTAGATAAAAAGAAACAAAGGATTTCGCACCATACGCCCGAATGTTTCTGACTTAAAACTCCACTAAAACGTACCGGAGTAGTTGTCCGAGTACAATGCGCTCGCTAACTTCCTGCGCTTGGGTGACTTGCTCTAGCAACATACCACGTTAAAACGATGGTACAAACCTGTTGTTTGAATGAACATTTTTGATATTACCTTAACATAATTATGAAGTAATTAAGATAGATAAATTAAAACCGGCCAGTTGCGAATTGGAACGAGGGTTCCGAAAAAAATTGTAGGTAACGTGTCTACGTACATATAATATATCAGTTTAATAGTTCGCCCATCGAAAAATGATCAACCAAGAATAAACTTAACTTCACCGTTCGATCCCTAGATACGTTTATCACATTTCGTTATTTTTTTAACAGTTAAAAAAGAACGATAGCCAAGCGTTTGACCACTAGCTTACTTGAGTTAAGATGAGGTCTAAAATGGACCACGCTTGCCTAAAAGGAACATAATATGTTCCTTAGTAAATATTATTTACTCTGGATCTAAAGAAACACAATGGAACATTTACAAGGTACGGGTTGTAGCCGGCCATAGTCTGATAGTCCGGTGCTTGAAAGGAGATGGCGGGATTACGTCAAAAATATCGTATCACTCGCTGAAGTGTAATTTATAGAACACAGACAGCCTAGCAATTATCGTGCGTACACTCGTTGAAGTGTAATTTATAAAACACAGACAGCCTGGCAAATATCGTGCGCACACTCGCTGAAGTGTAATTTATAGAACACAAACAGCCTGGCAAATATCGTGCGCACACTAGCTGAAGTGTAATTTATAGAACACAAACAGCCTGGCAAATATCGTGCGCACACTCGCTGAAGTGTAATTTATAGAACACAAACAGCCTGGCAAATATCGTGCGCACACTCGCTGAAGTGTAATTTATAGAACACAAACAGCCTGGCAAATATCGTGCGCACACTCGCTGAAGTGTAATTTATAGAACACAAACAGCCTGGCAAATATCGTGCGCAAACTCGCTGAAGTGTAATTTATAGAACACAAACAGCCTGGCAAATATCGTGCGCACACTCGCTGAAGTGTAATTTATAGAACACAAACAGCCTGGCAAATATCGTGCGCACACTCGCTGAAGTGTTATTTATAGAACACAAACAGCCTGGCAAATATCGTGCGCACACTCGCTGAAGTGTAATTTATAGAACACAAACAGCCTGGCAAATATCGTGCGCACACTCGCTGAAGTGTAATTTATAGAACACAAACAGCCTGGCAAATATCGTGCGCACACTCGCTGAAGTGTTATTTATAGAACACAAACAGCCTGGCAAATATCGTGCGCACACTCGCTGAAGTGTAATTTATAGAACACAAACAGCCTGGCAAATATTGTGCGCACACTCGCTGAAGTGTTATTTATAGAACACAGATAGCCTGGCAAATATCGTGCGCACACTCGCTGAAGTGTAATTTATAGAACACAGACAGCCTGGCAACCCGCTGTCTATGTTCTAGGCGCTTAGGACGACAGGAAGTACCCTTTAGGTTTTAATTCCCTTCCCATGAAATCGCAAAATATGCGATATAAACGATCATGGGTTTTAATGGCGTTGACTTACAAGTTTGTTTTTTTCACAGCTGAAAGAGACAGTGGATAGTGGTACATCTACGCGTTCCTGAGAAAAAGAATCTTGTTTTTTTATTTATTGACAGAAAGACAGACCTGATCTTATAACGGTTCCATACAAGGTATGGTTGTAGGAGTAGTAGGATAGGAATAGAAGTAGTAGGATAGGAATAGGATTAGTAGGATAGGAATAGGAGTAGGAGGTAGGAGGTTGAGGTACATGATCCTAAAATTTTAAAATAGACTAAATGGAACTCGCCTGTAATGAGATCTTTCGTTTGAGTTCTGATTGAATGGTTTTTTAGGGACTATTTAATTTGAACTTGAGGGAAAGATCTCATAATGAACATAATCTTTATATCAAATTTTAATTTAGTATCAATTTGTAAATGTTTAATTACTTAATTTATATTTGTATTGTACTAACCTAAGGATCTAAGTAATCTGAATAAACAATTTAATAATAATTTGACAGAAGTATATTCATTTTTTTCTATTCGTTTTCGCATATTAAAAAATAACATGAGTATCGTAATCTAATAGGTATCGTTCTTCAATGTAAAGTCATACTGTACATACATAATAAAAAAATGTATAAAAAAAATATATGTGCAAGTCAAAGACGATCATTGCCTGCGTTTCAAGTCAGCGATATAATAAATGAGTTGATACTACGAGTATATACGAGTATGAATTCGAGCAATCAGCGCTGTTCACAATGCCATAATAATATTAGGTGTGACTGAGATAGGTAATCTATTCTTTAATCGTTACGAGTACATCGTAGCTTTGTTGTTATCAAAGTATAAACAAACATAGGTATAAACATAATTACTTAAACAAGTACGTAGAGCTGCTCAACGCGCCGCCGCCGCCTCCGCCTTGATAACCAGTTACATTCCCACGTCGTAAATAGACGGTTGTTTGTGTTTCGCGATATCTGGTGGGACACAGTGAACTTTATCATGATCCTATTAGCAATAATACTCGTTTTATTAGTGATCTTCTACATGTACAACACGAGAAACTTCAAATACTGGACCACGAGAGGGGTGAAACATGACAAACCTTTGTTTTTTTTCGGTAATAATCTTCCTGGATACTCTTTGAAGAAAAGTTTATCTCAAGTGGCTGAGGATATGTACTGGAAATATCCACAGGAAAAAGTAGTCGGATTCTTCAGGTCGTCTCGACCCGAGTTGATAATAAGAGACCCCGAGCTGGTGAAGCGGGTGCTGGTCACGGACTTCGCGCACTTCTACCCGCGCGGACTGAACCCGCACAAGGAGGTGATCGAGCCGATAATGCGCAACCTGTTCTTCGCGGACGGCGACCTGTGGCGACTGCTGCGGCAGCGCATGACGCCGGCGTTCACCTCGGGCAAGCTGAAGGCGATGTTCGGGCTGATCGTGGAGCGCGCGGAGAAGCTGCAGACGCGCGCGTCAGCCGCCGCCGCCGCCGGGCGCGCGCTCGACGCTCGCGATCTCATGGCGCGTTACACCACCGACTTCATCGGCGCCGTCGGCTTCGGCTTAGACGCTGACTCCTTGAACGATGAAAACTCAGAGTTTAGGAAACTGGGAGTTAAAATATTTCACGTTAGTTACTTGAATGCCATAGTAGCGATACTAAAAGAAATATTTCCCGATCTATGTAAGCATCTCAAATATATGTCAAGGATTGAAGATGATTTAATCAATCTCGTACAACATATACTGAAACAGAGAAACTACGAGCCTTCGGGTCGCAATGATTTTATAGATCTTTTACTGGAGTGCAAGAAGAAAGGAGTTATGACAGGAGAGTCGCTGGAGAAGCTGAAAGCGGATGGAACTCCGGACACGGTCAGCTTGGAGCTGTCGGACGCGCTGATCGCGGCGCAAGTTTTCGTGTTCTTTGCGGCCGGCTTCGAGACCTCCTCCTCCGCCACCAGCTTCACTCTGCACCAGCTTGCCTACCACCCGCAGGTTCAAGAGAAGGTGCAGGCGGAGATCGACCGAGTCCTCGCCAAGCACGGGAACAAACTCAGCTACGATGCTGTCGGGGAGATGACGTACCTGGAGTGGACTTTCAACGAGGGTTTGCGAATGTTCCCTTCGCTTGGTTTTCTGATTAGGGAGAGCGCGCATGCGTACACCTTCCCTGAGATCAATTTATCGATCGATGAAAGGGTTGGCATATTCATACCTCTCCAGGCGCTTCATAATGACCCCGAATATTTTGAGAATCCAGAGGTGTTTCGCCCTGAGAGGTTCAGTCCAGAAGAGTTTAATAGCGAGAAAAATAAATTTGTTTACCTGCCGTTCGGAGATGGACCACGGGCCTGCATTGGTAAAGTATTTGTACAACATCAAGTTAGAATATGCAAATTGAGTACCTATTGATTAAATGTGTTTGTCTTAGGAGCTCGACTTGGGAAAATGCAATCTCTGGCGGGTCTGGCGGCGGTGTTGTCTCGGTTCTCGGTGACGCCCGCACCAGAGACGCTACGCAAACCTGAAGTGGAACCCAAGGCCGGGATCGTGCAAATCATCAAAGGCGGACTACCTCTGATGTTTCGTGAAAGAAAATTGACATCGTGAGGTTATTCGATTGAATAGTACCTACCAACTCGACTGAATCGGTTTAACATTTTATGTTTTATTTGGGACAGTGAAGCAGAACAATCATACAGTGTCGCCGCGTTATCTAATCTGCAATAAGCATCTGTACACTTACAATACTTTTCTTGTATTTTTCCATTTATGTACTTTCCTTTCCACTATTGTTTTACAGTAGATTTAGATTTCAGTATTATTATTTCAAGTGCACGCTATGTACCTACCACATTATATTGTAAAGGATAAATGCATATTCTTGCGTTTTTGAACCACTTTTTTGTACTCTTGGTTTGCCTGTTGGTATGACCTCGCAAAGTAAGAGAACATGTTAAAACTCTAGATCTTGTGGTCATTAGATACAAATTCGAGTGTCTCAATTCGCTGGTACGTCAATGAAACACTCAACTGTGCAATGGCGTAAATTCATTGTAGCAGAGATCACGATGATTATATCCTGTCCTGACTCACACAAAGGCAGAATATGGTTCAAAGTGCAAATTGTTAAGCCTAAGCTACTAACGTAGACTCTTTAGGGCGAGTGCAAAAGAAAAAGCGCGATGCGAAAAGGTACCAAGGTGGTACTCCGTAAACTGTTGACCGCCTCTATGGTCTAGTGGTTCGCCTATCGGTGTCAGATCTAGAGGTCACGAGTTCGATCCTCAGGGAGTACAATATTGTGCTTGGTTTAGTTTGTGTTAGGACTTTGTATAAGTCCGCCTGGCTACCTGACACCATCCTAATTATTTCGTCATAGCAACAATTCTTAAACCTAAAAGGTTAAAGGTTTGTGTTCTGGTATTTAGAGGTAAGATAGGCCTGACCTAGTGTAATCCACTCCGCATCGATGTAATGGATAGTTACGTGTCATTCTTTTGGCAAATTGCCAGAATTGATCTAAGACGTAAGAATTTTACCTTTCATTCGCGTATACTTCACAACTATTCACTACATACATAGCGCGGTTGTTAACACCTAACGGCCTTCACATTTTGCATAAATGGCATAACAATGCCTGGTTGCCAGCATTAAGAAGCTGTAGGCTCAGTGACGAAACTACAACCTAGTAAAATAGTATTTAATAGATACTAAGATAAGGTGCATGTTATTACAACTAAACTTGTCTAAGATAACTTCATCCTAATCTAAAATTCATTAAATTTACCAAATAAAGTCTGCTACATTTATTCGCACCATCTATAAGTTTGTTATCCGTGGGATAGCTTTTGCTACTTGCTAACAACATAACGTTTTATTAGATATATTTGGTTAATCCACGCTAAGATGTGCGGTACGGTGCGGTGCGGTACGGTTTTTTGCGAATATTGTGTATGAATCGTAACGTAAATACTGTATTTATATGATTATACTGCGAGGACCGAATAATATCAAATCAGTGGAATCACAATACACAAAAGCAGAAACGGCCGGTGATTTTATATCGGTTAGATCTTCAGACGTTTCGATGACCCCATGATTGTCTAGCGAGAAAGCAGGGATTCACTAAAATTTAGGATCCTCCCACCAGAAACTATAAGTAGAAAGGTCATCCAGACTAGACCTGACTAGAGAACGCGAGGTAACGAGGCACGAGGAGCACGAGGTAAGTCAGCATTTTCCTTGCCACTCACATAGCGCCAGTTAAACATCTTTAGTCAAGTTATGAATATCTTAAGTCCGGTTCAGAACGAACGTTTTTAATTTTATGAGTGGCATGCGTAACCACCCTAAAACAATGGTCGAGTCCGTCCAAAATACGATGGAATCAAACTTACAATTGAACAAAGAACGGACTTTAATCTAAGCGCTTGGCGCCCAGCAACGCGCCGCACAGTTCAATCCGCGTGATCTCGGGACTTGGGACCCGAACCCGGTGCAATCCGTCACTAAAAATATGGCATTGTACATAAATAGGTGCTACCCATCATAGCGTGGCGCGGGATTTTAATGATATCTAGCCTTTGTAGTGAGTCAACAAACCGGTTCCATCTTTGCGTGACACTGGATGGTACTGCGTCATCCCAATCATTTTTAAGCAACCATAATTGTTGTAATAATACTTTTGCGACGAGGTATCAAAGGCCTTATATAATTTTATTTTATTTTTATTTTTATTTTGTTTATTAAGGAACAACAAACAGCCACCATATAAATAATTACAAAATCCTTATAAAACAACAATTTTGGCAATACTGTGGCCCACAACGCTGTCCACAGTGTACTAGTTACATAACTAAAATAAAATACTCTAGATGACACTACAAAACTAGGCTTACATGCTAATAAAAGTTATATAATTGGAGTAAGAATGACAAAAAGAGCAGAAAACAACACGGGTAACTAACAAAGAGAAAAGAAAGTAGGACTATATACAAATTAATCAGTTAGAGCGCTATCGAGTGACGATAGCATACCAGTAATATATTTTTTAAATTTATAAATCGAGCATGCAAGGATATCAATGCTCTCAAATAATTTATTGTATGTTTCAACCATGCGGCGAACAGGGCAACGAAGTCCCGAATTGGTCCGACACGCGCAGATAGCAACAAGAGGACGGGCTCGGCTCGCGCGCCTGTTACAGCTCCTCGGGACTGCGTAGCATAGAGCAACAAGAGGACGGGCTCGGCTCGCGCGCCTGTTACAGCTCCTCGGGACTGCGTAGCATAGTCGGCGTACTAGGTCCGTGCAATCTAATTTATTATGTACTATATTGTATAAATAAACAGTCTCAAAATACCTACGTCTGGACTCAAGTGATAAAACATTATATTTCATAAGTAACTCAGGGTATGTAAGTAGGTTTCGGTAGCATTTATAATTGATTGTGCGCAAACATTTTCTCTGCACTTTTTCGATCGCGACGATGTACTTGTTGTAGAAGGGGCTCCAAACAGGGACAGCAAACTCGAACTGAGAGCGCACCAAAGACTTGTAGAGATATATAAATGTAGATGAGCGTTTGAAATCACCGGACGACCTTGGGATGAAACCAAACATTTTAAAGGCCTTATTTACTACCGCATTCACGTGGAGATCCAAACAAAGCTTGCTATCGAGTAGAATACCGAGATCACGAATTGATACGACTTTTTTTAGAGGAGCATGACAAAGTTGATATGTAAATGAAATGATGTTAAGGTTTTTAGTAAATTATTTAAATATTTTCTAAAAACCTTATGTAATTTATTTTTATGGCTTAAAAGTCGAGAGGGTTCAACACTTCCAAAATATTTGCCGGTATTAACCTTTGTCGCGGTTTATCGTTATTTTGAAATATGCGTAAAATATAGTTTTCGAATTTTGTTTGATTTTATATTTTTCGATTGATTGTGCATATCATCATCATCGTCGCGTGACAAAGTCAAAGTCAAAGTCAAAGTCAAAGTCAAAGTCAAAGTCAAAGTCAAAATCAAAGTCAAAGTCAAAGTCATAGTCAAAGTCAAAATCTACATAAAAGTCGTCTTTTATTACCCTTCAAATGTCTGGATTCGATAACGCGATACAATGTTACCTAAGTACCTAAGACACTTAACTAACCGCCTCTCTGGTCTAGCAGTTCGCCCATCGGTGTCATATTCAGAGGTGCGGGTTCGATCCCCAGGGGAGAACAATGTTGTGCTTGTCTGGCTAGCTATCACCATCTTACCTAAGTACATTGCCATAGCAACAATTCTAAATTGCTGTGTTCCGGCATTTTAGAGGTAAGATAGCAAGCTTCTCAGACTGTTGAGTACTCCGGATGAAGTGCGCTTTCACCTTCGACCTTATCGTAACTTTAAACTAAATGAGATGAAGGCCAAGCACTTCCCCGTCATACATGAAATAAAACGGCTAGAAACAGGACTAAAGCAGTACCATAGCTAACTGTGTTAAGCTGATTAGTATGTGCGTTATTGGCACCACAAAATAATTTGAAGATTGCGTGAGTCTTGTCTTCGAGACAGTTGCGTTACATTTTTATGACGTCAGAACATAAAACAAATGTATGCGAAAAAGGGTCACCTTGGGTGGGTAGCCCAACTTTCTGTTTGTGATTTATCGACCGTCCTAACATAGTGGTGGCTTAGTTCTGCTATGTACTCGGTATACACCGTGCAAATAATATAGACTCATGTGAACTAACACTTCGTATCATTTACAAAGTTAGCGTATAATTATTGTTTATACTCAGGCGAGCGTTGGAGGCGTTCCTCACATGCGCGCGTTTCCTCTCATAGTGAAGCTGTAGCCTCTAAATATCCTAGCTTGGTAATTTATAAGTCCGGGCCACTAGGAAGTTTTTACTCCACTTAATAGGCCAAAGAACTTATCTGCGCCTTTAACTTTTTCAATGGTATGAGTACATTCAATTGCAAAACAATTTAGAAACAAAGCATCTCTTTTTTCCTTTAAGCAATGCGCCTGCTGACAGGCAGCGTGGGAGTCGGCTACCTGACAATAGCTGTTGATGGCAGAACCGTATTATGCGAATTTGTACATTTAATGCATCTAGTTTGCGTATGCGCATTGTTATCCTGAATGGGGAGCGTGTCCGTTTTAGATAAGGTCAGAGTGCGCTGCGCCTTCACTCACGGCGGACCTCATTAGTGTACTACTAATGGATGCAATACCACGGACTTATCAGTATTATCGCTATGAATTGTTGAATTATTCTTCCGATCTCATTCTCTACACAGTCCCAATTTACCAACGGGCGCGCGACCAACTAACTTCAAACTACTATCTAGATATTTTTGATTAGAATACAGCGAAACGTATTGTTTACAATCCACGCAAGATTGAAACTGGCAGTCAGGTAGCTTGTTGGCAGAAACATTGCAATGTGTAGTATTTGGGAATGTGAACTTGTTTTTTAAACTCAGATTGTGAATTTTGCACTTTATTATGTGAAAGCTGAAATGTGCTGCAAAAATCATTTGATTTAACTGCACGTTTAAGCTGTTATTAGTCGGTAAAAACGTGCATTTATATCTTCCACTTGCGTTTTGTTATTTTGTCTAATGTGTCAGTACCTAGGCTCTTCTAAGTATTTTCAATGCGCATATTTCTTGAAAATTGCGCCAATCAGTTTACTTATTGGAGAGGGCGATTCCCTCAATGCGCTAGTCAGCGCATTTATAGGGAACAAAGCCTTTTCGTGGTCATGTAACACAAGTTTATTATTATTGAATCGTTATAATAATAGATCTTATGCAATAGAATAATTGTCTGCGAAAAACTCAATCAATTATATGACTAATATTAATATACCTATTAACGATCGTAATTAAACTATTGTACGCTACTAATTTATGGAGTTGTGCACTAACGATGAACAGGTATCTCTATACCTACTCCAGGCAGTGCATATACGAAACATCAAAGGTGGGCATGCGTGGTGGGTATCTCTGGACATGTTAGCACATTCCTCGTTATTACATTTGAGCAACATGGACTGCTTCCGATCCCTATAATAGCTATCAAACCATCTGAATGCCGAGCCTCTAATTCCGTAATGCTCTAGTTTGTTTAGCAGAGTATCATGACAAACAATGTCAAAAGCTTTACTGAGATTTACCGAGGGTAACGCTTTGAGGAGGAAAGGTTCATCGACTCCGTCGGCAGAGTCGGTGTATCTGTGTAGTGTTTTTTCTGGATGAAGAGATAGTTAGTGATAGTGATGCCGTCACCTACAGGTTAGCGGTGGTGAGTGAATCATCCGGGTCTCCAAGAACGTGTCTTGGCCTACGGAGGGACCAGGCAACATGCGTATGTTCTTAGATTTATAAATAGTGCAAAGCTCGGAGGGATAGTGGTGAGGTACAATTATTTTACCAATAGAAACAGACTTTCACATTATGGCACTCCGCTGTGATTGGTGCACCAAAGAACTGACTTTGATGATGAAGTGCATAGATCAGCTACTGCAGTCTCGAACAAAGGATTTTACTAATTTATTTCTGAAATGTTGTTTACTCATAATTCCTGCAACGCTAGGAATTATGTTTAATAATAGGCGGCTGATAATTTAGACTCTAGATTTCAGCGTAATTCTGATATGATATCTATACTTTTATCAAATTCTAGAAATTAGTTATCAGAGAAATGACTTTTCGACTTATTATTAAAGGTTATTAGAAAAATAGTGACCTTGATACTGATTTGGGCATGGTAGCTCCTTATTATCACAAACTGTTACAAAATAGCGAGTTGTTCTCTCTTCAACGACTGGCTTGATCCTGCCCCGCGGCGATAGCGCGCACTGTTTTTATGGTCCGAGTGACGTCACGCAAGTTGTTTACTCGGCGTCGGGTGGCAACTCAATTTAAACGTAACAATACCTATATTTTATTTTAGCTAAGTCCTTAAATAAAATGTAGGTATAGGAAACAAAATAAAGGAAAGATTGAGTGTCACTGATAAAACAGGTGTTCTGTTTTATATCAATAATCAAAATAACAAACCTCCGTTTTGCAGACGACATCGTTCTCTTTTCATCCTCAGCCTTAGAACTCCAAACGATGCTACAAGATCTCAGCATTGCCAGCTTCAAGGTTGGGCTTGAAATGAACAGGGCAAAGACCAAGGTCATGTCTAACCGCACAAAGACCAGAATAACGGTGGATGGAGAAGACCTAGAATACATCTAAGACTATGTTTACCTGGTCCAATTAGTCTTTTTCGAGGACAGGCAGCAAAAAGAAGTCGCTCGGCGAACCGAAAATGCCTGGAAGAGCTATTGGTCCATGGGAGACATCATGAAGGGAAATTTAACACTTTCCCTCAAGCAAAAGCTAATGGACGTATGCATCCTCCCTGTTCCCAACGTATGGTGCGCAGACCTGGTCTTTGACCAACGCTCTCAAGTCCAAGCTTAAAGTTTGTCAACGTGCAATGGAACGCAGCATCTTGGGTGTCAAACGTACAGATAGAATACGTAAAGCTGAACTGCGTTCCAAAACGCAAATATTGGATGTAGCGCTAAAAGCTGCCATGCTTAAATGGAACTGGGCTGACCATGTCTGTCGCATGTCATCTTAACGATGAGCGAGGGTGGCCACCGAGTGGCACCCAAACCCGGCCAGGGGGCGTTGCGGTAGACCTAAGTGTAGATGGCGTGATGAGCTAGACGTATTTCTCGAAGACTTGAGGAATGATGCCCAAGATCGGGAAGTCTGGAAGGATTGGGGGGAGGCCTTTGCCCATCAGTGGGACACTGACGGCTTAATATCATAATAATATAATCAAAATGATGAGCAACACACAAGGAAGATTGCTATCTGTCTTCATTTAATCAGTAATACTCAATCTTCTTCTTTCTTTTCTTCTATCTTCTCTTCTTCTAAATATATATAACTCAAAGTGACTGACTGACTGACTGACATAGTGATCTATCAACGCACAGCCCAAACCACTGGATGGATCGGGCTGAAATTTGGCATGCAGGTAGATGTTATGACGTAGGCATCCGCTAAGAAAGGATTTTGATTAATTCTACCCCCAAAGGGATAAAATAGGGGATGAAAGTTTGTATGAAACTTTAACAATTTTAAAACGATCGGGCTGAGACTTTGCATGCATAAAGCTACTATGACGCAGGCATCTCCTAATAAAGGCTTTGAGATTTTGCATTTGTTTTGTCTTGGTTTAGTAGTTTTGGTTATAGACTCTGTTTTGTATTTGGCATTTGTTTTGTTTTCTTTTGTTTTAAGCATAGGTTTTTTCGGTTAGACTTTTTTTAAAATCTGAACGTTAATGGAGAAGTTGAAGATAATACTTCTTAACGAGAGCGAAGCCGCGAGCAAAAGCTAGTAAATCATATTTTGGAATCTCGATTAGGTGTAATGTAAGTTAAAAAAATGTAAAGGCATTTTTATGTAGGTATCTACGCAATTATATTAAAATTCGAACAACATACATTAACTATAAGAAACATTTAATGCCTAAAGTAGAAAAATTGCTGCCATAAAAACAGAACAAAGACTCATAACTCGACCTATTCACTTATTTCATTTGTCAAAACTACTACTTAGGGACATGCAATAAAATATTTTTTATATCAGTGCCATTACACTGCTTATTGCTTTACACGAGGCAAGTTACTAGACGTCCTACGTTCCCTTCAGACTTTTTGACTTTGGGTAGCATTCCTCGTGTTTACGAGAAATGCGTGAAGATTTAAAAAAAAAAACAATCTAAATCCGCGTTTCGGTGTGCCGTCTACTCGCCGCGTTCTTGCTACAGACAGCTACTCGGTTGCCAACCCCGCCCATAGTTGATTTGACATATTACAAACATGGTTCAGTTACAATTAAGCACACCTTAAATGCTTAGTATGATTTAATTGTATCCCAAATGATTTCTTATTCAAACTAAAACAACCCTCTAAGTATATAAAAAAATATACCTACTTTAATAAGCATTTGGACACGAAATTTTATTAAATAAACCTAACACTGGCATCTAAATAGCTTTTCCTTTGATAGATCTTTTGATCGCCTGAGAAGTAAAGTAAAGTACCAACAGGGCTAATTAGCAGCTTGAAACTAGAAACTGGCAATGTGTAAATGATCATTATTCACATAGGCGACTTTTGTCGACGCTTTCGTCGATTCCGTACACATTACGTCTGTATAACAGCGTCATAAACTATTTATGGCATTCAACACAATTTGCTTCGATTGTGTCCCTTTGATTGTGTCCCACGCTCCCACAGCGCTTAGTGTTGTTCTTGTTGCTGAAACTTGATACAGGCAGCGTTTTAAATACATCTATTTTATTTGCTTAATGGTGGTTATAGGACATGTCATGCCGCTGTGGTTTTAGAACCGTGTATTAGTAAGGAAAAAAGGTTTTATTTAAACTGGTATGACGAGATTTGAACGGGATGAGAGAAGATGATATAATTTGAAGATGACCAGTTAGTCTTATAGTATAAGGGCTTTACACCTTTCATTCCGTAGTTCGGGTTCATACCCCGGCACCGCCGATCACTGAACACAAAGTTTATGTGAGCAAGCGTCTTGATGAAGATATACAGTCTTTTCAATTGCAGATGTTACATTGTATTATACAGTTTAGTATTGTGAATATTTTTTGTTTTTACCCACCCTCTGTTGTTTAGTGGTTCTTCTACTGAAACCAGACCGAGAGGCCTCTGGATCTGTTTTCAGTAGGAGAACCCGTGAAGGTTCGATTTACAAGAGGGTACAAATTCGTTCTTGGTTTATTTGGTGGTAGGACTTGTTTTAAGTCCATCTGGCTGGCTATCACCATTTTACCTGAGTTTGTCTTCATGTTTCGGTATTAAGAAGTAAGACAGCACCAAATAATGTGTCATTATAATACAAATGAAAAAACTTTTGAACACGAGACGAGATGAGGTTGCGTCTATCAAAGGGCACGAGATACGGCGGAAAGTTAAATTGATACATTTTACAAGTTCCTTATGCCTTGTCCTGCGGTTTGGCCGAATGATATTAACTGAAGTGTTTTTAGAGAATGGTCTGAATACCTTATTATAATATTATGATAACATTAAAAAACAACTATTCCAAATACTATTTAAATAACTTCATGAGTTGTTCTTGGGATTCCCGTACGACTCATAATCACTTTTGTCCGAAAATCACTTTCCCGCACAGACATCTTATAAACATCACTTACCAGAATGCTAGATTCTAATACATTTTGATTATTTTAATACTCTTTTTCCCGAAACATTTTCAGCTATAATATAGCAATACATAATATTCACATCTCCGAATTTTAATGTTCCTAAACTCATATACCTGATTGATGATATAACATAATACATAGTATTCCGAACGATAAGAATAGTTTTTATATGCGAGTTCACCAGGACTGTTTGATATACTAGCAATTGATTTCGTCAAAAATGAATGATAGAACCGACACGGCCAACCCCGACTCTACCTGGTGTTGTGCGTGACATTAGGGTGTGTATATAAAAAAGGCGGAGCCAGAAGCTCGTCGTAAAGAAAGTCCTGAGGAGCGAGCCCGCAAAACCTAGCGAGGCGAAGGGAAGAGGTGGGCCGCTGACCTCCGTAGCATAGCGTAGGTTGAGTGGGTGATTCTCAGGGGCGACAAGCGAGCTTTCTGACGGGAGCTCGTCCCAGAAAACATTGCATGCTGCTTACATGCTTCTTGCATGCTTCTTGCATTGATTGCATTTTACATAAATTATTTTATACATCATGACTGTTATGGTAAACCAATTTTTTTGAATTATGAATTATGTCAATTATGATTAAACAATTTCGGAATTTTGATTATTACAGAATTTGCAATACGTTCAAGTGAGGTTAGGTAAAATGATACTCGACGAGGTTTCCGAATTTTGATTATTATGGCAAAGGTTGTTATGTATTGCTAAATTCGGATCATCAATTTTATGATAGATAAGAGAGAACCATTGTTCTTATTATAAGAACACATTAACAGTATTTTAAGAAACAACAAAGTGTTTCTTCTAACATTAGATATGAATACAATACGAAGACGTCTCCATGCAAGCACGCGACCCATCTGATTACACATGTACTTATATTAAGACTATACGTTACTGCATGCATCATATCAACAAAGAAATTATATCTTTGTTCTTCTCTTTTCTTCTGCGATGCGGTAGATACTGACTTGTAAGCGTCAGTGAATGAATGAATGAATGAATGAATTGTCTCTTGATTGTACACAACAAGTACATAGAACAATACAAACATTTGATGACCATCAACCTAAGGCACGAAAGTGTTGAGCCTTGTGTCCACTTAATTCCACCGACAAACCACTTTCAAACTAGAACAAAGCCGTACTGCTTGGCAACAGGAAGCTTGACATGGCTTTTTTATTACAGAGAGATTCTATATTACATAAAACAGATAAGCGAGTTTCTTTCTTGTCTAAATAGACAAGCAAATAAGATAGTACGCGTGGTGAAAGCACCTTTTAATACGTTTTCATAATTCACCAATATTCAAATGAATGTCCGCTGCAGCTTTTACCTCGCTCCGAAAAAGTATTTTTTATAAGTTTTAATCAAAACATTCCCTTGCCGTCAGTCAGCGCGACGGGCCTGCGTATATTAACATAATACATGGTCTTATTACCGAGGATATTGTTTTTTGGCCCACCTCAGGGTAAATACACTGATGAGAGCTATACTGCCATTTAGAAGTGAAACTAGCGTACGTCAGCAACGTCGCTTATCTATCACTTTGAAATTAATGTAGCCTCGGCTATCACTCAGAGGTTAAGCAAAGGTCACCTCTGAGTAGTAATAAGAAATACTCGATGAGGAACAAATGCGCTTGTCCGTTTTTGTTTAATTTTGGCCGCTTGTCCTTTTGCTTGTCCAAAAATACAGCAACACAAGCGTAGGTACCATAAACCGGATTAAGATTCATGTAGTTATATAAATGAATAATATAAATGAAATCATTAATAAAACTTTATCAATAAAACAACTGTTCTGATCGTTTAGTGATGGCACTTGCCATCTATAGTGACTTGACAAATTTCAAGCACTTTTTTGGTATTTGTTCACTTCTATGCTTTAATGATAGCTCATTATTGCATGGTAAATCCTGTGTCTGCAAACCTTCCTTTAATTTTGTAATTTTCTGAAGCTTTTCTTGGTAAATATTTGCATTTTAATGTTTTGCATATTTGCTGCAACTTGAACATAAACTGGAGATCTTATACTTCATCAATGTGGTTACAGTTACAGCGCCCCACGATGTGCATAGATAAATCAATATTTTAGGTCATCATCTATTTTACAAAGGAACAAATTCTGGGCCATGAAAGAAGTGTTCAAGAGCTCTCTACCAGTCAAGCTAAAAACAAAAATAATGGACATTTGCTTAGTACCGTCTCTAACGTACGCATGCCAGACGTGGTCTCTCACGAAAAAACAACTAACACAACTTAAATCTACTCAAAGAGCAATAGAGAGCTACGTAGGGTTAAAACTTAGAGACCGAGTTAGAAATACTAAAATTAGAAAAATAACTAAAGAAAAAGACGTGGCTAAAAGAATACTGGGTTTAAAATGGAGATGGGCTGGCCACCTACAGAGGATAAATCCAAATAGATGGTCACAAATCACGACGAATTGGTTTCCCAGAGACAAGAAGAGACGAAGAGGACGACCTCTCAAAAGGTGGAGTGATGAAATCGTAGGTGTGGCCGGGAATCTCTGGACAAGAGTCGCAGCGGACAGAGAAAAATGGAAAAGTTTGGAGGAGGATTTCACCGCCACAGGTCCATACACAATATAATAGGTTACATTTTAATATATAAATACTAATACGCAAACAGAACAGGAACAAGAAAACAATTATATATAGATAGATTAAGTTAATTTTAAGTACCTACTGTTAGTTTTTTTTTAATAACTAGCTTTTAGTCTTATAATATTGTTATTAATTTGTTTAGTGTATAGGAATATAAAGCTCTTTTTATTTTATTTTATTTATTTATTTTATATTTATTTTACAAAGCGCCATCTAACCCCAACCTGAGCGTAGCTTGTAATATGGGAACTAGTTTACTGAATGTAAGAATAATGTAAAACGCACTCGCGACCATCTCGCGGTGGACAGCTTACAGGAAGTTATCTGGTATCTCTCTTATTTCAACCAACACGTTTTATTTTTCTTTTATCAATTCATTATTGTTGTATAAAATGTTATCCACCTACTTTAAGTTGAACGTGGAATGAAAACAAAATCAGAAAATCATATACAAATCGAGTCGGTACCAGGCATAGAGCTTATCGGCCCATTTGACGACTGGACGATATTTCACAAACACACGACGTCAATGGCTGGCGACACTCTGACATCCCACAAAGTTTTCCAGCGTCCAGATAGCGGTATTGTCGAGTTGTCACTGCGAAACAATAATTGAAGGCGACTGCTAAAAGTACTCACTAGGCATATCATATAACAAAATCCGCTTAATTTCCTACATTGCAACTTTTTCACTATGCAAAATAGTTGAGGAGCTTGCTGACTGACTGACAAAAAACACACAGAAGACCAAGTATCAGATTAGGTTGATTAGTACAATAGTATTTTTTTTAAGTTTCTAAAAGCCACTAATGCGTTGTTTTCTAAGCGTTTTGTTCGGAAAACGCCACTCGAGTTAAGAAAAGAATTATGATAGTAAAGTAGAGTAGTAGGACCCAATAGATACACCGAATGAAGTCAGTTAAAAGGTAATACTTTATGAGGTGCAGTTAGTTAACATGTTATACAATAAGGGGTTCTAGGATATTAATATTATCTACTATATATATAATCATATATTTTATTATTATATAGGTATATATACAGGGTCAAACAAAGTCAAAGTCAAAGTCAAATATTTTTATTCATTAAGATTTTTAGGATCATTTTGAAACGTCAAATCTACCGCATGTTCGGAATCGCGACCAGCACACTAGGAGAAAAGCAAGAACCTCGGGCTGGTTTATTTTTTGATGATCCATTTAACATTTAGGTACAGTGTTTATAATAATTTAATAACATTACAAGTGTTACCTACATCATAAAACTAAAAACTTAATATTATCTTAAAACATTGATTATTACATAACTATCTAATGGGCAGTTTCTTAACATTGAGAAATCACTATTTAACTGTCAACTGGTATAGCAACATCGGGCCACGCGTTGTTATCGTCGATATAGTCATTTATTTTGTAGTAGGCTTTTTTAATTAAATTATTCTTCATATACAATTTGAATTTACGAGCAGAGAGTTTGGTGGCGCTTTGAGGAAGCTTATATATAGAATCGTACACAGTTTCCTAAGAATGAATGATTTACTTTTTCTAAGCGATACCTAGGTATGTCAATTTTATTTTTATTTCTAGTATTAACACTGTGTGTTTGTTTGTTGCTGCGTTATGAATGTATACGTCGTATTTTAAGTTCGTGAGAATTTCGTAAATGTTTTCATTTTAAAAAGAATAAATGAAAAGAAAATTATGAAATTTACTGAAATATTTTTTAATATTATTGAATCCCCATATTTATTTCTTAAATCACATGAAATCAATAATTATTTTATATATTTTTTTGTTCAGTGATGTTATGGAATCGGAATCGGAATCGGAATCGGAATCGCAACTGGCAAAGGGCAGGCTACGAATCTCACAAACATGAATCATTATAATAAATAAGCAAAGCAAAGTTGTCATTCAAGTCCACATATAAGTCTTACAGGTCAGTATAGTATCAATAAAAACTTTTATTTTCCTCTAATGGACGTCATGTCTCTATCACATCCAGAGAAAGTTGTTTCCATTGTCATAGAAACAAATTATAGCTAGTACACTACAGAACTTCAAGCTTTGTGTGTTCAGGCAGGCGGGTTGGTATCAAGTGTCAAGTCGTCAATTGGTTTGCCCACCGGTATAAGATACTGATATTCCGGGTTCGATCTACAGGGGGGTACAATATTGTGCTTGGTTTCGTTGGTGGTATGACTTTGTTTAAGCTACCTAGCCTGCTTGGCTAGCTACCACTATCTGACCTAAATCTATATATACCAATAATTGTAAATTGTTGTGATCCGGCATTTAGGTAAGATTACCAATTCCTCAGTATGTTATGGATTTCGGATTAAGTGTGTTTCCACCTTCGGTCGCATAGCTTGAAACCTTGAAGTTGAAGGCCAAGCGCTTGCCCATCGTACAATAAAAAAGGTAGCCTCTTGCCAAAGTCCGACAACAAGCTGTTCGCTGTGTTCTGTTGCTCGCGCCATTGAAACCTCACCCTCGCGTCGGCCATGAGGAGGAGTGGCGTAGCTGCCCCTCACACCTCCCAGTGGTCATTCTGTAGCGTCAGCTTTATGTTTTGATGTCCTATTGACTCGTTTCAGTGTATACGTGGACTGCATTACTACGTTTCAGGTGGTTTTATATCTTTTGAGATTAGTACCTAGTACGAGATTAGGCCAACGTTTATGGGAGGCTATGAAAGCGGTATGACTATTCTAATGAATAATAAACGTTACCTACGCAAACCGGTAAAAGGAAGATATTTGGAACCTATTTGAATTATAATTCAACAAAAAGGTTAATTGATTTTTGATGAAAAAAATCATCTCAGGTTTTTGCAAGTTTTAAACCGACTTCCAAAATAGAAAGAGAGGTAGGTACTTATTATAACTTATTCTTTATTGCAAACACAATTTAATAAGCATACAAACAAAGAATTAAAACGTATGGCAAAGGCAAGCTTAACCCTAAAAAGAGATAACATTTTCAGTAAACCTGTACAGAGAGAGATACAAGATTAAATAGAAGGGAAAAGTGTACCTCAACATCAATAAATAACATAACTAACATAATACGATAAACTACATTATATTGTACAGATCATCATCAGTAAATATAATATGTACATATCTTTTTAATCTTATTATATCATATAATGCACCTACCTATTACAAATACATACATACATATTTTACATAATCTATTTTGGAGACGTACTTTATAAATATTTTGCAATCTTCGCAACTCCTATCTTGATAAGTAGTAGTATAGTTTATCAACATCGCTTGTTATTTGAACTTCTAATGTACATAGGTATTCAAGTTTTAAATAGGTAGGTATTTAATATTATAATGAAGGTATTATTATTTAATCACGTCTCCACGAGTGACATCTTCATATTCTTGTTTCGGATATCGCGGAACAGAAAATATTTTATTTACCAACTACAGAACCCCTGCCAATAAATATTTGATAAGAACGTTTCTTTATTCAGAAGTGGTGATAAGAATTATGATTGCATCACGCGACGTGATGCGCCATTATGTGCTTTATGTCGGAGTCGTAAGGTGCTGGGATTTATTGTTATGGCAGTGGTTACGGAAGTTAAGGCAGGATCACTTTTATTTTTTTATTGGGTACTGGGTCGGATAACCTCCTCGTGGTGTACCCTGGGTGCCGTCGATCACTTCCCACTTGTGGGGACTTATCGACGGCAGCGAATAATCCGACGCGAGGGTGTCCTCCGCGTGGCCCTATGAAGTTAGCATAGGGCACAGTGGATGGACAGGCGGTCGTCCGCGGGGCGGGGAGTCTCAGTGAGGGACTCAGCGGACCTTCGGGTCGTGGGATGGCCGGCCTTCAAGGCTCTCAGGGAGGGTCAAAGGGCCCTCATCCCCGTCGAACGGCGGGAACGGCCTGGCGACCCAGCTGTTCCCGTCATCCCCCCCCAGTCACACTGGCGGGTCTGTGGGGCCCCTGTAAAGGGGCAATCGCTGGTGGTGTTGTGGTAGTTAAGGCAAAGGCCGGTTTCCCACGACACCACCACACGGCGAAAGTGGGTCACTGCGGAGTTTAGTGGGTATTGCCTGTCGCTAGGTTGGGTTGAGTCCCTCGTCCCCAACGAGGCTATGGTGCATAAACGCATTCTCCGCATAAAAAAAAAATCACTTTTATTGGCTTTTAGGGTTCCGTTATGGGTTACGGTATTTGTATGACAATCTAATAGAGATTAAAGTGGTGGAGACATAGGACAAAAATATTAGTAGTTGTAAACATTGAAGGCCAAGCGCTTCCCTATAATACAAAAAAAAGGCAAATACGATCTGTAACCGTGTCCTTTCATTGTGTCAATAGCTACTTGTATTGCGGGTGTTGTAGTTTTTTTCTTGTAAGAAGATGTATACGGTCCACCTAATTGTAAGCAGTTGCCGTCACCTATGGACGCTTGCAATACCAGGAAGCTAATCGCGACGCACGGGAACGAGACTGGCGTCTTACGCTCGACGCTCCCAGTAATGTTTTTTCTATGAGGAACGATGCTTGGAGCGTCAACCGTAAAACCGTCAGTGACGTTCCGGCGCACCGCGATTGGCCCCCTGAAGCATCACTTGCGCGTTGCCGACCCAACAGCTCTGACGACCTTACCCTCCGCAGGAACACACCACCTACAGAAATAGTGATATTTAGAAGCGATATTATATAAGGCGTAGAACTGCTACACCAGTGCGACGCAGTTTATCTCAGTGCTAAGTGGACGACAAGACGTGAGACTTGTCGCGGTGGTTCATTATAGGCCCCCTGGGCGCGTCTATTGCTCGTGATCGAAGTGGGAAGTAGTCACGTGATCCAGTGATCTCATGTTTCTATTGTAATAACTTGTCACCTAGCCGAGCTTATTTTTGTCCTACCGACGTTATTATTCTATTGGCATTATTGCGAGGCCTTTGTAGCGTAAAAATGTGAAACTATGTCTGAATTACTCGTGTACCGGCCGAGAACGAGCTGAATTACAGAATGTGGGCACATTCCGTTTCAGCTTGGAATATTTGCTTTAAATTCAAATTTTTAACAAAGCAAAACTTAATAAATATTTGACTTTTTGTTTTGTGTGTACCTACAAAAGATCTAGTCCTCCTGTTTGACGGATATTTTAATAAAACTATGTTTTTTTTGTAGGTAAGATAGAGTAGATAACAATTCCTTTAACGCGTGTAAAGAACGGCTTACATTTAACAACGAGAACCCTGGGCCTAAGTCTGGGCCGAGTCCAGTGAGATGCGCGCTCGGAAACGGACGCGTTTCGCTCTAGCACTGTCTCGGATTTATAATAATTCGTAAAAGCGCGGCTCTCGCCGCTGCCCGCTGCCGCCGCAATGAGCTCCATGCAACTTATCGTGAATGAGTTACTGGCATTTATCCAGAATGCCATCGACACTATGGACGAGATCAGCATCATCCAGATCTGCAAGTCCAATTTCAAGAAATCTACCAAGCGTTGGGAAAAACTGCCACGTTGCCGTCGAGACGTAGAGACGGAGGGGAAAAGAGTCTCCAGGACATCATAACGGTGTTGAAGTAGGCAGATCCTGACGTTGCAAAGGAGCTGCACAAGCTGCTTCCACAGATGGGATTCGATCACGTCGACGTCATCAGGCTGCTGAAGGATATCACGTTCCTGAAGGCGAGCTTGGCGGATGTTTGACTAAAATTAGAAGCCTCGCAAACCACCATCAGAGACCTACGTGCGGAGGTATCATCACTGCGTGTTGCATCATCCATAACTAGGTCACCAGGCGTTTCTGATTTTAATGTGAATTTGCGTTGTGGAGCGCATAATTCATCGGTGTCATCTTTTGAATCAGCAGTTTTGAATATGTCACTGACCGCTGCTGCTGACGCCAGTAATGATGCACTGCGCTGCACCCGCCCCCCACTTTACCACCAGGACCAAGTCACGTGCGACCGCGCCTACAACTACGCGCGGTTACGCCGCTGTCGCTTCATCCGACACCCTCCCGCTGAAGTCACGCAGCGTAAAATGGTTACAGAAAAGAAACAGAGATGTGGACCTTTTCCCAGCGCTGCACCTGTTGTGGCTCCACAAAAGGAGTCACGCGATGCGGAGGGTTTTATTGAAGTGGTTCGTAAGAAACGTAAGCCCTCTAGCCGTAATCAGTGCGGCTCCGCGCCAAATGGACCAGGCAACTTGCGCGTTGCCGTGCCCATGACGCTGCTGTACGCGTCCCGACTTCACCACTCCATGAAGGCTGAGGATGTAGTGGAGTATGTGAGGCAGAAGACGAAGTTCTTACTGAGGATCGAGCAGTTGGAATCTCGCCACAATGATTTTAAATCGTTTGTATTGCGAGTCCCAACTGAACATCTATCGATTTTCAATAAAGAAGAACTTTGGCTGAAAGGTATTGTGTTTAGAAGGTATCGCGGAAGATTATTAAACACAACACAAGTAAGTCACGTACAGACTTTACGTGCCAATAAATAGTTATAGGTAGTTTAGTTAATATGTATGCTACTTTTTTTTAAGGTATATATTACTATGGGCCGTAGACTAAGTTAGAATAAGACCTGTAAATTTTTATATTGTTGCCTGAAATAAAATATTATTATTATTATTATTGAGCTTTGCTAACCACGATTACCAAGCCAGACAAGTATAAAAATCATAAAATAAAACGGTTACCAAAAATCAAAGTTAAACATTCCAAATTATGTAAATTTTAAATCTACCAATCGTTTCATTTCCATCCGAAAGAACGTAATCTCAAGTAGATCATTACCCGAATCATTATACCCTAATGACGGACAATAAGCCGACGCTATTCAACTCGGAGGCCGAAAGCCATCTCAACAAAACAGTTTCACCCGAGATACTGACAGGAGCCTTGCTATGACATTACATTCTGCTAAAATTATTTTAACACAAACACATGCCCACCATCAGGTCTAAGAACTTTAAAAAAAAATGTTCTGAATATCTTTCAATTGAAATATTCATAAGTATTTGACACTAACATTTTTTTTTTCGCAAAACTTAAAAAATCCGTTTAAAACAGAATGTGTCCGAAGCGAGGGCACTTAGTACTGTGCCGCTGACGTAATATCATCATCGAGTAAGACACACATTAATGCCAAGGAATAATGACAGCGAATAATTCTGACAGAGCCTTCTCCAAATCTGGAAGGAATTTGCCCTATGCACCGCGCTAAGCGTGTACAAAATATTCTGACTATATATCATTTCAGCCTTTTCAGCTATTTAATACTATATTAAATTTTAATTATATTCTAGCACTACCACGTACTTTATCTTGTAAATTGAAATGGTTTATTTAAGCGTTCTAATAGATCAAAGTTTGCCTCCTTGCCAAACATCCTGGTTATAGAGAATATATAATAACTACCTCTGTGGTCTAGTAGTTTAACCCACCGATTTCAGATGCAAAGGTTCCGGGTTCGATCCCCATGGGGAGTATAATATATTGTGCTTGGTTTGGTTGGTGGTAGGATTTTTGTTTTGGTCCGCCTGGCTAGCTACCACCATCTTACCCAATTCCGTCGCCAAAACAGCAATTCTTAAACTGTTGCGTTCAGGCATTTAGAGGTAAGATAACCAGTTACTCAGTTTGTTGAGGATTCTGGGTGAAGTGCACCTCTACCTTCGGCCTCATCAAAACTTGTTACCAGGTTGGATGATGACCAAGCGCTTCCCCGTCGAACCATAAAAAAAAGAATATAGGTAAGTTTGCGGAGAGGCAAGTGACAGCTTGGTTTCGAAGACTGCACTGTAGAACACACCATGTCAATGGTGTTACACTTTCGTGGAGTGTTTGTATGTGCATTATTTTCAGCGTCTTTGTTATCCTCATAGTAAGGCACTGGATACTGCCAGGTCATCGTTACGCTAATCTTTCGGGGTGAGCTCACTTCTAAGGGCTGGGTGTAGGTATACCAGTTAAGGGGATTACTAGTTTAGATATTGCATGAAAGGACTTCTTGCTGGACCATGATGATTACTGAAATAGATAATCGGACTTCTGATTCAGCAATAATTTATTACGTATCACTTACAAACATTTCATTATCATACCTAATGAGTTTTCAATTTGTGCTTAATGTTATAGAGATAGACAGAATCTAAGTTGAGGACTTTACTGCCATTACTGCGATAGTCAACTCATCTACCAAGCGAGGTGACTATGACAAATATACCTACTGCACCATTATACATATCTATATTTAATGCGTTTTCATAAATTAAATGCAAAAAGTATAATTTATCGATATCAATGATGTACCTACTGGCAGGTTTTATTAAATACCGGTATTTTTAACTAGCAACCTGATTGATTTAAATGCAACACAATACGCTTAACCTTTAAAGGAATTATAAAACTAAGAACAATAAATGTATTCTGAACGTAACTTTAACAAATCGTACGTCCTTTCGGAGTACCTATTGACAATTAGATACGGATAGCCAGTTTTGCAGTAAGGTTAGTGCAGTTTGCTGAACATCCCCCACTAATCCTTGCACGGTCCGGCTCACTCGTACACTCTGGTACACTCTCGTACACTTTGGTACACGCCCACTTTGCAGGAACATGCCCCACTTTGTTCACCCGTCTTTGAGCATTCGATTGAAAGATCGGACTACCTTTGTAGAGTATCTAAATCTTCTGATACATTTTGTGTTAGCTTCAAAGTAAGCAGTGATGTGATTAGACAAGTATTTTGTATCAGTTTGGGTGGTGGTCCTCAAAATGGCCATATTAAAGCCATAATAAATGACACAAATTAAAAGCAGAAATTTCATCATCATAACACAAGTATATATATTTCTCGATGTACATGATAATGTCTGTAATATTTATTGATATAGAATCAAGAAATATTAGTTCATTTTTTTCAATTTTCAAATAAAAAGAAAAATATATCCACTGTGAAACACCCGGAACATCGCGGCCGTCATCTCGCAGAAACGTTCCGAAATCCTTTCCTAGTAAACACCACTCTGCAAAAGGAAGCTACCCTGAAAAATGTACGTCTCCAAGACCTCTAGTTTGCACTGTTCCTTGATTGTCAGTCAGTCAGACTGTCAGCTACGCGATCATTGTACACATTTCAATGAAGTCACCTCACTCATTTGGCCAATAATTTTGTAAGTAATGAACGTGGGGTGTTGTGTGTTTTCTTATTTAGGGGTGTCCTTCGAGGTGACTAATATTTTGGAGGCTGGCTTAAAGCCTTTATGGAACTGCGTTCTATAAAGGATTTATTATAATACAACATTAGGCTAACTTGTTTGTGTTTTATTCTGCAATTTATAGAATGGAGGTAGATTGCTATATTGGATAGTTAATGAAACAAGGAAATGTAAAAAAAGATAACGGTAAAGGTACATACATATAGTGCTGGATTTCCCAGCTCTACTCGGGGTTCTCTTTCGCTTCGCTCACTCGATCAACGATACTACATTTGTTTCACGCCTCGCTTTGATCACCAACATTATTAAACAGAATATAATGGAGCTTTCAAAAGTCCCGCGGGTTAACCTTACGTCGTTATATAAAAAATATGGATATTAGGAAAGGCCGCGAAGGCATAAACTCCGATAAACCATAGATTATGGAAGTTGCAAAGCGGATGATATAAAGCCCAGCTACACTCTTTTTTTCGCGATATTACGTAATTCTGCTACTTATTTTATAAAGGGAAGGTAAAAAACACATTTTTAAAAATAAAAGCCTTGTTGTTTAGCTAAACTATATTTTAGCAGAAACACCATTCGAAAGGTGCATGATTTAAATAATGTGCCTTGAACATGCTTCCGTCTCGTACTGGTCTGTTACAGTTGAGTTACCGTTATAGACCGTTCGTAACGGTCCTTAGGCAACCCGACTTCTCTGTATATATTTAGTTTGATTCTACGTAATATTTTTATTTTTTGTAAATATTTTTTTACAAATAATAGATATATTTTGATACATAAACTTGCTGTGATAGATCTATAATGATACCTCTAGTGCACTCGTAATTTCAATAGTTGCTTCCGACTGCTCTCTATTAGTAGGTTAAACTATAAAAATCCATGACTCGAGTACGATCTGAGGAGCTTAGAAGGGACTTGTCGCTTAATTTATTTTTACCTTTAAAATACATACGGTATCAACCTATTGCTCTTTAAACATTTTTCAAAAGTGTTTCAGTAACATACATAAAATGATTTGTTATGGCAGTAGGTCTTGATAAAAATAACTACGTAGATTAAAAACTCTTAAAACCACGCTCTCTCGTGTCTCGTACTATTTTGATTTGTAAATATCTAAATGTTTACTTTTGCAATGAAGCTTCGTTAGCTTTGTCACGAAGCTAATGTCAAAATAAACTTCAAATGTCAAATCAAACGTTTAACTCCTGTTGGAAACGTCAAAACAAATCATAATTAAGAGCCCAAACTCTACTACGTTTACTAGCAGCCACTGAAGAATTCCACGATCCATCTCCTGGATCCAACCTCAGATCAGCTCTAAAATATCAAATTATAGTTTAGTCATCCAAAATGTATATGCAACAGATACAAAGTTTAATTTCAATACGACATAATTATCGTAATTTTATAAAATTGTTGTAGTACAAAGGAAGCTATAAAGTAAAGCGTGGGAAAAAGATCAGCCACGTTTACCAATAGGTACGTTGGAGGATTACACAGAGAAAAATAATAACATCCGAGATTGGTACGAGTTCAAAAGGTTTTGCTTACTCGGGGTCTAAATCATTTCCTTGCATGTACTTTTATATTTCATTGCGGGCAAATGGAATGTTTGGAGTAGGTATTCCTTTAAAAATATGATCTTTTTACGAGGCGGCTCAATTTTCGGTTTAATTTCATATTTTGTAGGAGCTATTAATTTCCTGCACAAAGCGATTTCTGAAAATTATAAATTATTTTTAGTCAACTTAAGCAAATTGCAAATACAGTACTTTTTAGTGATTTGTATACTGGTGCGATTGTAAAATGGAAGCAAATTTATAACATCTGATAAACAAGGATTTGCTGACGGTTCTTGTTCCGTTTACTGTACCTATGCAGCAAGATCATGACACGTGAGATCTCATCATGCGTGAGAGAGAGTATGAAAACCATAAGATCATGACACGTGAAATCTCATCACTTTTGTGAGAGTATGACAACCTCAAGTTCGAAGCGTACAATCTCATCACACGTGAGATGGAGCATGACAACTACAAGATGACACGCTAAATCTCATCACTTGTATTGTGGCATGATATGATCGATATGACATGATAATTGTGACGTGTCATGACAATCAAATATTATTTTTAATTTATAATACGACCGGGAAGTGTTTGACCTTCATCTCACCTGGTTAGTTATGATAAATCATAACTACAGAATGGTTTTTATGGCGATAGACTTAGTTGAAATGGAGGTAGATATCCAGGCGGACTAAAAAAAAAGTTGTCCAACCACTAAACGAACCAAGTATAATAGCTTGCTGGTTTGATCTCCAATCATAAGCAAACCTCTAAATTCAAGCCTTCAAATGGTAATTAAAATGCTGGTAATTTAGTATCATGATGAATAAAATGATGGTAATTTTCAATTTAAGATTTGCAAATCTTAAGCAAACCTTTAAATTGCCGACCTTCAAATCGTGTGTTATGCGCTAGAAAATATAAAAAAAAATATCTGAGCACAGAAGAAGTACACTTAACCGAATAAAACAACAGTTTTTTTAGTAATATTTATTAATACTTCCTTTTCCTTCAATATTATATTTACAAAACGAAACTTAAACGCAAACGTGTTCCTATTTACCAATTAAAACGCTTCGTATCATACAAATAATGATGTTACCGTAACACTCTACTATAAGGAACATATCTATCTATACCACGGCACTACTCCGTATCTACGATATCATTAGAAGAGTGAAGCGTAATGTTGGTTTATGGTAACACACTGACTGACTTGTGATTGTGTGTTTCGTACGAATTGTATATCAATGGCAAGACACTCGTGCAAAATGCTTTAATGACAGCTTGCGTGGAATTTGGTCAGCGCTACACAAATATTGTTAACCCTCCAATTAAAAAAGTATTGCTCAGCTTTAGATACGTGATTTAATTTTTTTGATAAGTAAATGCAATTTACAAAAGCTTCAAATCACATCGTGGATTTTATGAAGGAAAATTCTCCATTTCCACGTAGACGTAGTGGCGTATTTTATTTTTTTCTTTCGTATTCGCATGTTTGAATCCACCACGTAATCAAAAGCCCAGATGTTACTTCAGTAACATATTTTTATATTCAAGAGACATATCGAAATATTGGGCCCCTTCTCTTTCAAGTTATTTAATTCAAACTAGCATTGGTACTGAACGAAGTAATCCCAGCCAGCGGTGGGTATCTATAGTTTCAGATCCATCGAGTTGCCGATGGACGTATCTCATAGTCGTAGTGGGTGTTCAGATGAACGGAATGCTTTCCATACCATTCACATATTTAGGTAAGATACAAACATACGTTTTGTAAAATTATGAACCAAATTTACACAGAGAATAACCATAATTAAAGTCTTATTAATCAAAAGGAATGGGACAAAAATATTATAAAGAGGTAATATTACTTTTGAAAGCTTTGGGAACATTCGTGGTTCACCTTGAGTGTAAGCCATAACGATCGTCGATTGTGTAGACTGTAGACTTGTGAATTATTTTTGTACATGGTTATATATGGTTTTATTAAAATTATGTTACATAACCATTTGTTAGCAGTTTTGAAATCAGTCAGTGTGAAACACATTTAACCGAAGGATAATTCCTTTTGTTATCGTTTTCAGTATAATGATTTTGTATAAAACAGTCGATAGAGATTTTAATTTATTTGTCAATTATTATTATGCCTACATGTAATAAAGTGTAATAATGGTTTAATCAGAAACATTGATACCAAATGAGGTAAACAAGCAGTACCAACCCCTACCCATACATACGTAGGTATTCGAAATGGCATGTTTGATTTAAAATACAAAAAAAACTAAAAGAAACTGTTAAATTTATGTATTAATTGTTTCTGATAAAATCATTCACCAAAAATGTTCTACGAACAAAATAGTTTTTTACCATAAATATGGTGGAATGTCTAGGTTAATTATATCATACATAACTTGATTATGATAGTATATACAATAATCCGAAATATTTACACCGCGGTCTGATATAAACTTTTATTCTACATTACGTATAATCAGTTATGTACAAAAATTCCATTTACATTAACCTGAGATCAAATAAAATCACAGCTTTGACTATTTCTTATAAACAAATACAATGCTTGTATAACTCACAAAGTTACTCCAAGGCGATCGATTGAATCATCAATCAAATCGCAAACTCTTGCTTGCCAAAATTAATTATTATCTTATATCAATCTCTAACATTCGCTTAGTAATTATCTAATTTACCGAGTAATTAATAAAACTTTTAGACAGTATGGAGCCTTTTCATCAATTCCGAATAAAACCTGAAACAACTCACAATTCAACCTTTCACAACCATTTCTAACTTACTCCAATGTTTTGAAAACTAAATGATTATGTTTTGGTTCGTAAAGTTTTATTTGTTTTCGATTGAATACTTGTTCTATGTCATTGAATAGAAATATTATCATAACGTAACGTGTGCTTTAGTAAATGAATAAAGTAATATGGCACACCTCTCGTTATTGCCATTGACCACAGACGTAATATGGCATACCTCTCGTTATTGCCATTGACCACAGACGTAACCTAACAAATTTCTGATAGTACATAACAACTTTTTACCAGAAAAGTGTGAAAATTACACAAAGAAGTTAATGAAATTTCTACACCAAAGAAATCCTCTTCACCCTTTTCATACTAAAAGGTGTCGTACTAGATAATCTTAATCACGCGATGCAACATAGTCGTTGAAACCACGTTGTTGTAGAATACATAGTTATAGATCTGTGATCTAATTATTGTAAAAAACATACATTAAACATTGCCAGTACTCTGGCAATACCGGCGGATTGACGCTTCCAACTCAGCCCGCGGACGTCGTTTATTTTCATTATTGGCAACACAATCAGGAACAATCAGCACGGTATTCATAACAGCTTCATAAAAATTTAACGTTGCATTTCAAATAATTAGCCACATCCCATTGCCAGCAATGTGGCTAATGATTTGAATTGCCAGAATGAGTCTCCGTTGCCGGCTTCTATCCATACCATCCACGACTAAAACATAGTAACTACGGAACCAACAGTTAGTCGAAGCTCCACCGCCATGTGGTGAGCGATCACCTGCAGACCATGGATGAGACGAGGTACGTGAGGAAGGCACAGCTTAGCTGTGACGTCAGGTACGACGATGCGCGGTTACTTGTTTGCATTGCCGCGGGGTGCTCGCCTGTAGACAACAAAAACGCATTAATATTTTAATTTTTATTCATAATTATTATTACTTGCTTTTATGCTCAACAATAACTGATGTTCTGCTTCTTTAAAAGCATGAACATGCTTCATAACATATTTTTATTTTGTTGATTAAACCTGGCTGAGACAGCTGCTGCCGACAGAAGTCAGTAGTTGTCAGTAGGTGTGCCTACTTATTCATACATTGAAAATAAAATTACTTTTTATTGATGATAACCAAACGTTTATTCAAATGAAAACAAGTTAAGATGTGGCTTGGAGATGGAGCGCGCTTTTCTGAAAGGACTTTCATTCATTCTCGATTTACAAGACTCCAAGTTTGTAATCGAGCGGAGAAAGAAGGGATCAACAAGTATTTTTTTACCAACGCCCCACTTCTTATGATAAAAGTAAATTAGATGGGTTTTGCTTCATGAAAGTTGCACAAGGTTCTGGTTGTAACCAGTGCGTCTGCCATTGTTGCTGCGTCAGGTATACTGACCATTGAGCACGTGCACAGCCACGGAGGCAGGGTTCGCGTTGCTCGGTACACACGTGTAGTTCCCACTGTCAGTGAGAGATGCCTTCGTGACCAGCAGCTTGCTGGTGGTGCCTCCCTCCGTCTTCTCCGTCTCCAGGCTGATGCCGCCGCGGGGAGAGTCGAAGTCTACCACAGACGTGCCGTGGTACCTGCGAAAAGTAACACTGCATTCAATACATATATGGCTCAGTTACGTTAACTTCGTTCTGAGCTGGTAATCTATCAGATTTTATTTGGCTTTGAGCCCATTCCACTTCTCTAGCTAAATAAGGTGCTATTGTTTCATCTCTATCGCGACTTTGAATGGGTTGGGATCTTGGGTTTGCTTCACTAATCACGGGCTCTGAAGCTGTCGTGGCATAAAGCTACTAATAAACTCGATTATTAAACGTCGTGTTTTTGGTGTGATGGTCCCAGTGTCTCCTAGCACCGTCTGCTTCACCTACTCCATGGCTGCCATCGTAGGCTGGGTCACTAGCGGGACTACTGGGCGCAAAGGGTGATTTTTTTGTAGCGTCTATTATAATGGCGTTGTGGGCGTTCGTCAAAGCCTCGTTTGTTGATCGGCAGGGTGCACCGTGGGCATATGAGCTGTGTCTTAAGCAACTAGATACTTTGACCCTACCCTAAATAGGTGTCAGTATGGTTGCGATTGATTGGTATTGTTTTTTATTTTACATTTAAAATCCAGTTCCCGAAAATAAAGGCATTATTAGGAATAAAAATAAGTGTGATTCCAATTTACTTACACCAAAACAAACGGCATCAAGGACAGAAGTCGTGTTTACGATCAGCAATTCTCAAAGTCAAAGTAACATAACCGATAAACTAAAGATACTAAAGCCAAGTGAACCATATGGACAGACATACGAACAACAAACAGAACTTGTCAAAGTCACAATAACAACATGTTCCGCTAATTATGTACGCTCAAAGAGACTTGCTTTGACTTTGAAACTACGAAAATAGAGATGTACCTACAGGTGTTGACTGAGATGACGAAATTGTAACACTTGCATAAAAAGTGTTCTCCTGTGTAGATAAAAATCCAATGTAAAAAATGTTTATGGCGTCTTGGTTGATAAAGCGTATAATAAAATTATTGTTATTAGCTTTTCAGCGTGGCAATGCAGCCAGTGTCTTAGGCAAGCTTCCGTCTGGAACAGTTGCGTACCTATAGGCCGTTTGTAACGGACTTTTAGTTAGTAGACCATTATTCATATTATAAGTAAATTAATAGTATGATTTTTCTGGTGACGTACAAATTAAAAAATAAAATAATATCCATACATTTATTTCGTGCAACCCAAATGTTCATATGAACAACATAACCAGACTACAACGGACAAGATAAATTCTTAAATAATAATTCGATAGCTGGGCATGTGACGCTCGTAGCAATGCTTTACTTATAGACAGTCCACCCTAGCAGCTATCATTGTCAGGACAGTCAGTCGGAGCTGGTCCGCACCCTGCGCACCAAGGACGCGTCGCGCTTTCACGGTGGTAGAGAACAGTTGACGCTAGCTGTCCAAACATCCCCGATGCACCGCGATAGCGAGGCCGCCCCGACACCGCCTTGAGTGCATTGGTATGCTGGATGTGGATGGCAACGCACGTCGCGAACGTATACTTCACCCACAGGCTACACGTATACAGAGAGGTGCAGTATGCTCGAAACAATGTAAGCTTCACACCCTCTGAGCTCCGTGCAAACCTCCACGCACCGACCGCGCCCTACGTTACCGTTCGATTTCAATATTGTCTTTGAAGTTGGCCGATGTGACCCAAGTATATGTATATGAGTACAGGATGTACTCATATAATACCAGCCTCAAACCATGAACAGTTTTTTTTTTAGGTTTACCATAGACGAAGATCATTTCCTAAGTTTATAATTATACTCCAGCCCGAATCTGCAAGCAAATTCCTCACAGGTCATTATCACAGATCTTGAGCTCCCCCCGCATACCGAAGTAGAATAACTGTCTGTGTTCTATAAATGCCACTTCAGCAAGTGTGCGCATGTTATCTTTAACATAATCGCTCCATCTTCTTTCCAGCACCGGACTAACAGAGAATGTTCTATTGTACCGAACTCATCGTTTCGCCTCGACCTTTTTCACGGTCTTCATCTCACCTGGTTACAAGTTGAGATAAGGCCGAAGGTGGAGGCGCACTACACCCGGAATCCTCAACAACACGTGATGCAAATGGAATACAGGTGATGCAAGTGGACTACAGGTGATGCAAGTGGAATACAGGTGATGCAATGATTGACTAAGCAAAGAACAAGGTTTGTCGTAAAGGCACGATAGAAGTAAAACTTTAGTATTTCCCATTATTTCCCACTCTATCCGACACAGTGCCCCACTACTTGTCACACAAAAAGGATGTAGAGCCTATAAAAGGTTTCACTTCAAAAATGGTGATATAAATGAATATACAATAACTCAACGAGCTTAATTCAACAAGAAATAGATTAAATGACGCGGGCGTTTTCACGGCGCTATTATATAGATCCTAACTTCATAGTATGCACGAGGCTCAACCATTAGTTGTAATTAAACTATGCTCAGTCGAACCTATCCAAAATCCCTGACATTCTGTCGTATCTCTATTAAGTTGAGATCCCCGGTACGGTCCCGGTGTGACCGCACCCAGAGGTCACCAGACCCATCGTAGGGCACACGACCTCTATCGCATCTTCATTACGCAATGCCGAAAATTCTCCTGAACGATTCTCAAATATATAAAAGACACTTTAGGGAATTTTATAAGAAGATTTTGAGATGGATCTGAGGATTTAATATTGTGGGGTACATTGAAACTTGATTTAATGAGAACTTGGAAATATTACTATCAGAGTCTGTGTTGTGATTAACATTTTATAGTTTATCTAAAACGAAGACGAGATTTTAAATTTATATTTTTGTGAAATAACTAATTAAGTGACCTGCGACAGTTTGCGCGGTCTTAAACATACGAAAAAACTTGCATAACAATAAATATATAGGCAGTCTACTTCCTGCATTAGGTAATTTTTGTATGTCCACTCTCCTATTTAGGTACTTGCGATAAAGCTTGAGACAGGTGCTTACTTATGATTATCATTATGTAAGTTCATTGTTATCTAGGTAAGATAGTAATAATGTGAGTGATATAGTCGCTACGTAACCAAACACCCACGTTGTTACTTCGTATAGGATATCCAGGGTATACCTATTAATAAAGATAAAAAAATAGTTCTTTGTTATACAAGAATGCAAAGTTGCTTTTTAACCGCGTGTTCAATATTGATGACCGAGTAAGCGAAGGATTCTAAAATTAGAATCCTGAGCGTTAGCGAGGGAATCAAAAGAGCACGAGGTGAAAAATCTTTGCACTCGACTGCAACACGTAACTTTTCATTCCACCTCAGCGAGGAAATGACTAAATGCAAAAAAAACGTTTACAATCACAAGATAGGTACTTTTATTCCAGTTTAGGTATTAACTACTACATTATGACAGGTAAGTATTACAGAATAATCTTTAAATTATAACAAAATAATACTCAGGTATATTTAAGAACATTTGAAAGTAACGTTGCTACAGTTATTTAAATTGAGTGTAATATTTTTGTTTGGTACTGTAATATTGGTGTTAGTCACTTGTGTACTGTTTTTCGGTAAACTATCTGTCATACTTAATAGTTGTACCGATTCATCGGATTCCCTTGGCAAATGTTGGCATGAGAGGGCGATGATTAGGTGTTTAGTAATGGCTCATTTTTGATAAAGAAGGGCCAGTCCAATGATCTGACTGAGGCTCTTTCAGTGTAATGGCTCCTACGATGCCTTTACAAGTAATACACCAAGAAGGTTCCGATTCGAGTTTTTAACAAATTAGAAAAGGTTGTATGATGAATTCGGCACCATGAAGGTAGAAGTAAATAGGTTTATTAATTTTTTGAATTCACAAACTTAGTGCACACGATGTTCTAAATTCAATTTTACTTTAACCTCTAGCGGATAAAAACGGCTTTTGCACTCAGATATCGAATAGTAAAAATACTCTTTCCGAGATGGTGGGATGAAAAATATCTTTTCCGCTTCAGAATTCAAAAAGTAAAAATACCTAAATTGGCATTGATACAGTTCAGTACTACAGTCAATGCTAGTCTAGGCTACAATCTCAGGAAAACACCATAAATCTACAATTTGGCTTCAAAAACCATCGCAAAAACTAAAAGCCGTAAAAGTATAGCGAGTGCGCCAAGGCAAATGCAATATTCAAATATTTGCGCACGAATCGGTATCTAAAGACAATACTTGCAGTGTTGTTCCGTAAAGGATTACATAAGATTTAGGACAGCTAGGTCACTGCACTGGCTTACTGAAATTGAGAACTTGGGTCGCTTTATTTTGCTTTCAAATGTATACAACTAAAATAAATGTAACAAAACAATTACCTAATACGCTATCCACACCCCAAAACGTGTTTGTATATATATCACATATACGTAATGCTTGTAATAAAGTTGTAGTAGTTTAACTCAAATAGGGTGCTGTTGGTACGCTATGGATACGGAACCCTGAAAAACAGCCGATAACCAAAAACATTCGTGCCAAATAAAACCTATCAGAATTCTCATGCATATTTCAAACCGTCATTTTTATTTAATTTTCTTTAGACAAAAATCTCTTTGGGATCGTGACTTTTAGTAAGATTTATTGGTGTAGATATTATTTAATGGTAAATGATGATCTATTAATTTTAATTTATAGGTCAGCTCTTATCTGATTTACAAAATTATAGACAAAAACGCGTTGCTCCAAAAGACACTTGCCGCGAAAAGACATCCTACAATAGAAAGCTTTTTAATTTAAAAATGTGATCATTATAAAGGCTGTAAGCTTTAATACCAGAGCTTAATACTTATAACAGCGATAATTTGAAAGTTTCCAGCACATCAGTTTTTATAGCGCCATAATATCAAGTGAGCTACACTGCCTTTGCGATGTTAATGATCTCTACCTTTACGACGCTGCTATAAGCAGGTGATGTAGGAAATATTGTTTTTAATTGACTTGCTACCTTAAAACAGTAATTATTTATCACAAATTAAAACTCAACAATCTATGGTTTTTCACTTCAAATCGAAAAATCGAATAACATCGTGACACTGTTACTCGGACGGACGGCTTCAACATTTTTTTGGGTAACGTGACTAAATAGTAATATGAATACCACCGAGACTATAGTCTGGTGGTATTCAATTATGGAGATGAGAGAAAATATAGTATATATATAGATAGGTATAAGTTGAAATTTATTTATGATCGTCAGTCAGTCAGCATAAATATCAAATACATCATTATTTACTGCTGGTTAAAGTACAGAATAATATATATATACATAACTACACAAAGTTGACTACAAGGTATACAATTGTCGCCATAACAACAATTCTAAAATTGTTGTGTACCGGCATTTAGAGGTAAGATAGTCAGTTCCTTAGTTTGTTGAGGATTCCGGGTGAAGTGCGACTCCACCTTCGGCCTTATCTTAACTTGTTACCAGGTGAGATGAAGGCCAAGCGCTTCCCCGTCGTACAATAAAAAAAAGTGACTTGAAGTAAAATTAATTTTAAAATTGCTTAATGTATTTTACGATAGTTGTTTATTAATATTCTATAGATAAATGTAACTGAAGTTGTTAGTAAAGGTTTTTTTTAAATAATGAAGGTGGAGTGGAGTGGAGTAGCTGTTGATATCCTCACCACAGCACGGACGCGCTCGACGGCGGCGAGGAGTGTACGTTCACGGAACACGTGAGAGATATCGTGCTCCCCCTCTTCACGTACACATCCTGGGAGCCCCATATGCTGGCCGCAGCCGCTGCAACAAACAAACAACCTTATCACAACTACTATAGACGCAATTTACAAAGGAACCTGGTGAACATTTGGAATTATTTGAAGTTGTTTTAAGTCTGTATGCGGATGCTTTCGATTCGCTAAATAAAACAATGTTTGCAGTCACTCGATTTGTTTGCATAGATGTTGTAAGATTGTATAACACTTGAAGTGTCGTGTGTTTTGGGAACATTTGTCATTATTCGTTTTAGAGTCGATGGAAAATGATCCAAATAGAACCTATTTTATTTTGCTCCTTGAAGCATTAAGCATTTAACTAAACAAACTTAATATGATCGTAGCACGTGGCGGTCTTAAGTAGCGATATGTAAGCAAGCCCTACTAATAATGATACCTACCTTTATTTATTTAACAAAGAAATGTTTAAAAGTAAGTAGGTAAACATACTAAAGATTTCTAACTTACTAACATAAAGTAGAAAGTCTTTATGATGAAAATCAAATAAAATAATTATAAGAATTCACATTTAGGTGTCTTGATTTAGCGTATTGTGCTAAAATAAGTTAGGTATGTATTGTTTAAATATAAATCAATTTTCTTTCCAGAATAGGACGACCAATATTTCTACAAGGATTGAGTAAAAAAATGCGCTGACTATTTATAATTTACGACGTCGCATCCAGCGCTTTCATAAATTCAATCCGACTCTAACTGACTATGAATATTTCAGCTTCAGCTTCCAACTGAAATCGTACAGAATACGAACAATCTTATATGAATTTCTATGTCTCTCGTGTAACAGTAGATTTGTAGATAAAACGACATTCAAAACCAAATTATGCAAGTAATATCTAAGCATATGACATTAATATCGCATCAACATTTTTCAGATCTAGACACGAAATTTTTATCTAAATTTGATGGAGCAGTGCCTAACTCGACTTTAATAGTTGCCCAAGTGACTCAATTTAAAAGAAAAACTATTTGGAACGTAACCGTTTACTTTTACAGTCGATTTCAATAAAGATAGCCGTTTCGGTGAGAGGTTCTTGATAGCGTTAGCTTCTGCCAGCGTTGGTAACTACAGCATAACACTTATCATTCATGTATAGATACGTAACTATCTGTACTGCATCGGCTCATTGTTTTTACGGCACAAAACGCACGTGGTTGTCTTTGCAGAGCACCCAAAGATTTAATTAAATTAATGATAGCTTCGCATTGTGTGACGAAATGAATTCATATTATCTGAAGATTTATATATTTCTCATCAATAATTGTAATAAATGAACTAACTGACTCTATCTCAAAGTTCACCCAACAATGTTGTCGAGTTTATTATAAATCGTGTAGCCATTAGCGTGAAACTTTCATGACAGCCATACAAACCGTATTCTGAATTATGTAGCGGAAAAGGTAATAATGTACTATTAAGTTAAAAACAAGTTCCTAGCTTTCATTAAAGTTGCTAATTGTGTGTTTTAATTTAAGGATTCAGCAACAGTCTGTCAATGTCCTCTGTTGGATACGACCTCCTCCAAAGATATGGAGTAATACACTATAGTAACCACGCTTGGCAGGCGCATTGGTGATCGCAGTAAAGGCATTATGTAAAACACAGAAGCAAGATGCTGCCCTTCGACTGTTAAATATTCCTTCGACGTTATTTACGATATCCGCAGGTTGGCTTGTAGGGGTCAATTCTTAAGTCGCGGCCACCGCTGCAATCTTAAGATTATCTCAGTAAAAATATTGTTACAATTTTAACCAGTTTTGCGAGAAAAAAACGATAATTATAGAAAATTCAACATTAAAATTGCAAGTCAGTTCGCATCGTGTACGAGCTTTTTATAAAGAAGATGTTTCTAAAACAAAGAAAACGTAAATGCAATATTGCAGGTTGTTTCGGAATTAAAAAAATGGAAAAACATGATTTCACCCAGTACTTCTTTACTCACTGTATCAATACCGGTTTAGTTTCAGTGTAGAAAATAATGTATTGTATTATATCTACTGTTTGGGATCATTATTCATTTATACAGGTCATGCACTTGTTTGCGATAAACTGGCACAAAATTAAATGGTTATACACAGGCAGGAACAATCTACGTGGTAAGTGTATCTTTCTGTTTAGCCACTAAGAATGTAACACTCCATGCATTAGTATTAAATTGAGCCAGGCCAAGGAACACCAAATGACAAACGAAAGCGAGGGATTCGAATGATTCTAGATGGAATTCGGATGTGATGCAAATATGCAAGAGACAGTAAGATAAGATAAGATAAGAGGGGTACCTGAGGAGCGGGGTGAGGCCGAGGTCGCGGGGATGAAGGACTCATCTGGAATTCAGAAGACAACAGCTTAGGAAAGGGTGAGGAATATCAAACAGCCGAGGATTTGAGTGACGTATTGAGTGCCTGAGAGGTTATTACTACTGGTTCAATGATGTCACTGTTGGGTGATGCCACAACTGTCTGTTGTACAAACACTGCGTCTATTTTACATACGCATCTATTTAGCGTTCAGTCAATGAACTTATCTCATTATTTATCTAACTATTTCATTTTTCATATAAATAGTTTCATTCTTTATTAGTATCAATTTATGTCGTAGAAGCAATAAAAAATGGACTACTTAGGAAATAATGTTGAAATCATCATGATACTGAAGTAAGTACCTGCTTAGTGCAGGTAGCTGTACTAACTTCAGTATTATATGCACTTTATAAATTGAATATGGTTTTGTATCCATAACTAGATATGTTATTTGGTAATTATTAAAGTGTGATATATAAGAGTGAATAGGTGTCTCCTAGAGCATCGTGCTACATCGTCGACCACATTGTCACTTAACATCAGGTGAGATTGTGGTCAAACGATGGTCTATTCAATCATAAAAAAAAAACTATCGGGCTTGAATACAAAAGTAATGGCAGAATTAACCAGATATTATGATAAAACGAATGGTTTCATTTTCAAAGTTATGATGTATATACGTATACGTGCATACACTTCATACTGCGGCGTTATGTTCACTACAAAAAGAAAACGCGATTTTTTCCAATACATTTTTAATTTGATTGTGGATTAGGAGCACTAACTTTGTGCTCGTAAATTGTATCTGAATACTCACTGAATATTTAATATAAATTTTAGCAGGGAAATAACATTTCATGTTAAGTACCTGAAATATTCTTCAGAAAGTTCAGGTGATATTTAGTTTCCTAGATTATATTAACTAATGACTCAAAAATGATGGTTTCGAGTAAACATGAACGTTGTTGCGTAGTTTCATGTTTACTGGAGGTACAATAATGATACGCCTAGTTTCGTTCAGTACACTTAACAGGTAGATACCTTTAAGGCCAATTGCGCATGTTAGAATCCAAAGCAAATACAAATTGCTAATTAATAATGAAACATTCATACGAGCAATCGGTAGGCCTACGTTAACGAGGTGAACCTGGCGAGGGTCTTATTTATTATTCAGCTCACAGATTGGGACAATGCTAGGGCTAAATTAAATTTGAGAGAAGAATAATATTTAACCGTGCTACTGCCATACAGAATTCAGTGAGTATGAACAATTACTAAGAAACCAAACCGCTGAGAATACTTTACATATTTAAATTAAAATACTCAAAAGTAATTACAATCGAGCTCGCATAATTTATTAATGTCTGATTACCAAATGTATTATGACTTAAGCAAAGATTATGTTTGATGATAAGAAAATTTACATAAAATATTGAGTTTCTCACTTGATTGATCGTTTTGAATGAGGTAAATTACTTTACCATTATTTATAAATCGTTTTATTCAGAAAACTTTAATTCATAGGTTAGCTATAGTCTTTTTAAAACTTTCGCACATTATTTTGATAGTTATTTTTATTGTAGAACGGGGATGTGCTTGGTCATCATCTCACCTGATTTCCAAGTTAGGAAAAGGCCGAAGGTGGAGTTGCACTTCTCCCGGAATCCTCAACAAACTGAACAAAGGATCTGCCTATCTTACCTCAAATGCCGGAACACAGCAGTTTAAGATTTTTTGTTATGGCGACAGAATTAGGTAAAATGGTGGTAGCTAGCCAGGCGGACTTTAACAAAGTCCGCCTGGCAGACTTGGTGGTAGACCAACCAAACCAAGCACAATATTGTGCTTGGTATACAACATCCCCCTGGATACATCTGGATCCGTCATCTGGATACATCCCCCTGTATACAATATCCCCCTGGGAAGCAAACCGGTTACCTATACATCTGACACTAAGAAAATAATATACTATGAAAAAGTGTGTTGATACTGTTAGTTCTGTGTATCGTCCTAGTGTAAATGTAACTTTTTCTAATAATCACGACCAAGCTGAGGGTAGTTGTTAAAAACACCTTCATTTCTCGACAGTGGCTCCTAAGTTCCAGTTTGCTCGCAACCACGGTTGGTGGAACCCCGCCGAAACGTCGGTAAATATGTAGGTAAAATAAGAGATCAAAATACCATTATGTTAGTAGTTCAAAATAGCATTAGTTAGTAGATCACAATTTATATAGGTTAGTAAATTATATACTTAGAAAAAGATATAATTCAAAAGTCCATAAGAAAAGGCTATTAATTGAGAACCCGAACGAAAGATCTCGATACAGGTGAGGCCCATTTGACTGTAGGATGACCTGTAGGATGGTGTTGGTGCTGCCTCGTAGTCTGCTGAACATCGATGCGGTTTGTTTGCGTATGATGGCATGAAATCCATCAACCCATGCTTCCGTGAACGTAGTGGATGTACTGCTTGACTTTCGCTGATTGTTTCCAAACATTCAGCGCGAAGATAGGTGAGCCATATATGGACTAAACATAATGAAGCTCCTAAAGCAATGGCCAAGTCTCCGCAGTCGAAATCGGCTAGGAGAATATTATTATTACACGTAAATAATTGAACAAACTTTTAGTGTAGCTAACACACAGGCTTCTCGTGTAGAATGTTTGGCAGTAGGCATTGAATAGGGTTAATATCACTTGCATAGTTTTTTAACATTTGCTAGTTGCAGAACTAGCAAACCTGCGTGCCTAAGAACTGCCAATGCTCTGCGTTCCCTTTCTATGTCCACCTGGTCATCAAGTGAGTCTGTAACGTAGCGACCTAGATATTTAAACTGATATACGCGGTTCAGTACAGCTTCATTCAGTGTTACCTTTGAAAAAATTGCTGATACTGTATGAGCAAACATTATCAACAAAGCAGCTGACCATGGCGCTGCTGAGTCTAACAATTAGCTCATTGATAAACAGGTTGAAAACCTTGGGTGAGCTAAATCCCCCCTGTTTTACCCCGCATTCCAACCTGTATGTGTTTGATAGACCACTGTCCCACCTCACATCTTTTGTCTGGTTGGCGTACCAATACTAGAAGAGACGCTACACCTGTATACTCGTGCCTGTGCTCGCACGCTGTATCCACAACACATCATTGGAAATGAGGTCGAACGCTTTTGATAGGTCGAGAAAGCATGCATATATATTACAAATGTGCGCTGAGTGTAGTAATGCACAGTGTCTGAGACTTACAGACAAAATTATTTGCTTTGTGGTGATGAGCATTTTTATACTCGTATTAGTCAATGATTTTTTACTGATAATGCCATTCTATGGTTGTGTCAAAGCAAATTAATGAGGTTTCTTGACGATCAAAATTCAAATTATTAAAATTAAGGTGCAAATTATACATGTACTCGTATACTGAGATTCTAATCCTTTGTTCCCATATAGTATTTTAAACCATCTTAAACCATCTACAGAACCTTGTAGAAACCAGCTTAAAATTTTACGCAGAATACGATTTTTATACCTTGATTTGATTGAAAAAAGATTAGCTAGATTTTTTTTTACCAACATAAAATATAATCTTCTTATGTGAAACATACTATTCCTACTCGTTATGTACCTTAATATATAGCTGAGATCGATTTCGAAGGTAGCTGATTGTGTGTTCTCACGACAGTGGCTGAACGGATCATTACAACTTTTTGCATGGATGTAGAGTACGCCATACGAAGGAACGTTGGTTACTATTTGTTCTCCTTCTATGTGGGCAAAGCTGCGGGTAACGGCTAGTCAATAATATATAAAATAAACGTTTAAAGTACTGGTATATCATTTAAATTTATAAGTTTTAAAATGTGATGATCCGTTTCCGTTGCTTCAAAAATAAATATTTATTTTTAGTTTAGGTATGAATTAATAATTTTGTTAATGAGACCTATCCAAATGATTTTAAATCAAATGAGTCATGAAAAATAAATCTAGCAAATCCATCATTTACTGTATGATATTGTTAATAACAATAATAATATGTCAATTTATTATCATAAAATGAATCATTTAAATTTATACAGCCCTATCCAGCCCCAAACTAAACGTACCTAGCTTGTAATGTGGGAGCTAGATTACGGATATTAAACAAATACTTATTTTAGATACACAGAACCAACATCTATATTTATCATATCAGCATATACAATACATATTTGACCTGTGTGGGAATTAAACCCACACCCTACAGCGCATACACCAGAGCTACATCCAACTGAGTCGTGAGGCCAATTCAATAGTACTTCACTTTAATAAACAAAGTGCGCAAAAGCTCGGACGTGACGCATCGCCGTGCATATTTCAGAGTAACAAGTATAACAAGCTACATAATTGGCTCCGGAGAATTTGAGATGGTCGTGTGATGTATCGCGAACAGGCATTGATAAATGTATGGAGGCTCTGGATGGTGCGATATGCCAATGGACGACCAAAAATACTTTAACGAGACACGAAAATTATATTTATTAAAGAATGATGGATTTTGGTATATTACTACTAATAAAAGTAGTAGTAAGAATATACCTCAGCTAAAACACTGAATTGAGTCTTTTAACAATAAAATGTATGATTTATAAACATTTTACATATACATCTTATATTTTATGGTAGATCAGTTTTTAAACATATGGATGACAGATTAGAATAACTTACCAAATTATTGCTTTATTACAAATGTTCTTCACTCCATCCTTCACACAATCATATATAGAACGCAATTGTATAAAGTATTTTAGATTTATTTTATGACATATACATTTCAGAAAAAATACTTAATTTCACTTCTAATAGAAGCTTATCAAATACTGCATCGGTAGGTAGAACATGGTACCTACTTACTTATGATCGTGACTCAATGTTGGTATTTACAACACAGGCAATCCTAGTTTGAAGATCAGAGTTAACGAATTAACCTATTTTTTTATAGTACGACGGGAAAGCCTTCATCTGAAGTGGAAGCCTCTTTCCCCGGCATCCCCAACGGTCTGAGAAACTGCCTACCTTACGTCTAAATACCGTAACACAATGAAATGTAACTGTAATTATGGCAACAAACTTAGGCAAGATTATGGTAGCTAGCCTGACGGACGTCCGGATTTGGAAGTCCAAACACCCACCAAACCAAGCACAATATTGTACTCCTTTTAAGACCGAACCCTGGATTGCTGGATCGGCTAGATCGGCCGTGGGTGAACGACAGTGTGTACAGGTGGTAACTAATCTAATTCTTTGCAGTAAAACACTGAGGAAGAGGGTAGATCGTTTAGGCGATCATTAACTACCTTCATTCTTACTCGCAGACTTCATTGCATCCATGATCATGGCGCATGCAACTGCGTCTAGATATCGGATAACTCAAAAAAACATGACATCATGGTAAACATCCGTTAATATCAGTTATAGTGTTCATACTTACAAAAGTTATATAACTAAAATAGTTGGACAAATGCTTAATAATAATAGTAGATATGTCATCAGTACCTATCTCTATCTCTACCGCGTCTCAATTATAGTACTGGCCAATCTCATCGCAACAATAAATTCCTGAATGGGCATTTTTCCAGCATTGTTGGCTGAGACCCAGACTGTGAGCGATGGCATCCACTTTGTATCGCCGCATTAGCCGAGCCCGTAATATGACGCGAGATGAATGCGGGATTAGTACGCGGCGTCACGTAGTAATACAGCACGCGCGAGCAATGGATCTGATTCATTGGTATTTGCTCGTGGTGTAGTTATTCTTTCTTGTTCTTTGATTGGTATGGAAAATGGGATCTTGTTTCGGACATTTAGATAATTTAGAACTTACAAACAGCATTTAGAGAAGTGCGGACAGACGTCGTTCTTTGAAGTGAAAACTTTTTTAGTCGCGTTGAGTGATTTTTGTTGGTGTAAAAACTTATGGGATCGCGTCACCGACATGCTAATAGGACGTATTCCAACCTTGACGACTAGCGGCGGGCGTGGTAAAATTTATGGGTTCGCGTCACCGACATGCCATTAGGACGTATTCCGACCTTGACGACTAGCGGCGGGCGTGGTAAATTTATGGGTTCGCGTCACCGACATGCTAATAGGACGTATTCCGACCTTGATGGCTAGCGGCGGGCGTGGTAAAACTTATGGGATCGCGTCACCGACATGCTAATAGGACGTATTCCGACCTTGACAACTAGCGGCAAACGTGGTTAAACAGATTTATAGTTGTTCGCTAATATTTTGATATCAATATTTTATATTTGTTTTTTTCAATTAAACTAATATTTCAACATTACTGCTTAGACTGGTTTAAATTGTTAAAAATAATATACATTGCTTTATTATTTTGTACAAAATGATGATGTTAAACTTAATTTTATTATTCAATTTCACCAAAATAATTTTATGAAAAATTATTTTGATATTGTAATATAATTAGTGTTTCTAAATATATATTTTTATATTTTTTTTTATTTACGATCCTACGTGAAAAAAAAATTTTTTTATTCAGCCGGTGATTTAAAAATAATATAAAAGTTTTATGTTTTCACTTCTGTCGACAGTCCCTATGACTACTATGTTTAAGCTGTCTTTTAAAGTTTTTACAAGTGATGTGATATGGATGTTACCTTAAATGAGCAAAAACCTAATTAATTAGTCAATAATTAGTTACTAATATTACCTAGTGCCAAAAGATTAACCTTACCTGACCCTCTACTTTCCTCACAAACTATACAAGATCAGTAAGAATGAGTTCTTGCTAATGATAAGATACAAATGATAAAGCTAGTGGTATAGATGAGTAACATACGTATCTCAATTCACATGAAAACAAAGTTTGAAACATAAGTACTTCATCATGAATATCGAGTTCTGTATCATGAATACAGAAACAGAATGTATAATGAACAATTGAAATTGTCCGCGCATGTATTATGAGGAGTGAATTGCTAACGACCCCAAATTTAAGTAAGGGTTGATGAAATCATAAAGACATTATCTCAGAATGACCCAATTTCACTTTAATGTGAGATGTAATTTTACTTTATGGTGCGGGATTGTGTTTTCCTCAATGCTATCTAATGCTTGGTGTCTGTAAAGTACCTATGCGTTGTATTAAATTGCCTTTAAAATTACTGTTCTGGAGTGTTATTTTTTGAATGGACCATCTGGTTTGAAACAGTTAAACCTTTGCTATCACATCATCTTTGCCGTGTTTCGAAATGTGAAATTCATAAAATGTCCATTTGTTTTGTCTAAGGAATTCACTCTACAACCTTGTTTTGATCAACAGCCCATTGCTGAACTCTGCTGGTCAGAGCCTCCTCCAACACGGAAGGCTTTGTCATAACCACTACGCGGACGCTACGTTGGTGTATCGCAGGTGTAAGGTGTTAGATAATTCGCAGAAGTGAACTGTTGCCTGGTATAATCCATTAGTTGGTTTTTACGACATGCGATCTAGAATGCAAGCAAATATTAACAAAATCAACACAACTTTTTCATGGATACAATTCTTCAAAATAAATCGTAAATACCTACTTTCTGAAAACTGTATTTGCGGCTCAGTTACGTGTCTTTTGTTAGTCTACTTTGACTACAGACTCAAAAAGTACAAATTGAAAGGGTCCCGTTAGTAAAAAAAAAAAACAACATTACAAATTAAAAATTATACATCATTAAAATTCCCTTTTTTTCGTTTGCAGACAACGGGCACGACCTTCAGCTACAAACATTCAAAAAGAAAAAGGAAAAGAAGAGCAGATTGCGTACCTTCAACGGTCAGTATGACCGCCATGTTTATTTTGGGTTCCGTATTGATCTGGCACTCGTAGACCCCCGCATCCCGCGGCTGCACGAACTCGATCTTCAGGTCCCAGTCATCTGACGGCTCTGGATGGAGCACGCTGAACCGGGCGTCACCAGTGTATGTGAAGATGTGGGACGTCAGGATGTGGAGGTCGCGTTTCCTCATCCAGGATACCTGTGAAACATTGCATGTCGATGTTACAGTTGCACAGTACTTGCTATGAAGACTCACTGCAACGGATCTACTGCGTAGCGGTTCTCAAACACACGGAATGTTTGCGGATCGGAAACATTACTTGTCAAATCATCGAATCCGATAGATTTCAACGCTTTTCTGTTGCCATATCTGAAATTCTTCCCGAGAAAGTCGTGAATACTGTGTCAATTGCTATATATTCCGGAGTTAAGAATAGTATTTCCGGAATCTCCATCGGTAGGTTCCGAATTCGATCCAAAAAGGGTTCCGGAGTGTTTGAGAACACATGTCACTGTATACTGCATAACGTTGTTTTGATAACAATTAAGGCCAGGCCAGGCCCATATTGCTGAATGTTTTACTGACAATTAAAATATAAAATTGAACATCAACACGGTCATAGTTCTGACATGAGCTCCCATTGGTATCTTGTTGGCGAAAAATAAAAGTCTCTCAATGAAATTAATGTAATATATCAATAAATATTACAAGACATTCATTTTACACAGCGCCATCCAGCACCAAACGAAGCATAGCTTGAAATATGGGAATTGGGTTACGGATATAATACTTAAATACATTTTTTTGAAAATACATACGTACTATATGAAACACCCAAACACAGAACAAACATCTATATTCATCACACATTTTTTTGTCCTGGGTGGGAATCGAACCCACAGCCTACAGCGCAGAAGGCAGAGTTACTACCAACTGAGCTATCTGACTTGTTATTATAATGATTATCAGTGAATAAATGAACAAAATCTATTTTTCAACAATCTGTGCATGTAACCTTTTTTATATATACTCAAATCGAAAAATTCGAATTACGAATTCAAAGACGGTTCTATACAGATGCACTTTATAAACGCATATATACATAAAATTAAGAATAAAACTCATTATAGTACCGCTATCTTTTTTTATTATTTCATTAAAGTAGTCTATGGTTTTAGGCTGAATATGAAAAAGAAAGCACACGCATGCGCAGTTCGAACTGTGAAAAAAATGGCGCGCGCATGCGTAGTTTGAACTTAATTTCCCGCGCTTCCCATACATTTTTTTGCCGATCGTGTTTTTGTATTCGGGATTCCAAAAAAGTTTACTAAAATCCTGTAAGTGATTAATATATGATTGGAGAAGAGAGTAGTGACGGCGAGATTTTCACTCCGCCAGATATTCTAGACGCGGCATTGGCGTTAACTGAAAGTCTCCTGCCAGAAAAAAAAAAAATGTACGACAAAATGTACCAAGAATTTATAGATTGAAAATTACTTCCTTGTAACCTACCTACTTTGTTTTTTTCCTATGAGTGAAGATAAAGTAGTGTATGAAACTGCATATAACTTAGGTATTAAAACACTCGAGTCAACCTATTATCGCATTCGGCTTCGCCTCATGCTGATAAGCAGACTCTCGTGTTTTAATACCCCTTCTTATATGACAGTTGCATAAACTACTATTTCGTACCACTTGCTCAAAACAGTGACATTCTACCACAAAAAGCGAACATAGCAATAGTCATTTTTAATCTGTTAAAAACAGAGAAATAATTGTACTGAATTTCATTCATCCTCTAGGGGGAGAATGTGATTTAAATTTGGAATACTTACCGAAATTTATACGGAACTACATCTGTGTTTACACCATTGAGTTTGTATATAAAGCATTATACATCTTTTTGAAAAAGGAATACGCATTTATTATGCAGTTATGATTATTAAATAAAATTATGAAAACCGACGAGGCCGTATGAGCTTGATGCCTTTGCTTTTCCGAAAAAAAAAATATTAGTCTAGGAATTTGCCGCGTTTTTGTTTTCTTCAAATACATAAACGTTAAGTTTATTTTAATTTATTTTTATAAATAATTTAATGTTCTTAAAATACGTTACGATGTTAAATCAAAGCGACAGTGACAGTGAATTGTCGGATTCCATCAGTGCAAATGCTGCCGCAATTATAAATAATTTGCTTCCAACAAAATCCAAGGAAAATTATTTAAAAACTTATGTAGAATTTTCAACGTGGAGAAGTGCGAAAGGCCTATATGCTTATCTCATATTATTATTGTGTAATTTTTTTCGCAAATGGTACGAAAAGTAGAGTACTCGGTGATAAAGCCGTCTTAGTCTTGGGTGAACTTAAATCCCTCGCTACACTCAGGACTCATCTTAAATCCCTCGCTTCACTCGTGATTTAAGTTTTTAACACCCTCGCTACGCTCGGGAGTAAACCTCAAGTCCTTCGTTACGCTCGTGATTTAAATCGTCACCCGCGACAGAAGACACTGCTTTATACCCTTGGTTAATAATCTACTATTATGCACGCAATGTTCTCCTCTGACTCTGACTCTAGTCTCACACGCTGGTCTCCCAGTGTGTCAAACCGAAATGGCGGGTGAAATCAGTACTTCATAAAATCTGGTGGTTTTAGCTAAATGTGTCTTAAATGATGCCCTGACCAGGCTAAAATGGTGTTCAAAGGATAATCTTTGTATTCCAATTTAAATCTGAAAATAATCTTGCGGCCAAAAATCAGCAGCTGTGTACATATTGTTTTAGTACCCACCAGTTTTCACCACATTTCACCAGTGAATGAAAAAGTATTTCATAGCCACAAAACTGTACTGCGATCGGAAAGGTACTAACCGAACTATAATAAAAGTTTGTTTTATCAACATATTGAGGGGTTTTAGCGGCCGTAAGGAATATCATTTCTTACTTTTAACTCGTATTATATGTAATAATTTTATTCATAAATAACAAATTCTACTCGTTTGATATCAGAGTGAGAAAAAAATTGAGCAGGACAAAACATAACCTGTCACTGACATTGACATTACCTGTTGTAAGAGTTTAGGACTTACGGTCCAACACTTACCATTTCCCAAGACTATTTCGTTCCCCGCAAACTTTTCAATTTACACTTGAGCGAGTAAATCCCACCCCAAACTGAAGTTTTCAATTAGTTTGCTTGTTGAATCTCCCAGATTACCGCTAAGTACCAATAGTAACCATGAATATCAAATTCAAGGTCTGTGGTGTAATTACAAATCTATGACTGTTATAAATTATCTGATTCTGAAGTTTCTTTGTTCTACAGATTAATATAATTAAGACTTTAATTACAAATCTCAGCCTAGTTAGTCTAGTTAACCGCCTCTTTGGTCCAACCGCCTCTAGTAGTAGGTCTAGTGGTTCTATCCACCGATTTCAGATCCAGAAGTCCCGGGTTCGATCCCCATGGGGAGTACAATATATTGTGCTTAGTTTGGTTGGTGGTAGGACTTTATTTAAGTCCACCTGGCTAGCTACCACGATCTTACAATTCTGTCGCCATAATAACAATTCTTAAAAAAAAATTGAGTTCCCCTGTACCCCTGCACCCTTATATGTAATATATATAAGGTTAATTATTTGTATATTTTCAAAAAATATATTAGCTTATGTGTTATTTCAGAACCTAAGCTATCGTTATACCAAATTTCATCTAAATCGATCAAGTAGTTACGGAGATTAGTCGTAACAAACATTCCCACAAACTTTCGCATTTATAATATTAGTGAGATCTTTTCGAGAGTTAGAATATGGCTTTTGTATATATTATTGTGTTGCTATACTAATAATGATCTTAAAGATATTTCTAAGCATTTAATCTATGAACATTTATCAATAATTATGTACATTTCATCTCTCAAGCAAGTATTAATAGTACTAATAGTAAGTAATATCCCATGGATGGGTCCATGTGAAATTACTTACTATTGATTGTTAAATTGATGTTAAGCGTATGCGTGTTTGAAGTCCGTCGACTCACATAAGTACAATTATAAATGGACTGTAATAGAAAACAATTGTGTTTACAATAAAAACCAATTATACGTTCAAGTTTCAAGTTATTCATATTTTTACAAAACACGGGTCACTATTAAATCAAGTTGTTCAAAGTTTGAATTACTCGATCGAGATGGTTTGCAAGTGGCTATATCATTTTAGAGGGTACTAGATGTTTAAGGTCCCAGTTGTATTGTAATCCTTTGATACTTTTACGCACCAGTATAGTCAGTACCTACTGTACAGTGACCATTATCCTGCTCTGCCAGAACATTAATTGTTACATCGAGAACAGCTGTGGTAGTACCTCAACATTTCCCAAAACCACATTGTAAAGGCGGCTATAATCTTATTGTTAAAATTTTCAACATATTCAATCAAGGTCTTCTACGGTCATTTCAATCAACTTTGAGAGAAACGGTGAAATTCTTATTTGTCGGAAATCCTTGAAATCAATTAGGTATTTCATCAAATAAGAAAAAAACTAATTTGATGAAAGAAGGAACATCGAAGTGGGTAACTCGGTACATCCAGGTTCATTCAAAAAATAAGCAGTGACTTTGTCAATACTCTACATTTGAGCTCATAAAATTATCAAACGTTAGTAGAGGTATTTAATAAAATATTGAATTGTACTAACGCTACGCCTCGTTCGTCAATCATCAGTTTGCATAGGTACTTCGGGGACCAACGGATCGAGTGGTTATTCCTAGTGGACACTGTCCTAACAGGAACGTGTTTCTCGAAAAGTTCTCCAATCACAGAGTATCATACCTTATCAACCATACAACCATACAAACCCTTATCTACATTAGACAGAAAAAAATACATTCCAGTTGCTGGAAAATAATTCTGTACAAATTCATTAATATCTATTTTTTTATTGTTTTATATGAGAATGTATTAGGATTGGCTATTTCGAGTGATTTGAATTTTACATAAATTTGATGTTAATTTTATTAATATTTATGCATTATTAAAACCAATAGATAATGTAAAAGCTGGTCATACTTGAAACCGTTAAATAATTGATTGGGAACTAGAATGGAGAACCGTTTTCTTTGAGACGCCCGTTGCTTTCAGCTCATCTTCCATTCCTTTACAATCACAATATTGCTCATTTATCCCCTTTTGATTACAACACCAACAACAAGGGCTTCGAATTCATAATGGCGAGTCTGAGAAATTACAATATAAATTCCACTTTCTCCGGCACTCTTTGTTTTTGTGTAATTAGAGTAAGCCAGGCTCACCAGGGGCTGCCGGGGACGTCACGAGGCAGACAAGTACCGAGGTACCTACTATACAAGTACAGAGGTACCTACTATACAAGTACAGAGGTACCTACTATACAAGTACCGAGGTACCTACTATACAAGTACAGAGGTACCTACTATACAAGTACAGAGGCACCTACTATACAAGTACAGAGGTACCTACTATACAAGTACAGAGGTACCTACTATACAAGTACAGAGGTACCTACTATACAAGTACAGAGGTACCTACTATACAAGTACAGAGGTACCTACTATACAAGTACAGAGGTACCTACTATACAAGTACAGAGGTACCTACTATACAAGTACAGAGGTACCTACTATACAAGTACAGAGGTACCTACTATACAACTACAGAGGTACCTACTATACAACTACAGAGGTACCTACTATACAAGTACAGAGGTACCTACTATACAAGTACAGAGGTACCTACTATACAAGTACAGAGGTACCTACTATGCAAGTATTCGTTGCGGACAAACTCACACATTTATTCGCATACAACGTTCATCAAATCATGAGATCAATATTCTTTCGCAATTTGCAAATCATTGCAAATCACAACCACACATTAACATATCAAGCTTTTAAACGGTAAAATAAAAATTATTACATTTCAAATTGGTAGGTACATACCATACTACTACCATACTACTAGTTGTACATATATACAACTTATGAACGGTAGAGCTGGATTTTGTTTATTTTAGACGACGTTATTTTATATTTTTTTAATCTAGCCTATAATTTTCCCAATACTGGGTTAAGGTCACCGCAATTCTTTAAAATATTGAACATTACCGGTCTTTTATTATAAAATATAATTTCTGTAGATATCACGTTTGGAGCTACATTTGTGCCCTCTTAAGCTCGCTGTAATTAAGCAAGATAGAACGTCCACAGACAGTTTACAGCCTTTAAATAATAACATTAAGTTACGGACGAGTGGTTTTTGTGATAATAGAAAACTTTAACTACGGATAAGTAGTGCAGATTAAACGATATTTCAGCTGAGGATAAGAAAGAGCAGATGAAAAAAAGGAAACAAAATAGTGGCACTCCGGGAGTGCCAACAGAATTGAAAACTTGAAGTTTGTCGATCTTTAGTACTGGAATCATATTGCGTTGGTCGCAATATTTATGAATGAGGGTTATATTTGCAATACAAGTCACACAATGACTTCTTAAAACTGACGTTGATAGATACCTGTCATGTCTGTCTACCAGATGGTAGACAGATGTCTATAGGTAGATTCAGTCTCCGAACGGTTCTTATCCATACCTCTAACGATCGTAAAGAAAACGAGACAATAACAATGTGCTTAAAGTCAAAAGTGGTGGCAGTAAGGTGAATAGTGCCACGAGTTCAATGGTTTATTCCATCTTTAAAAATGTTTGAGGATTTATGTATGGTTTATTTCATCTTAAAAAAATCACAACGTGCCTAAAGCAGTTTTCAGTTCACAAATTATTTTAGCTACGGATAAAATAGAGTTGGCGAAATATTATAATTATCAGCTACGGATAAGATAGAGTAGATGAAACATTATTTTAGCTATGGATGAGATAGAGCAGATAAAACATTATTTCAGCTACGGATGAGATAGAGCAGATTAAACATTATTTCAGCTACGGATCATATAAACTATTAAAGATGTTTACTTGAAAAGTTTCAGTCATTCTTAAAAAAATAAAGGGTGATTTTTAACAAACGTGATTTTAATCTAGAAGGTATGCTGATGGTCTTCTGGGAGCAACTTATTTCACGCGTTCATGTTGAGCTGTAGAACTGCACTTTATTAACTTCACAAGTTTCTTAGAAGAACCATAAAAACGTAATGCCGATCAATCTTAATCTGAAACTTGAGTCTGAAGAACCCTTCTGACCACCTGCCGACCCCTAAGGGCCCATTTTTCATTGTCGACATCCCTCCCTCACCCCTAACCCGCTCTAGCGATCGTCATATTAATGGTTCAGGATCCCATTCCCGAAAATAAATAGGGATCTGACGTGTCCTGCGGTGCATTGGTGATATATCGTGCACGCAACGATTAGTTATCTTTCTTTTTGTCGTTTGTTTTTAGATAGTTGTCCCATCGAAGCAGTCTGTGGGCTTGATAAGTAGAAACAAGATCTATAAAAAAACATAGGTACTTAATAAATAAAGTATGGGATACAAAAAACAAACTAAAAAAATATAAATTTAACAAGACAAATTATTTCAAGTATATTTATTGACAGGATACTAAATTCAAATTCAAAACAATAAATCAACTGCGTTGTTACACTAAGATAGTCATAGGATCGTAATCAAGTGTTGGCATATTATGATCATTCAAGATGGCGGACTAATCACTGTAATTCCGGACTGCAATAATAGAGCAATCCTACTGTCCGACAGATTTGTAGTGGATATTAACGATAAGACTTGATGGTGTCATAGATGATTAACCTCACTTATGATTTCACATTCTGTTAAATAGGAAACTAGCGAGTCTGTGGCGTAGTCCGCGTGGAGTTCAGGTAAAAACACATGTACTCGACTGTTTTACATCAACGTTAGTTGCAAAATTGGTCACAACTTGGCTTTTATTTTAAATGGATAGTAAAGTCTATATTTCATATGGATAAATAACATTGTCTATCCTGAGAGTCTGAAAATAAAAGAATATTTGAAATTGGACGAGTAGATTCGTAAATTACTTCCTACGTCCAAACTTTCAATCATGTTTTTGTTGATCGAGTGAGCAAAGCGAGCGATATCTCCGAGTTAAGAAATCTGGCACTGTATGTATGTATGTGGTAATGTTTGTGATGGCGTAACTTTGGAACGGGTATTCCGATTTTTATGAAATTTAAACTGTAAAGAGATAACGTGACTGAAAATTGATTTTTGGCTTTTTGATAAGTGGTGTAGTTTTTGAGATTTTAGGGTGAAACAATTTTAGTTGTGCTAAAAACATAGCTATTATTTTTAAATTAATGACTATATGCTCTGGCGTAGAAGTGATCAAGGTAAGAATTAAGGTTTAAGTGACTTCGGGTTATTAATAGATATATTGTCTCGCGAATCCTATTTAAGGATTCACCACTGATTAGTGCATGGATCTTTTTAGTATCTTCTCCTTGGCGTTAAGGTAATCAAAGGCACGTCCAAACTTACGTATTATTATGTAATCAAACAATTTTAAGATATTGCTGGCCAGTACTATCCACCTCAGCACATTGTCCCGCGCTGCCGGCACCGGCCTATCATACAGATAAAAGCTTATAAGATCGTATCGTTTTGCAATGACCCGTCCAATAGTTCCCTTTGAACCCGAAATTATTTCTTTTTCGCGAGGGAATCGCCTATGTAGGCGAAATTAAAATGCTTTTGATTTATGTAGCTTTTGATTTTCCTTTACTAAAATTCATCATAATTTTAGAATGGTCAGAAACTTACGAAATGTTTTAAATTATTATGAATGGGATGATATTGGAAAACAATAGCTTTAGAGCTGTTATTCGTTCTGTGCTTCAGAGAACTGAACAAAACTAAAATCCGGTTATATCCGGTAAATAGAATACATAAATTTCAGGTCATTATTCAAATAAGTTGAGCACCCGGATTCATATGGTGACACGTCACTATTCAATAAATTAAAGCGCGTCGATTCCGATCGCAAACATAACCTTGTAACAATACACTCACAGTTCTATTTCCTATGTGCTTAGCACGGCACCGCAGCACAGTGGATTGACCGATGACTGAAGTGACATTGCGCGGAGAAACGTCATCAAAGTACGGCCGCTCCAGCCTCGAACCGTCACCGATGCTCACCCCTGGCAACGAGCCTACACCTGGAACAAGACAAGTGAAAACATCATTCACTTGGACACGCGTTTCTATTACAGACCGAAAAGTGCTAGCATGGACCAAGTGAACTAGCAACGAAAGATATACCGGTTATTAATCTGGATTCTGGATTCAGAAAAGTAATATCATTTGAATTTTCAATTTACTTAAAATGATAACTGACAAATTAGGTAAATCTTTTCTCGCAAGAATGTTATATGATGTTAATGAACCGCGTTGACATAAATTAAGTTTTCTGTACAAAACCTAGTAACGTGTGTTTCTGAAGTCTAATAACTGTGTGATGGCAATTAAATTAGGCGTTTTAATTGAGTGTTGGTCTGTGGTATTGTTTCAAGTACAAATCTTGCAAGTAATAAGCCTATTAAATTACTTTCTCTCAAATATGTTTTATACAATTAGAGCAAAACAGCAATACCACCTCTGATAAAATATATTTGCACACAAACATGTCTTCATGGATAAGTGTGTGTTTAAACTATTTTTAACTGTTGACCAGCGGTTTTCGGATTGTTTACTACATTAACATCTTATCAATGTCCACTGCTGGACAGTACTTCCTTCAAAAATTTAATGAATTATAGCAACTACAAACAAACGCTCTTGATTTTTATCATCATCAATACAATATATTAAAAACAATGTGAAAACCGAAAAGGCAGTGGCCAGGCCACATAGCTTTCAGAACCGAGAACCACTGGAGAGCAAAGGTACTCCCATATCGACCCCGATTAATCGCGAAACGGAGTGTTTGAAGACCTCTCTACTCGATGGACTGACCACATTGTGCCAATCGCTGGGCTTCGACGGATGGAGAAGGCTCATGCGCTATTTGTGGCGACGATTAGGGTGACCTATGTCAGCAGTGTGTGGGTTGATATGATGAATATATTTTGCATCGGAAAACCATTAAAATTTACAGAAAATTTAATCTAGCCGGAAACAAAAACAAAGAAAGACATATCATTAAAGTAGTGTCTCGGTGAGCTGTTCGTATCCGGGGGTGACGTCACCCTCGCCGAACCGGAAATAAGAACGAAGCCTTTGCCCGCCTCTTATAAAGGAAACACGGAAGAGCATATAAAGATGCGGTTGGGCCCATGATGAGGCGTTCTTTTTTGTTATAAATATACTTACAATTTAAATATGAATTGATACATAAATATTATACATGTAATAAAAACATGAAACAATATATTTTCAGGGACTACCTCAGAACCATTGCAAATGGTCTATACGTGAGCTAATCCAGAACAGTGACTTGTGCTTCATGCCTACAACATTGGCTATATTGTGGTCGTATAAGTCGCCTAGTCTACAAACAGTGTGTACAAAAAGTGGAAATTACTGGTTCCCAAAGAAAAAGGAACAAGCTTTAAGTGTAAAAAAAATATAAGTTAACAAGCACCATAATACTTTAAACTAGTATTTTATCCCTAATATTCAACAAAAGGTGGCTTTTTAGGATGTTCATCATCCTAAAGATTTTTAAATACGTAAGACGTTTAAAAAAGACACTATTTTCGACATCATAATTATGTAGATGGTTTGATCGAGTAAATACAAATATAACAGGGCACTTGACATCGCCATCTTGCCCCGTGTCTGCTCGCCCGCTAGCACCCGCACCACACGAGATGTCTGCGGTGCAGCAACAAATGGAAATGACTACGATGAAGTTCTTTTGTGGCACTCTTTATACGTAACCCCAAAAGGTAGATGGAACCCCTTTTGTCATACTACGTGCCCAATCCTTGCTTTGAATGCACTCAGAATGGGTAGCTTAAGATCGAACGATGACATGTTTGAATCGTTTTACTTTGAAATGCCGATTCACTATTGGAAAAATGAAATCGTTCTTGGCAATGTGCATTTCCTTTTCCAGGTTTTTGTGAAACGGTGATTTCTCTGTGAAGTTTGTGAGGCAATCGATTTATTTGCAAAACATGAAGTTCAGAGAGTCAACCTAAACGGCAAAGGTGCTTGCGTAGTTACTTAACTAAACCTTATGTAACCTGAGGTTTCAAATGTCAAAAATGAAGAGTGGGTTCGACAACTGGTATTCGAGTTGAAGTTCACTGGTTATAGATTTAAAGTTACGCAACTAGGTTACTGGTCTGAATCAGTTGAGTTACGTATAGACTGTTTATAAGGGTTCTCAGGTTACCCGACTGCTTCCCTTGTACATAGTAAGTCTATTTGTTTATATAGTACTACATTGTTATAAAATATAATTGATGTTTGACGTCAGTTTGTTGAGGATTCCGGGTGAACTACCACCTTCGGTCTTATCTCAACTTGTAACCAGGTGAGATGAAGGCCAAGCGCTTCCCCGACGCACAATAAAAAAAAAGTTATTACGGTGTACATTTCAAACTGGATTTAGATAACATTTTAGATACATCGTTAAACAACTAAAACAAACAGCTCTAGACTTTTCAGACTTACAATATGTTTTCGTTATAACATATCGTGTGATTTAGTGGCCGGCATTAATTTATTTACTTTCATAACTTTTTACCCACTCATCATTCATTAAATTTATGACAGTCTCATGATCGTGTTTTTATACAACAAGTAGGTCTACAAATTGACTCCTCGCGGCCCCAACAATGTCATCGGTCTATTAAGTCTATCGCGTTTATTTTTGTACACAAAAAGTTATAAACATATATATTTGATTACAATGTAGTTGAATAGATAGGCTCATGACGCGACAGTACAAAATACTTTCTGAAAGCCAAAATGTGAATTTCGACGACAGTTGCAAAAATTAAAAATATTTTATTAATGTAACAAGATAATCAGTTTAAATGGTAGAACACAAGTTACTTATTAGGAAACTTATTTTACAGACCGCGGAGAACAAATAGGTACTAAATATCTGTCTGCTTCCCCACTAGGCATAGCCTGTATCGAGGGGAGCTTTGATACGATAGGGTTCGGAAGATGTTAAAGCTAGGTCTATCGTACTTAAACTAATGAACGTTCAATAGATAAATAAATAAATGTATAATCATACACAAATCAAATTAAAAAAGTTAGCCTGAGAAACCCTTCTTCACATATTATAATCTTATAACCGTCTCTTACGATTTTTAAACTATCAACCTTGGAATATTAAATTAATGAATCTACATACGTAAACCCACGTTATGAAAAACCAAATTATGAAAAATCTACGACAGTAAATATTTCCGCAGAAACACTTATATACACAAAACAGGTCATAAATTTGGTATTCTCAAGTGTTGGAATTACCTAGTGACGCGGACAGGCTGTCATTATGGTAATGAATATTAACGAGCAACGGAAGTGACGTCACGATAGTGAGCGACAACCTGCCACACAATACGAAGGTTTCATTTCCACAACGTCTACCTCACAGTTGGCGCAGGTACTAAGTGACCTAGCCCTGAAGCTAGACGGTTAAAAACGACTAAACAGTTCGAGCTCACACATGCACAGTCGTGATTCCACTAAGATTTCTCGAGTCGCATCAGAAACTCTAGTACCTAGTAGTAGATTTTGTTTTAGGTAATTATCAGAATAGTATATTGGCTCAGCATCATTATTGTCTAATCAACTTAATATCTCCAATCTAGTTCCCATTTTACAAGATTGAAGAAGTAGGCATTTTGTAATTATTTATTTATAATAAAACGTTGCAACAAAAAAAAACTGTTAAATAAATATGATAGCAATGATTATTTTTTATCTCTGTTACTAGCAAGACCAATATACTAAAAAGAGTCAGTGAAGCAGTGATAGATCCAATATTAAAATTCATACAACCCCATTACGCTTTACATAATTCTTTAATGAGCCCGCTTTGTGAAATATGGTCGGGCCGAGACCTCGGTCTGGGACCGTTCTAGGGAAATAATTTAAATATTTTGATGGTTTAATCTCATGCTGATGGGATGTTAATATTAAGGATTTGGACCATAGAATTCTGTGGGGCTTTAAGCTTCAGGATAACGGCAAAGATAGGATAAAAACTTCAGCATTGTTATAGGCAAGAGTGCACTTAACATCAGAGCCTCTGTATGACCGTTACGATATCTGCATGGAATCATCGTATTGACATATCGTAACGCGTTACACGCTTGGTCATACAGAATAAGGGGGCAGGTGGAATACTTGTTTGTTCTATTTCCTTGTTGTATTAAAAAAAATGTAAGCGTTCAGTGGCAGATTTTTTTTTGAATCAAATATGGGTTTTCTAAATTATTATTATTATACAATGTTAATTTTAATTTATAAACTATACTAAACATATTAATAATATTTAAGTAGGTATATCGATTATTTTGTTTATAGAGGGTGGCAGTCTAAGCATGACGTGATCGTGTTTCATTGTGTACCTAACTATAAAAGTAAACTTTATATGGCGCACCCGGTTTCCTAAACCTGTAGAAGTACCGGGAATGTTTGAACTGAACACAATGTACCTACTGTATGTGTGTGGCGTGGGGAGCGTGCAAATATAAATTGACTCGTCAATTATTTAGACATTACGTAAATATAAACTTTATCATGTCTGTTACTGTATAAACCCACTAAAATGTAAACAGTACCTACTAAATTCCAACAACCTTTTATCCAGGTTTCAGCGAATTGTCCCAAAACTGATGACGTGGCCCATTCTCATCGATTAACCGGCTTTATCTATCCCATAAAAACTAACTCGGCAATGCGAGGCGTGATACGTACAGAGAGCCCGACGTGTCCGGGACGTGCCTGGGCCTCTGGCTCGCAGGGATCCGAAATGTCATCAACAAAAGTATTGTCACGTGCCATTAACACTTTCTAACCTAATTTAGTAATGATTTTGATAATAGTGCCAAAGAATGAGATGCTTCTGTTGTTTTGTTGCTAGTTTTTTTATTGGTCATTACCAAGCGTTTGTCCACCAGTCCACTTAAAAACTATGTCTTATGTGGCCTAAAATTGAGCATGCTCGTCTGCAAGGAATCTATTTATTCACTTTGGACTTAAATACACTGTGCTGGTGCGAATACCTTTCCTTTTATATTTTGTCATAGTGGGTGGGCAAAATTAAAAATGTTTTTAGAAATTACTAACAGATATCAACCTGTTCATATTAGATATATATTATCTAATATGAAAAGGTTGATATCTGTTTTTGAGAAGTGCTCTCAAAGACAAAGAAGAAATAAAGATCAAAAACAGAAGAAAACTGTTGCCGTGGTAGTCTACCCTTCCAGCCCATGGATGTCGTAAAAGTTGACCAAGGGGTTTCAACGAAAAAGCAGCAGTTTCTTTCTGAGTATAATCAAAACATTCACTTAGAACACCAATATGCCTGCAAAGCGTGGTTATTATGGTCAAACCTTAGTTTTCCTTAAAAATATTTCTACACTGTGGTTAATATAAAGGGGCAATTGATGATGGATGTGCGCAATCAAACAACTTGCATGACATCCCGAATAGTAATACTTCGAGGCTTTTAACACCCATGGGTTAAGCCATATTGATTGAAAAATAAATAGACCAGTTTTAATTTAAATACGTCTAAATACGTCTTTTCTTGCAAAACTTGATGATCATTAAAACTCTATCTTGAAAACCACCTTCGTTAATGACATTATTATTTATATTTAAATCCGTTGTTTAAATACTGTAATAAACCTCTAAATACAGGGGTGGTTTCAGTTAATTCAAAACCAAATAGTAAATTGTAAAGTCAAACACGCTATAGCTTGGTACCTATGTCTTGAAAAACATAGGTACAAAGCGTGTCATTCTCTACCCCAAGATACAAAAACCTTTGATGAAGAAAATTGATTTATTTGAAACGTAGTTGTTACTAATTTAAATGACACCCGATATGACATAATTCTTCTTAATACCCTATTTCTCAATAACTACTAAACAAAATCCTTTTACAGATAGATTGAAATTCAACATTTTGAATTAACGGATCAACCCAGCCAAAATATTTGGACTACATAGTAATTGTTTCTACCTCAATATCTTAAAAAAATATCCAAGTGATCAAAAATTCCGCCGCAACAATAAATTGCTATAAATGTTATGTATTCATATTATCTCTTTGTTTTAAATTTCATGAAATAGCAATTCAATTTAAATAAAATTGCCACACACACACACACATACATACAGTGTTGGATTTTCCATCTTAACGAATCAATAAGTCAAAAGTCTTCAATCTTATTTTTCATTAACGTTAATTGCTAGATAGAGCCTCGATTGCAATAACCCTGCAAAATTGCAGGATTATTCATAATCACCAGGCATGGTAGGATTGCCGAACGTAGTAAAGGTATTAGGCAAAGCACTGAAGTAAGCTAATTTCCTTCTTCTAGTGTGATCCCTTAGTCACTTATACTCGTATGATATCCGCAGGCTGAGTTGGAGGGGTCGATTCTTAAGCCACAACCACCGCGGCCCTAAACCGTAACGTATTTGTACAAATCATGTCACTAAAGTTCGTACCGATAATATTTATCCTCAATATCGAAACTTATCAAATAGATTACAGAAAACTTTCCACCCAAAGTAATATTCTCACAGAAACCATGCACGTACAATCTATGTTCCTTACGATGTCAACTCAAACAGAACTTATTATACAAGCTTATGATCACGTAAAGTATTATTTCACGGAGTCATAAGTTCAAATTCGGTCGAGCAATTTATGTGAAGCCATGAAATTCGTAGCAAGATGCTACGCCGTAGATGCTCTACGCCGTAGCAAGTCTGCCACAGTAAATCCTAATAATATAACCAACACGTTGTCAGGCTGTAGACTCATGCAGTACAAAATTGCTAGTAGTGAATGAAATTTAACATTTTGCACGAATGTGTAAGTTGTTTTGATATTAACTGTCACTCGGATTTTACCCAGTTTTAAGAATATTATAAGGATACGAATACATCGCCCAGGAATTCATTTCCGTCATTCCATAGTAATTTTAGAAATATTTTATTAGTGCCCCTATGAAACAAATAAAAACCAATTGGCAAATTCCTAAACAAAGGACGCCTTTTAAGGTTGTCGTATATGTAAAGCAACTTACTTACTTTAAATTGGAACTGTACTATAATGACATTTATTTGAAAAAAGAATCTCAAATTGGAAAATATAGGATCTAATGTTATTGTTTAGCCACAGTGTCGTTTTGAATCTGTGGTCACGTACGAAATTAATCTTACTGAGGAAAATGTCCGTGAATTATTTCACGGTAAATTATTTTCTAAATTTTTTAAAAGGACTAACAGTGTTTTGAAGAGCATCTGTTTCGTAATGAAGAGCCATGTTTTAGAATTCCAGTTGGACAAACCAGTTTTAGTGATAAATCTCGTGAAGGACGTCCAAAATCCGCCTTCTCAAAACATTAAATCGTTGCTGTGTGACAACTGATTCTCAAAGATTGTAATGTGACAGATTGAAAAAACGGTGCATTTATTAGGCATCTCTCTCATCTTAGGGACAGCCATATAATTACATACATCCGTTTTTGACCCATTTTTATGAATAAATGATACAATTGCAGATTTTTCAGACTTTGGAAAGAGCACAATTGGAAAGTGTTTTTTTTTTAATAATAGAATAATAGGATAATTTATTGAGTCAACCCAATATTTTAGAAAAAACTGGACTAATGCGATCAAGGCCAGCAGACTTTGACAGATATATATATATATCCTATTGTAATGCTGAATATGAATTTCATATGAATTACTCGAAAAGCAGTCTTTCTAAACCAGATCTTTCAAATAAGAGCCAGAGGGGGCTTGAAAAGTAGAATGAAAGTATTTAGAAAAGTAGAATAAAAGTATTTAGAAAAGTAGAATAAAAGTATTTAGGTACCTAGTTAACGCATGATTAGACTGTTTTTTTACAAAAGACGAAAAACATTTTAGAGTACGTTCAATATTGTTCTCTGTGGATGACATAATTTTACTTAGCAAAGCACTTACTTTCTAATAAATGAACTCTGTCAAGTAGAAGTTTAAATGTAACTGTAAACTTATTAATCAGAAAAGGTTTTTTTAAAGAGTCAAGAAGATCTGTCTTGTACGGTATTTAAATGCGTATTGACTGCACATTTAAGCTTGCACATAACAGTAAGTTTAACTAATAGGTGTTTTTTGTAAACAAGGAGCGCGTTAAGGGGGTACAACGCTTGGTATATGCATTATTTATTGTGTAGTTTATGATGTTAAAGAGATTTCACAATTCACTACTTGTTTATTTATTTACTGAACCACCTCTGTATTCAGTTGTTCCATAAAGGATAGGATTTTAACATTTTTAACTTACGATTACTACAGCAACGGTTTTGAAAGCACTTTACTATAACAAATTTCAACCTTTTCATATTACGTAAGTGACTTATTTTATCGTGCCCACACACTGTCGTTGCTATAGTGGTCACATTCTGGCTTGGCATAGTATGAGATATAGCAACAAGAGAGAGTCTCAAACACTCAGGTGAAAGGGATTGGGAAGAATTGTGCCTAGAGTAAGGTGTAATGAAAGCAAACTTTAATCGTTGGGTTTATATCCTACTTTTTGAGAAATAATCTCCGTGGTGCAACACCTTACAGAAGCCAGATATCGCGAGATCTTAGTTCTTGGTGAACAACTAGTATGTGTATCATTTCAGATCCAGAGGGCTCGGTTCGATCTCCACGGAAGTACGATATTGTGCTTGGTTTAGTTGGTGGTAGGACTGGATGGCTACCACCATCTCACCAAAATATGTCGCCATAACAAATGTAAATACAAACGGTAATTTGATAAAACTAAATTTAACGTTTGGACACTTGTTAGGGCACAAATAACACATTTTTAATACCTTTGTACTCACCCGAAGTTAAACTGTGAAATCAAAAGTAATAAGCTTATATTTTTATCAAACACTACATTCAAAAGAAAAGAGATTACAGATAGTAGACATATAGGTACTTTATTACCCCAATGCAATTTCTTTTTCATTATTTGGTAGCTCATGAGTTCAAAGAGTCTGATCTACATTCACCTCGTATTCTGAAACGTTACTTCAGGCAGTAAAAAGTATTTATAAGTTTATTTTCAAAGAATTTCATCTCTGTACCTGAGTATTGTTCTAGAACAAGGTCAGGTACTGTTGTAAGTCTTTACAACGCACGAGGGGTCTAAACTGGATATTCCTTCCATACATATCATAATTATTATATCAACAGCTTATTAGTGATCGGACAGAGCCTTTTTCAACATCCTTTCATCAACACTCCACGGTCTATACTTTCAATTCAATTTCTTTACAAATAATAACTAAAGGGATGACTTGAAATATGTTACATGATTTTAGGAAAATCCCTTACTCAAAATTAAAAAAAACTAAGATTTATTGATGAATAAAACATTTCAATTGACTTTCATTTGAAATGGATGGTATAATAATATATTAGTTATATATTTTATATTATAAGGTATATATTTTGATTTAACATATTATGATATGTAATCGTTTCACTTGCGGATAATCCCATTCTCGTGAGAACATCTGGATCGATCATTGGTGGCCAAACAAATATACGTGTACACAATTTAACAATATTTTGTTTCAATTAAACTTACTTCATAATTTAAATATTTATATATTTTTGATTTTACTTCCGTCTGATACTGGTCTGGAACAGTTGCGTTACCTACAGGCCGTTTGTAACAGTCCTTAGGTAATCTTACTTATTCCTTTGTACATAGTTAGTTTAATTGTACTTTTTATTGAATAAAAATGTCTTTATAATAATATTCCTTTTATTTCAACTTTCACAAAAAAGTTACAAAGTTGAAAAAAAAACATTCATTTCAACGAGTTGAAATTTGAGTTGAAATTAGTGGAATAGGGCAAAATAATATTAAACGATTAAATGTGTTAAGTGCATTTTCAAGGTAATATCAAGAATATCAGTAAAGTCAGTTTATTTTCAAGCTTAGATGAAAGAAAGAAAAACCAATAAGAGGATAAAGCGCCTATGTCTGTGGGAAAAAATATCTGGGGCTTAAAGCACTGAACGGGACTTTCCACATTAATACGAAGGAGTAATGGAAAACTAATGGAGTGTAAGACCGACGAAATTGTGGTGGTCGCGGGGAGTCGATGGAAAGAGTACGCTCAGGCTCGCTATCTGTGGCGTCGATTGGCGAGGTCTATGTTCAGCAGTGAATGTGTGTTGATTGGGATTATGATAATGACGCAGACGTGGGTATCGAGTCTACGTATGAATAGCATCTCCAATATCATCCCACATGCTGAATGCCACCTGCTACAAATAGTGATTTTGAGCCGGCCCCATCCATCAACTACTCACAACCGTCTCAATTTCATTCGTCAATCAAACGCAAGCGTCTTTCACTATTTTTATCTTATAAATGATCGGTAAGCTACTAAAGCACCTCAAGGCTTGCTTAGCTCTAGGTCATACCAAGGTAGTATCTACATAATGGACCGGCTCTCCCGCGATATCCCTCGATGGAACACGGCAAACTGTTTGGCCCCGGACTTTCCAACGGTTGTTGGTTCCTCGAGCTGCGTGGCATGCCCACAAAAACTTCCATTTGCATATTTTACTCCAACTCGTAAATACAGATAGTGCAATCACAGTAACATTCGATGTCATGCGGTACGGTACGGTACGGTATGCATACGGTTTTTTCAGAAAATATTCGATTCGCCTTTATGGAGAGTTTCTCACAGATAAATGAAATCCTTGTTCTAGTTTAGCCATGACCTATATATATGGTCATGAGTAATGTGATAAGTAAGGTAACATTCTTTGTCTTTCTCTTTTTTATAAACAATGGCTCTGCTGTCAGCAGATGGTTCAAGTTATCCCAGAAAATGTCTTATGTACACAAGTGGAGACAGACGATGGCAGATTATTCACAATTTAAACTCTAGTTTGAAAATGGCGGCGTACACAAGTGGAGACAGAAGATGGCAGATGATTCACAATTTAGAATCTCAATACTCAATACTCAATACATTTATTGCTACATGTACTTAGTTACATAGTTCTTAATAATATTACATAGTACTGTACATGTACCCTGTTAGGGTATTGCAACGTCAAGAGAGGGCTTTACACAAAAAGTTTTAATTAAAATAAGTATAATAAACAATCTATTTGGACATATCGTCATAATATTATAATTCTATATTTTTTTTTAATAACATTGCCTAATTTACTAACTTATTGATATATTTTTTAAAGATTCGTCAGCAAGGAAATCTTTAAGACAGTAATAGCATTTTTCCAGTAATAAATTTTTCAGTGTTTTCTCGAATTTATTGTTTTGCTCAATACTTTTAATCGTCTTTGGGAGCGCGTTATATATTTTTATGGCCATAACATTTGGGCCTGTGGATAACATTTTTAGCCTGGAGCTTGGTATTACTAAATTATATTTGTGTCTAGTTTCATAACGTCGCGGTTGGTCTACTAATTTAGGGAAGAATTGGGGGTATTTTCTTACAAATTTACATATTTCTAAGATGTACTTTCCAGTAAGTGTTAGAATATTATATTTTAAGAAATAAGGCCTACAGCTGTCTCGTTTTTTTATTTGAGAGATTGAACGTATACATTTTTTTTGTAAGATGAAAAGGTCTGGGGCATCGACGCTATTGCCCCAGAGGGTTATTCCATATGCTAACCATGAGTCAGCATATGAGAAATATGCTGTTATGGCGGTTTTTGTGTCAGTAGCTTTTTTCAGTTCCCTCAGTTAGTCAGTCAGTCACTCTCGTTTGAAGATGGCGGCGGCGTACACAAGTGGAGACAGACGATGGCAGATGATTCACAATTGAAATTCTCGTTTGAAGATGGCGGCGTACACAAGTGGAGACAGACGATGGCAGATGATTCACAATTGAAATTCTCGTTTGAAGATGGCAGCGTATACAAGTGGAGACAGACGATGGCAGATGATTCACAATTAAAACAATGCACATCATACATGATATTTGGAAGCACTCAGTCCTAATATATGTAACATAAACCATAATGACAATAATCAATACTTTATTCATACAATCAACATAGGACTCACGAGGTAAGATAGTATGTACCTTAATACTATTTAAATTCAATTATATTAATATAATACAGTAATAATATTTATACAAATGTTGAATTGTTTTATTCTCGGAATTTTTTATTGTTTTTTGTACCTTCGAATTATTGTGGTTTATTTTTGCGTTATGTCATTTGTGTGATAAATGTTATGATATTATAATGCTTACACATATGTCTAAAACCTTGACGATGGCTTTAAATTTCAATAAGTACATGTTATCGCATAGTAAACTGGTACAACTTTTGTCTCTCTAGATTATGTAAACTACGCTGTGCATTGTTTGGTTTTAAAAGCGTGATGTTTTAGCAGTTCTCACAATATACGCTGTCAATTAAAATGCAAAGTTTCAGTTCTTGGATGCGTTTGACTCCTGCTACAAAATATCAACAACAAATTTTCTTTAAAAACGAGTCATTCAATTCGAATCAGTTGCACAAAGACTATTTATATAATATTATGTTATATTTATAAGGAGCCAGTGCCCTCCGGGTTTTCAAAAATCTTGCGGGGCTTTTGATTGAGGCGACACGTGACCCAAGCTCTGGCTCTTATATATATATATTATTCTCATATATTATTATCTTATTTATATATATATATATATATTAGATGTTATATATATAAATATATATATATATATTATATATATATATATATATTATATATATATATATATATTATATTATGCTATTGACAAGAAGTACTTCAAGCAACCCTGGATATATTGTCGTTGAAAAGTTGATATATAAAGTAAGATGCTTTTAGCTAGAGAATACAACAATGATCAAATATTCAAATTTAAATTGTTCAGAAATTGAACTGTAATCTGTTTAAGAACATTCCAGTACATCGTACCCCGTACCCCGGTACACCACAGCTTAGATCGCAGTCAGTAGCGAACCTTGATTTACGGTGGTTTTGAAGCGAGGCTCTATTGTCACGGACCCTCGGGTCCTCTCACGATCTTCCGGTTACATGACAATTGTACAGACAATGAGTACTCGTCGGTGATTTCGGGTCCTTGGAATGTGGGCTGGCTGACGTACATCAATCAAGACAACCATCCAAGCAGTAGACAAACTGGTATTCATTCTGGTATGTAGGTGTATTCAATTAATTATGCAGGTACTGCACTACCTCGCTTTATCATCATCATAATTGAAAACCCGGAAAGATTCACTGCATATAAAACCTCCATAAAAGCATCTCTCAAAAAACGCGATGGGGGAATTTACTATAATCACCACCTAAAGGGTTGGTGTTTGCAGTAAGTGTATGATCTTGCCCATTGTCTAGTGTAAGCCATTTCAAACGAATATAACAATTAAACAGTTGCATATGCATTCTAGGCTAGTAAGGGTTCGCCCACCGGTATCAAGCCCAAAGGTCCCGGAATCCTGGAAAAAGTGTGCTTTGTTTGGTTGATGTAGCTATTTGTTGATGTTGGCTTTTTTGCATCCGCCTGCTAGCTACCATCATCTAAGTCTGTTGCCATAACAATAATTCTAAAAGTTATGTTTCGCCATTAAGAGGTAAGTTTGTTAGTTGGTCAGACTGTTGAGGATTCCGGGTGAAGTGCGCTTCAACCTTCTGCCTTATCATACACTATTTTAATATAATAAAATTAGATTATTATAATTAACGCAAGGTGAGATAAAGGCTAAACGCTTCCCAGAATCAAAATAAATTCACAATCACCGTTATTAATCAATAACTTTTGTGTGTCGATATATTTCTAAAATATCCTTCTTCAAAGGAATCCTTCCCTCTTACAAGTTTCTTATTTTAATAACAATATTAAAATTATATATCCAAACACATTTCTAAAATTTAGACGAACAAATCGACCAATGTCAAAATCCATCAAGGCATCTATAGACTGCAGAGCGTTAAAATAAAATAGACATACATATATACATACATACATACTCTCGATAAGTCTCCTTGTGAGGCAGTTGGGTAACATGACGAGACGAGAGTCTATGGCACGCTGACATTCTATTTTATCTAAGGCAATTTAATAAGTCACGAACCAAACATCCCCTTGTAAAATTATAGCCAATCGCGCCTCTACCAAAAGAAAACAATAAACTTATCTTTATGGCGCAATAAAATAGCTAAATAGTTTTATATCGAGTATTTGAAGAGCCGTGACGTCATTTGTCAGATTAGTGATATGTGGGGTTGTACGCTTACACTGAGCTTATGATATATCATTCTTAGCTTATTGGGACACAAAATTTCAGGCAAAAACTTGAAAAGTGTTCAGGCAACACAAATATTCTTTATGAACTTACTAGCCAGTGCTTGTAAGTTCTATTCATTTTGGCTTTTATGACATTCCAAAAAGATTTTATAGTGTAGTACTAGCACTATAATACGTTTTGAAAAGTCACCAATCCTTGCATTTTGTAGGTAGGAAGTATCAAAGATTTATTTGCAACGTAGATGCCGCTTGCCAAACGCATTAGAATTATTCAAGTGTCTGCCAACTGCTCCGACGGTTCTATGATTAATGACGTGTGCGGGGTGCCTAATGTCCTGTGGTAACAAAAACGCCACTCTATTTTAGTCATTATTTGAGAATGTGTTTTGTTTTAGAGCTGACAGTGGTTCGCGACAAGACACGGCATTGACATATAAACATTAAGCGTAAAATTTCAAGTAATATTTGAAATCGTTATTTCTCAGTACTTACTGAATTGAACCATTATTCGTTTTTTTTCACAAATAGGCGTGATATCACAAACATTCAAATACCCATATAAATTGTAAAGTGTTGCGGCAGTATAGACAATAGACGTACCCAATCTTTTATGTTTTCCTTTGTGGATAAGGGGGTTTCACAGTCATGGGGAACGGATTAGATGCATGAGGGAGAATGTTATGGGATGATAAAGACGGTTGGCTGGCAATTGATGGTGGAAGGGTGTTAGAGACAAATCGCTTGGAACCGCAAGGGTTACGCAGGTGAGTATGTTGCACCCTTAAATTCAGTGGTTTGGATATTTTATTTTGCATAAATATTTTATTAACTTGAAAGGGCCGTCATGAAAAACAGGACTTAGTTTTTCTGTTTGATTTGTTTCTGAAATCGGTTGACAAAAAACTAATATCATTTTAGTAAACATAATGTAAATAAATTTAGTAAATATAACATCACCAGCGAATTAGCATAGCTATTCAGCGTGGCAATGCAGCCAGTGTCTTGGGCACGCTTCCGTCTGGTACTGGTCTGGAACAGTTGAGTTACCTATAGGCCGTTTGTAACGGTCCTTAGGTAATCTGACTGATTCCTTTGTACATAGTTAGTTTAATTAAACTTTTTATTGAATAAATGTTTTAGTAAACTAAGCTTTAAATACAAACGGGTACCAGTTTCATCGTGCTAAAATATTTGAACATTTAATAAAAGCCACGAAACAAATCTGCTGATCAGCATTGGTGTCAGCAAAGCCAATCAAAATTCTGAACATACCTATTCTCGAAACAGCGCTCCATATCGATGGCCGAAAGCAACAAAAAAATTGCTGAAAAATGGCGACGCAGCCTGAAAACTACGAAAGTGAATTGATGTGAGGCGGCTCGCGTTTTGTCGACTCGCCCGAAATAACGAAAGCGAGAAAATGAAACGCGCAGTGACCGATGACCCGCTGCCTGTATACGGATCATGACAATGTCGGTTTCATTCATGTGTTACAATTACAATTTTCATTGTGTGTAATTGTGAATTACCTGGGCAAGGACCATGTGGAGTGAACTTTTCCAAACGCAGTCTTCTAGTATTATTTTGTGACTAAAAAGATCTTGTCACTTCATAATATACGGTTACGATTGAAATTTTGCAACTAGTGCACACGAACCAACATTTTGTTACTTCTACCTACCTTGAGAATTCGGGAAACCCCTTTTTATTCCACATCCAATGGAACCTCGAACAATTTATGCATCAGTCACTTCAATTAACTAAGCTTAAAAATAGCTCAATATGGTTGTATGTTAAGCGGTTGGAGTGTAAGCATCGCAAATGGATGGTTCATATTTGCAATTTGACTCGTCCATTTCAACAAATAAACAGAAACCCAACACAAAATAAAGTCTTACGAAGTCCTCGAAATTATTTTCTTTGTCCACACCAAATTGTATTTTAATCCACACGCTGTCTTCTACAAAAACTCTCACGAAGAATAGCCCCAACAATATAATTCGAATGAAACAAAGTTTCAGAAGCGGAGGGTCACCCCAAGAGTATATTTTCTTGAATAATGGCCGTCAAATTTTGGGCCAGTCCTATTAAAAGTTGCCAAGATTATGGGCATTAGCTCCTTGGGAGGTATCTAACTTCCATAATACCTTGCGTTTTTTCAACTTCACTGCTGCTTGGGGATCGGTTATGCAAAGGTGCAAAGGTCGAATGATACTTTCCCGAGTTCGCTTATCGTGAGAATCTGAAAGTTATTTCAATTTGAATTGAAGTAACTTTTCGAATTAACTGTCTACTAAAGTCTTATTTGGAATACGTAAATTAAAGTATAGAGTTTTATTATGAAGATAACAACTAAAGAATAATAATGAATCAACAAAAGTTCAACGCTAATTATCTCCAAGCCAACACTGTACATATTGCAGACTAGAATTCATTATTAACCCCAAATGGTTACCAATGGATTCTAATCTCAGTACCCAAATGTTAGGTCCATTATACATTATGATTACCTACATATAATAACACGCACTTATTCAGGTGGAAACTTTACTATTTTGTTTGGAAGAGAGTGTTGGCACTTCTAAGCAGTAGGTAGGTATTGTAGTTACTCAACGTCCTCGAACTGTTAAATAAGTTAAAAGTAAACATGATGCTGATCAATATTTATGTAAAAAAAAAATTGTCGGATAAGTAAGATGATTCTTTGCTTCAGAAAGCTTGATCATTCATCGGTCTTGGATGCAAGAGGCTTATAATAGACTTACAGCAATGAAGGGTCGAAGAATTCAAACACAAAAATTTTTTTTACATTTATTTACTTAACATTTATCAAAATTGTTTGCTTGTAGTTTAATTTAAAATTAGCATTCTACATTGTATTTTTTTGGAAATTAAATATCACCAGATGTGGTAACTATCCTAAATAACACATAAGAGCCCAATGATCTTATAGCAAAGCCATTCATTTCATATTAACCTAATTCCCCCAAAGCGCAATACATAAAACATTAAGGAACTATAAACTACGATTTCCACAAAAACTACTTTGCCCGTTTTTCCCCGTTCTCCCCCAAAAGTAGCAAAGTAGGGGGAATAAATCTGTCCGTAAATAACGCAGTTAACAATATATTTCTGCTGAAATACCGGGAATGGCCCTTGATGTAGGCAACACTTTAATAATTTCTGGGAAAGCTATAATGTAAAGGGTCTTTAGGGGGCTTTGGATTTATGGACAGGCTATCAGTGGTTTGCAGGCGCTGATTCCTTAGATGCAGAGTCAAATAAGGGGTGCATCAAATATCAATAATCGTTTCGTTATTGTTATTTGATGTCTAAATTAGTCACTTCTTCATGGAGGTTCGATGGGTATCCGTACCGGAGAATTGAACTTCAAATCACAACCATGTAACTGTACGAGTTGACGGAGGTGACAAATAAACGAACAAAAATAGATGTTTGTTCTGTGTTTAGGTCATGTATTGTAAAAGTATATACTCACAATAAACAATTATGTAATCTTGTTCCCATTTTTCAAAAAAATCTTGGGCTAGGGAACTGTGTGAAATTAATGTCCTATAATGATATTTTTTTATTCAAATTAGTTAGTCTAATGAATGGGAATAGTAATGGCCTTATACTAGGCCTCAGGTTTTAATGAATCATACTTTTACCACCTTGATCGCCGCCACCGGTATGACATCTATTTTTGCAATGCTAATCATAATAGAAAAACTTTCACTAGAAGATGTATTGGGGCAATACTTTTTGCATAGAAAAATCTTTTTATATGATCTGATCGAGTGAAAAATATGTTTACGTTTGTTGATTATCACTACATGCTTATAAAAATAAACCGAAAATCTTACTATTTAAAGGTGAAATGGGGCAAAATATGCATCTAAAATTTTTATAATTGGATTAAGTGAAAATAGTGCTTTAGACGTAGACATAAACATAGACATTCATTTATTTACTATTATAACACACATACACAAACATAACAGAATGAAATTGTCAAACAGAAAAACAAGAGTAGGTAATAAGTGAATCCAGTTTGTTCTGTGTGCTACAGCAGCAAATGGGACACAACTCAGCATTATGCCTCACTGTAACACAGGTCAGCGCTGATATTATGTTGTGACCCAGCCCAGTCAATCGACCTCATGAAGTGAGAGAACATTTAATATCAATAAAATCATAGAAAAATGTATGAGGGGAAAATCCATAAAATATGAAATAAAAAAAATAAACATTAAAATCAACACAAAATAATAGATAGTAATTGAAAATACACACAAATAATATACGCAGAGATACTAAGTATTCAATATTGTATTAGTAGTACATACATACATACAGATAAACATGTGACTTTTAACAGGTAAAGGGCGCGCTATATTGATGTGTACCAGACAACCCAGTCTTTTGCAACGTCAGTACATGTATTTTATATTTTTGTTTGAATGTATCCTTAGACTTTAATTGGCGGAGAGGTGGTGGTATATTATTCCAACACTTGGTTGCCTGGTACCGAAAACTTCCCCTAAATGCCACCGTTTTGTGTTTAGAGTAACGTGATATATTCCTCGTGGGCCTCGTGCTGTACTTACTTCGAGAACTAGCCAAATGTAGATCCATACGTGAAGCCATATTGAGAGTTGATGCTTTATTAGGGTATGGCGTGATGTGGGTTCGCGGAGGTACATCATAGCAATACCGGCAACAGGCATTTTGGATCCTCTGTACAAGTCGGGAAGTTTTAGTAGCTAATCTTGGCCCTTACACTAAATCCCCATAATTGAGTTTAGAAAGTATTAAAGCTTCACAGACTTTGACTCTAATAGATACATCTAAAAATGGTTTGATTTTATAAAGCAGCTTTAGCCTAAAGAAACAGCTCTTAAGGAGTCCCAAAATGTGCTTTATTTGTGTTTCACAGACTAATGAGATACGTGTCATGTTTTTTTACTATTCCTCTAAAGGGAGAAATGGGGCAAGTCATGAAATTAAAAATCCTTAGTTTCATTCGATGGACAATATGTATGTGTATTATATATACTAACATTGAAATGCTTACTATGAAAAAAAATACTCTTATATTTTGGCTCTGATAGGGTGACATGGGGCAAATCTTTTTGTACGGTGATATCTTTTTATTTGATACAATCGACTTGAAATTTATAAATATAGGATCCAAAGGTTCCGGGTTCGATCCCCAGAAAGAGTGCAATATTATGCAGGACTTAATCAAAGTCCTACCACCAACCAAACTAAGCACAATATTGTACTTCCCTTGGGGATCGAACCCGGGACTTCTGGATCTGACACCGGTGGGCGGACCACTAGACCACAGAGCTGGTTAAAACAATCCTGGTTATCCAAAACACTTTACGAGCTGCCACATGGCTTTTTGAAGACCATTACCAGTTTCAGTAGGTGCCCGGGACCTACGACGGCCTTCCAAAGCAATCAGGAAATTCTAGCCTGCAACGTCCGTACAAAACGATCCGGCGACCAAACCTCATAAAGGACCCCGTGAATCGGACCTGCTGAAAACACTTGACAGGTGCAAGTCTCTAAAGCGCTGAGATTTCCGAACATAATTTTCTCTGTGTTTTTGAAATCCAATGATACTTATGCCTACTAACAACCTAAGAAGCACCAGGTTCTCTTCCTTCTATATTTTATATCAAATAGTATAATTAGATTCTGGACATAATTCAGATTTCAGAATTACCTACCAGGACGGGCCGTGTAGAAACTAGGAACCCTGTCCGTTTTTACCCCTGAATGTATGCTAGTTATCTACAGCCATTCCGTTTTTATTATTTCACCTTAGCGAAGCGGGTACTTTCAGCTAGTTTATTATAAAAGAAAACAGTTTGCCCTATGAACGATTTATTAACTTGATGGAGCCTAGTTGTGGGAACAGCAAGTTTATTCTTATTTTTAGTATTATAATTATGTTTATCACAGTTTTTTTATCAAATAAGCTTATGTTTTTACGCGCGTACATAATATTTTCATAAATATACTGGCTGGGAATAGGCAATATATTTATTTCTTTAAACTTGTCTCTTAATGAATCTCTGGGACCCATTATGTAAACAGCGCGAGCAACCCTCTTCTGCAATACGAATATGGTGTCTATATCTGCAGTGGGGAAGTCCCACAATATTATGCCATATGACATAATACTGTGAAAGTAACTGAAGTAAACTGGTCAGATTCAGATTCAGATTCATTTATTGGTATAAAATACAAATACTCGTCAAAAATCAGAAATAAAAATGTCACAAAAATAAGAAATAACAATGTCAAATAATAGTAATGTCAAAAAACATAATAATAGTACTACATAATAATAATAGGTACATAGTTTTACAAAATATAGATAATAAGAATTGTCACATACATATAGAGTAGGTACTCAAGTAACTATTCGCCCGAGTTTAACTTATCCTATTTTACCAATGAATTCCTCAACACTGTAGAAACACTGCCTGATAAGCCAAGCTTTCAGCCTAGACTTAAAGTCACCATCAGTAAGTGCATCGGTGATGGTCGCTGGCAGTCTGTTGTACACCTGTGGGCCCATTATGTGCGTCAGTTTCCCGGACCGCGCCAGTCTGTGTGGTATCTGGGAGAGGTGGTTCGCGTTGCGCACATTATGATGGTGAGCTTCTCCTCTGCGTACGTATTTGTGTGTGTGCGTTCTCACATACACAGCTACCTGGTAGATCACCATACACGGCAGGGTCAAGATATTCAGTTCTTGGAAGTGAGGGCGTACTGATGTTCGTCGCGATACCCTGACGATCAAACTGACGGCGCGTTTTTGCATCCGGAAAACGCGTCCCCATTCGACAGCGCATCCCCAGAGCTCGCAGCTGTACCTTAGGGTCGAGTCGATGGTCGCAAAGTAGCACTTCTCGGGGCAGACTTCTGCCAATCCGACTGAGAGCGTAACACGCTCCGCCGAGTCAATTAATGAATATTAATATTATTCATGCGTCATCATAACAATAATCATCAATAGAGTAAAAACACCCTTCGAGCAGAAGTTTTTTCAATTCAGAAGTGAACAAATTCGGACTGTCTATAGTCTTCAGTTTAATTGGTAAGCAGTTAAGTAATCTGACAGCTTGGTATCTGCAGCAATGCTTCACTATCTCTAGTCTTGGACAATACGGTGTCCCAATATATTTTCGTCTAATAGTAAGGCGTTTTAATCTTTGCTCAGCCGTTTCGTAGCGATATGGGTTTTTAACAATATCACTTACAGTTACTAATAAATACAGACTGGGAACCGTTAGTATATTAAGATTTTTAAAATGCTCTTTACATGATTCCCACTGAGGTATTCTAACTATAGTTCGAATTGCGCGTTTTTGCATTATGAAGGCCTTTTTCATATTATAGGCGTAGCTCCCTCCCCAGAATTTAATGCTTATATATATTATATCTAATTTTTGATTCTATCAGGGCATAATATACTATTTTTAATTGGTTGATTGTTACCTCCTCCCTCAAGCTTCTTAGAGCGTAACAAGCGGAACTAATTGAATTTTCTATAGCTTCTATTTATTTTTTCCAGTTTAAGTGTTCATCTATTTGGACGCCTAAAAATTTGATGCTATTTGAGAATGTAGCATGCACGTCTTCATTAAAGCGGTCACTTTCATCGCTATTGTGGCTGGTTGTTTTAAACAATAAGGCACATGTTTTATTAATATTAAGGTTAAGATTATTGGCATCGAATTTTGTTCGCATCGGTCTGCTGGCAGGTCTCCTAAGCAATTTATATTAAAGTCTCCAACTATAATGCAGTTGGTGTCTAGCTCAGTTGTCCTATCCAGCAATACTTCAAAATGTGAAAAGAATTCGTTGGTACTTATAAGATGAGGCTTGCTGTAGCAACATCTGTGAGAAAACGTATCTTCTTTACAGCATATGCTGCAGAACTTAGTCTCTTCGCCAGGTTATCTATGTGTGGGCCCCATTGAAAATAATTATCTAAGGTTAAACCCAAAAATACAGTGGTTTTGACTAATTAAATGTTTTCCTCTTTAACTTTTACATTAGCTTCAACTTCATTTACATTTAGTAAAATAAATCGAATATATATATTTGGTCTTTTTATGATTGAGTACTAAGTTATTTACACTAAACCAGTTAACAATTTTTAAGATTGCATTGTTTACGTTGACAAAGTTAGTAATTTGTCGCTTCAATCTAAATAGAAGTGACGTATCATCTGCAAACAGTACAATCTCATGGTCATCCTTAACTATTTGGGGCAGATCATTAATACCAAAGATCCTGATGAACGCTGGCCATTCACGTCGACTCGCTGTAAGCGATCATATAAGTAAGACGTAAGTCAGTCTAGTGCAACACCCCTGATACGATAGTGGTCTAATTTCATAATCAGTGTTTCATGGTGCACGCAGTCAAAAGCCTTCGACAAATCACAAATACTCCCAACGCATCATGTGATTTCTCCCAGGTCTCGAAAATATGTGATACTAAACTAATAACGGCATCAGCAGTTGAGCGACCTCATGTAAATACAAATTGTCTATCATGAAATAGGGCGTTAGCATAAAAATGACTTTGTAACTGTGTAAGAATAATCTTCTCAAAGATTTTACCGAATGTCGGTAGTACTGATATCGACCTAAAGTTTGTTGGATCAGAACTGTTACCAGATTTAAAAAGAGGAGTAATTTTATTATATTTCATTAAATTTGGGAATACGCCGCAGTCGATGCATTCGTTGAAAATAAAAGCTAATTCAAGAACTATAACGCCTATCATTGGTTTTACATTGCTTGCAGAGATGCCTCAGAGGTCTTCTTTTCATTTATTAGTCTAAATGCTTTAATAATATCGTTATTGTTAACATATTTGAAATAAAATGGTTAATTACATGATGGTACATTGTTTTTCAGTATTGCCTCTACCATAATATTTGAAGTTCAATAATTTTGTGGTAGAAATAGGTATATCAGTAAAAAACGTTTCAAAAGCTATCGCAACATCAGTATTTCGGGATATATCCTATTTTTGAATTAAATTCGTTAGTGCTGCTGCTTTTCCCTTTTCCAGTCTCACTTTTAATAATTTTCCAAGTAGCTTTAATTTTATCATTACTATTTACAATCCTTTTTCTCAAGTATTGGGATTTAGCGGCCACACAAACTTTCTTAAAGATTTTAGAATATTTTTGAACTTTATCATTAAACTCTTTACTTAAGTTATACTGTTTTTCACCATAAAGTTCATACAATTTTTTTCTACTTTTATGTATTCCCGCTATTTTTATGTATTTTCGTCATCTAGTAGGAATATCCTAAAGTTCTGACCACTTACACTATAAAATAAAACAACCCATAAATAGCAAGTCTCTAGGACTTTTTGTTAGGCCTGTGCGTTGAGCAGGTCTAGTATAATTAGTTTGGTTCACCGATCTTATGATACATTTTGTATCAGTAGTCTGGTTGGGCACGTCAATCGGACTTATGAGCCTCCTCTTGTATCAGGAGAACAGCCAAGCTGTGGAGCTCGTGTGTCGTATTCAGACTATCCTACTTCTTATAACTTGGGACTTCTTAAGACAAGAGTGTCTTCTAGGGCATCGTGCTACATGTTCATCGTCATAGCATCAGGTGAGATTGTGGTCGAACGATGGTATAACAACAAACGTACATGTCAATCAGTCAACTACACAACTTGTTTTTAATCATTGGAAGCAAAGGATTATTTGATAATATAAATGAGTAAGATTTACGATTGCATCGAGTTACACAAATGAGTCTCGAAAAAGTCCAATCGAGTAGATGTGAGAGGAGGGTTGTGCTGAGCTGCGGGACATACAGGGGATATTATTGAGCGATAACGAATAGGTTACTTTTTTTCCAACAAATGATGGTAAAAAGCTTTTGTCGATTTCATAACATTTTGATTGCATATCGAAGCTGCTTTCATCACAGCTTGTTTTTATTCCCGTGGTCCGTGTTCTTGTATTTTATAGTGTTGGGTTGTTTATAGGATACTTGGTACTTCGTATTTGTTGTTTTCATTTACTTTCCCTCGTTACATGTTATGCAATATTTTTTCAGCATTAAATTAAGAATACAGCGGGAGTGTTTGAGTTTTTGTGAACTTGGTGTATGACTGTGTGATTAAATTTATTATGTATTTAAAATATTATTCGTTTAACGCAATTTATTATTAATTATAATATTATTATTTGATAGGCACTCAATTGACATTTGATTACAATTTATTTAATTATAAGTTTATTTAAATTGTATTTATCTAAAATCTGTCATTATTATTTTTTACTTGACGCTTACTTAATTAATATAATTGGTATGTAACCGTTGTAATTAAAGTTAAATAAATAAACATATAAAAAAATAGATATAGCTGATTTCCATTGTTCTAGAAAGTATTTAACTTACCAGTCTAGCGAAATGAAAAATACAAAGTTGCCTGAAAGAACAAATCTGAAAAACATTTTAGAACTTATAGTAAAGGATAAATTATAGGAAAAAATAGCACGCGCTAAACCTTTATTTTGCAGTCGGGTTTTAGTTTATTTCAGCTTATAACTTGTTAAAATATGTTTGATGATTTGGTTCTCAGACGTCTATTTCTGTTATTTTAATGTATTTTTATAAATTGAAGTCAGCGAACCGCTTACTAAAACATGGCGCCCAAATAGTCCACTCATTACGAACTAAACGAACTAAAACGAACTAATGTTTTACCGCGAGACTAATTTGTGACTACGAGTAGGCTTTGTAGACGCTGATTGTTTTTACATTAGGTTTAGTAATTTGGGTCAGATTAATTAAACTCTGTTAATGGTTTATTACTTTTTATTTACAGTATTCATTTTGAGTTGTAAAACTTTTAAAAGCACTTATAAAAGTTATTGATAGCTCAGTCAAATCGGCTACGGCTAAGGTGTTGATTGCAGCAGTATGGCAGTATTTAAAACAATATATATGAAGTTTTAGTGTTGGGATAAAATATAGCAATTTTATTAGGACAAATCTCGGCCAACGCAGAGATGTGCCGATAAGTGCCAGACCATTATCCATAATGGCCCAAAATTAAGTTACACTTAAATAGAGGGTAGAAAACGAGGGTGGATTTATTTTCCTTTTACTAAGTTTAGGGAAGTTTAGTGGTGGAGGTACTTAGCTCTAATCGCTCATCTACTATAGTGAAACCAATAAAACCGTTCTAAGACGATTTAATTTGGTTTAGTGGTTTTAATGTGAGATTTATAGACCTTTACGTTACGGAACATATGAATAACAATATAAAATAACATATTTTCATGTTTCTTTTTATCATTTTGGTACATGCATTACATAAATATATGAATATTACAGGTCATTCGTTTAACACAGCGCCATCTAGCTCCAAACTAACCATAGTTTGTGATATAAGATGATTACGAATAGATACTTAAATACGTTTTTTTTGTAAAATCTCCTCTATGATACAACACCCAAACACATACATACACAGACTTACGACTTGCGTCTGTTTCTCAGCATGGTAGGAAGCGAACTGATTACCTCTTCCTTCGCGTTTTGCATATACTTTTGCCTCATTCTCTCTCATCACGTTTTTTTTAAGAACAGTTACTAGTAAGTTAGACTTTGGAAATAAAATGGGTATTATTAAATGTACAGATATTGATCTCAGTCGACAATCTCTAGCCTGATTTATAGTATATAGCCCTCCCACGCCGCAAATGAACGCTAATTTTGACACCGAACATCGCAAAAGGTCACGGACGGGTCACTAAAGTCCCATGCCGCAGTGACCGTCTTAAAATACATTGCTTGTAAATAGCTTGCTTGTGTCTTAAAATCTTTTGGCAATGATTCTAGTTCCCTTTTTGGCTAAGACGTTGTCTTTCTTAACTTAGCTTTAATGCCGCGATGCCTGAGTACCTGCCGCTACTTTACTATTAAAATCATACTCTCACTCTGTTTACACGTCACAAATAAGTAATGTAAGTATATTTATATCTCTCCGGTAACACTTCTCGATATCGTGAAATGAGCTTTTATCTTACAAACATTTAAATAACAGAAAGAAAAACACATTATCTAGTAGGTATTATAATTGTTTAATAACATAATTCTACATGTCAATATAATATAGTAATATATTGTATAAATTGACAATAACAAGTTGTGCTGGACGGCCGCTTACAGTGAATAGTTCAGGTAAAGACCAAGGATGAAACACTTTGAAGATGGAGAGATCCGTTTGAAGTAACGAGCAAGCAAACCGTGTTATAGCTAAAATATCTTCTAGACAAGTTTGTAAGAATACAAAGTGCTACCTCGGCGATGAATACTGCCGTTATTATATTTATGAAGGTACGAAGACGATGTATCATAATATCTCCTTCACACGGCGAGAAGGTAGTTGTGAGGGATGGAAGGTAAACATAATTTGTACGGTAGGTAAACTATTTACATAGGTTTGGAGGAGATCTCTTGGAATACTAACTTGCATAAGTATGCATATACATGGCTATACCACTCAACGATAATCTCGGTAGAATAGTTCCAACATTACAAAAACATTTTCAGCGCGCCTCGCACTATTGAATGTTTGCTTGCCAGACCGTTTTTGATATTATAAATAAAACTCAGTGAGTTTATATTTTTGTCATCCCGAACGTGCTCCACCAGTAGCGAGGTCCTCGCATCATCCTGACTCAGGTGACCCATGAAATCGATTCTCTTGAATGGTTATACTTATGAATGGAAGCCATTCGGCTGCCATCTTGCTCGAATAATTATAAATGGATAAGATATACTTTGTAGACACCCATCAAAAACTGCTTTGCTAAGAAATAGTTGTATTTAGAGGCATGTATGGCTGCAATCATTTATTGAAAATTAATTTTATAAAATCTCGCTAAATAGTGATTATCTTGACTGAATGTTGCAGAAAATTTTTTTGTGATCAATTTTAATTCAAGGTACGTTTTTAGCTATTTAATTTATTTCAAGATTTTATGTTTCGATGCATGCCATACTCTCCATTTTTTCACACCGACATTCGGTAAAACATATTGTGACACGCATTAGTCTAATAAAATCCAAATGAAAACCTGTCACCTCAATATACACATGATTATGCAAATAAATGATCTTTATCTTGGGATAAATGGATGTTTGTAATTTTTTCAGACTACATTTTTTATTCCACTATTTATGACTTATGATACAATACCCAATCACAGAACAAACATCTATATTCAACACACAGTTTTTATCCCGGGTGGGAATCAAACCCACAGCAAGGTCAGAGCAACTACACCAACGGAATTGTGAGGCTAGTTACTTTTCAGAATTGCAAGTGCTTCAGTCACTCTTGCAATCCTGTCGAGGTCCGATCTGTTTTTCAACAGAATCATTTAGTTATTGGATTTTTATTATGCCGTCGGTTAGTTTCCTCTTCAATGGTAATTAAATTATGCATGTACGGTCGAGCACAGGGTAAAACGTAAACTGCATTATTCTCGACCATAATGCCATGGCAGTAGGGAATAAATTCAATTGCGAGTTGATAAGTTGATTGGTCGTTTTTCCGCGAAAAGTTTGAAATAATGTAGACCTCAATTACTGCTCGGCTTTGATGGGGAACAAGCAGATGTGCAGATGACTATGTTTCATGTTACACTTATATATTAAATAAAGTTAAAATTGTATTTAAAGTTTTTTTATGAAATAATTTTAAAATTGATAGCTTTTTCAAAGATTTACTTTAAGATTAAACGAAACGGGTGCAAGTGGTCAGTGTTATGAACCTTACTACAAATCGTTATTTTTTGGGACTTTCAGTTTTTGCATTTTTTTTTTATTGTGTCAGTCTTGAAACTTTCACAGGCAAGGTTAATCTAAATATAGCAAGCTTACCCAGAATCTGCAATTGAACTCGCTTTTTGAAGATATATGAGTCGTAACTCAGCGGAAATAAAAACGCTAGAAACTGATCTGTGATAGGAGATTTTTTGAAAGTGAAGTCAGAATAAAGTCGTGAATACACTCTTTTGGCCTTGTTTGTTTACTTATCTTGTATTCTCATCAATTCTGAGATTCCTCAAAAGTTTTTATAAAAAAGAAAATGTCCAACACTTTCATAATTTGTTCGTGAAAGTTTTTGCCCAATTTTCTATCAAGATGTCCTCCGACTCGATTCAACTTTTTGTATTTCCTACGAAAGTTCTTCTTGACCGCGTAACCCAATTCTGAATTCTAGTTACTAAATGTGATTGGAAAACTTACACTAAAAGTAATTTTGCCCACTAAACTCGGAAAAGCAAATCGGGTTTAATTGGTAAAGTTGGCTTCTCAAGTTGGCTGGAATTAGCACATTTAGGTAATAAATTAAAGGACCAGCGCGTATATTCAGCTGGCAACACGAAGCGTCTCAGAGCCTCGCCGGGTGACATAATGTTTACAGTTCTGTCCCGCGCTGCTTCATGCATTTTCGATCGAGGCCATTTTTACTTTTGTGGCACACAATCCTATTGCCAAGTTATTCATAATGTCATACAATCAGTGAGCACAAAGTAACGACGGTAAAAAAACAAATAAAAATTATAACAATGTCGCAACAAAGTGCCGGTAATATCAAAGTACATAAAAGCTTTGCATACTTTGGGCCAAGATGGCGCTGTGTGAAAATAACTTCCTGTCCTGTAATCATTTGACAAGGATAGCAGCCAATTAATAATTTCACACAATTTTCTAACACAACATTACGCTCTATTTTATTTAGAAAATGCGGTTAGTCAGATAAGACTAATATGACAAATCAAATAATCATATATTATAATCTAAATAGCTAATAAAGCTATCAGCAGTAGTGTGGCCTTTCTTTTAATCGTACATCTATAGTACTGCAACAACTTGAAAAAAAATTGTGATAAAAGCAAGCAAAAGCAAAAGTAAATCCTAAAAAGATGGGCTTCTACATGACTATACCCTCCAGTTTCAAGTTTTTTCCAATAGTGTTTGCGTAGAAAGGACAGATAAACAAATATTATCTGTTGATCCTCTCACCAGGCTAAGCCCGTATCGTGAGGACCAGCAAACGATTGACATTTGATTAGACACCTCGTTGACTTATAAAAATGAAAAAATAAAAAACAATCTAAATGTTAATACAGAAAAAGTTTTTACACGTAAAATAAAACAGCAATTTTCAGAAGGAAGATATAAATAAGAGCACATTATCAGCTTTTCTTTGTAAATATGTTAGATTACATTCCGTTACCAATGCTTTCAAAAAAAGAGGAGATGCTCCTAGAACATATGACTTCAACGTACCTTATATTTGTCAATACATTTTTTTTCACTCTTTTGGTCAACATCATTTTTATTTTATTATATAACTTACCTTACCTCTGTTTAAAAGAGACAATGACCAATTGAAGTGCACGTTTTATATGCATATATAGGTACGTACAAGCAGAAGTTTGTCATAAGCCGATTAGAATCCTACTCGTTCGAGATAGACCGCAGCGTGTTGTGGCTCCACATAATGTCTGCAGATAGTGCCTTCGACAAAATGTGCTTCCACCACACAGCCACCGAGCACACAGCCATGTTATCTCGCATATTCCCCGATATACAGCACCAGGTTAATATTCCATGGATTCACTGCTTTTATGCATCTTTTGTTATGTGCAAAGACTTATAATCGGCAACGTGCATCAGTTTTTTGTTGTTTTATGATCCTAATGCCTTCAAAAAAATTGTTTATTTAATGAAAAAATTAAAGTGTTAATTATTTAGTTAGTTAGTTAATTTCACCTTCTGTGGATGTTGTTCCATCGAAGACCTTCTTGTTTACGGAAATTTCAATATCAAGAGCCAGCTGACCCATTATCATAAAAAAAAATTTGTCCGATTCATACAAGAACAATAATTGGAGCTCTAGATTATTACTTTTATACTAAACAGCTAAACCTAAATCATTTTGGTAAGTAATTTTTTTAAAGATTTTAGATTTAATTACTACCGTAAAAATAAAACCTTTTTAAAATAAAATCTTCATGTAGCAGCCAGACTGACTGATAATCAACGCAAAGCGCTGGCCAAAGGACTAAGGGAGAAAGATTTCATGGTAGTTTTGAAGTTTATAGGGGTCATCTAAACGCATCCAAGCATCGTTTATAAAACGTACAGCAGAATATTGGAATCAACGAACTACGCCTGTATTTCTGTTCGTATCTCATGACCCTTTGATTAAAGACATCAGGACCATAGGATAACAAAGTGTTGGTTGACCTCATTTTTAGCTACGCATGTTTCAAGGTCAAAAGCTGACACATTACACATACCTATAGTGAATTAAAAAAAACGTTTTCTAAAATGATGGGCTGAGTCGGCCATGTACAACTTGAGCTGCAATAACATCTAGTGTTGCATAATGGCTTAGTCCCGCAACATGCCGTATTAAGTTTCTAAGACACGCTGAGGGAGAATTAAAAAGCTTTTATTATGGCCCTGAGGTAAATGTGGTTTCAGTTAGGTACTTGCAGTTAAGAGCAGTTTAAGTTTTATGAATATGTTTAAAACTTAATTTTATCTTGAGCTAACCGAAAAAATACATCCCACTAATATTGTTATTTTTATACGAAGGTGTTAAGATATTTGAGTATTTGTTCCTTCTTACGCCAAAACTACTTGAATAGATTGAGCTGAAATTTTGAACAGGACCTCTGACTAGATAAAACAGAAAACAGGCTATTTCTTAAGCACACGAGCGAAGCCACAAGATTAAGCTATGTAACGTTGGTAATAATAACAAAGTTGGCGATGCATGTTTCATAAAAATGACCCGATAGAACACGCAGCATCATAGTTTTCTGCAGCTAACTGAACAAATAACTTCGCCCACGCTAAGAAGATCCTGAGACATGAAACGATCACTCTAAATTAGCTCTTTTGTAAAGTAATAAAAAGTAAACACTAGTTTACGTGTTTTTAACCATCCCTACATCAAATGTAATTATTACTCGAATTATACCTTTTTTTTCTATATGCCTATAGCTGTAGTTATACATTGCCAATTATTGACTAAAAGATCGTTTGGTGTCCTACCAAATTGGGGTGACAAGATTTGACACGAGCTTTGCATCTAATATATGTATTTACATCTTGCCCTAAACGATATGATCAGTAAAGAATAGAAATTGAATAACGAGTAGTTTTAAATGATTTAGTATTGGCATGTAACTACCTTTTGATAACCATATTGTTGAAAATATTTTAACAATATTGTTATCGAAGGAAATTGTTATATCGTGCCTTATGAAATTTTACCCCCTTTTAAATTATAATCCATATAATATCACACCCACAATGAAGATCCAAACGACGCCTCACGCGTCAAAATCGCAGATCTTACAATGAAAATGAAATTTAAACACACAGACATCATTTTAAATAACATCAACCCTCTTTAGGCGTTTGGGTAAAAACAATTAAGATACACAAAGTAGCAGTTTTACATGAAATAAACAATAGAGCTTCGATATTTTATTGAAAGCATCAGTTAGCTCAGCAAGCTTGTCCTCTGGAGTTATTTCAAGCGAACGTTGATTTACTTCGGCCATTATTTGAACAGTTGGAACTACCACTACAAGCATAAACAGAAACGTCTTGAATTTAAAATACCTTGATGTGAACTAGTTGCATCTATAGATTATCTTCGAGCAAATATCACAAAATATATGTTCTATACTAAACTAGCTACCAGCCGTGGCGTACCAGCCGGTGGTTGACGACGGGGAACCTCTTGGACTTCATCTCACCTGATTAAGTGCACTACACCTGGAATCCTCAACAGCCTGAGGAACTGCCTGTTTTACCTTTAAATGCCGGAACATGTCAATTCAGAATTATTGTTATGGCAACAGATTTATGTGAAATCGCTAGCACCAGGAAGACTTAAGTCCTATCACCAAACAAACCAAGCACAAATTTGTGCCCCCTAGATATTGAACCCCTGGGTCGGTTACCAGCGGGCGAACCATTACACCATAGAGGGTGTTCAAACGAATATGAATTTATATATACACGTTACGTTGTTTTCCAAAGTTACAATCTATCATAACCCATGTCGCACATACATAGCCCAGAGGAACCTCATTAATTACTCGTAAACAGAGCAGGTTTAACTAGGAAGTTAAGCTAACTAAACTATATATATATATATATGTGTATATTTATATTGTTCGTAAATATGTGTTGGGTTAAATAAATGTCTGTTTCTCTTTCTAGTATTCAATAGTTGTAAGATTTAAGGAGTCGGACCTCGTATTTCCCTGGAGGTCCATTTCGATTCGCTTTGATTCTGAGCCGTGATTGTAAGTTGAAGCAACCCTTACAGTTAGCTGTCGTAAAGAGACTTCGTCTGAGCCAGCAAGGTCGGAACTCAATACCTTTGACTGCTTCTGCAGAACGACACGTGCAGAGTGAACATATTTCTAACGGAAGTATTCTCCATTTGGGGCTTGCCTTCTATGCTACCTGCACTTTTTTCAAGTAAAAAGGTTATACATATTTAATTTTTTCAGATTCTTGTCCGTGATGACCATCCAACATAGTCAGCGGATTTAGTAATAGCCGACTAAGGGACACCAGAAGCAAAGCAGATAGTTATTTCTATGTACCTTAATGTACCTTGTAATGTATGTTGTAATTATGTACCTTGTAACCTTATACTGCGAGCACGAATTATTCATCAATCCATTTGCCAAACGGTAATGTGGTAATTACGGCAGAGCACTCTACCTTTCAAGGAAGCTCTGTCCAGTTGTAGGCAATCATCGGCTGTTTAACATCAAAAACATTGTTTAAAATAGACAAAAACTATGATTTTAAAATCAGATGTGTTCAAATAAATCCGACACGTATGTCGTGTCGAGAAGAGGCATCCTCCATATCGACAAGCCCTCGACTGACTAATGCCGTGATCGATCAGCTCCGATTCAAACCGGCAACCCAACCGGGATCTGAACGCAGGACCTCCGGATGAAACAACACGCCGTCCCTTATTATAGACCACTGAAGTGAGTTTCACTATCAGAAATAATAAGTCACAGAACTCTCACGATCTATTGTGATTTGCATTATCGAGACGCAGTTCCACGTGCTGTTTTGATGCCACGTGCTGGCAGCACAACCATTAACAATGTAAAAGCCTTTAAAAATGTGAAGTGAAATGTAAAGGGGCGATGCTAAGTCATATCTCAGCTGCCGACGGCACGGAACAAAATACATTTTTCTATCCAGCTAGAACAATTTGCAAGTAAAAGGATGGTATTCATATAATTTGTAACTATCCGCAGTCCGATTCCAAATGTAGATTTTGTTGAGAGTATTTGTTATTGGAGCGTCTGGAAAAAATGTTGCCATTGATCGACTTGTTACAAGTTAGAAGGAATCTATAAGTGCTAACGGTGTGTTCTTTTGTTTTTTTAACCGATTACAAAAAAACGATCTCTCTTTACACTCGTAGTTTTATTTTACTTTATTATTCATCATGTTTTTCAATCTGTTTTAAAACTATAATTTATAACTTGAATATTATTTATTTTTTATTATATGACAGAGAAGCTTTCATCTTACCTGGTTACAAGTTAAGATAAGGCCAACGATGGAAGCGCATTTCACCCGGAATTCTTAATAAACTGAAGAACTGGATATCTTACCGCTAAATGCCGAAAAACAACAATTTAAGATTTTTTGTTTTGGTGACAGAATATGGTAAGATGGTTGTAGCTTAAACATTCTACCACCAACCAAAACTATTCCCCCTGGAGATCGACCTCTGGATCTGACAATTATTATTTCCAGTGCCATTTTGACCAACCGCGTTAATGTTACATAACCAGATTTATCCACAGGTATAATGTATCGCTTATTTTTATTGTGTTTGATACACAGTGTAACTTAAAAATCAGTGTTGTCCGTGACTTAAACAACATTACATCAATACTTTTTTTAGTTTGGAGCTAGCTCGTTCTGTGAATAGTTTGTAGGTATAGTGGCCATTCTGCGAAGATTCCATTGTTATAGTGATACGACTGGTTTAGTTCAATCTGGGCCCAGATTGCAAAATCACTTTGCCGGACGGATACATTGTTATCACTAGGTATTTAAACGATCCCTTCAAAGGTATCGCCGAGATTTTAACTTTATCTATAGTGTAACTTTATCTGTGGTAAAATGTGGGATATGACGTATAGTGTTACCTTAACTTTGATTATTACATTTCTTCGCATTTTTTGAAAACGTATTTAATTAGTTATATAAGTTTTACTTTTCTTTTAAGCAAAGTTTTAGTTTTCTTTTATAGTTTTTTATTTTGGAATATGTTGAATAGGTACAGAATAATAACAGCAATATGACAATATATACATAAAAATTTATATACTTCAAATACCTTTACAGTTCGTGTCATTGCCTAATAAGTTTAGTGATCAACTTATTGCCGTAGTGGTACGACAAAGCAGTACTTCGACGTAGCAGTACTACGACGTAGCAGAACTACGAATGGTCGTAGCCTCTGTTACACACAAACTGTTTGATAATTCATGACAACGTTTCAATTCAGCTTATCAATGAATGGTGATTCGTAAGATTGATGAATGTCGGTGATGTGATATGTGACGTCATTATCTAGTGGGTTTCTGTTTGGAATTACGTGTCGCAATAAATTTGAATTGCACTGATCAACTTTTACAAATTAGATATTAGAAATACATAGAACTAACGTTTGATTTTGCATGTACAAACTGAATGACGACATGTTACGTAAACCTCTGATCTCGAATCAGACATGTATGTTTGATTTTTATCCAACTGCTTGGCGGCGTGATGCCGGGATATTAATTAGGTAGCTTATTAAATGTTTTTTAAAACAAAAACTCGTGTATGTTGCGTCCCCCTGCAGCTACAACTGCATCGTTATCGTAATATGTGCAACATTCGCGAACAAGTGCCAACAACACGAATTGAATGCCGGTGCTTATTACATAAACGGCGAGGCGTGGTGCCTTAACGTTGGTAGGTACCTCGCGAGCATCGCTAAACCTTAACCTTTTACTTATATTATTTTAATTTGATAAATTAAAAACTTTGAGCGGCGCCGGCGGCCCCCACGCTATATCGGTGCCGTTCAAGTTGGTAGCTAAATAATTGTGATTTTGAAATGTAAATGAACAGCCCATCAGGTACCTAGTTAGATAGTTATACTTAAGGTTGCTTGGTATATATTTAAATATTAATGTGATTATGTTATTTTAAACTTTGTAAATACTAAAATACTGTGGCGGTCGCGGCTTAAAAATCGACCCCTCCAACTCAGTCCATGGATGTCGTATAAAAATCGACCCCTCCAACTCAGTCCATGGATGTCGTATAAACAAAAATTATTCCGAATTGAATTTAAGTGCACTCCTACACTATAAATAAAAAGTATTCTGATAATTGAAAGTGAACATTTTATAAATTGAGATAAGCAAGTTATTACTTGCTTGTATAATGCTTGTAACTTAGACTTTACAAGGCCTTTTCATCTGCCATCAAACTGCGTCTGTCTCGTGATATTAGCATAATGTTTATAAACTTAATACATCCACTTTTTTTGTCTCAGCTTACCTGGAACAAAGAAAAATTAAATTTATGTTTTGCATTAAGTCCTTAAGTCCAATTGATGATTATTATTAATCCACTTAATCCATAACTTTTAAGCTTGCTCTATTTTTCGCAACTAAAACAAAATGAAAGAAGCTTCGAAAAAAAATACAAACTTGTATAGCAACTCGCCGTCATGGCAGACAATTTTTTTTTTACTGTACGACGGTGAAGCGCTTGGCCTTCATCTCACCTGGTAACAAGTTAAGATAAGGCCGAAGGTGGAGGCGCACTTTACACGGAATCCTCAACAAACTGAGGAACTGACTATCTTACCTCTGAATGCCGGAACACAACAATTTTAGAATTGTTACTATGGCGACAGAATTAGGTAAGTATGGTGGTAGCTAGCCAGGCGGGCTTTAATAAAGTCCTACCACTAACCAAACCAAGCACAATATATATTGTACTCCCGAGACCTCTGGATCTGAAATCGGTGGGTTGAACCACTAGACCACAGAGGCGGTCTGCTTCGAAAGTATTTTTTTTAAAAAGCTACTTTGGCTCTTTTTACGGTAAGATTTAAATATATTTCGTTGAAAATGTCTAAAAAATGACATTAAAGCGATGGTTGGAAAAATCGAGTGACAGTTTAAATAGAAAATAGGAAATTGAAAAGTGGAAACTGGACGTTGTTCTTAAAAGTAGTATTTACAGACTGAAGACAAGTAAATATGTTGTATTAAAAAATGTTCAATGCACGAAAACAAAAAAAGTTTTTCTCTCTTTAAATATATTTTTGAACATAGTACGATAGCTTAAAGAGATCCTACGGTTTGGTACACAAGAGGTTATTCACCTATTGTTAGCATTCCACAGCTCTCAAAACCACACCGCAAATAAAAAGATAACGTTAAATGATTAAGCTCTCAACAAGCAAACGATTTTGAAACCTATTTTAAAAAAGTAACGGCATAAATTGCTTCAAGCTTAGCCCAACTTAACGGTGTATACTTGAACTGTATTTTTACGTTATTAAAGTTTCAAATACTATTGAAGTTTAAGTTTAGTGACGATAATGTGATGGTATTGGCAGTTATAAAATGCGTCTTATTTTGGAGCAGTAAAGTTCAAAGTAGATCGGTAACTTTCGGTCGTTATTCTCAAGTGCAGTCGAGTTTTACGACGCGACTTCGAGATTCTTTGAGTGGTTATTGGTTTCCCCGGGGATACATTAAACATTGGTCTCATTCAATTGTGTATTAAAATGCAACAAATCAATTTTGATTATTATACTTGATGTATACAAGAGACAGATTGTGCAAGGAATGATAATAATGGGCTTGAAAGGAGTAAGTGACAACTGATGTGACGTTTGCTGAACGAATCATTATCATCATCTAATGCGCCACGGCTGGCCTTGGCCTGGTCAAGAAGTTTCCGCTTTACGTTTTTGTTTCTGGCTTTTTCATTCCAGCTTTCCAACTGGACGAGAATGGAGGTATGGTATGTTGTATCGCCCTAACTTAGCGTTAGATGCACCGAAGTGATGATATAACAAGTACTCCGATAAATCCGTCGTAGCTAATATAAAATACCAAATATTGAGCTTGACTTACAGTGCAATTCAATAACAATAAAAGGCAATGTAATATTCGATGTTCCGATCACAACTTTAGTCTCGTCACTTATTTGCCGTGTGTTTGTCAGACAGTCACTATAACCACGGCTTTGTTTAAATGAAGAATAGAGGAACAACATTATGAATTTCAATGAACATTAAACAGTGTCTACGTTTACTAAATATGAAGTAGTTGTATCCGAGGGAGGCATGCGTTCGGTCGCAGCCCGGCCCCGATCCTGACGTAACCGAATTGTTCTGTCTGTCGGGCTGGTTCTACATGACTGTTCTATTGCGGTCGAGATATTCGATGGAGAATTATTTTCCATTTTGTGCCTTCGAAATTGTTGCAACGAAATTTTCGTAAAATTTTAAGAACTGATGATTTTTGATCACTTATGAGATATTAAGAGCTGTATGTTTTTTGAGGATTACCTAGGTGATTTCGGGTTCGTAGTTTTATTATCATATTTATAAGATTGTTTATACAGATAACTTAGAACCACAAATATGTGTTAGTACACAAAGGCATGTATTAGTATTATGTTCAGCACAGGCAAACGGCTTGCAAGTAGCTTGCAACCAACACGAGTCAGGTTGCAATTATATCGCCCATAAGCAGTGCCAGTTATACATATACCTACCTACTTTTTGGATTTGGTGTCTAGAACTTAAATGCACACATCATCTTCCCAAAAACTGAAGACAAAGTCACAGTCAAAGTTAAAATGTTTTTATTCAGTAAGATTTAGGATCATTTTAAAACGTCAAATCTACCTTCTGTTGTCTCTCTGTGTGTGACAACCACACAAGGAGACAGGCAATAACCCCAGGTTTATTAGTTTTTACATGATTTATTTACATAATATTAAGGACCAATTATTCTTTTAGGAACTAGATTGAGTATGGTAATAATACCTCAAACTTTTTTTGTAAATACTTAATAATAAAGCACGTATTTACATGCACATCATACAATACAACACCCATATTCAGAAAAAAATATCAATATTCATCACAAAAATGTTTATCCTGTGTGGGACTTGAACCCACAGCCTACAGTACAGAAGGCAGCTACTACCAACTGAGCTGTGAGGCTTGTTAAACTACCTACTTAACTAATGCAGTTTGTTAACATTGTCAATTTTTAAACTGAATTCATTAGTGTGCTCCGGGGTTTAATCCACTAGCTCCAGATCATTAAGAAAGCGTCTATTTACGTGGCCACTAAATGAATAATTTATGCATATAAGTCGTTTTGTAAAAAGAGGTTTTCTAAGAAATCGCCACAAATATCAAATGTAATCACATTTTATTAGATATTAAACAAAATAAATAGTTCGTATAACTTTCAAAGAATTTATTAGTTAAAGTCTGACAGAGATATGGAAGTCAGGAACGTGATCGAAATATTTCAGTTAGCGGTTTATTATATTAGTTTCCTTGTTTATACTGCATATCCCATTTGAAATATTATCTACAGATTAACAGGTAAATTATCGGTTTAAAAGTTTATTTATTTCAGTCTTAAGGAGTGATTATTTAATCTACGACGGAGAAGCGCTTAGCCCTTATCTCGCCTAGTTCAAGTTATAGTATAGCAAGTTTGAGGCGCACTTCACCCGGAGTCCTCAACAGTCAGAAGATCTGGCTATCTTGCCTCTTAATTCCGGAACACAACAATTAAGAATTGTTTTTACGGCGACAGACTAAAGTAAAAGTAAGCTAGCCAAGCAGTATTAAGCAAATTTCTACCACCAACCAAACCAAGCACAATATCGTATCCATTGGAGATCGATCCGTTTGCCGTTTGCCGTGACGGACAGTGGGATAACTTACTAAAGAAAATAATGCGAACATTAGCCATGATAACATAATTTAATGTATTATTCTTATATATTAAACTTTCACGATTAGAACACATTATTTTAATTCTAGAAACGGGTATTTATCGCGTATTTTACCTATATTTATCCCGACGTTTCGGGGACGTTTGGACCAGCCGTTACATTACGTCGCGGGCAGACTCCCGCCTAGAGGGCCCCGACGAAACGTCGGGATAAATATAGGTAAAATACGCAATAAATACCAATTTCTCAAATTAAAATAATGTATTATTAATAATTTATGATATCTACTATAATGACATTGAGAATTTGTACTAATCAAGTTTCATTGTTTTTTCTGTGTACCTAACGAAATGGATATCATGTCTGAATAAATGAATTTACAATTTAAATTTAAATTTCAGCAGTTTCTAGATTAAGCGATATCCTTAGAAATGTAAGAGTACGCTTAATCTAATTACTTACTCACTGACATCGAGTTCCTCGCTCTGAGTTTTTTTCAGAAAATGTGTTTTAATACCTTTATTTCAGTTTTTAAAATTGTCACAAAATAATTTCAAAAACAAGAAACAATGTCGCAAACAAAGCTGCCAGGCAAGCCGGCGGCATCCCATCCTCACTTCTGTCACTGTCATTGTCAGATGTCTCTGTCACTTCGCCAGGCGTCCGCGCGCCCGGTGGCTTGAGGGGCGATCAAATTGTGTCTGTCATTGCGCTGAGTAACAAGGCTGAAATAACGTGAATGATATGGCCGTTGATCGAAAATGTAAATTCTGTCGACTAGCATTACGCGGACGTTGTTCATGTTTTTAGCGTCATATAGACATGATTATGTCAATTATTAAGCTAATTGGGTTTGTGTGTGAACAAACAATAATGTGATTCCAGCCTGCTATAACACATCCAAAACGAAGTATTTGAATTTAATGTCAACTTTTAGGGCATGATATAAACCGTTCTAAATTCATGGATCTGATGAACTGCTTCCTATTGAAACAGCAAATTCATGACTTTACTAGGGTTACAGCAAGTACAATGACGTGTATTGATATTTTTTTCACGGACGCGGTCGAGCCTTTAAATGTACGAGTCTTAAAATGTGTAAAATCAGATCACTATGCACAAATTATAAATTAAATGATAAATGTAGATTACTCAAAACCACCTCCACATAAACTAAGACGAGTAAATGATTTTAGGATGAACCTATTTAAAAAATGATTACGAAGAATATTTCAAACACTTCCTTAGTCATATCAATATGTGTATGCCTATAGTAGAAAACAAAGCTCGTACATCCAAAGGCCTTTGCGAATGGGCTACTAAAGGAGTTCTAGTTTCTAGGAAAAGACTTTTTAATTTGTATGCCTTAAGCAATATAAGTGACGACCCTACCTTTAAATCATATGTTTGTAGGTATGGTAAAATATTTTAAAAAAGTGTTAATAGTTAAAAAAGTACTTGCTAAGAAAATTCAGAAGATTTTAAGAATAGAAAATTCGAGCAATAAAATAAAATGTGTGTGAAATATTATAAAAGAAGAAACAGGAAAGGAGTTTAATGTCAGTCAACATAATATCTGTGATAAAATACACTGTAATTCTAGTAATAAGTTTATTTCTAACAAATTTAACATTGCCAACTATTTTAATAATTATTTTGTAAATATTGCTAATGATTTGACATGTAATTTAATCTGCTCAGTAGAAAAATCTATGTTATATTTAAATGAATGCATACCTGCATCTAGTTCAAATTTAATCTTAAAACCAGTAAATATTAGCAGAGTCATAAAGTTGATTAGAAGTATCAAACCAAAAAAATCTAATGATTTTTGGTACATAACACTTTACCTGTCAAAAAGTCTAGAATGTGTTATTGCTGGACCCCTCATGCACGTTATCAACAAAAGCATTGAAACTGGTACATTCCCTAAACAAATAAAAATAGCAAAAGTTGTGCCAATACATAAGAAAGGGAAAAAATCGTTATGTAATAACTATCGGCCAGTTTCGGTACTCCCTAGTCTAAATAAAATTTTCGAAAAATATTTGACTGATGAACTTGTTACCTACATTGTATATCATAAGATATTAAATAACAGACAATTTGGTTTTCAAAAACGGAAATCTACAAAGCACGACATAAGTAGGCTTTTACAAGATATATTTTCAGGCCCGGAGAAATCACAAAAGACTTACGGAGTATTTTGTGATCTTTCCAAAGCATTCGATTGTGTCGCTCACGATATTTTATTAAACAAATTAGAACATTATGGTGTTGGATGTAAAGAACTTAACATGTTTAAATCTTATTTTTCTGATAGGGTACTGAAATAAATGGCTGTAGATCTGATATTAACAAAATATCACTTGGAGTACCACAAGGTTCTATATTAGGTCCCCTTTTATTCATAATATACGTAAATGATGTTTCTGTAGCTTGTAAGGATTTTGACATAGTCTTATTCGCGGACGACACAAGTCTAATTATAAAGGATAAGTATAATGGAGCTCTAAGTCACAATTTAAAACATGTTTTAAATTAATTTGAAAAATGGTTTTCAGTTAATAACTTACTGCTGAATATTGAAAAATTCACCGCATTTACAGGCACAGAATGCTTTAAATGAACTTACCTTGCGTATTCAAAAAGTAAGAAATTTTTAGGTATGTGGCTTGATTCCAAATTAACTTGGTCAGTTCACATAGATGATCTTGCCAAAAAAAGTAAGCTTAGCATCATATGCAATAAAGAAAATTAAGGAACTGGGGGGGAAAAATCGGCAAGAAACGTGTACTTTGCTTACTTTCACTCTCTCATGAGCTATGGTCTAATGTTTTGGGGTACTGCTGCAGAATGCAACCGGATATTTTTGTAACAAAATCGATCGGTTAGATATATCTTAGGATTAAAATATAGGGACTTATGTAGAGACATGTTTAGAAAACTCAATGTAATGACAATGGCAAGCGAGTACATTTACCAAAACATTGTATATATGAGAGAAAATCTTTGAAATGTTGAGACAAATACTGAAATTCACTGCCACTATACTAGACATAAACAGATAACATAAAAGATATAGTGGTTCCACGTACAAGATTGACCAAAATTTTTAAAAGCTTTGTTTGTGTATGGACATCGAATTTTTACACTTTTTTAAAAGATATTTCGTTAGTAAAAGTTATTATACAATTGACGAAGCTTTTGCTGATAAATATTTAATCTGTGAAAATTTTACAAATGTATAAGTTACTGTCACCAACAGCATTTGTGTACTTTTAGAGTGTATACCTATATTCTTATTTCTTATTCTTTTTAATTACCATTGTGTATTATTGTTAAATTGACATATCTAACAATAATAATGTGCATGTATTATGTCTATAGATGAATAAATGACTTTGACTTTGACTCTTTCTCAGTAAGTATTTGAATGTTATCTAGTAGGTACTTCATAAGAAACAACAAATATATTGAAAACGCAAAAAGATCAGGATATCTAAGACGTGACATTTTTGAGTATACTGCGTCGCTGGTCGCGAGTCAGCGATTCGCGGGTGAAATATATATTTAGAGTCGGCATCGGTTTCAGAAACGTTTCACTTTGAAATTCTGATGAAATTTGCGCTGACGAAGTAGACCGTGCGCTTCCTAATTAAACGTTTCACTAGTTTGTACAGGGCTTCTCACTAAGCTACATTAACGAAGTAATTACCTTCTGAGTATTTCTGTGTAATTACACCTTTGCTATCATTGCACAGTCATAATATAATCAGAATCATTTAGAAACATGGAACATGCGAACATGAGTTGACAAAGATGACAAATATTGTTGGTTAAGTCCACGATCAGCTTAAATAGTATGCAAAAATGTGAAATTAAATTGTATAATTGATATTATAAAAAAACATTATCCATGGCCATATGATCAACATGGTGCTGCTGTGGCCGGTATCGTGTGACTAAGGAGGCTTGACTGCAGAGCTCGCGGAGTGTAAAGGTTATGCAAAAAGACATGGGCTCTAATGTAATACAAAGAAGACCAAAATGGGCAGCCACCACTTTAGCTACATTCATAATTTATATACATTCATCTTGATGGCACTGAGGTAGTCAAGGTAACCCAATTTAGGTATATATGTCATAATGGCCACCGCTGATTTAAAATATAAAAGTGATATAGAGCGTAAAGTGCTGACAATAAGGGGGAATATATTGATCCGGGTTCGCACATTGTTCAATGGATGTCAAGGTGACACAATCTAAATCCTTCTGTCAATCGTTCTACACTGTGGCTGTGGGTCAACAACACCAAGAAGTCAATCAACGCCCTACGCGTTCTTTATAATAGGTTGTTTTGGGCAATTTTGGAGCTATCTTCGTTCTGCAGTGTCGTTTGCCTTTGCACATGTACAAGACTTTCATGCAATGATGAGAAAAAATGTACACCCTTTAAACCAGGATACTAGGGAGCCCTGATAGGCCTGATTCTTCGGGGCCTTTCTGGCTGGTAGAATAGTGCTTTGATAAATTATTGCAATCAATTTCGATTATTTATTCATTCGTGCTATGTAAATAGGTAGCAATTTGTTTGGTGCTGTGATCGCAGTTATGTTAGGTTTCCTTTTTATTATTTTTTAAATTAAGATGGATCCAAGTTTGACCACAATCTCGCCTGATGGGAACAACGTTGTGGCCTACTCGGTAGTGTCGAGTACTCAGGTGGATGCTGGTCATCCACCTCGTGTCATCGATACATCCACCACTTACGACATCCATGGAAGACTAGGATGGGTCTATTCCATTTGCTAACGTTGCTGCGAACTCTATCAAACAACGTTCATCGCAAAACATTACACATACAATTGTTAGACAAGTGTATTCAATCACAACAATACAATAACGTCTAGAATGGATTGACATCGATACGTTTCTCTCACGATTAGTTTGCATAAATTCTTGTCCATTTATCCCGGGCCGCCCCGCGATAACCCGATTTCACCCTTGTCTAGACGCGATAAATATAATAAATGTGTAATCATGCGAGGGTAACGGGCTTACAATTCGAGTCTAGTTTTTGACAATATCGAAAATATGATGACATTTTTTATTTTCAGTACAAGTTACAGACTTTCCGTGGACTTATTACGAGAGCGCGTGACTCTCAAGTTTGAATCTCGGATATATCACTGAAATTGGTTGATTTCCAGTTTTTTGACAGGATAATTTTGGCATAAATAATTTTAAGGATCATCAAAAAAAAATATAGATCGAGTTTCTTGCCTTTCTTCATGTGTACTAGTCGCAATTCAAAACAAGCGGTAGATTTCATGATTCAAAATTATCCTAAAAAAACTTACTAAAGAAACATGTTTTTTTTAATTTTGGTGATTTTTACCCTTTTAACCGACTTCAAAAAAAGGAGGAGGTTCTCAATTCGGCTGTGTATATAATTAATTAATTCTTGTAATGTTTGGTAGGCCATACTTTCGAGGTGGTCCCATAGAAATTTCATCAAAATCGGTGCAGTAGTTTGATTTTTATATCAAAATAACTGGAAAAAGTATGTCATCCAAGTAAACAAAATACGCATATTTTGCTTTCCTGAGGTGTTTGTGGTCACTAGAGTAGACCTACTGAACATATATCATCAGTATCATCATAATAATTACAGAGTTTTGTCATAATCATCATTCTTGGCAGGCGTGTTCTTGATAGCAGTAGTCCCTACTACGTATCATCATTCATCTACTTCTGTACTGCCTGCCTTCTGGTAGGTCTAGGGTAGGCCTTTGGCTTCATCATCAGATGACGATGATGACGATGTTCACCGAAACACCGTAAAAAACAATTGAACCTAGTATTGTTTGGGCTGAGTGGAATTGTCTTATGATGCATTCTGGCTACAAATGCTGAATACTTATATCATCATCATCATTATCATCATCATTATAAAAAGTCCACTGAATAGGACATGGGCCTCCCCCAATACTAAAGAAAGCAAAATAGGGTTTTTGCCATAATCACCACGCAATGATAGGTACTTATACTTTTTTTTTTGTAAATACATATTTTCATTCTTTCTTTCTTCGTGTGAACTGTGTTACAGTTATGGTATCAGACTTTACGAGCCGCCGCTATAGGCGTCTAACATAAGTCATTGACGACTACTAGCATTACCTCAGAACTTTGAAAATATAAAAACTCTTAAATAGGGTGTCGGAGACGTCGTGGTGTCGTAGTTTTTACAACAAAAATAAGCTAAAATAAACTTTTTTTGAAAAAAATGGAACCGAATTCACCACTAAAAACTTAAAAAAATAATTCTAAGGGTAAGTTCATATAATTTGAACGCGGTGCCATACAATAAACATGTTTTTGTGCTTGGCAATTTGGCACTAACTTCAAATTTATGAACTTACCCTTCGAATTATTTTTAAGTTTTTAGTGGTAAAGTCGGTTCCATTTTTTTTCAAAAAAAGTTTTTACCAATCCGATTGCTGAACGTGATTTGACCTTCAAAATCTTGAAATGTTGGTGGAACTTGTGTCATACATCTGTCTCTAGTTCAGACGAAGCAAATATAATTTCAGTTGTACAGAGCTACGGAACTATATCAAAAATAAGCCTTGACGTAAATACAAAGTCAAAAAGGTTAATTCTGTTAAAATCCAAGCTTAATTTAATTACATAATAGAAACAAACCGAGCAAAGTTTATAAAGTAATTATATAAGTAAATGAATTCATAACTTGGAAACTTTAATAATCGCTACAAAACAAAGCGACAACTTCACGAGTTTGCATTGCAAATGGCGGAATGATGAAAGGTGCACGTTCATTGAGATTCTCGATATTTTTTATCAAATATTCATTTTGTTTTAACGATTTTCTTCCTATACTCAAAGCGTAGATCATGAAGATCACAGAGTCGTGACTTGTCAATTGGCTACAGATCACTACTCAGAGAACGACTACGAACCTCTCTATGGATCACTATTAGGTAGCCAGGTTTGCAAAGCTACCATTCAAAATTAAATGTTGATAGACTTGCAGTAATAGCCTCTATTTAATCATCAACATTTTATTTCTCTACTTTCTTGTATATAAACCATATTCATAATAATTTACTTTTCCATTACTAGAATGAAATGATCTATAATGAATAAACAAATAAATCACGTACTTACCTTATTTATATGTGAAAAATTCAGTGGATTATGCTAATCATAATTTTCCATTAACTGTCTCGGTTTTTACCTAATTATGTATATATTTAAGAAAAAACTGTATTGTTATTTTGTATCAACACGCATTAAATGTGTCTGGTTGCGATAATACCATTATCGATTAATCGATCTGGCATGTAGGTATCCTGAACATGTGCATGAGCCAAATGCGGGCATAAACTTTCCGAAAATCGAGTTTTAGTCTTTCAGCTGCTCAGTGATGACGATGGGATTGACCATTAGAAATCAAAGACAGTATCATCATATATATTAATAATTAATAAATACTAATAAAATAAATAATAAAAACCAAACCAATATGTAACCTGTATTTTACTGTAGGTCAAACAAACTATGACCTTAATTCAGTGACGAATACTAAATCGGCAATATAATAAATTATATTGAATAAATGTTGAATTATAACTGTCTCCAAACTTTAAATAATCGACGCAAACAAAGGCAAACTTACTTTTGTCTTCATCGCAATGCTAAACAGAACGTCACTAGTTTAGAAGTAAAATTAAATAATATTTTAGGTAACTACAGTTGACAAGTTCCAAAGTTTTGAATGCTAAACAATAAGTTTATTTCGACTTTAACAAATTATCTAGACTCCTGCCATGCCTGCCAAGATTATCTATACATGCACGGCAGTGTACTATGATAGTCATCTATACAAGCACGGCAGTGTACTATGATAGTCATCTATACATGCACGGCAGTGTACTATGATAGTCATCTATACAAGCACGGCAGTGTACTATGATAGTCATCTATATAAGCACTGCAGTTTACTATGATAGTCATCTATACATGCACGGCAGTGTACTATGATAGTCATCTATACAAGCACGGCAGTGTACTATGATAGTCATCTATACATGCACGGCAGTGTACTATGATAGTCATCTATACAAGCACGGCAGTGTACTATGATAGTCATCTATATAAGCACTGCAGTTTACTATGATAGTCATCAATACAAGCACGGCAGTGTACTATGATAGTCATCTATACAAGCACTGCAGTGTACTATGATAGTCATCTATACAAGCACTGCAGTGTACTATGATAGTCATCTATATAAGCACGGTAGTGTACTATGATAGGTTATCTAGGATAAGTTTCACTCGCAAGTCACGACACAGCCAATGCGATGAATTGACAGTAATGACAGTGACGCAGCTTGTCGCTTGACAAAACGGCTTGACGCGGACACAATACGCGTCAAACTCAAACTTGTCAAACGATATTATAACGTCAGCGTTGTCTGTGAGGCTACCATAGGTTTTTGTGCCAACTACAGTCGCTGGAAAAGAGAGTAAATTATATATTCGAAAAGTTATCGTACGCTTCTAGCGTCTTAAATCCTATGACCTATACTATCCTACTTCTCTCATTAACGTGAAAGTTTTTATGTTGGATGTATGTTACCCACTCCCGCAAAAACGGCTGACGGATTTTTTTTTTTTAAATCTAAAATTGTTGTATTCCGGCATTTTGAGGTAATATAGCCAGTATAGGTAGTATAGCATTGAGGATACAAGGTGTAGTGCACTTTTACCTTCGGTCATAAAATACGGTCTCAAACAAAAAAAGTGGCACTCGGGGAAATGGCACAACTTGAAGATAACACCTGGCTTTCTATTATGTGGTCTAGTTTCGTGTTTTCATGTTTACAATAGCGCGATCTATTGAGAATTCAGAGTTGTCGGTAAGGCAACAGTGTCGTAAGTTCAATGGTTTTTTACCATCTCAAAAAATACCCAACGCCTATCCTAACTATCAAAAATAAAACTTTTTCTTACTCACACATGTTTCATTTCTCTCTGGGTCAAAGTTTTAAGGTAACACCGACTAAATCGTATAATACAAAGCTGGTCAAGTAAACGACTCTTTGTCACGTATAGTAAAGTGTAGTGATCCTCTGGTAGGCACACTATCGATACTAAGCTGAATCGACAAGAGTGACATAATAAGCTGGACCAAATGTTCGCTTTGACGTGTATCTGAAATAATCTTCATTTAGATAAATCAACAACAACAAGGCAGTGACACTTGCTTGTAAAGTAAATATAAATGAGATTCATTATCTCTGTGCTAGCTTAAGGATAAACTTTTTTTGGATAAAAATGGTACCGACTTCACCAAGTTGAAGTTGCTGCCGAATTGCTTAGCTCAACATGCCTTCAAAGTATATGAAATTACCATTAGAGTTATTTTTAAGTTTTTATTGGTGAAGTCAGTTCCATTTTTATTACACAGTCCACACGAAGAAATGAAGAATGAAAATGTGTATTTACAAAAAAAAAGTATGTGAGTATCATTACTGCCCTAACCAACATGCCTGCCAAGCGTGGTGAGTATGACAAAACTCTCCAAGGCCCGTGCCTCCCCCAATGCTAAAACAAGCAATAAAGGACACGGGTCCTATGCAGTGGAATTTTATGGGCTGTAATGATGATGATAATGATGATTATAATGATGATGATAATGATGATGATGATGATACAAGAATACGGCACTTGCTCCTCCTCCGTCCGTCTTGCGTCCTTACATCGTCCATCATAAGACAATTCCACTAAACCCAAACAATGTTAGGTTAAATTGTTTTTTTACCGAGTTTCGGTGAACATCGTCATCATCGTCATCTAATGATGAAGCTAAACTAGACCTACCATCGTTACTGCGACCAACAACATGCCTGCCAAGCGTGGTGATTATGGCAAAATCCTGATAATGATGATGATGATACTGGAAGGTAAACAGGTCAATAAGTCTACTCTAGTAGCCGTGAACACCACAGGAAAGCAGAATACACAATTTCGTTTACTTGTATGACATATTTTTGCCAGCTATTATGATATAAAAACCAAACTACAGTACCGATTTTGAAAAAAAAATTATGAGACCACTGCGGAAGTCTGGCCTACCAAACCTAACAAGAATCATCAAAATCTATTTCGAATTGGCGGAGTAATCGAGTAACTAACAAACAAAAAAAAACATACAGCCGAATTGAGAACCTCCTTTTTTTGAAGTCTGTTAATAAAGGGAATCATCATGTTGACGTCAAACTTTATTAGCTAATAATTTGCCATGGTCTGTGAGATCTAGGATATACCTAATTAGGACAAGAAAATTAAATGTCTTGCGTACTTTGTGCAATTAATTTGTTAAATTTTATTTTTATACACTTAAAAATCAGTTTATTGTATGTAGTTTGTATCTATGTTACAGGTAATCCGGCTGAAGCTTTTGTAAATATTTCCTTGAATTGGACATGTTGTTTGTATATATTATAATCTGTTCCTTATGTGTGATTTTATTATGATGTGAAGAGAGCAATAAATTAATAAAATAATTTGACATATTATTGTATGTATCTATTACATTTTCGTGATAAGACCCGTTTGCTCCCTAACATCGCCCATGTTAGTCTCCGTAAATAGATAAGTAGGGGGAGTGATGCTCACTATACAACACTCAGACGATTGGGGTTTCAGGAAGAATTCAGCTTCATTTGAATTTGCTCGTTTTCACATTTTGTAGTATTTAGTAAGACATTACCTAGTCCCCACTCGGCCCGGTAGATTCTAGGAGCACCGTTCTAATGAATGTGCCTGAAAGCAGAGCGGAGTGAAGCGCGAGGACAATGCCGCGGGACAATGATGCATTATACGGCGCCAGTCGGGTCACGTGCAGTGGCTTTGTTACACAAATTAGCCTACCAATGAGCGTAGGCCAAGGTGCTTCGAATGTGCAGTAAGATTTATTAATTATGGTTTCAAAAACATATATTAATGGAACAGATAATTAATGCAGTCATAGTGTCTTGGGCACGCTTCTGTCTTATACTGGGCTGGAACAGTTGACTTACCTATAGACCGTTTGTAACGGTGGTTCGATTTCTGCTGTTGAGATGAGGTTAGTTGGCAAACCACTACCGACCCTCACTTTCGGGCTCGCTTTGAGAGCTCGACATTCGTTGTGACTAGTGTACGTTCCATATCTTGTCCAACTGTGGCCGTGTTTTCTCCTTATGCTGATAGACGTTCTATCTACCTAACTATATTATAAAACTCTTCGTGGAAATGTATAGTGTCTCGTGATTATGAGTGAGCATTTGAACTGATATAGCTGTGCTGGTGAACTCCCAGATGCCCACAATTGAATCTACCTGCTGCGTGCGCACGCGTGGACATCTTCAGTACCAGTTGATACAGCAGGATCGTTCCCAACCTCCACAAGACACGACACACCAATCTTCGCACAACAATAAAGTTCTAGCTATAACAAACCTGCCAGCAAAATATCTCAAAAATATTAAATACCGTACAACGATCTTTAGGTAATCTGACTGTTTCTTTAGTGGAGAGTTAGTTTAATTGTACATATTATTTTTAATGTTTATAGATGAGAGAATTTTATGAGTTCCTTGTGAAATGGCGTAAATTACTACCTCTATACCTAACTATTTCGGGCACCAAGCAGTATTGCTGTGTATCAGTTTGTAGTGTTGGGTATAGTTGCCGGTAAAATTACGGGCACAAGAGGCTTAGCACCTCTATGCTTACCTTAACTTGATGGGCACAATACAGAGCAGCGTAGGTGCTATGACCTTTGTGGATATGATCTGCACAGTAAGGCTTAGTTAAAAGCAAGAGCTACACTTATCATCAGGTAGGCTGCTGGTTTGTCCGACTCCATGTTGGATAACAAAAAACATAAGTATATTTTTATCTATGCTAAAACAACTTTTTTTATCGTTCACCATATTAATATTAGGTCCTTACATATGAAATTGGCGTTTTGTCGTACTGGCCACTTTGATCTTAAATATCTCCTCTTTGGTTAGGAATTCCAAATTCAAATTTAAACAGCTATTTACTCATGCATTTGTGTTTCGAAAACCGTAATTCATTTGTTTTTTTCTCTTTTGCTTTTTTTTTCTGCGTCACTCATTTCACAAAATGGAAAACTTAAAATATCGCATTATTTACGAGTACGAGTTCCACCGTGGCACCAGTGCTGCAGAAACGGCTCGAAGGATTAATGATGTGTATGGTGGTGGTGTCGCAAAAGAAAACACGGTGCTTTTTTGGTTTCAACGCTTTCGTTCTGGAAATTTCGACCTGCAGAACAAGCCCCGTGGACGGCCGGAGACCAAGGTCGATAATGATGAATTGAAGGCTATTGTGGAAGCAGATCCATCGTAAACCACATCACAGTTAGCTGCAGGCTGCGGTGTTAGTGACAAAACCGTTTTAATCCACTTGAAGCAAATTGGGAAGGTGAAAAAGCTTGAAAGGTGGGTACCTCATGAATTGAGTGAAGCAAACCGACAAACGTGCGTCGACTGCTGCGTTACATTACTCAACCGGCACAATAATGAAGGAATTTTAAATCGGATCATTACATGTGATGAAAAGTGGATCCTGTACGATAATCGTAAACGCTCATCGCAATGGCTGAACCCTGGTGAACCAGCAAAATCTTGCCCCAAGCGAAAATTGACTCAAAAAAAGTTACTTGTAAGCGTTTGGTGGACTAGTGCCGGTGTCGTACACTATAGCTTTCTTAAATCTGGTCAGACGATTACGGCTGATGTCTATTGTCAGCAACTGCAAACCATGATGGAAAAGCTCGCTGTTAAACAACCGAGACTTTTCAATCGCTCTACGCCACTGCTGCTTCAAAACAACGCTAGACCACACACGGCCCAACAGACGACTACCAAATTAGAGGAGCTTCAATTGGAATGTCTAAGACATCCACCGTACTCTCCGGACCTTGCTCCAACAGATTACCATTTTTTTCGAAATTTGGATAACTTCTTGCAAGGAAAAAAATTAAATTCCGATGAGGCAGTCCAAACCGCTTTCAAAGATTTCATTGATTCCCGTCCGAATGATTTTTTTAGTAAAGGGATCAATGAACTACCTATAAGATGGCAAAAGTGTATAGATAGCAATGGTACATACTTTGATTAATAAAATATATTTTAATATGAAAAAATTGCCTTTATGTTCCTCCCATACAAAACGCCAATTTCATATGTAAGGACCTAATATTATATTATAATTATTCAGCCAATTTGTATAATTATATAAGTTGTAGAACTATATTTCAGAAGTGCCCTCTAATTCAAAATATAGGTACAGAATTAAATACCTATCTTGATTCATGATGATCCATGCATAGATTTTTAATGAAAAATATCCAACATGCGAATTGACTCACAAATGCCTCCGAAGCACTTCGCCTGTCACAGTGACAGTGATAGTGACAGCCGCGACGACTGACAGCTCTGACACATATTAACAGCTTTCTTGTTAAGCCTTGCGTTATGAACTACGTATTTTTGTACCATTCGCAGACTTTTTGTGGCTAAAATGTGTCAAGTAAGACATTAATAGTCATATTGAAGAACGAATTAAGCGTTCATTATCCTACTTGCTTCGAATATATCGATATGTCAAAGTGGTACTTCCGTCACGATTCAGGTTTGGACACTATTTTTTGAAACAGGCTTTACGATATCATGTAGAACTTACGAGAAGAGGAAGATCATTTTAAAAATATGTGATCTTGTAAGAAAAAAATGATTTTTCAATCAAATAAAATCTAAAAGAAGAACGATAAAAGTTACGATGTAGTGTTACAATCCTGCAGGGTAATGGGAATACTATCACTGGCATTCACTAGCTCTAATTTAAGATTTTATTTGTGTCGATATTTTGTGAGTTTGTGATCATATGTATGGTTTTATTTTTAATTTGAAACTGCCTTTTGCCCTCAAACCTTGCGTAGGCAAAAATGAGATCTACGGGAAAGACCAGAAGGTGCCTAATTATTCAGCTTAAATTGTGTCACCTATTGTCTGTATTGTTTGATGTAATTTTAATGTTCAATGATTATGTTAATTCATTTACTTGTAAAAGACATCACCCGGAGGGTCAGTTGAAATACATAAGCTTTAAGCTGATTCCAAGTTTTCTAGGTGCGCATAATGAACTGCTGATGTCTGATGACTTCAGTTTTCATGTATTTCCGATACCTAACAAAAGCAGGTTCACCTACTCTGTCTATGTCTTTTGAAGAGAGTCTTTGTCCCTGCCTGTGGCACACGCATCAAAGCTACGTTTAAAACTAATCGCGGCACAAAAAGCGTACCTTTGTCCCACCGAGCATTGTCTCGGTGTCCCAGTTGCGAGCTTTCCCTTTGTGGCTAGGTGTTGTATTGATGGAGTTTTGCAGATAGGATCTAAAAAATACCTAATGGGTATCGTGAGGAAACTACCACGTTTCTATGGTCTAATTAGAACGAAGGTTTGCGGCTAGGTGCCAAAATAACTTCCAATAAAATAGACGAGTCTCAGATCACACAAAAAGCCCACAAAGTGATAAAAGTAACTTCATTATTTTATTTACTGCAACAAATATAAATAATAATAATCACTTATTTGCGAACATGGCTTTAAAATATATGACAATAGTATACTTTTTTACTCAATAACTCCTACTAAATAGTGGCAACACTACATAGTTAAAATGCAAATAAATTTCTTGTAGCTTCACCCGCTACCGAGTTCACATATATGGTCAGAGTTTAGTTCTATTCCTGGTCAGAGTACTTATTTTTGTCATCAACATTAAATGTTGTTGTTGTATCTACCGCCAGTTCGTCATCACGACCAGCACTCAAGGAGAGAGACTCGAGACTCGAGCTAAATACCTTTCTCAGGATCCATTCGACAGTTTAAAATAATTTATGTAACATTTATACCTAAAGTGAATGCTTAAAATACTTCATAATAATGACTACCAGGTGGTAACTTTTGTATGTTTGCTGACATTGTGAAATTACTATTTAGCCGCCAACTTGTAAAGCAACATAGAATTCTGGGCGTTGCTAAAGTAATTTATTGTGTAGTGGGATCTTTTAGTGAGACGTTTATATATAGGTAGATATACGTTTTGAATATACAAGCAGAATGATTTAAGGCGCTTTGAGACAGCTTATTTTAAAATCTTATACAGTTTCCTAAGTATGACTGATTTACTTTTCCTAAATTAAGAAATAAAAACTTATTTAATTTTATTTATTTGAAGTTTACAATTTTAAGAAAACTTACAGCTAGGTATATTTGTTCATTATTTAATATGCAACATACAAATACGATACATAAAAGAAGGCCAATTAAAAGTTTCCATAGATAGTTACAAACGCATATAGATATACATGTAAACAGATAAAGTAGACGATAGGTATATAATACAAAAAATATTAAAATAAAAGTGAAAATCAAGTAGGTTCACACAAATATGTCAAGAAATCGATCACTAAAACTTAGCTTGATACATAAGTTATTTTTTTCTTGTGATATCATTGTTGTATAAACCAATACCTGGGCAAATAGTATACACTATTCTTGCTTTAGATCAGCATCTGAGCAAACTTTTCGTTTTATCTGTTCATTAGATAAGAGGTAAAATAGAAACAAGCATCTATCTAAACATGTTTCAAACCAAACTTTCGCAGTAGGACAATATAGTATTATGTAAATGTAGGTACGTAGATCATAAAACACCAAAGTAAGCGAGTCAAACGAACCCAATATTAAGACTGGGAGGAATATCTTATGTACAGGATATTTTGTGATCACATTTTACGATGTTACGTTGTTACTGTGAACATCGTTATTAATGGTAATACTATAGACATTTAACTACCATTCATTTGTTATACTCGAATATGTGAATATTCATATACCTATGAATTATTTAACTTTTATCAAAATCAAAAAATATATATGAAAATCCATCAGGTGCATAACACCTGGTATATTTTGATTGTGACCTCACAAACAGCAGCTCAGACAGCAGAGCTAGTACCAACTAAGCTGTGCAGCCAACTGGCAGCTCCTAGTACCGCAACTGCAAACGCTAAAACTGTATTTCTAAACAACTGCAGTCTTCAGCCGGCACGGGCGTGTTAAACAACATTTCAAATAAACACCCTTTAAATTTCTACAGCTACGGTTGTGTTCTGTATTGCTGACGTCACAGTGAAACGTGCTTCGCGGCTGTTTCTTATATTAGATGAAGACATCCGACGAAGTAACCATGACCCTGCGCTCTTTTATTAAAAAAACACTAAGCTGAGTGACAGCTTCTCCGTGTTAAAGTCTCGGAAAAACTATACAATTGAGTAAGAACCGTAGTTTACTAACTGGAAACCGGGAATTGTTTTAGGCTGATGTTAAAGGTTGGTGGACGCTGAACAATATTACAAAATGATGACTTTCCCTTAATCATCATGATTAATGGCCATCTTTCCCATCATGTTAGAGAAGACTAAGGGTCTAGGAATAGATAGGATACCTAGATATGGGAAACAGCATCCATCCATTATTAATACTTCTAAAAAATAGCCAATTGAATTAAGTAGGTATAATACCTTGACTACACCAGCGGTGGGTGATGATTATGATGATGAGGTATAATAAAGATTTATCATGTCGGTTTAACAATCATTGTGTAAATTGTTGTATCACTTATAACAATATAGTAACACATCAATGAAACATTTATCATGAACATGAATAACCCAAACTCACAAAAAGCCTTAGTCAAAACTATTACTAATCAAAAAATGTCGGCACCAGCCTGAATCAGCGTACGTACATTTGTCAATCTAATCTTTAGACTTCCTTCTGAATTACTGAGCTTCAAATCAAAAACACCACCAACATTTTAAGCTTACATCAACTACATAAATCGCAAAATAAAATAGCATTGCAATTCCAATTTGAACTCTATGCAACTTCATTTAGGAACCAAATCAAATTGTTGATTTATATGACGTTGCTCGATTTCGATTCTTAATACAACCGTTTTAGATACAAAATTGATCGCACTTATGGTAGGCATTTTGTTGACGAGCCACGTTGGCAATATATTTGCTGAAATCGAACGAGCAGCTAGTTCAGTTTAAGAAAATTTATTTGATTCTACATTAATACTTACTTTGAAAGTTCTTAGTAAAACACGTTTCCCAGTACAGTGTAGCTTTCAACTTAAAATATATACAATAACTAGCTTTTGCTCGCGGCTTTGCTCGCGTTAAGAAGTATTATTATTATTTAGGTATAGTTTTTGCGGCTTTACTTTTGTTCAGCGTGTGTTAAAAATTAGGGCCTACAAAACTTAACAACGAATGTACTGACATTTTTCAACTTCTCTTTTGATTTTCTTTAGCCATTTAAAGTCTAACCGACAAAACCTATACTTAAACCACAAAAAAAAAAAAAAACAAATGCCAAATACAAAGCAGAGTCTATAACCAAAACTACTAAACCGAAACAAAACAAATGCAAAATCGCAAAATGCTTTCTTAGGGGATGCCTACGTCATAGTAGTTTTATGCATGCAAAGTCTCAGCCCGATCGGTTTAAAATTATCAAATTTTCATACAAACTCTCATCCCCTATTTTATCCCCTTGGGGTAGAATTAATCAAAATCCTTTCTTAGCGGATGCCTACGTCATAACATCTACCTGCATGCCAAATTTCAGCCCGATCCGTCCAGTGGTTTGGGCTGTGCGTTGATATATCACTATGTCAGTCAGTCAGTTACCTTTGAGTTATATATATTTAGAAGATAGAAGAGAAGATTATGAAAGAAGACCAGCTGAAATAACTTCAAGCAAAACGCAATATGGGGATATCTCTCTGATTCAAAATCGCCAAACATTCCAAAAAAATACTTGAGAGATTTTGTATTATTACCATGATACATATTAAAGCCCTTTATCGTGTCTAATGACATCCAAATATTTATCCGAAAGGCCCATAGTTTCTTTGATTGCTAGTAGAACGCTTCGCTCGCGTCATCCCGTGGTGATCGCAGCGCCTCATAGCGGGACACATTTTTTAATCAATTCATCAAAACACCTATTCAAATTAAAAAAAAATCGGTCAAACCGGTTAAGAACAGTCAAAACCCACGTACATATAAATGATATGTGTAAAGACTAGCTTCTGCACTTGGCTTTACCCGCGTGCGACGTAATTGAATGACCAACATATTTGAATTATGTGTATTTAGCCATCCACCGAGAACACTACACTTTTCTAGCACAAAATGTAGCTCGACATGTAATCTAGGGTACTATATTAATCGTAAATTTCATTTAAATCTGTTCTTGTGTTTGTTTCTCTGTCAAGCGTAACGGCTGTAAGGGCGTGACAGAGTAACAAACATATACGCATACACACAAACTTACGCTTTCATTATATTAGTGTGATTTGCATTCAATATTCCAAATCGTAATGCAATACATTGATGTAAATTGATCTACATGCCGTATTCCAGCTTCACGAGATTCACCTGTGAGTGAGCCAGCTATTCTAAGCAAGCTGCATACCGCAGCAGTAATTCCCAGTGCCCGCATACTCGGCCGCCGCCGCTTGCTTTGCTTTCAATCGCGTCCAATTCGCGACGAGCACGTTTTCTGCTTAATTTCACATGCGCTCGATTGCTTAGGTTGTTTGTGGATTTCTTCATTCTTTATTTTCAGGCAGCACTTTTTTGTTTGTACATGAGATATAAAGCTTTAGTATCGACTAAAGCTTGAGATGGAGGGCTCGGCATGCAATTATTGTTCTATAGCTATTCACATGTTGAATTGAAATGAAATTAAAATGTATCACAAGGTGTCAATTATAATATTGGTCCCAACAAATTTTACCAATATGGCATGCAAAACAAGAAAATGCTATATGACATCGAAAACAATCGCTAATAAACTTATTTACATTAATATTTACTCAAGTAATAAGCAAGCAGTAATCATCGGCATATCCCGGTTTTCTTATAACTTTAACAGAATAAAATAAGGTCTTGGTTATTTTTGTCAATATGTGATAGGCATACTGGCATAAAAAGTGATACATCAGTATTTATCACTTTTATATTAATATTCATGCGAAGCGGACTGGAGGTGGTCTGTTCGTAACGTAACGGACACATAAGGAAAATATTCTGACATTCAATTAAACCTGTGATTATTTCTGTTGAATGCTCTTTTGTACTAATTCATACGATTTCGTAGCGAGATGCCTACTATCGCACTGATTTATTCATTCATTTAATACTAACTGACCCCACGTAGTCACACTTGTGCCATGGTTCTAAGTTTATCACTGTCAGTTCAGTGGGCTTATATAGGATAAACCCATTGCAAAACAAAGCATTTCTGCGAAGTCTTGATGCATTGTCATATACCTTTAAACCGCCTTTGTGGTCTAGTGGTTTCGTTCACCAGTGACAGACCTAGAGGTCCCGTGTATGTGCGTAGCCAGTTCCTCAGTTTGTTGAGGATTCCGGGTGAAGTGCGCCTCCACCTTCGGTCTTATCTCAACTTGTTACCAGGTGAGATGAAGACCAAGCGCTACCCCGTCGTACAGTAAAAAAAAAGTGTTCGATGCCCAGGGGAGTACAATATTGCGCTTGGTTTGGTTGGTGGTAGGACTTGGTTTAAGTCCGCCTGGCTAGCTACCACCATCTCACCTAATTCTGATGCCATAACAACAAATTAATACCGGTAAGGAATGGAATTCCCTGCCCTCGTCTGTTTTCCCGCCAGAGTACAGTCTTAGAATATTCAAGTCCAGAGTAAATAGGTTCCTTTTAGGCAAGCGTGCTCCATCTTAGGCCACATCTTTTCTTGTTTTACATGTAAGCTGGTGGTCAAACGTCTGACTATCACCAACAAAAAAAAACAACCTCGTCGTACGTTAAAAACGAAAGCCGACTTCAGGATATCGCCAGAAGAAGAAGGCATCTTACTTCTGTATATTGTTCACATTTTTACTGCGATCTGCGATCCGCCTGCCTGGCGTGGTGGTTGTTACATTTTTTTCTCATTTTGTAGGAGGCTCTGTCCAGCAGTGAGTGGATTTAGACGGACTTGCATGTGACAGACAATGTAAGCTAAGCCAAACCTGCAATAGATACACAAAGGCCAATGATAGCCAAATAAATTTCAGGTTTTTACTCTAATATCCAATTATTTTTCAAACAGGATTTCCATAAATCATTTTCATGTTTGCCAAGACAGGGACGGCCGGTTTGAAATTGGTTTAAATTCATAATCAAACATATCCTAAATAAACAAGGTTTTTGTGGTTTAGCGCCCCAGTTCTACACTTTCATCCCTTCTCTATTACGGACAATAACACATTCAATTCAGCATCTGTCAGCGCGCATCATATAGGACACGGGTCCAACACGGTTCTTTACTGAAATACAACCTTATAACGCGGTCGTAAGGTTTGTTTTGCATGAGCGCGTGTGGGATGGTATTGTGTCAAAATGAGAGTGAGGATAGGATTTTGAAAGTGCCTTGACGTTTAGAAGTTGTGTACATTCAACCCGTCATGGTTGATTACATTTTTGGTATTGATGCGTTACGTGTGTTGATATTACACCTTCTGAATGTGGGATAGAATAATAATTACCTACATTGAGTTTTATGTTGAAATCAGAGTAGGTAGAACACGTTGTTACCATTTACAAAGAGTTGTTATATCTATCTTCAAGCTAAGTTGCTAGTCCAGAAGTAATTAAATGAAAATGATGAATTTGAGAACACTACAAACATAAACAAAAAATACTAATTACTAGATAATGGAATTAGTAAATAATAAATTAATAAGTATCAACTAAGCATAAATAAATGCAATACGGAAACTATTTTATGTATAGAATAATTAGCATTTTTGTACATAATTACTCATCATACAATACGACAATCAGACAAAGAACAAACATCAAACACATATCGTAGCGATTGGTCATACATAATAAGGGGGCAGGTTACAAGTTAAGATAAGGCCGAAGGTGGAGGCGCACTTCACTCGGAATTCTCATCAAAATGAATAGCTGGCTTCTTCTTACCTCTAAATGCCGGAAAACAACATTTTTTAGAATTGTTTTCATGGCGACAGTTAATATTTAGGTAAAAGGATCTGAATCTCTCAAAAATCTGAAATCGGTGGGTTGAACCACTAGACCACAGAGCCGGTTGGATAGGTATACTTATAATTTTAGCAAGTTTGTCATAATAAGGTTCGGTTGCGCGTCAAATTACAGGCTCAACGTCTCAAAGTGACGTGGATGAGACTACTATTTTAGACTCAAATATTGATGGTTAATGCTCGGATCCATACTTGGACTCAGTTCTGAAGCACGGTCTCTTAAATCTACAATCATTGACAAAACTGAAAAATTCCTAAAATATTTCCTCTGATAATCATCACTATAGTGCAAAATGCAAAATGGCCACTCAAGATCACGCCTCACTTATTTGCTAAGGTTTGGTGATCGCAGTATTGATGCAGAAAACTCAGGCAGATACTGCTAGCCATCGCTTGGTGTTTTCCTATATACTCATATCACGACTTCTACGTCAGAGCCCTCACTGTATTGTTTACCGTGGCAATATACTTCTCGATAAACTACGTAAACAAAAACAGAACATAAGATCTACATAAAGATATACATTATACTGTGATTTCGTCACCGGAAGAGAAACACACCACAACACGGCATAGCATTAACACACCAGTGGCCTGGCAACACCTACCGTGGGGAATGGGAACGGAATGGGGAGGTTCTACCTACTGGTTGTATTTACGGTATTGTGCATTTGTGTTTCGGTGCAATTCGTGAGAAGATTACGAAGATTGCAGAGCAAAACGGCATTTGATGAATTATTATGTAGAAATGCTATCAAGCTAGGAATGGCGTTTTTAGCTCCTAAAACAAGGCTATTTTACCGGTGCCTTCACTCGGATTGTACTTTGCCTTGTGAGATAGTATGTTTTTCCCCACCAATGGTATTTTTAAGTGAAAAAATAGTCCAAGGATGTGATAATGGAAGGAAGCATCGCTTAAGAATCGACCCACCAACTCATCCCGCGGGGTTGTATAAGCCAACTAAAGGATTTCGTCAGAAAAAGGGCAGAAACATACTTCTGTTTATTATCTACCTTTAGTGCGATTACCAATCCGCCTGACAAACGTGGTTGTTATAGAAAAAATCATCTAATTTGAGAAATTAATTAATTAATTAATGGCCATGCTCTTTTTTTAACTACAGCTTAATCATACATTTGAATGATGACTCTGAAATTAATGTCTTGTAATATTTATTATTATTTATTTACTTATTGGTCCTGCTTTTTTATAGATAGCGTTATTATACATTTGAATACCAAGCAGGTCTAAATGTGATAAATACACTTTTTGATCCTATTAATATCAATATACTGGATTAAGTAAAATTAATTCTGTTTGTAGATAACAGTATTAGTAGTTAGCGGTTTTTTTTAATTCAATGTAGTTCTGTCATGAAGGAATATCAAAGAACAGATCAAATGTGTTATTGTAGCTAAGCTAGTCCTGCTTATCAGCATAGCAAAGTTGAAATTAAATGAAAAAAAAAATTGAATTGAAATGAAAATTTATTTGATAACAACAAACATTAAAGTTTAAATTAAGTAACATTTAAATTATACAAAGAAGGGATGTTCCTGGCTATATTTTTTCCTGGTTATTAATCCTTGATGGTAGCATTGGTACTTATACTAGGAATTTGTTTCTCTATAAGTTCTGTAACATTAGTGAGAAGGGGAACCAACATCCATGCAAACATACAAACATAGATCCGCAATAATAAATACGGTACAGGATTTAATTACTACACAGCAACATCTACCTATCATCTGGTCGCTTACTATCATCACGTTATACTCGTATACCATTCGGCTCGAGAACGCCTGTAACATCGACACTGGTAAAAACTCAACGGATAATGTCATGAAGGCTTGCGTGGTGCATGAAAGTTTATGCATGCCAAGTTGATTTTTAGCGGCACTGCTCTGGCAGTGGTGAGAGGCGCAGCATCTTGCACCCAACCAAAGATAAGTGGCAAAACGGAAAGTGACAGGATCCATAAGAGTACCAAATATTTATCTTGGGTGGAAAGTGGAAATCTTTTGATCACTAATCAGAGCGTGGATCTTGTTATCACTAATCAGAGCGTGGATCTATTGTTCAATAATCAGAGCGTGGATCTATTGATCACTTATCAGATCGTGGACTATTTGAGGATCGCCTGGTTGAGTATAATATTTTTCATTTGTGAAATGCCTTTCACGATATTCAAAATATTCATATAAACACTAAGAAGTGAGGTACTAAGCCAACTTCAATCCACATTTTAAATGAATATTTCGTCCCTGGAAGTTTTAAGTCTGAAAGTTATTTATCGCCTTATTCCAGAGCTGGAATAATCCAAAGTATATCTAGTGGATTTTAGTTTCAAAGTCTCGTTAAAAATCTATAAAGCTCCCTCGAGTTGAGAAATATTCATTTCCACTGGTAGGTCAGTCGGTTCATATATTTCTGCCACCAAAAGTTTAAGCGAGTTGGGTTTGGCTAGTTTACTTCTGTACTTTCAGTTAGTGTGATAGTCATTGAATAGTTTTATATATGGAGAACTGGTCCCTTTATATATCGTTGGCTTACAATGGTCAGATGGTGTGTATTTATATATTTGAAATTGATGAGCGCTGAGTCACAGTAAAAAAAATATATTCTGTATACAAGTATCATCAGTATCTCAAGAAGACTCAAAACTTACGAAGGCAAAGATCTACGATGTCTACAAAAGTGTGACATTTCCTATAAGATGCCATTCTCTCTGCTTGATGGCATTCGAATGATCATAATATTTGGATGGTTTGGTAGATGTAGATGTTTGTTATTTCTTCACGAAGAAACTAACAACACATTGAGCTATAGTTTTGCACAGATATTGTTTTGGACCCGGAATAGGATATAGACTATATTTTATACTGAGTACCACGCAAGCTGCAAGCGAAGCTGCGAACAAAAACTAGTATACTTTAAATCAATGCATACCTACATTCATATTACAAGATGATTTACACAGCACTATCTAGTTCAAACCAAGCAAAACTTGTAACATGGGAACTAGATTACGCAGAATATTTATATATATTTTGTAAATACATATATACCTATAATATGACACCCAAACTCGGAACAAACCATTATGTCCATCACACAAATATTCGTCTCGGGTGTGAATGGAACCGTCAACCAACATCGCAGAAGGTAGACCTACTACCGACTGAGCTGTGAGGTTAAACTGCAGTTCCTAGTATTGCTACGTTCCGCTACCACACAGCCTGAAACTGAATCAAAATAAGTGCAGTCTTCAGCAAGCATGGGCGTGGACCTACTGAGCTAGAAGGACACTTGATAATAGCGCGTGATTTGTTCGTTGTGTTTTTGGACTTTAGAACGCTATTACCTATTTACAAGGGCAAGGGACTTTCAACTTCCTTATATGGTCGTGAGCGTGCGATGGATGCGTTTGGTGTACTCGGTAGCCGCTTTGTAGGTAGGCCTAGGTTCTTTTTAATAAATGCCTTCCAACTGCTTATTCTACATAGTAGGAAAAAAACGTTGAACTATGTTGAACGTATTTGACCTGCTGCCATGATGTGTAGAGAGCTGGGTTTCTAAATATTTAAGATAAAATTGTCTTCTCGTCTTGTAAAAGTATATACATGGATACCTTATCTAGAATCGACCGAAACTACCTCAGATCAACGATACCATGAGCAGTTAACGCGGCGTTCATAATAAGCCCACTGAGTACGAGAGCTAAGTTATTCTATTACGTGTAGAATTTACAAGCGGAATCATTAAAACTTGGCAACCAGCCAGGAATAGCGAGTTCGGTTCCCGGGTAAGCACATTTCAACTCATTACCTACGTTTGTCCGAATCGATTCGAAGTTTCCTCCGGAATCGTTTAACTGGTTTAATGCATAGCTTAGTTTGGAAATGAAGTAATATTAATTGTGAATGGGAATTCATTTGGAAAGTGGGATAAGGGTTATTGTGTATTATGTTTGATGATATGACGATGTATTCTGAATAACATAATAATTGTTTTGTCAGATTGCAGACTTAATATAATTGAGTCTGATAAACTTGTTGTTTGTTGCGTGTGTGTGAGAGTGTGTGTCTGTGTTTTCACTATACTGCTGATATCTCAATCCAGATGTAATATGATTGGAAGCGAGGCATATCACACGATCTCACAGCCATGATCACTTGACTTACTCCTGAGAAATGAACGTTGTGCATTATGCATTATGTTTATGTTTTACATAATTATCTTGATTCTCGGCAATTTTTATAAATCCTCAGCCGATGCGCCAGGTAACTCAAGTTCTCCAAACACTTAATCAGATGAAGGAGCGCAGTGAGGCTGATAAAATATTCAATTATAACAATTAGCAGGCGAAGTTTCAGTCGCCAGGTGCCTTTAGTCTACGCAAAACTTAGTGCAGGAGGAATTCATTGTACAGGTACTACTAGGTCCCCTTGCGGCTTCACTCGCGGGTGCCGCGTTTACATTGGACGGGGTCATGTATTTGATTTTCATCTTAACGAACAAAGTTCGCTCAGACAGGGAGAACCAATATGAACAATCCTAACATTGGATATGAACAACATTGTTGTAACGAGTTACATGTAGCCAGTCTGTATGTAGAGGTATTGGCCAATTTCACATTTTGTAGTTGTCATTTATTTGATTGCACGACGGGGACGCGCTTGTCTAACAGTTTGAGGAACTGGCTACGATATATATACGAGTATATATAGACTTAAATGCCGAAGTACAACAATTTGAAAATGATTGTTATGGCGACGTTGATATGTTTTTAAATGTCAAGTAACGCTATAAAAGAGGAAAAATGCAGATTGTTTTAACTATCGCTAACAACTTTAGCTAGCTTAAGTTTTTCCAAAGAACCCGAAGGCGCGGAACCCTATTCAGGCTATTATCCAGAGGTTCCGCACCTGCAGTTTACGCTAATTATTGTAATTGAATCCCCTCCAAAGCTTCTTTTTGCAATCTTCCTTGAGGTCGGGGGAACTCGCTCATGGATGAAATTTTATCAGATTACTTTTTAGCGAAGATTCTGTGATGAAATATGGAAGGTTTTTCCTATGGTCAGAGAATACGAATAGTTATAGATATTCTTTCAATTTAGAAAAATATAAACTTGAAATTGTAATGTTAGACAGAACTAATACTTTAGAGCTGAAAAACATGTCTCATTATTTAAGATTTATTCTCGACCATCATACTTTATAGCTGGGTCCACACACCGGATGATCCAACGCGCTCCAGCAATCGTACGCTCCGCGATCCAAGCTCATGATGCTTGGAGCGTGGATCTCACTAGTCCGATCAAAGATTGTTGAAACTGCGATCCTAAACTACACCCCAAGCGAGCTATTGCTTATGAGTTGTCTTAGTTATAAGAAAAGTCAATTGTTTATTATTTCAAGTCTTCAATAAAAAAAAAGTCATTGATAGACTCATTAAAAGTATTTAAATCAAACATAAACAAACTTCGCTCCATTAAATCCATATGTATGTTTATGTATAAAAAAAATTGAGCGTAAGTGTATCAATATCACTGGCAGTGCTCAATTAGGACATGAGGTATAATCGAAATCGTATAAATGTGACAGTTTCTTATTGAAAATGAAACAGAAATTCTTATCTCACTTATTAACAGACTGGATTTTGAATTTATTAGCCTTTCTCATAACATATTAAAGGGGTAAAATTATAAAATGAATTATCAATAAATTTTGATTTTGATAATATGGACGCACTAAATATAATTTGTTTCCGCTCTAAATGAATAATAAAAAATAAAATCTAAAAATCGGGCTGAAGCCGTGTTATTACCGCGATTGCTTACGTAAGGAAGAGCATACACTGGTGGGTGATTATCAATGTGGAACATAACAAAAATTAGATTCTAAAATCTGCTTGTATCTTATGATTTTGTAGATTGCTACGACTATGTTTTTAATTTGCTTGCTGCGACGAGGCCATACAGAATTGCACTAATTAAGCAACCTATTAATATGTACATAGCAAGATTAAATCCAAATTTTTAAGTTGATGATGGTAATTGAGGTTTAAGAGTATACTTGAACATTTTTAAAGCTATCAGTAGTGAGCGCACGACTGGGTCTGCCGAATTGAGTACACGAAGGTCATCTGTTTGTTAAAGTTATGTTGATGTTGATGACTTTAATGTTGATAGATGAATATAGTAGATAGGTAGATAATAAAAAATAAATATGACACGCGATGTTTTAATATCACGTAGTTCCTAATAACTTTAAAAAAGAGATTTATAAACATTTTATTGAAGTAAAGAGTAGGCCCATCATAAAAAAATAAATAAAAATAGTACTTGATAAAAGCTTAATTTCGAAGTTACACAACTAGTGCACGACTGACACATTATTTGTTACCCCAAACTTGAAACTTTCAAGAGCAAAAATTGAGTTTTAGTTTTGAATGCAGATTGTGTGTGTCGCGTGTGCGCGATGAAGTTTCCCCGATGAAAAATCTCAGGAATTATCTTTCTTCTGTCACGAATTAAATACTAGCTATTTGTAAACCCGAACGTTGCGTTTGGACGTTTCTTTGATTATCCCCTATCCCTAAGTAATGATTCTTTGAGATTCACTCTATGTTTCGACTCTATGTGTCGACCAGGTAAAACCTCACTCAGAAACAAAACTATTTCTTTCTTTATCTTCTTCAGTTTTTGTATTTTGTTATTGTACGACGAGGAAGCGCTTGGCCTTAATTTTCATGGTTACAAGTTAAGATTAGGCCGAAGGTGGAAGAGTACTACACCCGAAATCCACAACAAACTGAGGAACTTATTATATAGCTTATGTATAGTTTATTTATAATTAGTGCCATCTATAATACACATACTATCACACAAGCTCTCTCTCTCTCTCTCACACACTTTAACACTTACACACACACACAAGTGTAAAAAACCCCGTGTCCATGATAGTGGCGTGGTTCGAAACAAAATATAATGAAGAGGCTCGAGTGCTTTGTGGTGTGCGCCACGCGCCACTCAACTCATTCATATTCAATTAACATGTTGAGTGGCGTAAATTAATTAACGACATTCATTACTGATATGTATTTGTAGATTTGGCGATAATTCGTGTCGACTCAACGTTCTGTTACATCGTAAAAAAATATCGTGTCTCTGTTTCACAACAACAACATAAAAGCCAAATCCGATAATTTACAGCGCAACCTATAAATACCAACAGCCTAAGCGTCGAGCATTTTATCACGCATAAAACAAAAGCTTTCATTAAGAGCGTATATTAAAAAAGTATAAAGTTAGTCGTCAGATTTGCTGAAAACTTGCTATCTACATATAATATTTCTAGTACTTGTGAGGGATCTTAGTTTAGAGCTAGTTCAGTCGCTCGTCATCTGTATCGGTTGAAGGGACTCGATATGCGCAGGGACGGTATCCGGTATCCTTTGAAAAAGGTCCATGTTTAGCAGGGGACGGATATTGCCTGAAATTATGGTGATTTCTCTCTGGTTATAAAACTGATGGCGATGAAGGAATGGCTTGAAACGGGTTTGAAACGTCGAGTAATCAACACCAAGATGGGCCGACAATAAAGCCAACATTTTTTTATTAAAAATATTACAGGACAATAATTTCACAAAGCGCCATCTAGCCCCAAACTAAGCATAGCTTGTGCAGCCCTCTCCATTTGAAAATGGAAGAGAGGCTAAAAACCGAAAACCTAAAACTCTCATCTCACTGCACTGTATGAGAATTTCGAATAGCCAGTAGTTCAGCCACCAGGCTGAACTACTGGCTATTCGATTCGAACGACTGGCTCCGTAGCCCTGAACAAAGTTTCAGCATATTCAGTGACTCCAGGTCAGCCCTGGCCACCATATGCAACCAGGAAACTCCCCAACCTATAGCTCACAAAACGCGTCAAAACCTGAAAACATGTAAAACTCGAAACAAAGAGGTAAGCCTGTTCTGGGTAAAAGCCCACGCCGGGTTAGCGGGCAATGAACGAGCAGACCAGCTGGCCAGGCCAAGGATGCCACCCTTATATTAAAGACTAAACCGCATTACGACCTTTGCCTAGTTTCATCTGTTAAGCGACAAATTCGCTTGAATACTCTTGACAGATGGAACCGGCGGTATAGTGAGGGAGGGACGGCGTCCGTAACTAAAATATTTTTTCCGGACGCGGTGAACTCCTATAGGATCGTCAGGCAAATCGAACCGACAAGTGTTACCACCCAGGTAATGACGGGGCATGGTGGGTTCTCGGCGTACCTCACTAGGTTTAAACGCAAAGAGAACCCATCATGCATATGTGAACCTGGAGTAGACGAAACTGTTACGCATATTCTTTTTGACTGTCCCGTGTACGGACTGGAACGTTTCGAGGTTGAACAGTAATCGGACTTTGAATTGAAGCCAGAAAATATGATATCAATAATGTCGAATAAAACATGCAGGGAAATGTTCTTTAAATATTGTAACAAGATAGCAAGAAGAGTAATAAATAGAAATATATAGTTGAATAAGTTATGCTGAATATGTATTTTGTTTAATAGATAATTTCAGCATAGTAAATTAAGTAAGATGTGACACGAAAATAAAATATGTCTCTGAATGCATATCAGAGGGTCGCCGACGGCCAGATTAGTAATGCTGGCATATAAAAAAAAAAAGCATAGCTTGTACTATGGGAACTTAGATTACGGATAAATACTTAAATTATTTTTTCTTAATAAATACATACTTATCATACAAGACAATACCCAAACAGAGAACAAACATCTATATTCATCGCACACATGTTTGTCCTGGGCAGGAATCGAACCTACAACTTACAGCGCAAAAGGCAGAGCTTCTACTAACTGAACTATGAGGCTTGTTTAGTGTTTTGTAACATTGCAAGCTGCATCTGAATGAGTCTAGCTCAGTACCGTTTGGCGGTGACAATGACATCTGTCTGCGAATGCTGATGATGTATTAAACAAAAAATATTAGCAAGTTTTTGTAGATTTGTATCGCTGGCTAGTGTCATTCCCATTATCAGAAGCACAAGATATGGTTCGATCGAGCGCGTAATGGGCGGGCCCATAAATCTTCAGCTATACCCGAAATAATTAGCGAAATCATTAAAGCTTCGCTCCACAATGCTCTATCGCTCTCACGTCCGATAGCTATTCAGGATTTTAGCGGAATTCAGAGTTACGCTATTTTATAAACTTGAATATGTTCTATTTCACTAATCTAATTTTACTTTTTAAAAACAGAGTCTCTTGTGAAAGTCTGTGGATATCAAGATAACTATGATAATAATGATAACAAGACAATAACATAACTATGTGTCAGTTAAATACTTATATGTAAAGAAGGTGAGATAAGGGCCGTAGTTCAAATTATTTATACATACATAACATCCTTAATTATTGTACCCTATTTAACCAATCATGATTATCATTAAAAGGCTTATAAAACTTACCTACTGTAGGACTGAATAAAGTTAAATCCTCCTATCGCACTCTTTGGGAGACGACTATCAGAAATACCTGTAGCATATATATATAGGTAGTCACCACACTTATTTCTTCACAGCAAAGTTTGACTTACTCCTTAAGAATTTTGTTGAAACTTGCAAGTTATTGGAACTGGCAATAGTTAATTATTATTCAAATAAAAATATCGACGATAAAAAGACGATTATTATAAGATTATATGATCCGATTCGTGAAGATTCTCAACAATCGTATATTGTAATACAAGTTACAATAGGTACTGACTATGAGTCAAGTTCCTAACCAGGACCGAAGCCATGTGAATGTTCCTAGTGTAGTTATTACGTAATAGCAAGGGTTCCCGAGGACTCAGGATTACGTCAGTCAGATCTGTCACGGGCCTTTGACCTTTTTGTCCCGCAGATTTGTGGTTGTTCCCAAATCGGAGATTGGACCTAGTTTAATCCCACTTCAGAGATAATGGACTTATAATTGGTACGAATCTAAGTGAGATTCAAGTGGGAGACAAAGTGTTTAAATTTGGGTTGAATATTTTAGTTTAATAGAGTAAGTAAGACTTTTATATAGAAGTTTTTTACAAATAATCTCTAGGTTTCTGAAATACTGCTTGTTGGTGTTTAGTATCTATACAATTTTGTACTGTTAATAGTGAACAACTACATATAATAATACAAAAATGTCTGCTAGTCCGTAGATGTCCTAGATGGTCTGACACCTAAACATTAGACGACCTGTATGACATTAGACGACCTGTATGACATTAGACGACCTGTATGACATTAGACGACCTGTATGACATTAGACGACCTGTATGACGCCGGGGATTAGAAAAAGCGCCACCAAACTCTCTGCTCGTAAATTAAATTGTATGTAAAGGGTGATTTGATTAAAAGTGCCTTGTACGTGACCATATCGACGATAAGAATGCGTGGCTGGATGTTGCTACACCAGTTGACAGCTAAATGATGATTACTCAATGTTAAAAAACTGCCCATTTGGTAGTTAGGTAATAAGATTTATTGTAAGATGGTACGTATTTAAGTTTATGATTACTATATCTAAAATTAACGGGATATTTACCTTAATTTGTTGTTTTACGAGTTATCCGATATTTTGACGCAGTTCCATGCGCCTTTTTAGTTATAGTGTTCATAACCGAGATAGTTTCAAAAGTTATAAGCTTATGATGTACATACTTGTAATGTTATTTAAATTATTTAAAAAATCTGTATTTATACCTTAATATTGAATGAATCATCAAAAAATTAACTAGCCCGAGTTTCATGCCTTTCTCCTGGTGCACGGTCGCGATTCCGAACAGGCGGTACATTTGACGTTTAAAAATGATCATCATTTTTTTATGTAAAAAAATAAACATTTTATCACTGACTTTGAAGAGATTGTTGCTTAAATAATTCTACCCTGTAAAAGGTGACGGCATCCAGATGCTAGACACTTATTTTATAATTTAATATGTAATATTCATAACAACAGCTTTATGAAACTGATCACACTTAACTTAGTTCATTTTGGTTTTGGTTATAAATTTCATTAAACAAATTAAATTTTCAAAGGATCACACAAACACGAAAATTACATTCAAAATCAAACAATGGCCACTACTCCCAATGAACACTAATGATCTACACTCCTACACACGCAAACTATATTACTTCTACTTAGCATCCTTGAATTTAGTTCATCGGTTACGGCTGATTGGACCAATCGCTGGTAGGACTAGGTAAAGGTCTGACCGACGACTGGCAGCAGGAGAAGCTCCGAGGAGCCTTTAACAAGCAGGTTACGCGGCCATCCATGGGCTCGTTCCAACGTAGACCCTTTACCAATTTCAATAAGACAGTTAAATAAATATTACAGGACATTCATTTCACCCAGCGCCATCTAGTCCCAAACTAAGCAGAGCTTGTAATATGGGAACTACATAGATTACGGATAGAATACTTAAATACTTTTTTTTTGTAAATACATACTTATCATACAATACAACACCCAAACACAGAACAAACATATATATTCGTCACACAAATGTTTGTTCTGGGAATCGAACCTACAACCTACAGTGCAGAAGGCAGAGCTACTATCAACTGAGCTGTGAGGCTTGCTAAAGAGTTGTTAATGTTTTTCGCTTATGCAATAGGTCATTCACTTTAGAAAAAAACACCAATTGCAGTTGCTTTTTATTTCGTTAAAATTCCATATTTATCACCCATAATAAATATAAAGCTAGAGGACAATATCTATTGATATAGTTACAGGTTGTTATCAATAACATTATCTGTTATTCACAAACAACCCTCAAATAGCAGTATGTCAACCACCTCGTGGTTCCTTCTTCATCAACAATAGATAGATAAAATGTAACCACAGAAGTTTCGCAACAATGCTACGCCTAAACAATGGGCGAGGAACAAAACCAAAGGCCGCGTTACACCGGCGGGTTACGAGCAACGCGATTATGTTGGTGGTGTTATGACATTACACATGTTTGGAATCATATAAGTTATACGGAAAAATTTAATACTTTGTTATAAACGTAACCCGGATGTAGAAAATTGAATATCTACCTACCATTCTATTTTACGCATAAATATAACCCCTTCGAGCTGAGGAAGGAAGGCTGGTGAAAGTATTATCTCAATGACCTAATTGTTTATGTAGTTAAAGGGGTTGGTATATTGAGGGTAGCTATTAAAATCTACGAGAGAAACAAGTTTAATTTTTTTTTATAAAAAAACAAAAACGAAAACTCGTCTACCGAACCTAAATCTTGCTTACATACATATCAGTCTAAATCATAATCCTTATTTTTGCTTCACCAAAATCGGGTAAACATAAGATCACAGTAAAAAGATCCCTAGTAATCATTCGCCCTAATGGCATGAACATTAGTTTCCTTGTACTATAGCTGTGTCTTTGAAATGTTAATTATTATAATCGAGATACCTACTCAGTCAGCAAGATTTAGGTTTACATCCTTAAATTTTGCTCCTCACACAGTCTCGTAGACAGTCTTATAGTCGTCGCCAACTGATGCTTAACTTGCGATCACATTACTTCCGCAAAATTCGCTGGTTTGAGGCATTTAAAAATCGCTCCGCTATAAATAGCACCAGCTTAGTGTACATACCTTTCGAATGAATGAGGAACAAAGTCCTTTAACATAAACCTCGAATGGACCCGGGTAATAATCGGGTCACCTACCTCCGTTGTGTCGGCGGACAAAAAGTTTCATAATTTGTATAATGCTAACTTTGCCCGGCATTTTGTTTGGTTGGTTACATGGTTCATAACCGGTTATTTGCAAAAAAAGCTGGTGTTTAATATTGAAAAATTGTAACAGGCTCAAATAGTTTAATAAAAACAGAGGCACTCACGAGTGCCGACATAAAAACTTGAAGTTTGTTGATCAAAAACCCTGTAATATATTATGCTCATTGTAAGTTTATTCACTTATGTCCAGCAATCGTAAATTTCAACACATAGGTACTTCAGAAAATATATATATTTTAAATTCAATTCAAAACAAACACGGAAAATCAACTGCAAGTCATACTCTCACTGATGATGGTCCACCTGGTTGTGTGAAACCGTTGGTGCCGACATAATCTTAGGTACGTGAGATATCCTTAGAACAGGAATTGTTTCCTTGAACATGTAATTATTTGCATTTGACCAGCTGAAGTCGCGGTTATATACGACGCGATAACTTCTCGTCGACCCTCAGTGTTCGTTTGTTATCAGGGGATTGTTGGTACTCAGGCTGGTAGCCTGAGTACCAACAATCTCTTCCAAGATTCTTAGCACCCCTTACCATACCGTTACCATGGCCGCCACAGTGACCAGGAATACCAGAGCTACCGGGGACTGGGGCCGTTTTCAAAATTTTACAATATTTTTTAGGAGAGTTTGCCATAATCACCACTCTCGGCAGGCGGATTTTTAGTTGCAGGATTGGTAGTAGCAAAATGTTTTTAAAATAGTAATCACGCTGCTGCCTCTGGTGAAATGTGTGCTGTTGTGGTTGCGCCAGAGCATTGACCGTTGTTTAGCAGGGGTTGGTACCCCTGCCAAACAATTACAGGTAAAGCTTGGGTCTCGAAGGGATTAAAAGTCTTAGGAAAAATAATGACGAAAGCTTTTTCCAGGAGGATGTGAATGAACTGGTTTCATGAGATAATTTAGAAAGCCAAGTCTTGATACTATGGAGCTGCGAGGAAGGCTCCATGACAAAAGGTAATTGGATGGAGCGTATGAGCTATTATACGTATCTGTTATTCGTTTGAATTCCATACATGTATGTTATTATGAATAACAAACAGTCATCGCTGCACTATAAGCCCAGTTCGAATTTAGGTGAGCTTTTGCTTATGCCAATATTGGAATTAAAACATGAAATGGGTACGGATACAAAAAGTTTCTATCTGCAATAACAGGAATCATTACGAATGTTTACCTGCTACGCAATATTGGTGTTTGGTTTGTGGTAACTTTAGTATAAATCTAAAATCCAGGAATTTGTTTTACAAAATCATCTGATAATATTAACTGGTTGATATTACGTTTATAAGATCTAAGCGCTTGAAATATATTACTTCATGAGCGCTTCAAAAACTTGGAATCACTTTCCATCGTCTATTTATCCGCTATGTTACTATAACGGCTAAATGTTGGCTATAACGGCTTCAAGAAGAGAGTCAATAGGCACCATCCGCGCAGGTCGTCTGCATCGTAGACCTCATTTTTGCCTGTGCCAGTTTTGAGGTCAAGAGCTTACCAAATTAAAATAAAAAAACATCACACAAGAACATCGTCCACTTCTTCATAAATCCGACAGCCGTTAAGTAACCTTTATCTGTATAAAATGGTCACCTAGTCCACAATGGGCAAGAATACAAACTAAATCAAAGCCAAGTGTCTCGTGTCAAGCGCGGGCCCCGCATTACCTGTTCCGTCCTTACTTCCGGTTAAGAGCCTCTCAGAGGCTTTATTTGAAAAACGATTTTCTTTACCATTGTTGGATGTTTTATTGTTGAGTCTTGTGGTTGCTCCGTGAAATATTTAATTAAAGGCGTTTTTGAACCCAGTTTATTTCAAGAAGGGACTATTCGTTAGAAATAAAAATGCCTTTAGAAATAAAAGTATTCTGTCTAATTGGCTTGCTTCTGGGTTTTGCAATCAAGTTAGAATAATAATACTTAATAATAAATCAATTGATTTAAATCTTTCAGTGGCTATTTGAATTAGCAACTCAGCTTATTTGGATCTTTAGGTACTTACCTATTTAACTTTAAATAACTATCTTCTGCTTGGCCGGTTCCGTTTAGTTGTTTTGTCGGACGAAGAACATTGAATCTAATTATCGCATTTCTAATATAAGTGAGACAATAGGTTGCATACCGCCAATATACTTCATCCGGTGGCTTTACAATATCGAAATTTGGCCGTATTTAACAGTTTAATCCTGATTCAGCTAATAATCTATGGGTCGAAATTGCAGCAACATAATTACCTACCCAGTGTTACCGTACAAAATAGGTGCAATTTTAAAACAAATTACAGCCAACAACATAATGAATGTAACGATGTATCCATTAATAATTAACAATATTATCAACAGTTTATTGCGCACAAGACTAAATTGTTATTTGTTGATTGATTTCGTTGTGGTAATATTCTTAAATATTACCACGCGTTTAAAATATGAATGTGCGATAAGCTATGAAAATAAAATAATTCAAGGTTTGATTGAGATAAATATAATAAGTTGGCAAACGAAACCATCGCGTCGCGCATCGGTACGATCTCTTTGATGTACCTCACTGAGGATTCCGGGTGAAAATCCCATCCTTATCATAACTTGAAGCCAGGCGAGATAGAGGACAAACATCATCTTTCTGTCCATTATCCCAAACTGGGCACAGCATGTCTTCTAACTTCAAGGCCAGGTTGTTAGAATTTTGACTGAAATTTTAAGACCAGCCGCCTGTCTTACGTCAACTTTCCTTGGGAACACTCGGTTGTGGGTGGGAATGGAACTAAATATCCCCTATTTAGTAAATTGTGGCTTAGGAGGAAATAGGATATAGGGTTCTGAATTAGAGGGGGGGGGGAGTTTAATAATACGAAACATAGTTTTAGGTTTCTGCCCATACATTAAATAATTTAATTTATTTTTGTGCATGAAGTTTTCTAGGGAAATAGTCAATGAAAGCGGTTTACGTTGAAGCTGGAAGCTTCTGTGCACTGCCTTACGAGTTACGATCCTAATATCTAGCCACCTTCAAGGTAGGCACGCTCCGTCGTAGATTATTTGTCTGACAAACACAAAGTCAAAGTAGACCCATTAAAATTATATAAAAAATGTAGAAAATAAAAAATCAAATTGACTGCTTATGATTTTAAAACTTTTTAATTATTTTAAAGCCATGCAAATATAATTTGATCCAACGCCAGCGGCCTTTCCAAGCTGGCGACCGCACAATGCGATACGTTTTAATAAATGTGACATGCTCTAATTTAATTTTAAACATGCATTTTAGTGTATAAATAAATTTTCCAATTGGGAATCCGAAAATAGATTTTAAATAGCTTTAATTAAGTAATGGGATTGCAATTTGAAACGTTGGATGACCAGTGTGGTGAATTCGTTGCACGCTGACAGCCAGAACGATATCTATTATATTATTATGAATGTACATATTTTAAATCGTCTAGCAGACTGATAACCAACTCTCAGCGCACACCAGAGGTTCTTTAGACTTGACCTTTTCGGATAGGTAGCTTCTCTTTGTATTGAACACTACAAATGGGATTTTATTTCGACTAAGATAAAATTTAAGCTCATCATGAACATAAAATACAGCAAAAGAGGTTTTATAGCATAAATTACGCATAGTCTGTACGTATAAACATTATTAAATGCATAAAGTTGAATTTAGAAATTTTAAATTTTGAAAGTGTTCCAACAACTTTGGGCACATCATAGTCATATTCATTCATATATCTGTCTTACTATTACGTATTACTTTTTTTTATTATCAAACAAAGAACTCAGAAATGCATTTTTTTTCAAAATCTTATTTTTCAAGAAAAACTATAAAATAAATAGTTTTTCTTTAATGCAGAACTTACTTGTTTTTAAATCGAGCACGTAACTCCTATCATAACTTTTCGATAACTCTCACGGTTTCAGACTTGGCCTCAGTAGCCCTGGAAAAAAACTCACCCTGTATATTTTATGAGCATCCGATACTATTTCAAATTACACCCAGCAAGCTAAAAATCTTCTTGTCTCACTTAATACCCTTAACTCTCAAAAACTACCCTAGTAATTAACTAAATGAAACGGTTATTACCACAAAATTTTTACGTCGATTTGCTGACGTTTTGAGATCATTTAGAGACCCCTTCTTTACTTAACTACCCTAGTGTCAAAAAAACCTCATTCCGATCAATTCAAATGTTTTATATATATTTTATATACATTTTTATGTATATTAATACTCATCAATATGAGTATTAATATAATCTCTGCATTTGCAAAAAAATCGGATTAGCCATTCGAAAGATATGGGCGAAAATTATATACTTTTCACCCCAATATCTCAAAAATAACCCTTTTTATCAAAAATCGCCCGCAACAATCAATTTCTATTCACGTTTTATCAAAAATCGCCCGCAACAATCAATTTCTATTCACGTTATCTCTTTACAGTTAAAATTACATGAATATCGGATAGCCCGTTCGAGAGTTATGCCGTCACAAATATTGCCACATACATACATACAGTGCCGGATTTCCTAACTTAACTCTAAGATCTTCGTTCGCTTCGCTCACTTGATCAATAATGTTCACTTGAAATATGGTATCTACAAAAGTACGTTTTCATGGAGCTTGTGGTTAGTTAGAGGCACATAGTAAAACATCACCGCTATCTGTGAATTGTGTTCGCGATAAAACGGGAAGCTCCACATCCATATTAACTTATCCGTGGGCGTTCCCGCCAGTTACTTACAATTCCTGTGTTATTTATTTGCAGGGCGAATAAATTCGCTAAAAGTAGTATTTGCGGCCCTCTGCACGAATAAAGGCCCTTTTGCCCGAATTAAGGTTTATAAACCCGATAGGGAATGGCTTACAAGCATGAATGTACCAATATACAATTTAGGTTCAGAGAATGTGGTTTGACACAAAAAGGCAGCAGCATGCCTCTCGGTACCAACACCCTTAACTGCGATCACCCATCCGCAATCCGGCTCCAAAGCGTAGTCATTAGAACGTTCAATTTTGGAACAGGCACGGTCCAACAATGGACTGAATGTTGAAGAACAAGTAAGTGATCTTGTGCAAATAGATATCTTAGCCTGTGCTGATGGCGCAGTAGTGCCAGCTGACCCCATCAAAATGGGTGACTGGCATTTATCCCTGAATGATACAGTGCCTATACCACTAGCTCAAAATGAAGGGAGCAACTGGCACGAATAACTGTTATGGTAGGTTCACCCAACGGTTGACTGGAAGATATAATTAAAACATAAAACATATTCCTGGCAGTTGCTCCCTTCATTTTTACTAGTGGTCAACAGGCACTAGTGCGAGATTTTGAAAGTGCCAGTTGATACCTACGCCGTGCCCAGGATCATTAGTCAGCCAGTCTATCAGCTACACAACGTTTTTTTAATATATTATTTTATTTCAAAGCCTCAAATTAGGAGTTGAGAAAACTCCAAATGGGAATCTGCAAAATAATTACACAATATCCCTAGCACTTTAGGCAATTTCCTTTCGAGAATTTTTACATCATTTTCTTCGTAATAGGTTCGCGAGTGGCGCGTGAACCTATTTACATACATTTATATGTTGAAGAAATGTTACAAAGATATTTAACTACTTACAAAACATGCTGCTTGATGAATACAATGCTGTAGAAACCTCACTTCTACGCAGAAGTGAGGTTTCTACAGCATTGTATTCATCAAGCAGCATGTTTTGTAAGTAGTTAAATATCTTTGTAACATTTTTACCATTCTCCATTACATTTGTAACAACTTGAATAGGAGCGTTCCTACTTATGTCCTCTTTCAAATAATTTACGTACTTCATCATCATCATCAATTTATCACAGTCCACAACTCGACGTAGGTTTTGCCAAAGGTGAGTCTGATCTTTGGCCTTTCCCATCCAATCTCTGCCCACCACTGTATGGAGGTCGCTTCAAATAGCAGGAGTGCATTTTTTTTAATAGATGATAGCCAAGCGTTCGATCGACAACTCACTTGAAAAACAAGTAAAGATGTGGCCTACGATGGAGCACGCATGAGTACGTACTCCAATATTGTATTTGGTGCGGGAAAACAACGGGCAAAGTCTATTTATTACCACTATGAATAATATAGGTACAGGCAAATCGATGAGTTTGGCATAATGGAACATCTACAAGGTACGGGTTGTATCCTGTCATACGTCTGTTAGTCTGGTGGTGGAAATGGGTAGGAAAATCGAAGATATCGAGAGTTACGAAGGCTGCAAATTTCATCCGGACTAGCACGTGGACCGGCAAAATATCTACCAACAACTGTGCTGTCATCCGCGTACCCATATATACCTGGTATTAGCAGATCATTAATGCGGTGAAGCAATCAACAGATCTATGAGGCACCTCAGTATTTATAGCCAATAGATCGGACGGCATCCTATAATACGCTTGCCTAGACGTGATCACCACTGAAGGACTCGCCGACCCCATCGGTTGTCGGTCCTGCCAGAATGATAGCCAGCTCACTGCCACTTCAGCCTGTTAGCCTGTTTCATTCCACTTTGGTCCTCTGTCGGACTGCCTCATTCACATATTTTGTTTAAAATCTCATAACTCTCTCTTATTTTTTCTAACAAGACTAACTTATATACATATAATTAGATAAAAATAAGGTATTTTAAGATATTAAAGCATCCAGGCACTTAGGTGTCTTAAATTTGATGCAGACATTCTCTAAGGCCTGTGTTACCTGTCACATAAAATAATGTTCAGCAGCGAGGTACCCATATCAATCTCTCCATTACTTAATACTGCCGAGGCATGTATGTTGTAAATCACAACCTTGTAAGTACTGCCACAGTGTGTGTAACAGTCTTTCACGATACAGGATGTGAAAATAAAGACTATTAAGATTATTGCTGTTAAACTACACAATACAAGATGCAAGGAAAATTAAATTAAAATAAATTATTCCTGCTCACGCGTCGCCATCAGTGCTAAAGTGAATATGATTATGATATTCATATTTATATCTGTCATCGTATCTATTATATTCTAAGTATTATGCTATCTCAAAGACCTTGACATCAGTTTTGCGCGCTAAGAGGGCTTGAGAAAACCCTTTGAAAAATACTGACCTAATGGATATTTTTATATTATATAAACCCATATAATATATGTAAAATGAAAAGTAGTAAATATAGGAGCTTAGTTGTGAGAACAAAACCGGCAGAGCAAGCAAACAAAGCAGGAAGAAAGTGACAGCAACAAAGCGTGCGGCTCCACCCTGCCTTATTTATTTTTTCATTATTTGCGTGTTTATAAATCTAGTAAAACTACTGGTTAAGATGTATTAAATAGTTCATACATTTTATAGCTTGGGGCTAGATGGCGTCGTATAAATTGTCCTGTAGCTGACCTCTTTAATCTGCCATTTTAACTCAAACTTATTACTGTAACCTTTAGCTGAAGATTTATTTACTGACAATCGTATTAAGATCCACGCGATACAGGCTCCTCAAACTTGTAATTTGTGTAGATAATTTTAGTTAATTATACATTCTTTTATTTGTAACCTACTGTGCAAGCTTGAGTTGTTCTTATATATTTTTTTATTTACATTTTTCATATTCATTTAATACTCATACCTAATGTTGAAAAAGAAACCGAACAAAACAGCAATATAATGTTTGTATTCTCGAGATAGGACCGGCTCTTGTGAGATAAAGCAATAATAAGGTTACACCCTGTATACTTTCCGCCGCAGAATCTTCGCAAACGGGCGAATTTATGCGCATACACGATGTCTGAAATATTTGGCGAGACAAAGAGCCCTGGAATCTATTGGTTACTGTTACCTACCTACTCTCCGTATGGAGGTACCTTTTCTAACGGGACTATTGTAAATTACGTAGTAGAACGTATTAACTAAAAAGAAGTTTATTCACTTAAAATCACAATTAGACTAACTATGTACAAAGGAATCAGTCAGCTTACCTAAGGACCGTTACAAACGGCCTATAGGTAACTTAACTGTTCCAGACCAGTACCAGACGGAAGCGTGCCCAAGACACTGGCTGCATTGCCACGCTGAATAGCTATACTTATTTGCTGGCTTAAATAAGAGCCAGCCCTTGGGTCACGTGTCGCCTCAATCAAAAGCCCCGCAAGATTTTTGAAAAACCGGAGGGCACCGGCTCCCCACGGACCCAAGGTCTCCACCCCAAAAGGCTTAAATAGGTAAGCTCTGTCGAGACCACTATATTTACGCCTTTTTTGATCCTCGGCCGAATCAGGCACCGCACCAGCCCTAACTGATGTCCCAGGCAGATGAGATGGCGCTAGGGTGTCGACGCAGGTAGCGTCCCACACCAAAGGCCTACCCATTTCTCAAGGGACAAGAGTCATACCGTCGGGCCGCTTACCATCATCACGTAACAGACCATTCGGTTCAAGAACAGCTGGAACACTGACACTGGTAAAAGCTCGACGGATAATTTATTTATTCTGGTTTATTTGGAGAACAAACAGTACTTAAAAACAAAATTACAATAAAACTTAATAACTACTGACCATTTAAATGTTCCCGCATGTAACAATTAATGTGGGCTTGCCTGAGATGGATATAAATATATATATCTACAAATTAATCTAATTGTTAAAGTACATTATATATGATAAGAAGAACAAGGTTAAGAATTATTTTTCTTTATTCTTCATAATGAAGAACCGCTGCTGAACCAGTGACTTGCCATACTTTTTTTAACCGAAATCGGATTTGTGTTGAAGAGATCGATTTGAGTCTCTGGCTGAACTACTAGTTTGTTGAAGTCAGAAACTGCTCTACTGAAAAACCATGTAAACGATATTGCGTATTCTGCTTTCCTGTGGTGTTTACGGTCACTAGAGTAGACCTTTTGAACCGCTTACCTTCCAGTATCATCATCATTATCATCATCATCATTAGGGTTTTGCCATAATCACCACGCTTGGCATGTTGTTGATCGCAGTAATGATGATACGTAGTAGTAAGTGTAATTGACTTTGACGCATTCTAGTTATAAATGCTGTATACATGACATGTATACAGCATTTATTTTTGTATCATCATCATCATCATTACAGCCCATAAAAGTCAACTGTATAGGACATGGGCCTCCCCAAATGCTAAAGAAAGCAATGTTTTGCCATAATACTCACGCTTGGCAGGCGTTTTGGTGATCGATGACTCTTTTACGACTACTACTGCATTACCTCAGAACTCCGTCATTACTCAACCGATTTGGAAAATATATTTTCCTACAAAAAATAACGTTTTATTGCACAACATTACTCACACGACTCTTAAATAGTGTGTCGGAGACATTGTGGTGTCGTAGGTTTAACAACGAAAAAAAGCTAAAAATAAACTGTTTTTGGAAAAAAATGGGACCGACTTCACCACTAAAAACTTACAAATATCTCTTAGGGTAAGTTCATATAATTTGAAGGCCGTACCATACAATAAACATGTTGTTGTGCTTGGCAATTCGGCACCAACTTCAAATTATATGAACTTACCCTAAGAGTTATTTGTAAGTTTTTAGTGGTGAAATCGGTTCCATTTCTTTCCAAAAAGAGTTTATTTAATTTTCATCTCGTTCTGGAGCATTTGTTTGGGTTCGACTGTATTGTGCTTTAGGTAAGCATTTCATCACATTTAGATTGAGGCTCATGTATTACCATTTTTCTATAAAGCCAAAATAAAAAAAAGCTAAAAAGTATGTATGTTTCTTGTATGTTAACTTTCTTTTATCATTTGGCAGGTTATCCACCGTGATACACATATTCTTTGAACATATCAGAGCATATCGAGCTAGGTATTTATCTCGAATCTAAAGCACAACAGCTCTTTAAAGGTAGGACAAACAGACATTCTGACAGCGTAGGCTTTGTAATAGGGCCCCGTAGACTCCCATAGGGTACGGAACCCTAAAACCAGCTAAAATAGAAGTATCGGTGTAAATGTAAAACGGCCTCTGTGGTCTAGTGGTTCAACCCACCGATTTCAGATCCAGAGGTCCCGGGTTCGATCCCCACGGAGAGTACAATATATTGTGCTTGGTTTAGTTGGTGGTAGGACTTTGTTTGAGTCCGCCTGCTACCACCATCTTACCTAACTCTGTCGCCATAGCAACAATTCTAAAATTGTTGTGTTTCGGCATTAAGAGGTGAGATAACCAGTTTCTTAGTTTGTTGAGAATTCCGGGTGAAATGCGCCTCCACCTTCGGCGGCCTTATCTCAACTTGTTACCAGGTGAGATGAAGGCCAAAAGCTACCCTCTCGTACAATAAAAAAAAAATTGTGAGAGACATTACTAATACTTCTCAGAGGTACGAAATATAGAGGCCATGCTTACACTTCCATTTCAGAGCTTCAGAACCAATTCCATCGATTGACACAATGTTGTTGGCTCCAGCGTGAATAATATTTACACAATAAAAAGCAGGCCTAAGCTGGGCACAAACTCAAACAAAACGAGTATTATTACACCCTTTTTGTAAAAAATGTGTCGTCATTCAAATAGCTACCAAATTAATAAAAAGAGTGAAATTGTACCAGGAGTGAGTCGGCCAGACAGAGAACATAACCCTGAGCTGCCTGGTGTACCTACCTAGCTAGTCATAGCCCCAGTAGTTAGGTAAATGGGTGTTCTTTTATCGCAACGGTTCATTAATATCCACTGCTGGACAGAGCCTCTCGCTAAATTAGAGGGTATTCATCACGCTTGGCAGGGCGATTGGTAGTCGCAGTAATTTGTTATATAATTCATAAGATGAAGCTGCTGCTTTTCTGGTGAGATTAGTTGGCTGTAACGACATCCTCGGGCTGAGTTGCAGGAGTCGATTGATAAGCCGCAACCGCCACGACATTTACTATCATATAATGTCATAAATCTAGATTTCGTATTGTAAGTGAAAAAAATACTACAGCAAATGAACAAAAGGTAATAAACCGTCTCACCAAAGCCAGGTTTATGAATCCCCACTTGGCCACAGAGCACAAATAAACCTCGCCAAATAAAACTAAGAACCATAAAACATTTTAAGAGGTCTTCAGAGTGATCTCTCTCAGAGTAGTTTGTTATAATTAGTCTTCTCAGCGGCATCACGAATACGAACCACTCGAGTCAGCTGCTGCATTACATCGCAGGTAACATTATCCTCCTTCGGAGGCAGTCGAGTAAATATGGATTATGGGTGACGTTCATCAAGCACATGTCTAAATGAAATAGACCTCACAGCGACACGGTGCACTACCTCTGCCTTCTATGATGTTATTTGTTGGTTCGATTCCCACCTGAGACAAACATATGTGTGAGGAACATTAAATGTTTATTCTGTGTTTGTCATAATTCATGATTTCTTTTTATTTTCAAAGATACACATTGTGATTATTCTTTGATTTTATGAGTAGGAAATTTGCGTTGGAATAGTGTAGGTCTAAAAAACGATCTGTAATCTTGTTTCTATATTGGAATATAGAAGCTTTAAGATATACGCTTCGAGAGCTTTTCTATGTTAAAGGCTAGATGGAGCTATTTGACTTGTATGTATTGTTGTAGCTCTGCCGTCTATCAAGTTTAGGGCTACATAGAGCTATGTGAAATGAATGTATCGTTGTAGCTCTGCCGTCTATCAAGTTTAAGGCTACATAGAGCTATGTGAAATGAATGTATCGTTGTAGCTCTGCCGTCTATCAAGTTTAAGGCTACATAGAGCTATGTGAAATGAATGTATCGTTGTAGCTCTGCCGTCTATCAAGTTTAGGGCTACATAGAGCTATGTGAAATGAATGTATCGTTGTAGCTCTGCCGTCTATCAAGTTTAAGGCTACATAGAGCTATGTGAAATGAATGTATCGTTGTAGCTCTGCCGTCTATCAAGTTTAAGGCTACATAGAGCTATGTGAAATGAATGTATCGTTGTAGCTCTGCCGTCTATCAAGTTTAAGGCTACATAGAGCTATGTGAAATGAATGTATCGTTGTAGCTCTGCCGTCTATCAAGTTTAAGGCTACATAGAGCTATGTGAAATGAATGTATCGTTGTAGCTCTGCCGTCTATCAAGTTTAAGGCTACATAGAGCTATGTGAAATGAATGTATCGTTGTAGCTCTGCCGTCTATCAAGTTTAAGGCTATATAGAGCTATGTGAAATGAATGTATCGTTGTAGCTCTGCCGTTTATCAAGTTTAAGGCTACATAGAGCTATGTGAAATGAATGTATCGTTGTAGCTCAGCCGTCTATCAAGAAAACAGAGCTACTACCAACTAAGCTACGAGGCTTGTATTATCTTGATTCTGGTCTTGTGAAATATCGATAGTTTTATTCTCTCGTTATTGAACATATGTGTTCTTGCAATTAAATCCCGCTCATCTATTTTACTTAGCTGTGTTCGAGTAGGTATCTAATAATGGTAAATTTGTAAGTGTGTCATATGAATAAATCTAGATAGGGTATTCTAGTGTTATATAAACTCACTTTGCGCATGTGTAACTACAAACACTACTTCATTATTTAAATCTCAAATATGTTTAGATATCAAATTATTGCAACAATTAGAGACAGGTGAAGATGTCCTCTCGGTGCCGAGGCTCCCAAAGCTACATGAGATGGGGTAAGCGGCGTTTCATAGCCTCTGTCCCGTAACAGCGGAACAATGTCCTTTATAGGCCCCCGGAGTACACCTACGTGAAATGAGTTTTTAAATATGCTGAATTTTTCACCTTCACGGTAAAAGAGACACGTTTTTCGGCCATAATGAAATTTTCACGAAATTTGATTTCGTTTTAGCGAAATTTCGCAAACATCCGTGAAAATCTGTGCAGTGTAAAATTTATTTAGGTATTTTGATATCACGTCGAGAGACTTAATAATATATTTTTTTGTAAGTTCTAAGCTTAAATAACGTGTGAAGTTATGAAAGTGCTATAATTCTAGTTACAGAGTTGACCCCTCGTTATTTGAAAAATAATGAAAAATGTTTAGCATGGCTGCCGCCAGGTAACTGTAAGTTCCAGGGCATCGAACCCTCGCCAGCCATCTTCACTGGAATGATATTTTCACTGGACGTTTTGGGGATCCATCGATTTAATTAACAAAGTGAAGAGTTAATGAACACTTTGCACGTCCCGGAGCGGAGATTAGCCACATTACTCGACGGTGCGCTAGTTTGTTAGAAGCTGATCGTTTACTTTGGAATAAGTTGGTGATTCGACATTTTCTTGCTCTGCTTTTGAGCTCACTGAATATTTCAAAACAATAAATCGAGAAAATTTCTCCTAAAAATAGGAAACAATTATGAAAATCTACTCAAAATTAAGATTATTTGGATAGAACTTAAAAAATGTGGTTGTTAGGAATTAGTTACATGTTGTTGGCCTGCATGTGGATCCAGATTAATCTTTTTTCTATCTACTATGTGTTTTGAAGTAACAAACAATACGCATGTAAAACCCCTACTACATCTTCCATATTAAATTTCGCCGTACATTATCTAAAAGCGATCATCACTTAGCAATAAGCCTGCAAATTTAATGTATTTAGTTGGATGTCGCGGGATGGGTGAAAGATCCTACGAAATACCTAATAAAGGTAGGATAGTGATGGTGGTGGGTTTTGTGTTTTTAGGTATCTGTCCGATATCATACGCCCGAGTAGTTGAGTTTGACCTGAAGTGAAGTTTCGACCCCGTGTCAAAGTGCCCTTGCTCAAGAGTTGTGGAATTAGGTGTTGGAAGAATCAACCCGTAAATTCCAGTACGTACATTGTTCACTGATTGAAGTGTTTACTGAGTAGGTAAGTAAATAATTCTAGTTAGAATAGTTTGATAAAAGGAAACTTACTTTGTAATGGTAAAACTATGTTGAGGCACGGGTTGAATGTCGCGTCGCAATTAGTGAACTATAATTTAATACATTCCCATTTCACACAGAAACCCTCAAAAATAATATAGTTATCTCTCTTAAAACATCGAATCAGATTTGCTTCTTTTTCCCATTGAGGATTCCTTCTCTGATCACTTTTGAGAACTACAAACCAAGTGGTAGTCATAGACACGTTCAACCTAGTATTAGCATAATTAGCATGTCAACGGTTTTCAAGTATTCAAAACATGCCAGAATGCAAGCGAAAAGTGTCCCAGAGACTCCTGACTTCTCCATCAGAGCTTGTATGCCAAATGCGCATGTCACTATCTATAATAACCACTACTATTTTTAACTACTAACTACAAATATTTTTTAACAATTCTGTCAGTATCAAGCGGCTTATAATTGTTGTGTAAGTGATGACCTACGTACTAACCAGAGGTTACAGTAGCAAAGGAGATGATAGCTATCGACGGGTTAGATCGTGTTACCAAGTCATGACCGATCAAGTGGTTAGTGAACTAGCAGTGCTGTGCTGTGAAAGAGTAGATATTCTACACGCTTACATAGTATTTCATCGTATCTACATGTTTTACGTACCTAACTAAATACTATTTGTGTATAAAAAAGAAAGTGAAAATGTATAAAGTTTTTCAGTAAATATTTCATAATTTTTTAATTTATTAATCTAAAGATCGAAATGAACAGATGTCCGAGTTAAATTGGGAAATCTGGCACTCAAAGTCAAAGTCAAAGTAAAATATATTTATTCAGTAAGATTTTTTTAGGATCACTTTGAACGTCAAATCTATCGCCTGTTCGGAATCGCGACCAGCACACAAGGAGAAAGGCAAGAACAATGGGCTAGTTTTTTTTTTTTTTTATTCACTGGAGCAAATTCATTTTTTGAATGCCAGGCTTTCTTATAGGTAATCTGAAATTTTATAATAAGCTTTCCTGAATAGCTTTTGTTTCATAACATTTTTGAATTTGTTATTTGACAAGCTTAGCATATCACTAGGTGATTTATTAGTGAGTTTGTTCTTATTTCTAGTATTATAATTATGTTTATCACAGTTTTTTATCAAATAAGTTTATGTTTCTACGCGCATACATAATATTTTCATAAATATCATTGTATCTTTTTTTTTAACATGTCTCTTAAGGAATCTCTGGGACCCATTTTGTAAATAGCGCGAACAGCCCTCTTCTGCAATACGAATATGGTGACTATATCTGCAGCACTTCCCCACAATTATGACATACTTAATACTGTGAAAGTAACTGAAGTAAACTAGTCTTGCTGTAGTAACGTTTGTGACAAGACGTATCTTCTTTAACAAGCCTTATAGCTCAGTTGGTAGTAGCCTCTGCCTTCTGCGCTGTAGGCTGTGGGTTCGATTCTCACCCAGGACAAACATTTGTGTGATGAATATAGATTTTTGTTCTGTGTTTGGGTGTTGTATCATATCGTACGTATATATTTACAAAAAGTATTTAAGTATTGTTTCCGTAATCTAGTTCCCATATTACAAGCTATACTTAGTTTGGGGCTAAATGGCGCTGTGTAAAATTAATGGCCTGTAATATTTCTTTATTTATTCTTTACAGCATATGCTGCAGAACTAAGTATGTGTGTATGTATGTATGTATTTATAATGTTTGTGATGGCATAACTCTCGAAATGATAATCAAATTTGTATAAAATTTAAACTGAGAGATGAACTAAAAGAAAGAGAACGTAAACATAAATTGATTGTCGCGGGAGATTTTTGATAAGTAGGGTAGTTTTTGAAATATAGTTGGAAATAAAAATATTATATTTCCCCATAACTTATAAAAGGCTTTTTTGATCAATTCAAAATTTTGATTATGCAGAGATCATATTAATCCTCATCAATCGGCATGAGATTTTTTTCATGAGGACACTAGGGTAGTTTCTGGGAAATAGGGGTGTTAAGTGAGATAAGAAGATTTTTGGCTTTAGGTGTCATTTATAATAGTATAAAATATTTTTTTTACTTTTGAATAGGGGTGGTTTTCGTTTTCTTGTGGGATAAGCTGTTAAAAGGTGTTGCATTTAACAGCTTATCCTACATCACAATTAACTTTCTTCTTATTTGCTGAAACCACCCCTGTACTGATTTTAAGGAATGCAAAAGGGGTAAATAAGATTGAAATCTTAAAAATGTGTAAAAACATGAAATATCATAATGAAACGGGGGTTAAGACTGCCGATTTCAAAATTATTTTTTTCTAAAAAAACCACTCCTAATAAGCATTAGGAGTAGTTTTTAAGAAGAACGGGCAAATGATAACCATGAGGCTTTGTAAGATTAGAGAGAGTATTAGGAATCTCATTAAAACTGGTATATTATTTTTAATTTTGAGCTTTAAGATGTGTATTTAATCTTTATTCATATAAAAAAAATGACCATAGATTACAACTGGTATACTCAGATGCATTAAAAACAAATACAACTTTATGTCCTTAATATCATCCTAAAAACCCACGTCATGATTCCCACCAAGCCTCAGCCGATTACACGAAAAAGAAGATGCGATAGACTTCTTACATCGCGAAAATACAGAACAGAATTCATGCACTATCAATTTCAATTCCTCTCTTTATTCCTGTATGATAAAATAATTGAATCAATAAAAATCTTTAACTTATCTAGACATGACTGCAAAATTAAAGTCACAACTTGGCTTAAAGGTCTAACATATGAAGAAACAGAAGGTATGATGAGACCCCTGAGGTGATCTGTCAAAATATTACAACAGATTAATTACTAACAACTACTTACTACTTAATTTAAACCACTTGAGGTCTCCTGTGGCTCAGACTCTTATGAGACTGATGTCCTCAGGAAAACCTTCCATAAGCACTTACTACTATTGGCACACACACACACAATCATCACACGATACGTGAGGTCCCCTTTAAACTATCTTTCTAATATCCCAAGCAATGAATAGCTATGCTAATTCGCTGGCTTAAATAAGAGCCAGCCACGTGTCGCCTCAATCAAAAGCCCTGCAAGATTTTAGAAAACCCGGAGGGCATCGGCTCCCCACGGACCCAAGGTCTCTATCCCAAAAGGCTCAAATAGGTAAGCTTTGTCGAGACCACTATATTTGCGCCTTTTGTGATCCTCGGCCGAATCAGCCGCCACACCAGCCCTAACTGATGTCCCAGGCAGATGAATGGTGGTGGATGGATGGCCCACACCAAAGGCCTACCCATTTCCCAAGGGACAAGAGTCATACCGTCGGGCCGCATACCATCATCACGTAAAAGACCATTCGGTTCAAGAACGGCTGGAACATTGACACTGGCAAAAGCTCGATGGATAATGTCATTAATATATTAATGTCTATTATTATTTTTTATTCATTCAATAGGATTGGATTGCCAAACCTAGGGTGTCAATAATATCCAAGAATTAATTTTGAATTGTCATGGAATGCAAGATTGATATCTGAGCATATTGGGATATGCTCACACTTAGGTAAATAAAGAGTGCTTAAAAATAAGGTGTGTAAGGTACAAATTATCACTTTTAGCGTTTGCTAATTTCGTTTGGTACAGGTATTACCGCAGAACAATGAATCCATGTGTTCTGTGCGTATTACTGTATTACTGTATGTATCTCAAGCTGCTGCGGAACAAGCTACGGGCGAGCGAAACTTGTCTAAGCCGTCGCCAAACACTAATAAAAGTTTGAGAGCCGTCAGAGGTTGTCCGAGTTCATCTGTGCGGAGTAGGAGTCCGGAGACTGCGGGGCGTGAGTTGTCGCGTGCTCTCGTCGGGATATTTTATCTAGGCCGAAAACCTAAATTAAAACCCGACCACTCTAAAAATGGCTACCTATTGCGGATATCACCATAAGAGCCGACAGAGACTGAATTTTACGGAAGCGATTGGCTCTGCTATAATCATCACGCTTGACAGGTGTGTTGGTTCACAGCACTGGAGTTGATGCAGCATTTCCTCCGCAATAACTCACTTAGAGTTGTCCAGCAGTCCGATGTGGGAGATATATTCCTCTTCTAAAGACCACAATGGTGGAATACGCCATGGTCACCATGCTTGGTAGCTAGATTGGTGATTACAGTGTTGGAGTTTATTACAAAACTTTGTACACATTTCGGCTCCGTTTTCGGCGTACGTCGCCGATCCGACACTCTAAATATAATTATCCCTGTGGACTTCTCACACTTAAGTCCCAAACAAACATACCAGCCCTTCGCTCTAGCCCTCTCAATTTACTGATTTAACGAGACGTGGTGGTCAAATCTCAAATAAGCTCGATTAAATACTGAACTGAAGGTTTTAGCACCTAGTAACAAGGTGGGAATAAATCCATTTACCTTCTTAACGTTTTTAAAGTATTTTGAAGTACTTAATCTTCCTTAAAATCCTGGTTTCATGTTATGCAAAGGCTGAACGTGGAAGCGCATTCACATCTTCAATAGACCGAGGAACTGGCTACCTCTAAATGCCAGAACAGAACAATTTAGAATTGATGAAATAGCGACAAACTTAGGTGAGATGGTGGTAGCTAGCCAGTATAACTTAAACAAAGTCCTTCCACCAACCAAACCAAGCACAATATTGTACCCCCTGGGGATCGAACCCAGGATCTCTGGATCTGACATTTCAACTTTATCTTTTATGTCAAAAGTTCGAAGATAAATATTTTTTACCAATGGTCAATGCATTTTTACTTACGTCAGAAGAGACAGCTCGAGCAAATCCTTTGTGGGTGCCTCCAGACAGACAAAACTACTTTGCCTCGTCTAGAGAGGGCAGATGCTGCTTAAACTAGAATATTTAAACAAAGATTTTCCAAATGCTCAAATCCTTTTTATTGATCCCGTGCGGTTTTCAGCTTCGACCCGTTATCAGGGTAGTGCTACTTCGAACTTGGTTTAGAGACAAAACGAGCTTTATTACGGTGAGTTTAGATTGTATTTATCTTGGCGCGTCCGCGTTCGGTTTCCGTATGCAAGAAGCTCGACGGGCATTTATAGTAAAATAGTGAAACTTAAGTTTGTTAGTACTATGTCTTCTCTACTGCTCGCTTCAGGGAGGGCATTTTGTTTCGGCCAATAATTTTGCCGGCAAAAAGCTAATCTCGGCACTCTTTGTTCCCGCTCTTTGTTTACCGCGTGTGAAATAGTGGGGCCTTTATCGATGTGTTTTGTTCGATTATTCGGGTATTGCATGATAGCGGGCCTTAAATTCGGGAACATTGTGATCCAAGATAAAATAAAAGAGGGTTTGTGAATTTGCAAATCTAAAATGCTCATCATAATTTAAACAGTTCATGTTTATAATTTCGCGAAACAGTAGATTATGTTATCTATCGTACCATGGTAGTCGCGGCTTCAAAATCACCCTCTCCGTTATAGTCCGCGGATGTCATAAAATCCGACTTATGGATCTTGCCAGAATAGGGCAGCTTATTTCTGTGTATTGCCTAAAACCTTGACTGATATCACCAAATATTGTTGATTATGTGGTAATTCTTATGAAAAATATCAAAACGGCAGAAAATAAAATGGATCTTTGTATCCATCTCTTTAATTTCACATCTTAATCAATCACATTAGTGATTTTTTGTGATTAAGTATAGTAGTACAAAATCCTATCCGAGCCATAAAAGCGAACCGAACAGTTCACCCCTCGGAATGTCACGAGCCAGTGGGCAGAGCACGTGGATCTCCATTCGAGACCAATGTATCGGAATAAACTGGATACAGGTACGGCTGGGTCTTTTCGGCGAATAGTTTTGAGAGATTAGAGTTATGGGACCGTTTTATGTTTCGTTCAATTTTACGGAAATGTGCGTAAAGGTTCCTTTTATTTTGGGGCTTTGGATCAACTATTTTTATAGCAAGACATGTCATGCAGGCTATATGGATGTCGAAGAAATATTTCCCGAGCCTACTTTAAGCAAAGTGTTTGTGCAGACATGTCAACTAGTAAACGGACATGTTGGTATGAACTAGTTGATCCAAAGCCTCACGATATTATTATGCGCGATTCTCCAGAAGAAAATTGTATCGGGCGCAGAATGGAACTTAAAAGCAAACATAAATCTACGTTTATTTCAACGCTTTGAACGTAAGCACATTACTCCGCGCAAACACAGAGCCTCTGAACAAAATAACAATTAATTGCATTAAGAAAGTAAGCTATTAATTCGGTGCCGCTTTAAATTTTAAACCACAGAGGATGAAGCGTTACGTAAAACCCGTACACCAGTACACTGGCAAACTACGCGGCTCCATTTGGTTACATAAATAATGAATGCCGCTGCCAGCACTGCTTTAAGTAACGCTGGGCTGAGCCTCCTACTAATTCCCGAATTCCATTGCCAAATTCTAACAACACATGATGTAATAGCTGTCAGTAATGTTGAAAGTTCACAGGTTTTAAATAATATTATAGCGCAATGAAACGTGGTTTAGTGATATTTACTTTAGAATGGCGGTTATTTGTTTTGTTCAAGCGGAATAAGAGAGTTTTGAGGGAATATAAAGTGATTCTTCAGTATTTGACGTAGGTAAGGTAAGCCTCTGATGAGGGTTGCTGGGATTGCTAGAAAATATTTGTGTCTAGAGATTTATTGGCAACTTTATTTAAATTTATTACTTTACTTGTACAAATATAAGCCTAGAATTCGTTATTTTGCTAAATTAGGTTGTTTTCTGATAAGCTACATTTTTTATTTTATTGTGGGCCAATGCTACTTTTTCCAGGGTGTATTTAAAACGGAGGCAGCTAAAGCATCTTAGTCGCTGTGGTTACGAGAAAACATTTAATGAGAACTATCAGTGTCTTTTGGAGTTCTATGTTTGGTAAACGAAATCCGATTGTATAATAGGCCAGATTTCGAAATTCCTCGGCACATCATGCACAAAATTGTTGGTTGCACGATATGGTGGCATTTATGATATACCGAACCCCCATTAGATAAGAGAAATAGTAAATAGGCCTGCATTAATGTAGAAAAGGCTAAATTATTTTAAGGCGATAGTTACAAAGAAGATGAACTAGACGAACAATGCATCAAGCATGTTTCACCCAGAGAAGTCTTCCGAGAGATAAAAATAAACTTTAGTCCAAGAAAGTCTCCTGGATTTGACCTCATTCCAGGTGAAATATTACATAACCTTCCAAGAAAAGCTTTGGTGAAACTAACAAACTTAATCAACGCTGCCTTAAGCCTGAAGTACGTGCTAGACCTATGGAAAGTTGCTGAAGTGATAATGATAGCAAAACCAGGGAAACCAATGACGTTACATCATACAGGCCGAATTCACTACTACCTAACATATAAAAACTGTTTGAAAAATTACTTTATTTAGTCCTATACCTATTATTTTTTATATCATTATACACCAGTGACATCCCCAAACTAAAAAACAACACCATTGCGACGTTTGCTGATGATACGGCTATAATGACTGTTGGCAAAACCCATAAAAATGCGGCAAGGAAGGCCCAGGATGCTGTCAATTAAATCTGTGACTAGATAAAAAAATGGCGAATCAAGCTTGATGATTCAAAATCGGTGCATATTAACTTTTCTAACAAAAAGGATCAGTATTGCCCGATATATTTCAATTAACAGGCCTATACCGTATAAAAACACGGCCAAGTATTTAGGCATGACCCTTGATGAGTCCACGTCAAGAAGAAAAAAGAAGAGTGAGTTAAGATACAAAAAAAAGTACTGTGTGCTAAGTGTGGGTTACGGCGGCGGCGTTATTTCTACCCGTTTCACGGTACCTACCTAGTAGGAAGCTAGGTACCTTGCTACCTAATTAAAGAATGAATGAAAATACTTTATTTCACATCTTAAAAATAGAACTAGATAACAAAAAAAATAATTATATACAATGGGCGGTCTTATCGCTAAGAAACGATTTCTTCCAGACAACCTTTGGATGGAGAGGATTTCATGGCTAAAGAGGTGGTTGGTGGTGCACATATTAATTAGGGGTCTAGTTAAATTATTTATTTGTTACACTTTATCATTCATTATAAGTAAAGCTATGCTACAAATATACACACTACTTATATAATATAAATACCTACATATTATACACTATGTACGTACATACTATACTATACAAATATAATACACAAATACATATATATATGTATATATATTTACTTCAGAATATGGATGATAATTAGATTAAATGATCTAGAAGTACCATGATAAAACATATAAAACGGTGCAGATAACAGCAAATACATGTGGTGACGAAGAATGGCTATTTAAACAGGTTCATTTAAGTAAAAACATTTAACCCTAACATTGAATACAGCCAGAGAAGGTGATTGCCTTATTGAAAGCGGCAACGCGTTCCATAAGCGTACAACCTCCATAGTAAAAGAATCATTGTAAAAACTAGTTTTGTGAGCAGGGAATTTAAGAACAAGAGTTTCAGACGATCTTAGAGAGGGGGAATGTGAAAGGTGCAGGAATTCAAAACGTTCCTTTAAGTAATTGGAGGTCAAAGGATTTATTTCAATTTTAGATATTGAATAAAAGATAAATAATGTGAGAATTCCTGCGAAGGCGAATTGGGAGCCACTTGAGCTTTGAACGAAATACAGAAACATGGTCATATTTTCGAAGACCGAAAATAAACCTTATACAAACATTCTGAAGTCGCTCAAGTTTATTAAGCTGCTCCTCCGTGATATCAAGATAGCAGACGTCAGCATAATCTAGTATAGGAAGGAGAAGAGATTGAGCAAGCATAATTTTAGTGGCAGTTGGAAGAAAATTGCGTAATCTCCTGAGGGAGGCACTAGCTGAAAAAAGCTTGCGTCTGACGAAAACAAGTTGTGTACCCCAGGACATGCCACATGTCGATGAAAATACCCAAATCCTTAGCTGACTTACTGAATGGAACAGTTACACCATCAAACATTACATGAGGGAGTGTTGTCCAATCGATATTAGAGCTACCAACAATAACAACCTGCGTTTTTGACGGGTTGATGTTGAGACCGTAAGCCTTGCTCCACTCACGAATGCAGTTAAGGTCAGAATTCGTACGGGAAATTGCACCATTCAGATTGTCAAGCGGAGATTGAGAATAGATTTGGAGATCGTCTGCATAGAGATGGTAGGATCAATAAAGTTGATGTGAAATAGAATTAATGAAGAGTGCAAAGAGAATAAGAGACAATTTATTTCCCTCTTGACTATCCAACACCTCACGGCTCAGTTGTCGGTTCATTGCCCACACTGGACAATTATAGATGTTTATTCTGAGTTATTGTGTTGTATTTGTATGATATGGATAAAAAAATTACATATCTAAGTCTTCTATGCAATCGTTACCCGTTAGCTTTGTATATCTTTACTTTAATCAAACCAAATTTATACATTTAGATTATAACGTTTTTAATATGATATACTCTGTGTTGTATTCCTATGTTTTTGCCCACGTTTAGTGACGTCAGCTGGTAAGGTTCAGACTGAATAACAGCGTCGCTACTGTTCTCCTGTTCGGTAGCGGCATTAAGCCGAGGCTGAACCTGCTAGGCCGCGCATGCTGGGAAAGACTAATTTGCTTTCTTACAGGTTACTTAAGCTAGAATAAGGGCTTGCTCTACTACGTCCAAGTAAGGTTTTTAAATGAACTCGAGACTCTGATTGGACTCAGCTTTATTTTATAGAATTTATTTGTATTCTAGCTATTTTTTAATTTTTCATGTGTGTTTTTGTATTTATTAAGTCTGAATTTTCTTGTAATGCATGTGCTAAGTAAATAAATTCTTATTCTTATTCTTATTCTTCTTATTCTTGCAAGACACCACCTGAGGAACGCCAGCAGATAGACTACACCACGACGAATACGATTCGTCTATGTGGATTCGTCGCCGGCGCCCTAGCAGACAACTGCGAAACCAGTCAACCACTGATCAAGATAATATGTTAATAGAGCGTAGCAAGCCAAAGAGAATATCAAAGTTGACCGTGTTGAAGGCATTGCTAAAGTCTAGGAGAGTAAGAACAGTAAGTTGGCTTAGCTCCATCCCCAATTTTGTGTCATCAGAAATTTTGACAAGAGCTGTAACTGTACTGTGACCGGGACGGAAGCCAGATTTGAGAGGATTAAGAAGGTTCTAATAGATTAGGTAGTGGCTGAGCTGGTTGTGGATGAGACGCTTAAGGACTTTGGATAGGAAGGGGAGTATAGAAATAGGACGAAAGTCTGAGAAGGAAGAAGGTTTAGGTTTCATGGGAAGAGGAATGACGTCAGCATCTTTCCATGCAGAAGGAACGACAGAGTCGCAGAGTAACTTCTAAAAAGTTAAATAAATGACTAAGGATTGGAAGGATGACGTCCAGGATAGGAATAAGCATACTACGGCCAATACAGTCGCCCATAGCATTAGAGGGTATAAAAAGGATGCTCTTTTTAACATCACATGCAGTAAATTTATAAAAAAGAAGGATGGATGATTTGGAGTTGGTAAAGATGAAAGATATGACAAAGTATTATTTTTTTCATTCAGATCCATACTGAATGATGAAGAAAAATTACGGTTGAGAGAATCAATATCAATATCGTTAGCGACTGGATCATTACGAGATTTACCAATTCCTAAAGTTTTTAGAAACGTCCAAACTTTGGCTGGGTCATTATTGGAAACAGATGCGTGAAAGTGGCGTCGTGCATCTCTACACACTCTATTGCAGCGATTCTGAGCCTGATGATATTTCTCCTTATTAGCTTCACTCGGATGTAACTTGTATTTGGTTTTACTGGCAGCCTTTTTGCGCATTAGCATTTTGATATCATCTGTCAACCACGGAGCTGGCAGATGTTTGATCTTAATTGATATCAATGGACCATGAACGTCAAAAAGTTTCATCAATGTATTATTAAATAAGGAAACCTTATCAACCATTTTGTTCGCTCCTAATACCGGAGACCAATCTATACGCATAGCATCTAATTCTAACTTCTCCAATAAATAAAATAAAAGGCCCGAAAATCTCACTTCTTCGATCAAACTGCGCCGACGCTGGCAACTCGCCTAGCCGAAGGGACACGCGGCTGCGCTTTACTGCTGTATTTGGTCCGGGCTGAATTGCTCGTGGCCCCAGCTGCAGCGTCGAGCGCTGTCGTCTGTGTGCTCGGTGGCATCAGCCTGTCGAGTTCCCGTGACGTATAAAGACGATGCCGCACACCGTCCCTTCCAATGATGTGGATGGTACCGTTGCGGGTCCAACAATTCTTGATTCCAACACGTTCACGGGCTGCCATAAATGCCAAGTGTCTAGGCATGTTCAAGAACTCAGATACAGTAATATCACTACCCTTTATATTGGTTTTTGAAGACCATACCTTGTCGCGCGTAGCAAGATCGCTGAACTTGACGAGTGTGGGGCGAGGCCTATCATTCTTTGCAGCACGCCTCATGCAGTGACACCGACTGTTGTGTGTACTCGAAACACCAACAACTTGGCAGTAATGACCTGTGCTACAACAGTTGCAGTATTTTCTTCACTGGCCTCCGTTACTCCATGGAACAGGATGATTTTTCCTACGGCTTCGCATCTCTTGCTGGTCGTTCTCACTTGCAAGTATCTCCACTTGTTGCTGGATGGATTTGAGCACTGAGTAAATGATTTGAAGGCGGCATAGTCAGCTGAGATGGAGTCCAGTGTTGCATGAGGTGTTGATGACTGCTGCAGGGCTCCTTCAAATTGCGCCATCATGTCGTGAAGTGATCGTATGACCTCATGCAAAAAATGCTCACCATCCATTTGGAAAAAAATTGTGATGATTATGTGCTGACCCAAATAATTTTGTAATGTTCTTTAGAGTAGATGTATTAGTGGCAGGTGAAGTTGGCAGGTATGAATTGCTTTAACTATTTTATTTTATTAAATTAAACTCAGACCACCGGAGCAAGTATGGTTCTAACCGATTGCATAATTTGACATTTAGAATCGTTTAAATTGATAAAATTGGTTTTATCGACCATCGCAAGTACCGAAGTAATCGGTAGATAAAATCGGTACACATTCTTTAAATTATATCGAGTTTATCGATAACTAGTTCTTTTGTTTGACGTTTGAGATCGTATATTTTGTTTATTTACACGATTTTTTATCTACTTTGAAGAAGGTCTCGGTAAAAGTTTTTATTATTCGATAAACTTAGAGCACTTTGACGATCGCAAGCGTATCGATATGAGTTAACGACTGGACTTCCATACTCGCGAGGTACGATACGATTCGGTTCATTTTAACGAACGTTGCGATTCCTTATTATGTGACCGGTAAGATCCGTACTTGGACCACACTTTTGACTTTTGTTGATTCACCTACCCTCCACTGAGGAAAAAAAAGCCTAATTGATTGAAGACTAACAAATTTATTTGTCAACAAGGCTTTATTTTATCAGAACTTAAACCTTATTTTTAAGGTAATCTGCTGCTTTAAAAATATAGTAGGTAGGACATGCAGGTTTAAGTACGTAGGTACTATCTACTCACTAAACAAAATATAAATATATCTAATCCCTATTTTATTATAATTATGAGAAGTGATAACTTTACGACGCGTAAAGTAAAGTTTACGCCAATATGATCGTGGTTGGTTGAAACAACCAATCATGAGCGATAGCGTCCCCACTCTCGTCCGATAGTCGATGCTCGATAGGTTTGCCGTACAAATCTTGCACTCGCGAATTTTGTTTCATATTAATTACACTAGATGGCGATGTGCTCATTACATACAAATCGTGGCAAATGCTACGCGATTGACTAGATATGGAGCAATATTACAAGTGACACTCGCCACTCTGGCTTCTTGGAAGACAGTCGTCATTGGCAGTACACAACAAGATATTGCTGCATAAAGTAGTCTTGATGCCAGTATGGATATTATGATATTCAGATGTAGGGCTGTACCAAACAAACTAACATTAAAATAAAACAACGCTTCCAAAACAAGGTACTCAGGGACATTGTGAATGCACCGTAGTACAAAAGGAATGACGACCTCCACTGGGACCTTCGTATCAAGTTCGTCAATAAAGTTATTAAAAAACATGCAGAAGCTCACGAAAAAAGACTTTATAAACATGGGAACGTAGAGGCAATCCAGCTCCTTGACAACAAAAACACAGTGAAAAGACTGAAAAGAACTTTTCTTAAAAATAATTTCTCTATCATAATACTTAGTTAGCATAAAATTACTCATTGGCCTACGCAGGCTAGATTGTAATATAGTTTAAGACCATTATACATTATATATGTTTTAAAGTTAATAAAAAAAAAAGATATACCGAAGAATTTAATAATCGTACAAATTTATACAATTGGACGACGACATGTAGACCTGCATTCATAGATTTTGGATACCTAATATGTCGGTACAGCTGCCATGGAAACGGCAATAGCATATTCACCAGGTAAAATCAGTATTCGAGTGTTCATGGTGACCTACCTGCACCGGTGACAGACGCGGTGGTCGCCACGCAGAACCAGTGCATCAGCAGCGACAGGAGCATGTTCATGTGGACCTACCTGCACCGGTGACAGACGCGGTGGTCGCCACGCAGAACCAGTGCATCAGCAGCGACAGGAGCATGTTCATGTGGACCTACCTGCACCGGTGACAGACGCGGTGGTCGCCACGCAGAACCAGTGCATCAGCAGCGACAGGAGCATGTTCATGTGGACCTACCTGCACCGGTGACAGACGCGGTGGTCGCCACGCAGAACCAGTGCATCAGCAGCGACAGGAGCATGTTCGTCGTCATGGCAACGCACTTGTTTATGCCACGGTGTCGTCACATCGTGCACTCATCATTTTCTCCGCGTCCGCGTTGCAGGACGTCTTGGCATTTTGTTTCTCTGAAACAAGGAAACATATTTACTGACGTTTTGGAAAAGTAAAGAAAAAGTTAAAGTAGGCTACGCTAGAAGTTAATTTTAAAGCACAAAATGATAATAAAATTTTTCAACGTCATACTAATAATTTATAACCCAATCAATATTGGTTATACGGATCGGAACAAAAGTTATAATTCCGTATTTCCGGGAACTTTAAATTATATTAACGCCTATTATATCAAAACATTAGGTAATTTTTTCAGATTCACTTTACTTCCCATCTCCACTACTGACATAGCCTCTAGTATTAGTTGGCGGGTATCTGCGAGTATCTGATGATCGTAGTAAGGATCTCACATTGGCCTCACATGTCAGATGGGAATAGCTCTGCCTTTAGCGCTATAGGTTTTGGGTTCGATTCCCATCCGGGACAGACATTTGTGTGGTGAATTACTTTTATTAACTTTTTGCTTGGTTTGGTTACAAGAAAGCCCGTGTTCTCCGAATATAATTTGCTAGCTGGTAAAGTGCAAAGAATGAAAATCGTAGCTAACTCTGTTATCAAAATGAAATGGGAAATCTTCTTCCTTGTAGAATACCGTGATTTAATTCGGGTGCTATACGAGAACGACCCTTTGCTTCGTAGCTAACCATCAAATGGTTTTTTTCATGAAATAATAATTAACAAAAAAAACTGATAAATTTTGCTTGTCTATGAAAAAAAAAATTGTTTGGCAATGCTTTGCAAAACAAATTTAACTTTTTTTCGAAAGAAGCTTTGTTACTGAAGTGGTTAAATTTCATTAAATTGTTTATATGTTTTTATTGATTGATGTTTTAGGATTGTTGCAATTAATAGATTTAATTTTAGAAAAAAATAACCCATTTGATAACTAAGTTAGTTACAAAGAAATAATTCTTCTTCGTAGTAAATTATGTATAATCACGGGCTTTACACGGAAAAAGATTTCCTATTTGATAACCGAGTAAGAAAGGAATAATTATTTTTTTTGTATGAAATCAGTAATCAAACTTGGTTATCTACGGGAAACAAAGGAAGCCTACATAAGTTTTTATAATCTCCGTAATCTAGTTCTAACATTACAAGAGTACTTATGTTGGTGCTAGATGGCGTTTTGTCAATGTCATAAGGATCACGTAACAGTTTTAAACATGCAGATACTCTGTAATGACCTCAATATTAGGCAAAATAAGTTATTTTAACATCGTTATCTCCGACAACGTGTTATCTATATATTAGGTCCTTACATATGAAATTGGCGTTTTGTATGGGAGGAACATAAAGGCAATTTTTTCATATTAAAATATATTTTATTAATCAAAGTATGTACCATTGCTATCTATACACTTTTGCCATCTTATAGGTAGTTCATTGATCCCTTTACTAAAAAAACCATTCGGACGGGAATCAATGAAATCTTTGAAAGCGGTTTGGACTGCCTCATCGGAATTGAATTTTTTTCCTTGCAAGAAGTTATCCAAATTTCGAAAAAAATGGTAATCTGTTGGAGAAAGGTCCGGAGAGTACGGTGGATGTCTTAGACATTCCAATTGAAGCTCCTCTAATTTGGTAGTCGTCTGTTGGGCCGTGTGTGGTCTAGCGTTGTCTTGAAGCAGCAGTGGCGTAGAGCGATTGAAAAGTCTCGGTTGTTTAACAGCGAGCTTTTCCATCATGGTTTGCAGTTGCTGACAATAGACATCAGCCGTAATCGTCTGACCAGATTTAAGAAAGCTATAGTGTACGAAACCGGCACTAGTCCACCAAACGCTTACAAGTAACTTTTTTTGAGTCAATTTTCGCTTGGGGCAAGATTTTGCTGGTTCACCAGGGTTCAGCCATTGCGATGAGCGTTTACGATTATCGTACAGGATCCACTTTTCATCACATGTAATGATCCGATTTAAAATTACTTCATTATTGTGCCGGTTGAGTAATGTAACGCAGCAGTCGACGCGCGTTTGTCGGTTTGCTTCACTCAATTCATGAGGTACCCACCTTTCAAGCTTTTTCACCTTCCCAATTTGCTTCAAGTGGATTAAAACGGTTTTGTCACTAACACCGCAGCCTGCAGCTAACTGTGATGTGGTTTGCGATGGATCTGCTTCCACAATAGCCTTCAATTCATCATTATCGACCTTGGTCTCCGGCCGTCCACGGGGCTTGTTCTGCAGGTCGAAATTTCCAGAACGAAAGCGTTGAAACCAAAAACGCACCGTGTTTTCTTTTGCGACACCACCACCATACACATCATTAATCCTTCGAGCCGTTTCTGCAGCACTGGTGCCACGGTGGAACTCGTACTCGTAAATAATGCGATATTTTAAGTTTTCCATTTTGTGAAATGAGTGACGCAGAAAAAAAAAGCAAAAGAGAAAAAAACAAATGAATTACGGTTTTCGAAACACAAATGCATGAGTAAATAGCTGTTTAAATTTGAATTTGGAATTCCTAACCAAAGAGGAGATATTTAAGATCAAAGTGGCCAGTACGACAAAACGCCAATTTCATATGTAAGGACCTAATATTAACACGCTAATATACAATTTATAAGATAAATAAAATATTACAGGACATACATTTCATACAGTAAGTAATCCCAAACTGAGCAAAGCTTGTAATAGGAACTTGAATACCTCTTAGCAAAATAAATAAATACACAATTATCATACAAAACAACACCCAGACAAAAAACAACGACAAAATTAATCACAAAAATCACTTGCACGCTGTATGTGTGTGCAATAAAGTATAAATAGCAAATTTTTGCCTTGGTTGGGAATTGAATCCACAACCTACTACTCAGAAGGCAGAGCTACTACCAACTGAGCTGTGAGACTTTTTAATGATAAATGAGGTATATATTTAATTTATCGGTTGAATTTGAACCCTGTATAAATATTGCAGGACATTAATTTTTACACAGCGCCATCTAGCCCCAAACTAAGCATAGCTTGTAATATGGGAACTAGATTACGGATAAAATACTTAAATACTTTTTTTAAATACATACGTACTATATGATACAACACCCAAACACAGAACAAACATCTATATTCATCACACAAATGTTTGTCCTGGGTGGGAATCGAACCCACAGCCTACAGCGCCGAAGGCAGAGTTACTACCAACTGAGCTATGAGGCTTGTCGAAATCGTATGGCTTCGCATGCGCTGTTTCAATGTTATCTGTACACAAAAACGGGGCACGTTTCAGACTACGGCACCTACTAGTGACACCACACGAAAGTCCGGCTATAAATTAACTTTGCTGTATATAGACGTAGGTTTGTTTGTTTGTCCACTGCGGTACTGCTACCAGTCGGCTCGTTCTCGCGAAACCTTATTACATCTTGTTGGATCAAATGAATTTAAGTTTAGCGGAAGCACGATTTGTTTTATTTAATGAAACATTATGACTTTCAGTCTCAGAAACTTAACAAGCTACAGTTTATTTAGATGTCTGTTCCTTCTTCATATACTCTCAGAATGTCATGAAACGAATAAAAATTGGTTAAGCATTTACAGTCGAATATTTAAAATACATTCCATAAAAAAGCGACGCGTGAATGCAATGTTAAAAAATTCCTCGGACTGTTGAAGTGCGCTTTCACGTTCGGCCATAACATAACTGACGGCGAAGCGCTTTTTTGTCATAGGATAAAAACATATCTATCTATAACAATAGGATTGCCAACCTTAGAAAAATAGCTTTTAACACTAACGAAGCCACTCAATTTGATGTAGGTACCTTCAATAAAATATTCTTTAGTCTTCATAAAATAGGTATCTAATTTCCAAGAAAAATGTTTCTAAATCGCCTCCCACGTAACGAAGATATCTCAGCGTGCTCATTATATAACCATTGCTCTTTAACGTTGCTGAATTTATTTCAAGGTCTTTGAATGTTCCATTACTCGTAAATCGAACGTTCTCGAAAGCAAAGATCGTAAAACAATGAAAAGTCCATTTGTGTAGAAACAGAACATAACCCGCCCAATCTGCCCATAACATTATCGGTGCCGTAAAGCTACCCGTTGTTTCAAATTCCAATAGCAAATGCTCGCAATTTTCTTTATTGCATCGTCGTATCACGACCAGAATCACTGGAGCTGTCGGTGATGGTGTGCCCGTCCCCCGCGGTGTCGGGGTCGGCGAGGGGGCGGGAGAGCTCTACGTTATTCGGTAGAAGATAGGTTTCGTCGCTCGTTCCACGACAATTTTTTTGACCGAATTCGTTGCACGAGAAGTGTATTTGTCAGACATGGCCCTCGGGGCCAGGCCCGCTGTGTATGATGGAAACGAGTCCTGTGACGTCAGCATCCATTCCAGCCATCTATTCCCTTATTCGAGTCTCCCCCTATTGTTGACGAATGATGCTAATCAATTTTATTTTGGAGTTGTCGTTGAAAGGCTTTGCATATTCCAGGGAGTTTGTGTCATTTTATTTATTGAATTTTGCGGGTGAGTGGATAATTTGACTTAGCGGCGTCTATTTTCATCCTGTTTTGTGTCACGTTGTCACAAAGTTTAACGTTATGGACAGTCAGATTTGAATTCATCATCGCGATATTTACCAAGGGATTCACATTCGTGGAAAATGAAGTTAAGAAGGACAACATCTCATCTGAGCTTAGCTATGAGGTGAACGAAGTGTACTTTTATTTATAAAAAAAACATGAATTAATGAGTCTCAAGCGTACCCAAGACACTGGCAGCATGGCTACGCTGAATATCAATGTTAAATCACTCGCCCAAATAAAGTTAGCTCTTGGATCACGTGTCGTCTTAATGCCTCAATCGAAAAATATTCATCTTTTTATGACCTTGGAGTTTTCAATTAATTTTTTTAATTATTTTCTTATTTACATTAATAAACACCATTTTTATAACTATTGTGTATTTTAATGACTTTACTTAAAGCACCGGCTTGTATTATCATCTGTTATGGCGTTGTACCCATTCATTTTTATATTTATGTTTAAATTAATTTTCAAAATTTTTAAGCAACCACCATCTAACCTAAGTCTATCGCAAAAAAAAAAAAACAATTGTAAAATAGTTGTGTTCCGGCATTCAGAGGTCAGATAGCCAGTTCTTCAGTTTGAAGAGGATTCCGGGTGAAGTGCGCCTCTCTTATCTATCTATCTATGTCAATATATATAGCCTTATCTTAACATTATCCGTCGATCTTCTACCAGTATCAATGTTCCAGTCGTTCTTGAACCATATGGTCTTTTAAGTGATGATGGTAAGCGGCCCGACGGTATGACTCTTGTTCCTTGGGAAATGGGTAGGCCTTTGGTGTGGGACGCCACCTGCGTCAACACCCTTGCGCCATGTCATCTGCCTGGGAAATCAGTTAGGTCTGGTGTGGCGGCTGATTCGGACGAGGATCACAACAGGCGCAAATATAGTGGTCTCGACGGAGCTTACTATTTCAGCCTTTTGGGGTCGAGACCTTGGGTCCGTGGGGAGCCGGTGGCCTCAGGGTTTACAAAAATCTTGTGGGGCTGTTTTTTTTTTTTTTTTTATTTATCAAAATAACTAAAAGATTAGATAACACATTAAGCCACTAAGGTTCGTCTTGTAGTGCGTCGTGAGCCACTCTTAAAATTAAACATAAAAAACAATCTTTAAATAATAAGTTACCTACTTACACGAAATTACTGCATTAGATATTTCTTTCATCTACTTTTAATGTTAATTGGTTTCAAATTTTCCTGAAGATCAAGAGGCAAACTGTTGATCAGTCGAGGTATTTATATTTATAAAAGGTATCGTTCGCTCGCCGTATACATTATTCGCGCCTATATGTTTGCCGTCATATATATAATTATTTTTACATTTTTATTTTACATATTTTCTATATATTTGACGTATTTGCCGTATATTTGCAAGAGTAGTAGAAGCCCCTAGTAAAAGGGCTCGTCCGGAGAATTACTACCACCATACTTATTTTAGCCGCCAAGCAGCTGCTGTGTTTCGGCTTGAAAGGTATGGTTGCCGGTGAAATTACGGGTACGTGAGGCTTAACACCTTTATGCCTCAAGTTGATGGGCGCAATGCAGTGCCGTGTAGGCTATGTTCTTTGTGAATGTGACCTATGCAGTAAGGCTTTGTCATAGGCAAGAGTACACTTAACACCAGGTGCGCTACTTGCTTGTCCCGTCTCCTAGTAGTATATATATATATATATATATATATATATATTATTTTGATTGAGGCGACACGTGACCCAAGGGCCGGCTCTTATTTAGGTAGTGAATTAGCATAGCTATTCAGCGTGGCAGTGCAGCCAGTGAGTTGGGCACGCTTCCGTCTGGTACTGGTCTCGAACATTTAAGTTGCCTATAGGCCGTTTGTAACGGTCCATAGGTAATCAGACTGATTCCTTTGTACGTAGTTTGTTTAATTGTATTTTTTTTTATCTAGTAACCAGGTGAAATTATGGCCAAGCGCTTTACAGTATTACAATAAAAAATAAAGATTACTGCTCATCACTCGCTTTCTGCAGATATGCAAGGTATGTATAAAACGCGGGCGAAGCGAGTGTTAACAATTGCGTATTGTGTGGACGCTCAGGACTGTTAATGTTAGTTATGATCCGGACTAACTGAAGTTTTCCTCGTTTCAAATAATTGGGTCAGTGTAAACCACAAAAATGAGAAATGTAGCACTAACGGCGCGGAACCATTTGTACCAGTCCCCTTTTTGTAGCATTTCTCTTTTTATAGCGTTTCCTCGCGACGGTAATTAGTTGATGGATCGCTCGCTTTAAATGTTTCTGAAAGGAATTTCACGAAATTACAAGATTGGATATAAAGATTGGATCTTTACACGGATGCTCGCAAAGGGGAGTGGATGAAAAGTAAAAAGGTTGATGATGGACAAAGGAGTAAAAGGTTCTATCGGAATATTTGTTTGATTGTACAAATATGGTTACAATAGTTGAAGGTGGAGGCATTTTAGTCTCTCTTTTCAAACTTAAACTTATCATGAATGCTCAAAAGAAATCCCCTTTACAAATCTCGCAACAAAACTTAACAAAATGCACGAAAATCTTTACAATCTGAAAACCCCTTAATTGATTGTTTTTGTATGTTGTATTTAGTATCATCCCAGAATTTAGGTACCTATCCGTCTCAAAAATATAAAACGAAAATGTAAGAAAACAGTGAAGCACACTAGTCAAGCATGACAAACCTCACACCTCACATCTTAGTTGACTCTGCATTCTGAGCTGTAGGTTGTACGTTTGATTTCCACCAGTAACCAAATGTTCGTTCTGTGTATTTAAGTATTTACAAAAAAACTACTCTTCGGTATGCTATTCGTAATCTAGTACCCATATTACAAGCTTTCTTTAGTTTGGGGCTAGATAGCGCTGTGTTAAATGAATGTCCTGCGATATTAATATAATATCATGTAACATTTATTGATGTCGTGTTTTGAGCAGGTAGTCCCGACCCGATGAGCCGAGGCTTTGGCCTTTGTTTTTAATTCTACGAAGCCGCGGGTGGACGCTATGCCTAAATGTAATGAAAAAACTTTTGTAACGACGTGAAACTGTAATTTCGTTTCGCTGGCGTTGTCGTGTTGAGTTAAAATTACTTGTTTGAGTGATGAGAGCACAGATTTTTAAGTGTCTGGATCTACGGATTCTAAATTCTTAAAATACGGACCCCATTTCAGGGTTTCGTGACCTAAGGGTGCCAACACGACCCTATTGGGTCTTGCTATATATTATACTATATTTACATGAAAAGAAAGAACATACATTTGTTTAGCATACACAAGTACACAAAAAACATAACAGTAAAGTAAGGTAAGGGTAAGGGTAAATAGTACATTATAGTAATAGTTTGCTTGTCTGTCTATATAATCTATGGCCCACAGATTATGTAGGCAGGCAAGTAGACTGTGATGTGCCAAAATGGTATCTGCCTCTGCTTAATTTAATTGCTGATGCATGATGGTTTCATAGTGGCAGAAAAAAGGTCACCTAACGCATTAGTTTTTAAACTAGTCACAAAAAATAAAAATAAAATAGCTTAATAAGCCAAGGATCTACTTCTAGTAGTCTGTGAAATACATTACGCTACGCCAATCAAGAAAGGTAGAAACATCATATGCTGCAAGAAAAGTACCCATCGAATAAAGATATAGTGAGATAGCATCAGGTGATTGTTGAGTGCGATATCAGTATTCAGTGATTTAGAAGTAGCTCAGTGTTGTTTTTTACTTTGCATGGTAATTGACCTCGGACCTAATTTTAAAAGCCTAAATACAATCAAAATGTTTTATGTCACTAAAGGACCTTAGACCCCAATAAATATGAAAAGAAACCATTGATTACATTAAAATAGTACCACGTGGTTACTAAAACATTTGCGTTACAATGTATGACTTTATTAAGACTTAATTAGAAATTATTAAGGACGTTTTAACCGCCTCTGTGGTCTCGTGGTTCAACCCACCGATTCCAGATCCAGAGGTCCCGGGTCTGGATCTGAAACAGGTGGGTTGAACCACGAGACCAGAGACGCGGTTACAGAGGATGTTGACATTGGTTCTGATTTTGTTAAAATGTTCTTATTTTTATGTCAATTAAGCTCAATGGTTCAGGCTAAGGAAAAAAAAACTAAGATTTTGCTTAATTTATGATGCAAATCAGACTACATCTTCAAAATATAACAACTATGTATTTGGCTCATCATATTATATAATATATCTAAACATGAGCTTACAGAATAAAAAATATATCATCATATATGGATTCATGGTACTAGGCTAGGTGGATTAGGTGGATGTGCTTAAAGTATGGGATTTTGTGTATATTCCCAGAATTTAAGTACCTATCTGTCACAAAAATATAAAACGTAAATGTAAAAAAAACAGTGAAATACACTAGTCGATAGCATGGCAAACTCCACATCTCACATCTCAGTTGGTAGTAGCTCTGCCTTCTGCACTGTAGGTTGTGCGTTTGATTCCCACCAGTAACCAAATGTTCGTTCTGTGTTTATAGGTGATGTATTGTTAGATATTAAAGTATTTACAAAAAAAATATGTATGCTATAATTTAACATTATCACACACAATAATTAATTAAGATTGTAATGTGTTTGACGGACGTTAAATGATATCGAAGAATAGGTACTAATGTTTTCGTTTTATTGCTCTTTATTACACATTGACCAGAGTGCCTAGTGCGAGTTGTAATCGATTCGCGTTTGCTCACCGTGAATGGTGAATAGGTATTATTTTTGATACAAATCGTAGTAAACGCAAACGCGTTCGAGCAGGTATTTAAGTATTCTATCCGTAATATAGTTCCCATATTACAAGCTATGCTTAGTTTGGGGCTAGATGGCGCTGTGTGAAATTAATGTCCTGTAATATTTCTTTATTATTATTATAATTAAATATAAAACTCGCACTAGACACTCAGACTAGAATACATTTCTAAGTTAAGTTACTTACTTAAATTAATTATCAAATATATTTTAATATATATCATATACGAGTATAGTTTTAAATTATCAAATTTAAAAAGTTTTAAACTGATGTATAAATATGAACTAAAATGGGTACCTACTTCTTCACTAAGCCACGAGTATACACATCGCTCTGTTCAAAAGACGGTATTGACAATGAAACCGAACAGTATTTAGATATAGATTTAGACAGTGTCATGATAAATCTATATTTAATGTGAAATATACATTTAATTTATGTAGTGTAATTTATGTACTAGTGAATTTATTCAATAGGGATATAAGAAGGCTATTGAGCTAAATATTTTTTAACTAAATGAGATAGAAATCTGTTACCTACATAGTAAGAAAGAGGACAACTTTTTTTTACGAATCGGTAAAAAACTATTTTTTGAAAATACTTTACATAAGACTTAATGGCTCTAATGAGAAGATTTAAATTGTAATTAAATTGTTAAAGTGTAAATTTTAATTGTAAAAATGGTGACTCTTACAGAGCTTTACTTGATTATAATCGTAATTAAATGCAAAATATCCATGTATAAATGTGAATTGGAAGGATTTGTTACCCTCGGTCTGCATGTCCAACTCGCACTTGGCCAGTTTATTGTGCTTATGCTTGGATTTTTTTATTTTTTTAATTGGAGCTTGGATGCTTTAGAGAATGGAATAGTTAACGTTTACATGGAGGGGGTGAGCAGGAAATTTAAACCACTGCACGATTTTTAGTCTATACATATGTGTATAAAATAATTTCTGAATTTAAAATGTAAACAATATGAAGGCATGAGGTACTAGCTACTTACTACCAACTAGCTTTTGGTCGTGGCTTCTCGCGGATGGTAGCTGTACGACCAATAGCCTTCGTCATCTTCATTTGGCACCTGATGTATGTCGAGCCATTCAGCTTTTTTTTTATATCCTCAAAAAACATGACCTACGCAGGAATGCATTGCGCCCGTCAACTTGAGGCATTAAGGTTTAATGCCTAGCGTGCCCATAATTTTACCAGCAACCATACCCTCCAACCCGGAACACACCAATACTGCTTGGCGGCTGAAATAGGTATGGTGGAAGTACTTCCCCGGACGGATTGCGTTCTCTTTCTTTCTTACTTCGTGTGGACCGTGTAGCAACATGATTGCACTAATTTGGGGGAGCTACATTGGAAATAAAGAAAGTACTACTCGGTTCGACTCATAGCTAGTTACATAAATACATGATGAGGTAATAGGATTGTCCCTAATAGATACTCGATATCATAGTTAACCTAGTTAATAATTCCGCAATAACAAGGAGTGCTCAGATGATTTCGTCTAGACAAAATAATTACTTGTAATCTGCGACCCGTCGGTAGGATTAATAGAGATATTCATGTAAGGGCGGTTTAGTTTGTGAAGGGAAATTATCATGTTTACATGGAGATTACGGATCTTGTTTTGTGAAGGTTTCCTCTTATACTCGTATGTAACGAGTTTTAAGATAACTTTCCCATCACACAATTGTACAGAAATCCGGTATTGGAAGAAATCATCACAAAGCGTTAATAAATTATTTAACGCTCTAAATATTATAAACTTACATATTTACATAATGCAATACAATGATTTATGCAAATGGAGTATTTTTTTAATTTACTGTTTAAAAATCCTAATAAACTTACAAACTTCTTTCATCAAACACTTTATTCATTCTGTAAAACATTTAAAAATAATCACTTTTTCACGTTAAAATAAATAAAACAAACTAGTGACGATACAGTTGTCTGGAAATCTGTACAATCTAGAAAATAGCAAGTTATCCTAGATCTCGTACCAGCCATGTTGTAAAAGAACCATTATATATATATCACTACCCAAGAAATATGGCTTCGCGTCTATCTTACTATCTCAGTGGGGCAATGAGTTTCTTGTGTCTCTTTAACGAGCCTTTACTAAAATATTACTGTGAGACATTCCACGATGGCCGAGAGAAAATAAAGTTCAGCAGACAAATTTGTTCTCAAGAAGACATCTTCAAGTTGCAGTTCAAAAGTGAACTGTAATGACGCGGTAAGTTTTAAAAAGATGCATTAACCGTGAGACTTTTGCCTTTGATTCTGTGGTTGTTGCGTTTGTATTTTTTGGTTGGTAGTAGCTTCGCATATAGATTTTGGGTTATATTTTCACCAAGGATAAACATTTTTGTTGAAGAATAATAGATGTTTGTTCTGTGTTGAATATATTCATTAAAAACATATGGTATTCTATCCGTAATCTAATTTATATTTTACAAGCTGTGCTTAGCTTATGGCTAGGAGGTTTTGTGTGAAATTTATGTCCTAAATTGTATTAATTGTTATATATTTTATTATCAGCTTGAAGCTAGAAATAATTATGCGTTGTTCTGAGTAGGCATAATACGCTTTCGAGCACATTTGACCTCCGAATCCTCTCCAGTTCCGGTCTGTTTGCGCACTACCATTAGCCTGAAGAGTCATTACGGATCCCGGAGCTAATCCGGAGATGAATTTATTGTTTACTGAGCATTATTGAATACGCCGGCCGTATTGATGTGATATCGGGATTACTGACGCAACTAATAATATTGGGACGGAGGATCTCGGCGAGAGTGCACCTGGCTTCCAACTCTGGCTTAACACTGGCTTCGAGCTGTGAAACGTGTAGCTTTATTTATTTATTCATTTATCAACATTACAACTATTTTTACAAGCTTGACCTAATACAATAGCGTAGTCATCAAAAAATTACAAAAATAATAATTACTTAAAATCACAATGTAAAATCAAAACTTATAATAAAATAAATAATAAAAAAAGGTCTACAGTCTCTGCCACTAGGTTGAGCGTGTGCATGGTGCGCGTCAGCGAAGCTTTGCCGAGCAAGTTGGTCTTGCCGCCAGCCACGTCAAACAGGCGTGGCCTTCTCCGGCGGTTCACGTATTCATCCGGCACAATTAACCTCATCAACCCTAGGATACTCGGATTGTTGATCATCCCCCGGAACACTTTCAGCACATAAAGTAAGAGCGCCTTTTCTCTCCTTACTTCCAGCTTGTTGTACCCCACCATACCCAGAACGAACAGGGTGGGGTACATCAATGGATTCAAAATGAATCCATCGACATGGTAGCTGTAGAGGAGTGGTAACTTTGCCCTGCTGAATGTTATCGTAGAATATTTTTCTACATTGAACTGCAGTTTGTTTCTTCGACTCCACTCTACAAATCTATCTACAATATCTCGTTGAAGGCGTTTGCAATCACCTACAGACCTCACCGGCAAGAGCAATTTGAGGTCGTCCGCAAAGAATAGGCACTTGGCTTCTAATATCACCTCTGGTCTGGCAAGTCATTGATCATTATGATGAACTCTAGTGGCCCCAAATAGTTAGTTAGTTTAAGTTCTATTTTGTATGTATTTTAGTTTTAAGGTTTATATTAATATGGGTCTTAGAATTAGTATTTAAACATCCTGTACAATTCTTACGATACCTGAAATAAATTTATATTATTATTATTACCACCGGTCTGAATCCGCTGACATCCATCCCAGCTCCCCCCTTTGGTATTGGAACAACTCGCGTGGTCTTCCAACGTAATGGAAAATATGCTTTCTCCAAGCATAAGTTGTAGATATGCCAAAGAGGTGCTGCTATGACCATATGGCAATCTTTAACCACAAACTTTGGAATGCCGTCTGGGCCTGCGGAGCGTTTTGGCTTGAGCCTCACTAGCGCCGCGCGTACTTCGGCCAGCGTGAGCCGCGGCACGTGTACGCGCGAGCTGCCGTCACTGACGCTCCCCGTCTCCGCCACCTGCACGTCTAGTATTGCTGTCGACGTGCCGAACACCGAGTGGAAATATTTTGCAAATTCTACTGCACATTCCGAATCTGATAGAATGTTTCCATCGAGAGTAATTCTCTTTTGAGTTGCTGTTCCTCTTTTAGGTCTGACATAATCCCAAAACTTCTTTAGATCATCTGCCAAATGTATTTGCACTTTCTGTAACAAACAGCATGTGCGTCGTTCAGCATATTTTTGACTTTTGCTCTACATTGGGAAAACGCTTTATTTATGCAGCTTTGCTTTTAGCTAAATCTCATGAATTACTTCTTTCGTATACCACTTAGGGTAATTATACCTAAAGTACTCTTTTTTTGGACGCTTTTTGGGTATGCACTCTTTAAAAAAATTATTAATCGCGTTGTACAAGTAATCCAAAGCCTTTTCTGGGTCCTCTATCTTGTATATCGAACTCCAATCAATTGAAGCAATCGATGAGTATAATAAATTGTAATCAGCCTTCGAAAAATTCCACTGATTTTCAATGTTTGAAGTGTCAGATGTGGCCGTAATTAGGGCCGGGAGAGTAGGAGTGGCACACGTTACCGTCATAACGAGCGGCGGGTGCTGCGCATCTATCGTCACTATTTCCTCGTCAGCGACGTCCACCTGCACATTCATCTTAAGTGAGACTAACACTAAATCAAGTAAACGACCATTACAGTTTCTTTTCTCGTTCATCTGCACGAATTCTAAAAATGCTGTAAAATATTCAAAATAATAAATAACGTTCTTAACACATTAATATACATTGAAATCACCTAAAACTATCACATTTGTTTTATATTTAGCTGACCAATTTTCAATGATTATAAATAAATTCAAATATTCAATTTCACTACTCCCGGTGGGATATACATTACACAACAAAAAATAAATATCGGTCATTTAAATACACTTTAGCGCCTATGATTTTGAAGTCACTTTTATCAACATTAACATCAGTCGGTATCTTGACTCTTCGTAGTTCATAGGGATGTGCTGCCACGAGTAGCACACCACCTTGTTTTCTTCCATCTGTTCGGTCACAGCGTAATATTTGAAAGCCCGGTGGAATCAGCTCTGCGTCTGCTATGGATTCATTACATCCTGATTCAATGATAGCAAACATATTAGCACCCGAACCTTCTATACTGCTGTAAAATCTATTAAGTTTTGTCCTCAGTTAATTATTTATTTATTTAATTATTTCAATTACATTCTGATAGTCAATTTCTACAATATTGTTTTTCTTTGCCTTTTCTTTTTGCATACCTCCGAAACCAAAACCACTCTCCAAGCTCCGAATATTTTGGCCAGACCTCAGGTTGGCACAGTTTCTCGTATGCTCTTTCTATCCTATGTTTGTTCTAGCTGCAACACTCGTACATTGTCTGTCTTTCTCTACGACATTTTTATTTGGTAATTTTCTTTTCCTTGCCTATTCAGGAGTAACTGTAGCTTGGCTGACCACTTGAGATTTATTTGGCGAGATTTTCCTGATCAACGATTCAGGTTTCGTGATCTCTGTAGTTTCCTTGCTTTTTTTTTGCAGTTTTTTTAGTAACCGTTGTCCAATCTTTATGTTCCACCCTATAGTTGTTCTTTTTTTTTGTTCTATCTGTGGCATAAATGAAATCCGATTGGTCTCTAACTTCTTCATCTACTGCACTTGCAACTGCTTTTTCAGCCACATTGATCGCTATAAAAGACTGTTGAGTGAATGCAGGCATTGTTTCAGCTTCAGAGGCGCTTTCTGTATTTAGTTTCTTCTCCTCGTTGTAATATATTTTTTCCAACTGATGGTTACAATTTGTGAGCAGTCCAAGTTGAGTATCTATAGCGCTCTCCTTTTCTCTATTTACATTCAAGTCTGCCTTTAACTCTTTTACATGACTGTGGAGTTACTGTACACACTGGACGAAACAAATGGATGACGAATGTGACAACCTCGAAGCAATTTAAACTACGGCCTCAATCCGCAAGCAAGAGAAATGTCTACCTTAGTTAGTTAAAATTTAAGAAGCCTGACTGATTCTCTTGTAAGTAGTTAGTTTACATTGTGTAGATTGTACGCGTAATAATCTACATCATGTTTAATTGTTACTATTTACTAGCTGACCCCGCTGAAACACTACCTTTCACTTTACACATTGACTATAACGTAATGTTATCTTCTTTGCACATGTTATCGCAATCATTTTCGTTTAATTTCATTAATTATCTTCAAAATAGCTTATCTATTCACTTTAATTATTATTGTTTTAATTTGAATTTACTTTACACACTTAATGGAGATCAAAAGCAAAATCTATATACATTTGCGAAAGATATTGATTTTATATACTCAGGCACAATTTAAATCTTTTTTTACCCGATTTAAAATATTAACCGCCTCAGTGGTCTAGTGGTGCAACCAACCGATTTCAGATCCATGGCTCGCAGGTTCATACCCCAGGGGGAGTACAATATTATGCTTGATTTGGTTGGTAGTAGGAATTTGTGTACGTCCGTCAGGCTAGCAACCACTATTTTACCTAATTCTGACGCCATCACAACAATTCTAAAAAAAAATTATGTTCCGGCATTAAAAGGTAAGATAGCCAGTCCCTCAGTTAGTTGAGGATTCCGGGTGTGCGTTTCCACCTTCGGCCTTATCTCAACTTGTAACCAGGTTAGATGAAGGCCAAGCGCTTCCCTGTCCTACAATAAAAAAAATAAAGCTTGTCGATCGATTGTTTACAAGGAAATTGGTTAACAAATATTTTCTACTGAGTACCTACTAGTACGTTGACGCTTCATTCCACCAATACCTTAGTTTGCCGATTGAGATGCGAACTGTAATCTAACCAATTAGAAGTTAACAAAGTAGATACAGTGGTGGAATTCAAATAATTTCCAATAATCCCGTCGGTACGAAGAAACACAAACATTGTCGAAATTGAAGTGAACACTGAGCACCGTACGAGTAACTGTGCCAGCCACGGCGTGCCGAGCCGGGCGTGGTGCGGGCACAGTCCACGCAATACGGCTGGGTTACTACTCGCTGTCCATAACAACATCATTGCAGCCACAATCGATATAAATTGTGTTCTTAGTATTCTAGAATCTGTGGTGTGATCGTACATTTGTTTAAGAAAGCGCACATGGAACGCGTCGCATTTCACGCTACTTCCATTAATTAAAAAGGCACCGATTGTTTTAATTTAGAGGTAAGATAGCCGGTTCTTAAATGTGTTGAGGATTAAAAGTGAAGTCCGCTTCCACCTTCGGCCTTATCAAATCTTTGAAAAATCAGGTGAGATTAAGGCATATCACCTCCCTGTCGTCGTAGAAATAAAAATAAAATGTTTCGTTTTAAAATGCAAAGCTGTGTCCTTTTTTTTGTCTAATTCGCTCATATCTACCCACAAATTTATTATAATGCCCTTGACTTGCATTTTATTTATGCACCTGCCTAGATACAGCGTGTTACTATGAATAATAGTTTGATAGTCATAAACGCGTCTATTACAATTTTGCCCTATTTTGTCAAAGTGAAAAATAAAGCAATAAAGTGAGCAAGCTACTTTAGTTGTCCTGCAGCTCTTAGAAGACCCGCTGGTTACTGACAATAATCCAGCGTTGGCAGGAAGCCTGCAGTCTGTAATAAGCTTCACACCCTGATTCCAGAAGTTTAAGTATGACTATGTAGGTATAACGCCTAAAGTTTCACTTTAAAAAATATGTATTGAAATATCTTACTCAAGTAGGTACATGTGAACTTATTACGGTGTTGGCTTGTGCACACAAATCCTCCATTACGTATATCTAATTTCGCAATCAAGGAACACATGAGTACGGGAGCAGCATATATATAAGTAGATGCCGATAAAGTTAAATGGCAATATCGCAATGCATTTCGTCTGTCCGCTTTCAATTTTTTTTATACAACTAAGGTGGCATACAGGCATAGGGCCCACCTGATGGAATGCGGTTACCGTCGTCTATGGAAGCTCGCAGTACGGCAAATTAAAATTTCAAAACGCCCTTTTTGAAAAACCTCATACTGTATGTAGCTAGTAGGGAAATCATCAGCAGGGAGATCATTCCACAATGTAATAGTTCGCGGGAGGAAGTTCCTCTTGAACCTTACGGTGCGCGACGGCATTGTGTTCAAAGTGTGTGGATGGAATCTCTGTCGATGGCGAGCGGTGCGATGATAAAAAGAGGCTGCAAGCTTGAGGTAAAGAAAGAAGAAGAATCCTCAGAAACGGAATAGTAAAACGGCTCAGAGAACAGTTATAATGAAGCCGAATGAGGCTTAACTTTGAACATAAACCCGAGTGTGCCGCCGCCGCCGGCAGATGTCATGTCCGACGTGTTAATGAAACTACGTTGAAACAAGAGCCCTTCACTTTAGCGGTGTCCTAGTGTTCATTAAAGGGTGGAGTGCCTCAAGACGCGTAATGGGGCCGCCTCTTCTCTGTCTTGTTATCTCATACACGCCTTTGTGGGGTCCGGACCCACCTGCGTCGTTAGAGTTGTATGGTTTGTGTGCACTTGTGTGTATGTGTGTGTATGTGTGTGTTCCTTCGATTGTTTGCTGGTTATGGTTTGCTTGGAGTTTTAATTAGGAATGCGGTTGCAACTCTGTTTTAGTTGTGGCTTAGTTACACAGCGGTGTGTTTACAAAGATCCTCTACGTATAACATAGTACCTATGTTACTATTTGAATTTTGTCTTGGTTAACTGTTGAAGTTTATGGTAGGTAGGCTCTACTTTTAATGCTTCAATAATTTTAAGTTACTAATATTGTTTTCTACTGTTATTGGTTACAATCTTTACTCTAAGGATTTCAAATACCTATACTAAGAGTATTTAATACTTGGAAATCATATTTTATTCAATAAAATGTACAATTAAACTAACTATGTACAAAGGAATCAGCCAGATTACTTAAGGACCGTTAGAAACGGCCTATAGGTAACTTAACTATTCCAGACCAGCGGAAACGTGCCCAAGACACTGTCTGCATTACCACGCTGAATAGCTATGCTAATTCGCTGGCCTAATATTTTATTGAATTTATATTGTATATCTGATGATCGAAATAGCCTTTTTAATTACTAGCTCTGTGAATTTGTAAAAGTAATAGACTCATGAATTTCTTCTCTTTAACACTTTAAGGATTCACTTCTGATCACTTCTTAGAGCGTAAATCTTATTATGATAATCCTACTAGAGAGTAGTCAGAGGCACGTCCAAACTTATGATAGGCCCATGCCCACGGTTCGCAAGTTTTTAAAATTCAATGTTACAAGCTCATCGCCGGTTAGCGGAACACTAGCCTACTAGTGTTTCGGATCATTTGTTTCAGAAATTAAAGGTCTGCAAATGCTTAAACATTGTGTAAAGTGTACTGTAACAGTGTAAAGCACATTTTTGTAAAATCGTAAATGTATCTTGCCCCGCAATCCATTATCCATACATTGAACATCTGTTTCCATTCCATTGACCATCGCAGAGAAGCATTATTTCCACTTCGCACCCCCGAGCATACAGTGCGATGAAATAAATAATTTCAAACGATGATAGACTCTCGTGTCAATAAATTATTACTTTCGTTTCCTTTTAAAGCCACGCCATTATCAAGTGAGTGCTCCCTCGTCGGCTCGTCCTCGGGTTTAATCCGAGAGCATGTCTCAACTTTCATGAAAAAGTAAGGTCTTTTCAAATGGCGATGATCAAATTTCTGGGTGTGCTTGAATTGATATCAAATTATCGCGGGAATCAAATTATGCAAAAGGTAGTGGAGTCAATTTGACTTTTTCTTAACATAAAGTAAGAGTTTGTAAAAAAATAATATTGTATAAATAAATTAAATGAAAAGTGGTTTTATTCTCATCGTTGAGTCAAAATTAAGCGCCTCATCATCGTTCGACAATGTACTCTTCAAGACTTGGGCTTCACCAGAAATGTACTGTTTCTAAAATCAGATCTTAAATTTTATCTGTCTCTTTCATATCAGTAAAAACCACGATCCCTAAAAGAGTCAAACTTCTAATTTATTTAAATTAATCAGCTACACAACCGTTTAGGTTTTTTATTTATGTAACCAAAGTCTGGATGTAATCGAAATGAAAGCATAATTGTATGTAATAGTGTATCTTATATCATATTTTATGGTACTGTTCTGGAACAGTTGAGTTACCTATAGGCCGTTTGTAACGGTCCTTAGGTAATCTGACTGATTCCTTTGTACATAGTTAGTTTAATTGAATGATTATTATTTTATTGAACATGGGAACTAGATTACAGAAAAAGTACAATTAAACTAACTATGTACAAAGGAATCAGTCAGATTACCTGAGGACCGTTACAACTAAGTAATTACCTGAATTACAAACGGCCTATAGGTAACTCAACTGTTCCATTAAATAATGACTACTAAAAAAAGTAATGAAAGTGCTTGTTCTGCTCGAAGTTCAGGAAATGTCACCTTGGAGGTAGACAACGACAAGACAACACCAACATTCATCCGTGCGGAACAATCGTCGACCATTCGGTATATTGCATTACCGGTGTTCGATAGAACAAATCCAAAGTGGCCGTAATGAGGCTACACAAAGGCTTCAAGTGGCACTGAAAGGTCGCGGTGCCGTTACCATCTGTAGTGCTCCTTATAAAACGTCGATTTCGACGATGCCATTGTACTAAACCCTAAAATGCCTCCGGGCCTTTGCTAGTGCGTGGCCCATTATCGCAGGCTCTTTGTCCGCGTCCATTTCACAAAACTGATACGGACAGTAATCATCGAAGCTTTAACCTCTTTGTAACTGGCGTTCTGGATTTTTATACGATTTTGTCATTTAGCACTTTGATTTTATTTTGCGGATACGATTGTATCCCAGTTAGGGAGTTCGTTTTATCCGGCTTTTCTGAAATCTGAATTGATGTTGAATTTACTATACAATTTTTTTATTTAGTATAACGCTAAGTTACTGGTACATAGCAAAATCATAACAAATACCTGAAATCTTGTTTTAATACCGATATATAGGCACCTATATATCGGTATTAAAACTTGATATATAATTTTTTCATTTGATAAATAAGTAAAGTTTATTGAATTTCATATGACTATCGTCAAAGGGTAATTTTATGTTTGAACATACATCTATATTTACTTCATATTTCACAAAGGTTCTTAGTATTTTCCTTTTGAAAATGTTTTTTTTAAATGAGTAGGTAGTCACAAAATATGATTTTCTTTTACACATTGAAAGATCAAAAACTCGAAGTGATATACCGAGAGATACAAAAGATAAGTCACCGCAGATTTCAGAGTTCCTCGACAGTCAAATGGAAATGAATAGACATCAGCTATCTTTATCTAAAAAAGATCAACAAAACGAAATAGGAAATCTCGGCGCAGAATCTCGTCCGTCTGTGAATGAACTAAGACTCGTGGAACCTGGAGCGGGATCAAACAGATCCGACGATCTGATACGACGTGCTTTGCTTTTTTAGAACCGTTTTGAAAATGAGAAACGGCCATTTGCTTTACAGATTGCTTTGTTGATTTTTTTATTATATTAGTTAATATACCTTTCTTAAAGATAGGAAAGGAGAAAAAATACATGTTTTTCCGACTCCGCCATAAGACAAAAGCCAGAAGTTAATGATAGACGCCTACTTCAGTACTAACAGTCAGCACCTAATAGGTACATTTATGAAAATCTTATGCACGCTCACAGAAATATTGACGAGTTTAGTAAAAGAAGTCATGTACACAGTATTAATACTTACTAGAAATCAAAATAAACTTGATATACCTAGATATCGCTCAGGAAACGTAAATCATTAATTCTCAGGAAACTGTGTGAGATTCTGTAATAAGCTTCCTCAAAGCGCCACCAAACTCTCTGCTCGTAAATTCAAATTTTATATTAAGAAGAATTTAATTAAAAGTGCCTTCTACAAAGTTAGTGACTATATCGACGATAAGAACGCATATACTGGTTGACAGCTAAATGTTAACAAACTAGATACTAAAAAAAAATAACCTAAAAAATTTACTTTGACTTCATACAGACAAAGCCACGGGCCTCAACTAGCAGTATCACACGCCGTATTCAAGGGTTTCTGGTAAAATTAATTTACGAGTTAATAACGTGGGCTGATATGGACGAAGGTGAATGAGCCACATGCTAGGGAGATTAAATTCCTCAATTATGTAGCCCCCTGTATATTACGAAGCTACCTGGATGTGATTGTACCATATTTATGACTGTTGGTTGTTGCGCTGGGCTTGGGTTACTGAGCGACATGGGTATGTTTGGGTCGAGGACTAATTCATTGGAGGTATTGTTTTTTTATTGTATTAAGTTTGTATTTTTGAAAAGGAGTTTTACAGGAATATAACCCCATCGTACATAAATGCTATGCACGTCTGCCGCCAAACAACGTTGTGATCGGCTTTAGTTATTAACATTTCAAATAGGTACACATGAGGCTGTGATAGCCTATATTTAGCCTAAAATTATAGCCTAAATTCTTGCCAATTAATTAGTTATGTGACAGCTAGCAAAAAAAACAAAAAAAAGTTATTCGCCAAAACTTTTTTTTGTGGGCTTGACAGCTTTACCGTCTGTCTTTACGAGCCGCCACAGGCATTCGACATAACTCAACGACTTCCACAAACCATACGTATTACCAGGGCTCTTCGAAACGAATTCCAGAACAAATGATTTGTTAAGGCCACAAAACTATCGTAGACAAAGTTTAGAATGCATTATAATGACCTCTACAACAGAACTAAGACAAATCTTAGTCTTAAAAACTGGATTTATTAGCGCTTCAGCAGCAGTATCTTCACCGCTTTACCTCTGACCTGTAACTTACGGTGTAGTTGCGGTACAGTGCCGTTTGTATGTAGATCGAGAGACCTAAATCTGTCTCTAAAACACATTAGTGCAATTAGCTATAGTAAAACTTACTGCATTAACACGTACCTACCTTGTTAGAATAAGAAATAGTATTATGGCTGTTCATAAGACTACATTTCATAGGTATCCACCTGACATTATGCATTATGTTACCGCGTACAATACATATTATATATGTATTGTACGCGGAAGTGCGGTGCCTTCAATAGCCAGCTTCTGGAAAAACTTCCAGGCTTCGAATCTTTCCCATTTTAAACATACAATACATTCCAGTATTATGAGTTCGCCTGGTTTCCTACAGTAGGGTAAATCCAACCCCTTTCAATAAAAGGTGACGTAATAAGTGTCAAATGTCTTTAAAATAAATCACCAAGGACCTTTGGAAATCAAAAAATGCCGCAGCTGTCTAGTTTTGGATTCAAAGTCGTTCTTGACTTCGGCTGTTTTTCGAAAACTATTGAGAAGAATCAATTTAGATGATTTACAGTAGATTTTGTTGTTAAAAATTGTGCCATTGTCCGTTTTTAGTTGAGTTTAGATATACCCTATTACATTTTTAGGCAATAAAGGTTTTTTATTTTATTTATACCTTTTTTTTGTTATTAGAATGGCAAAAATGAAAACATAAACATAGTCAAAACTACAACAAGCTATGGGTTAATTTCATGAATACGTGTATACATAAATTTAACCCAAAGCCTTTTTGAAATACAAAAATAATCACATAAAACAAGATAGGTATCAAAACGTAAAAAAAACACAAATTTTTAATCCAGTAAGACTTTTAGGTTTATTTTGAAACGTCAAATGATCCCTGTCCTAACACATCTGAGGGTGTGGATGGCTACATCAGTGGAAACAGAAAGGGTAATTAGAATACTCCAGGCTTCCGTTACATGTTGATGCCTGTTATCTCCAGAACTGCGTACATCGTATGACAAAGATTCCTCGTATCTCAAACGGGATTGTAATCTCGTAACTACGTGCAGCGTAATTACGTACCTCTGGGCTCAAGTGTCGCTTCCTGTAAAGTAACTCCGAGACACATAGTGCTCCGGGGTACTAAATCACATGTTATGCCTGTATCGCGAGGTACTTTACTATCTAGGAAGTAATTATAAAACATGACATCAGACAGTGGAGTCTATTCCAAAGCCGTTAATGCTAAACGAGCATGGTAGGAAGCTTTCTAAGTGAAAACTGTAGAACTTATCAAAATTAGGATACCAAGAATAAAGAAGAAAATGATACGCGTTGCTCTCTGTCTGTGTTTTTGCACCAGTATAATATTTGATTGTTTCAATGCAGAATGAATAGGTTCCTTTTACACAAGAGTATTCCATGTTAGGCCACATCGTCACTTGTTTTTCAAGTAAATATATAGATGAGATTAAGAAAAATAATAAAGAATAAAACATAGCCAGAACCCTAGGCAAGTGTTGCCCGCATTGAGATTAAGATTAAGAGATCGATCGAGATGCTTTGCATAGTTTTGATCTATGTGGTGTTTTGCAAAAAGCCTTGTATTTTTTAGTAAGCTGGTATTTAGTGGGTACATTACACAATCTTATTATACAAAATGGCTGTTGAAGTTTCTGCTCACCCAGAAAATAGTACACTTTACCAACAACTAACAATTTTAAAATCCTTGTGAGCAAGTGGAAAGGTTTCAAGTAAATTGTATAATTTTATAGCGCTGCTCTGGACCCGAGCTTCGGTGAGTTTATTGCAGTGGCCTGCGTCGTGAGCCGTGCCGGGGAAATGTGACATTGTTAGCTTTACAATTGGAGTTGGTTCCACCTGGATTCATGGAACTGAACTAGACAGTCTGGTGACTGCATTGACGATGATCTAATTAAATATTCAATCATGAGGTAATCTCAAATAAATGTTTACTAGAGAAGCTCACTAGTTATTGAAATGTGCATTAAATTATATACATATATATTTTTGTCTATACTATTAGACAGTAGTATCTGAAAACAAACGATTCATAGCAATAGTACTAAAACTAGTAGTTCGCCCCGAACTGAGATCTCGGGATGTCTGGTTTGTAACGGAGATTGTTTCTCAAATAGAACGTAATTAACAACCGATAAAAGTGTGCTTTCATTACACCTCTCTCACTTTACTTAAGCACTTTTTTTCTCGAACTCTCTTCACTCGCCTCGAACACTCGACATGACTGTTTGTCTGCAAGAACCCCTTCAATCTTGTGTAAAACGTGATGTAAGGTGGTCTCTGTTGAATTGCCTGATTGATAGGCATGCTGGTTGCTGTAGGAGAATTATCACCTGAGCGTTCGAGGCCCTCCCCGTTGCTTACATAATGTTACCATACAAACATGAAACAAAGATTGATGTCGTTTTGAAAAGTGCTCTCAAAACTATTGCCTTAGTTGTCGTGGTATAAAAATCTACCTTCCAGTCCACGGATGTCGTATAGAAGTAAACAAAACTTGTGTAAACGTAACTGTGAGCACCAATCTGTCTGCTTAGCGTGGTTATAATGGTACTGTAAGGTACGGACCTTACAGTTAAAGAGGAAGTTATTTCCACATTGTAGTGGACAATAATTAACTGTTGATATGGAATATGCATGAAAACACAAAAGTAATTCTAGGATTTTATCGACACCCTTCCCTATGGTATTGAGTGAATAACAATAGATAAATAGACCAGTTTTAACGAAATTTTAAATACCCTCTCTTATCTTACAAGACCTGATGATCATCCTTTGCCCCTGCATCTTAAAAACCACCCCTAATAAGGTCAAAAATAAACTTGAAATCGGTAGTCTCCACCCCTATTTCATATGATATTGTTTTAACACATATTCAAGACTTCAATCTTATTTACTCCTTTTGCAACTCGTAATGTAAATACAGGGGTATGCAAAACAAAATAACGTTTTTTGTGAAGACAACCCCTTTGAACAGTCCTACAATACATACTAAGCAATTTACCCCTTATCGCGCCTCTTTGTTACGAAAAACACCCCTAATCAAAAGTAAAATATATATTTTATCAATGTGCAGCCGATACTCTTTCAAATGACACACCACAAGCAAAAAATCTTCTCGTATCACTTAACACCTCTATTTATCAAAAACTACCCTAGTTTCAAAAAAATCCTCGTAACGATTGATGAGTATTAACATAATATCTGCATGGTTAAAATTTTGAATTGATCAGATCAGCCATTCAAAAGATATGGGCGAAAAATTGTATTTCTCTTCACGCCAATATCTCAAAAACTACCCCTTTTATCAAAAAAACCCCACGACAATCAAATTTTACTTACTTTATGTCTATTCAGTATAAATTTCATAAAAATCGGATAATCTGTTCGACAGTTATGCCGCCACAAACATTGCCACATACATACATACAGTGCCGGATTTCCCAAGTTAATTCAGAGATCTCATTCGCTACGCTCACAAGGCAGCATGGTAGCTCGGAAATGCCGGCGTAGTGCAGTTTGGTAGGTAGCTGGTAGGCAAGCAGTTCCGTGAGTGTGCCACGCCACGCGGAAGATGGACAGGGTTACCGGGCGTCCAGACACAATACGCACACCGACACAGTACCACTATTAGTAGTACATATTTAGATTGTAGTCATAGAATACAGGTTATAATTTACAAATATAGGGCAAGTATATAGATAATAATTAGCGGGGGCTATTTTCACGGGTATTCGGAGGATACAACTGATTAACGCAAAGATAATATAAGGCTACGCTAGAATTATGCAATATTTTAAAACGATATTGGCGGTGTGCGGTCTGTCTCTTACTGTCAAACCACTGACAGTTATTTCAAACGTGCTTAGCAAAGAGTATTAACGCCTCTTGTATAAAAGGAACCTATTCATGCTGGACTTAAATACTTACTCCAAGAATGTACTCGTGCGGAAAACTAGACGAGGGCAAGGAGTTCCATTCCTTACTAGTATTAGTGATAATGGTAAAACGATGAGTTCGGCACAATGGATCGTCTACAGGCTAGCACGGGACGCCGTGGCGGGCGCGGCTTTAACAATCAACCCCTTCAACTCGGCCCATGGATGTCGTAAAAGCAGATTAAAATATCTCACCAGAAGAAGAGCAGCAGCTTCCTATTGTGTATTATATACACCGTTACTGCGATCACCAATCTGCCTGCCAAACGTGGTCATTTTGGCAAAACTTTCCAGCTTTTGAGGAGGCACTGTCCACTTGACTGAGTGTGCCCACGGCTTGACACTAATGGGCTGTTAATGTGTTGATGTGAGGTAGTAGGCATTTTTTGTATTTTTGTTTTAGAAATTAGGAAATAAGTTTAAGATGTTATTAATACGAGAACGAGAATATGTAATTATTTCTGTATACAACTGACCGACAAACATTCTAAGCTTCATTCTAAGTCCGCAACCACCCGAAATCTGGAAATAAACACTAAAAAATTGTCCGAAATGAACCAACTGTTTGTTGAATTACTTTTATATGACACTAGCTGAAAGTAGCTGAAAGTATCCGTGCTTCGCTACGGTGAAATTATAAAAACTGAATGGATGTAGATACCTAGTATACATTCAGGGGTAAAGAACGACAGGGTTCCTAGCTTCTACACGGCCCGTCCAGGTATTCCTTTATGAGGTTTGGTCGCCGGGCCGTTTTGTACGGACATTGCAGGCTAGAATTACCTGATTGCTTTGGAAGTCCGTCGTAGGTCCCGGTCACCTACTGAAACTGGTAATGGTCTTCAAAAAGCCATGTGGCAGCTCGAAAAGTGTTTTGGATAACCAGGTAACTATGTTTTAACCACCTCTGTGGTCTAGTGGTCCGCCCACCGGTGTCAGACCGGTTGCACTCTTTCTGGGGATCGAACCCGGAACCTTTGGATCATATATCTATAAATTTCAAGTCGATTGTATCAAATAAAAAGATATCACCGTACAAAAAGATTTGCCCCATGTCACCCTATCAGAGGCAAAATATAAGAGTATTTTTTTTCATAGTAAGCATTTCAATGTTAGTCTATAATACACATACATATTGTCAATCGAATGAAACTAAGGATTTTTAATTTCATGACTTGCCCCATTTCACCCTTTAGAGGAATAGTAAAAAAACATGACACGTATTTCATTATTCTTTGAAACAAAAAAAAACACTAAAGCACTATTTTCACTTAATCCAATTATAAAAATTTTGGATGCATATTTTGCCCCATTTCACCTTTGAATAGTAAGATTTTCGGTTTATTTTTATAAGCATGTAGTTATAATCAACAAACGTAAACAGAATTTCTACTCGATCAGATCATATAAAAAGATTTTTCTATACAAAAATTATTGCCCCAATACACCTTCTAGCGGAAGTTTTTCTATTTTGATTAGCATTGCAGAATTATAAATACACTTTCAAATTTTCAACTCAATCGGATCATAAACAGTTTTTATCAAGTAAAATTTTTCTAATTTTTTTTTCTAAATAAGCATGTAAATTACAACACACAAAAGTTCTACTCGATTGGATCAAATAAAAAGATAATCTCCTTGCAAAAAGATTTGCCCCATGTCACCTATCAGAGGAAGAATCAAAGTTATTATATAAAAAAATATATTGAATTTGAAGACTTTTGTCCCATTTCACCCTTTATGAGAAATATTAAAAAAAACTATGATAAGTATCATAATAGTCTTTGAAACACAAATACATACAACATTTTAAATAAAGTTTAAATAAACTTTTAGAGGAAGAATCTAAAGGATTTTTTCCATAATTGGAAAAAAAAAATAGTTTTTTTTTTCATAATTTAAACGTGTAATACGTTTAAATTATGAAACTTACAAATTTTTTACTCAATCAGATCATAAATAAAGATATTGCTTACAAAATGTTTTGCCCCAATTCACCCTTAAGTAGTAAAGTAAAGTCTTCACCCTTCAGTAGTTTGATCTTCCAAAATATTTTTTCAAAATCATCAGTTAGTTATATAGACACACCTAAAAATTTCAACTCGATTAGATCAGATAAAAAGACATGTCCTCACAAAAGAATTACAACAAAAATACACTTTTCAATTTTCAAATCCAGTGGATAATAAGTAAAGATTTAGCATAAAAACTCTGTTACCCCATTTTATCTTTAAATGTATGATTTTTCGAAATAGTTTTTTTCGAATACGTATTTGAAACTATTTTTGTATACAATATTTCAACTTGATCGGATCAAATATAAAGTACATCTCCATACAAAAAGTTTTTCCCCGTTTCACCCTTGTAGAGGAAGAATCTTCAAGTTTTGAATATAATTAGCATTTAAAAGTTATTAGAAATACACATACAAATTTTCAACTCAATCGATTCATAAAACATACATACATATGATGAATACATAATAATCGATGCATACATACTGTTTTGCCCCATTTCACCCCTTAATAGTAAGATTTTTAGAAATATTTTTTTATAATACGTACAAAATTTCAACTCGATCGAATCAAATATAAAGATATCTCCATACAAAAAGTTTTGCCCCTCTTTACCCTTTTTGAGGAACAATCTCTAAGTTATTTTTTCATAATTTGCATCTCTAAGTAATTACAAATACACGTACTAAATTCAACTCAATCGGATCATAAATAAAGATTTTGCATACAAACTATTTCACCCCATTTCACCCCCTTAGGGGAGGAATTTCCTAAAATCCGTTCTTAGTGAGCACTTACATGTCACAATATGCACCCTGGCAAAATTTCAATTCCGTAGGTCCTACAGTTTCGGCTCTAGCGTGATGAATACCTACCTACCTACCTATAACGTCAGTGGTAAATCGATTTTATATAATAGAGAAGATAAAAGTAACACAACAAACAACAACAGCTCCAATTTGAAGCAACGCCTCAATCTCCTCTCCGGCAATCAATTGTACAAACTCGAGATTATGAGGCGTGACGATTTAACGAGAAGGGAAAACTTTATTTTATTTATTTACCATTTTTATTTATTCCTTTGTGTTTAATTGAGCGATCGAGTTCTGTATCGCGATTGGGTGCCTGTAATGGACTTTTGTTACAAACGGTATTGGAATTTAGTTTATTGTTTTCTCAGTTTTAAAACGTTCTGATTCCAATTTTGTATTGGATTGTTTTCCCAGTTTAAAAACGTTCTGATTCCTATTTTGTATTGGATTGTTTTCCCAATACAAAATTGGAATCAGAACGTTTTCAAACTAGGAAAACAATAAACTGAATTCTAATACCGTTTGTAACAAAAGTCCATTACAGGCACCCCAAGCAAACCTGCAAGTCTGCCAAGCGTGGAGATTACGGTTAAATCACCAGTCTTCTTTGAGAATAAAAATATTTACTAACGGTAAGTGCGCTAATATTGACAGTTCACGGAAAAAAGAACTGGTTTATTTAGAGTTTAGGTTTATTTTTGTTTTGCTTCAGCGATTTAATTGTAATTAATTATTTGCTATGGATCAATTGCCTTGGCGGTCGTGGCTTCATATTTTTAAATTGTTTATATCGGATAACCCGTTCGAGAGTAATGCCGTCACATGCCGACACTAACTTCCCACAGTGCCATCTAGCCCCAAACTAAACAAAGTTTGTAATATGAGTTACACACGTATCATGCATACATTCAGAGCCGGATTTCCTAATTTAACTCGGAGATCTCGTTCTTTTCACTCACTCGTTCAATTATTTCAGTATTTGCGCGTCTGAAAGACTGAGTGTGATGTGAATGCACGCAACGTGTACGTGAGGAATGTACGTGAGAGTGTGGACGCAACGTGTACGTGAGGTATGTACGTGAGAGTGTGGACGCAACGTGTACGTGAGGTATGTACGTGGACGCTACAAGTGTGTGTGGACGAAAAACAATTCAACAAAAATGGAATACAAAACATTCAAATACCAAATTCCACCTAACTGAACACCAATAAAACCCGCCAATTCATAAACCGCGTAATACTGTTTATTGCGAAACAAGTAAAAACGATAAATGTAAAGCGGAAGCTATAAACAATACACGCAATACATTCAGTGATAAAGTGCGCCCGATGCTCGTCAGAACCGACCTAAATCGGGCTATATTAAGCTAAATCGGGCTATATCGGGCTATATCGGGCAATACCGGCTTGAGAAATGTGAATGTGCCTTGTACCGAACATCTTTCCAGGTTTCGGTGAAATTGAATAAGGAACTGATATGGCCGCGTTGTGTACAGAGCTTTAGTATTGCAGTCGTGAGTGGGCTTTATACGAGATCTTTTCTTATCTGTGGTTTGTGTTCGATCGAATCTGGTGTTTAACGGTGGCCGTTACATTTTGGGCATAACATGGAAATGTGCATTCATATTGATTCAAACGCTTTGCTTTTATTACAGGACATTTATTTCACATAGCGCAATCTTGTCCTAAATTAAGCAAAGTTTGTCATATTACGGGACCTAGAATACAGATAGAATACTGATTTATATAGCTTTGTAAATACACAAAACAACACTCAAACGCTGAAGTAACATCAAAATTCAACACACAAGTGTTTTTCCTGGATTGATATTGAACCCACAACCTACAACGCAGAAGGCTAATAACTCACTAATGCGGATGCTTATTGTCGTTTGTTACATGTACACCGTCTACATGTACACCATGTACAGTACATGGTTACCTACTCATATTATCATTTTAGAAACGACGCCGAAATTAACACGAAGTAAAAGGCATTTACTAGTCCTATATGATGTCTAGCTGAAGTTATTTGTCAAAGTTAAAAGCCTCAAACGCCGCGTCATTAATTACAGCCCTTGAAAGGGTTCCAATTTATTCAGACACTTAGCGAGTAAGCCCCTTTTTACAGCATTTCAGATGATTATAGACTCACTCCAGACAAACTGAGTTGTGCCTGAGACATATTTAAGACTTCTTGTGACTTGTACTTCTATCTCTGTCGCTCTATTCTTAAGAGTAGTACAGCCTTGTGAAAGGGCTCGTCCGGGGAATGACTACACCATTACGGCGCCATGCAGCCGTTCGAAGGATATGCTTCCGGTGAAATTACGAGCACGCGAGGCTTAACACGTTAATGCCTCATCTGACGGGCGCATTGCAGCATTGCAGTGCCGCGTAGGTCATGTTCTTAGTGGATGTGACCTCCGCAGTAGGACTTTGCTCTAGCCTATTGCCTATGCACCTAACATCAGGGTGGGCTGCTCACTTGTTCCGTATACAAATTCCATAAAAAACTTTACCGTTTGCTTCATATAGAATAAAATAATGATTCGCATAATGACACATTTAGGCGGTCAAATGCACAATGACACATAGTGTCTACGCATAATGACATTAGCGAGTTGTTACATAAGCTCATACGTGAAATGACAGATCGCTTTCATTTGAACTAAGAGCAAAGAGTCAAGGATAAATAATTTCGGAGATGTGGCCGTTTAAAGTTTGACAGATATCATATAAAACGTAGACCAATAGCTTTCATTTGAAACACGAACAGAGAGTGTAGGTCAAATAGATTCAGAGATGTGATCATTTGAAAATTGCCAGCTGTACTTTAAATGCCCATATCTCGGAAGCTTCTCATGCTCGCATTCTAGTTCCAAAAAATAAAAGGTATGATCGATAAATGCATTTGATAAGCCTGAACTGTCCTAATGACATCTGTCATCTGAAATGAAAATCTAACGATATAATAATATAATTATATAATACGGACTAACGAAGTCGTTCGGCGGAAATCTAGTGTTACCTTGTGTGGCTTTATTTGTGTGGGTCAATTTGCATGTCAGTTGAAATGCGTGTAAGTCAATATGCGTGTAAATAAATATGCATGTGAGTCAATATACGTGTACGTCAATATACGTGAACAATATCTGTCATTATGCGAGTAATCCGATGAAAATAATCATAAAAGTTCTACTTGACACTGTCTCGCGCTCGGGCGGAACATGGCAAATCGTTTGGCGCCGGACTTCGGCAGCAGTGTGCTCGCTAGATAAGTGGATCGTCAAAGGTCCAACTACCGGTGTTGTGATCAGCTGTAACCGCTAGCTAAAGCTAGCGATCCGAAAAGCTGGGACACTTCTCTACCTCACTACAACGCTATTCGTCAAATCAAAGAAACTTACGTACAGGAGTAAGTGGCGTCATAAATGATGTATCGATAATGCATTTAACTTACAATAAGTTACAATTATTTAAGGCTATAACTACTAGCGCCCGTTCTGAAGTGAAACTCTTCCACTTGGCGGCCACCTGAGGAGTAATATATAATAGTGACGCCACGCCACGCCACGCCACGCCGCGCCACGCGACATGTCCCTACCAGCTACGGTACAAGCCAGGCCCGTAGCACGGGAACCTTATACATTCCATACCAATGTCACAATAAATTACAGATCTTTACGTTGACTCGCCATGCAACGCGATCACTCTACATTTTATTGTTCAATTTTGAACTTTATTGCTCACGATTTATGTTCCAATTTGGATTGATTGCAAACGTAATACCGTATTTTACTTTTTTATTCGTAAATTTTTAGTGTAGTGGTGTTACTTTGATATATGCAGACTAGTGATTTGCGTGCTCTGCTTGTATTTGCATTTACAATGTTAGCATTTAGCTCGCTTCTGAGTTGACAGTTTGAACCACTTGATTTATGTGACGTTTATTTGGGACTGCGATTTTGTTGGCATTTTCCTAGCAGTATTTTAGACTCATTTTCGCTCTGTTAAGCGCAAACATGCGTTCGTTAACTGGAGACCCTGAGAAAAATTAATGCTTTCTTTTTTCTCTCACAGTTTAATCTTTTCAAGATCAATAATTATAAGATCAAATGGACTTTAAAAACAAGTAAATATAACTTTCTAGAAAAAAATAAATTAAGTAATAATTTTAATTGCCACAAATATAATTTAAACAAATTAACATAAGCAACTGGTATATATAGGTAGTATATGTATAAGTAGTAAAATAGACAATGAACCATTGGATTATCTATAAAATTTATATTTTATGGATTACCACCAAATGGTGGCAATTCATAATCCACGTGGCCAGAATACTGGCGGCGGCATTACCACGTTGGATGGCAATAGTCACCCGGTTTGTAAAATACAGTCCAGCATTCTGGACACATGTAAACCCTTTTCATATTATGTGCCCTTGGTCCCGAAGATATAATGTACAAAGGTATCAGAATTTGAGAATCAGATTACCTTAGGACCGTTACAAACGGCCTTTAGGTAACTCAACTGTTCCAGACCAGTACTAGACGGAAGCGTGCCCAAGACACTGGCTGCATTGCCACGCTGAATAACTATGCTAATTCGCTGGCCTAAATAAGAGCCAGCCCTTGGGTCACGTGTCGCCTCATTCAAATGCCCCGCAAGATTTTTCAAAACCCGGGGGCCACCGGCTCCAAACGGACCCAAGGTCTCCACCCCAAAAGGCTCAAATAGGTTTTTTTTTTATTGTACGGGTAAGCACTTGGCCTTCATCTCACGTTACACAAGTTGAGATAAGGCCGAAGGTGGAGGCGCACTTCACCCGGAATCCTCAAACTGAGGAACTGGCTATCTTACCTCTAAATTCTGGAACACAACAATTTCAGAATTGTTAGTATGGCGACAGAATTAGATAAGATAGTGGTAGCAAGCCAGGCGGACTTAAACAAAGTCCTACCACCAAGCACAATATATTGTACTCCCCAAGGGGATCGTACCCGGGACATCTGGATCTGAAATCGGTGGGTTGAACCACAAGACCACAGAGGCGGTAAGCTCTGTCGAGACCACTATACCACACCACCAAATAACCACTTTTTGTTGGCTCTAGGAAAAAAGTATTCAGGAGTAGCTGTTTTAGATCAGATAAACGTATGTTAAAATACGTGAAATATGTGTCCTATCGCTCAGATTAAAATACTTATTTAGGGGGGAGTGAATTATGAAACAACCATTAAGCATGGGAATTAAATAATAAGTCATATTTGTTTCTTTGGAATATAGTAGTACAATATCAACCTGAAATCTGTTTTTTTTGGAGTGGCTACACGTCGGCAGTGGCTCGTCTGCTTAACAGCAAGACTATATATTTAGTAAGAATGCTTCGTGTAGAGGCGAAACACGAGTCGATTTCAATATATTTATTCTGTTAATAGTGAACAATGAATCTCCGCAAAATAACGCCTGAATCAATTAGCTACATAGAAGTTCTGTTATCTATTACTAATATACGAGTAAAATGCTGACTGACTGACATACAACGCACAGCCTATACGGCTAATCTTAGGGATTTTAAATTTGGAGGGTATGTTTATCTTGATGCAAAAATGAGTGCCCTGAGGGGTTCAAAAGGGGTTGAAAGTTTTAATTAAAAGTATGCCTGCTCTGAAACCGTGCATAATAAATGGTCAAAATTATCAATAAAGATCAAATGAAATAGATAAGAACTTAATTCATGGTTTTTGATTTTTTCATAATAAAAGAGCATAAGAAATTATTTATATATATATTAAACATTTTATAAGAAAAAAAACAAAATGCATTGTTATTCAACAGAAAATATGCAATGCACACGTTGGTTTCCATTATAAACTGGTGTATTTTAAGTGCTCTTTATGCAATGGTTGATTGTCAAAACTACCAAGGTCTGATGATGGAGTGGAATCAATGTAGAGGGGTTTTTTCATCAAATAACAAAGTAAAAGTCCAAAGTCAAATATATTTATTCAGTAAGATTTTTTAAGATCACTTTGAACAATATTTTGAGCAGCATGAAATTAAGAAGGTAGGTAGGTATTTAAAAATAAATGAAACACATAACGGTAACAGGTGTGTGTGTGCTACAGTAGCAAAAAAGTCTCGGCTCAGCATTAATGCCCGCTGTACACAGAGGACGCTGTTTTTCAGCCTGGACTCAAAACGGTCCTAAGAACCTGTGAGAACTTAAAATTGTGCTATGGAAATAAAATGATCTTAGTTTTATTCTGATTATTTATAAATTACATACATAAGCATATTACATAATTAAATGCTAAAGTTATACATTTGATAAATAAAAAATATAATATTAAACATACTGAAATATAAGAAAAATTCATGGCGAACAATAATAAAAAGATGTAATATATGTATTCAAATAAAAATAATGCTATTCACATTTATTATTTTGTAATGTCGAATTTCTAGGATAGATTTAAGGCACAAATAAATATTCTCAAGCATGTCGTTTCAATTATAATAAGTAGAATAAATAACATAGGCAAAACATTAGAATATATATTAAGTAGGTACGGTTGTAGCATAAATTAGATAACCGCTCTCCTTAAGGTATTGCTCTGTACGACGGACCTAAACCGATGGCTATGTCGTAGCCGCTCTCCTTACGGTAACGCTCCGCGCACTGGACCATTCCAATTTGGACTAGAGTCAAATAGTATATAAGTAGTACAGTTTCTAAATAAATATTAGGCTTGCGCCTTCAGCGCCTGCCAGGTCCGCGCAAAGCTGCCGCCCAGGTTCAGAACCAGGTCAGCATATTGTCCTTTCATAAAAAAAAAAAAAAACAGTTTTTACAGTAATTCATTCGTTGTTTGGATTTTATTATGGCAGCATCCACAATTTAATCATAAAATGGACAAATATCGATTATAATAGTAAGATTTATGCCATTTATATAAATATATGCTTATTTAGGGTTAGTATTATTTTTGGCTAAATCTATATTACAAAATAAGGTATAAACTAACAAGTAAAAGGGGCATTGGTACCAACCAACCCAGACTTCTGCTGGTCTATGATAATACATTTAATACGTTTTTTAAATGTATATTTAGATTTTAGAAGACGCAAGGGAGGATGAATATTGTTCCAGCATTTGGTTGCTTGGCAAAACTACCCCGGAACGCAACAGTTTTATACTTAGAGTAGTGCAGCAAATTTCTGTTTGATCTTGTACTATACTGACTCCGAGACTGGTCAAGTTTGGAAAATAGGTATTCCGGGGATCCAGTAGTCACAACGCCATGAACTATCACAGCCATGTGAAGGGCCCGCCGCGAGACCATGTTAAGCGTGGAAGAGCTATTCTATCATATATCATATCATATAAGAGCTATCTTATAACAAAACCTACAGTAGGCATTTTGTATCCTTTGGATGAGACGGCTTGTTTTTGACGTGAGACGTGGACCATACACCAGATCTCCATAATTGAGCCGCGACAGAATCAGAGATTCACAAACTTTGAGTCGCACCTCCACCTTAAGATACTTCCTAACCTTGTATAATAACTTCAATCTGAAGAAACAGGTCTTAACCAAGTTCAATATGTGACTTTCGAAACGCAAAGAACTATCAAACATAATACCGAGGTTTCTGGCCTCATGAACCTGCTCGACATTCTGTCCCAGTATGTTTAAATTGAGAGTGCAATTCATAATGTTTTCAATTTGGTTTTTTGAACCTAATACTAAAAATATAGACTTGGTGGACTTCAACACTAGAGCATTATTTATTATTATGTGACCAGATAGCTATACATCCAAGATCATCATTAAGCTTTATTATTTCACTGTGAGCATCAGAGGGGCGCAAAGGAAGGTACAATTGCACATCATCAGCTTTATGCTAATGATGTGTAATTGCGATACTTACAATGATTTATACCACAAAAAATATTTGTTGTGGTGTAAATCATTGTAAGTATCACTATCCTCTTCTATTTATAATTTAATTAAATTATAAAAAAAATATAAAAAAAATTAAATTATAAATAGAAGAGGACCCAAGATCGATCCCTGCGGTACACCTCGGTTTACAGCCTTTTGTGAAGATTAGAACCATTTTTTCTCGTTATCTGGACAAATTGAGAACGAGTACTTAAATAGCTATTGAACCATTTTAGAGCAAATACATTTGCCCCATAATATGAAAGTTTTGATAATAGAAATCGAGCAGCACCAGAAGCGATCCCAGACCCTGGTCCTGATTAACAAGAATGTTGTCAACCACGTCCATTAGTGCTGTATTGGTGCCCCTACCCTTGCGGAAGCCTGACTGCACATCTGGAAATATGTTTAATTTTTCTACATATTTACATACTAAGCTGGTTATACACAACCTTTTCTAGTACCTTAGACAGTACGGGAAGAACACTAAAGGGCCTAATTTTATTAATAAAAGTTGGGTTAGGTATTTGTGGAATTGGATTCACAGAGGCTATTTTCCACAAACTAGGGAAATATAAGGTAAGGATTGATTTGTTAATCATGGCAGTTATTTATGGCAGTGTGTGGTAGGGTGAGCAATATCATATCCATAGAAAGCCCATCAACATCAGAGGCATTTGTTTTAATAGACAAAAGTATTTTAGCAATTTCCTGCTCATTAACCGTAAAAAATCCTTAAAAACTGTAAGGTTTGGTCATAAACAACACGCTTGGCAGACATATTGGTGTGCACAATTAAAGTATTGTTACTATACAAGAAAAAAGCTGTTGCTTTTTTTTTTAAGGTTGAGTTGACGACATCCGTGGCCTGAAGCTTTACGGATTTCGTAAAGTCAATTACATTATTAAGGGTAGATTTTTAAGTCACGACTATTGTGGCAACCGTTTTGAGAGCACTTTTCAAATCGACATTAACCTGTCTCATTTAAGTAAGGAGTGACTTATTCACTTACTATTTAATACTCACTTTCTATGACGTACAGTCGGTGGTTTAGTGCTTTGTTCTCATTCTGGATTTGCATTCAATAAGAGTTAGCAACAATAGAGTGTCTCGGATACTCAGGTGAATGAAGAAAGATTTAGAAAATAAGTGCTCAAGTAAGGTTAAAAGTAAAAAAAAAAAATATCATAAAAAATCTTAATGAATAAAGAAATTTTGACTTTGACTCAGGTAAGTAAGGTGTAATTAAATCACACTTTGGTCGTTTGTTACTAAAGTTCTATTTGAGAAATAATCTAAAAATAAATTAAATACCTAACACAAACCAGACATCACGAGATCTCAGTTCGGGGCGAACTACTAGTAGTTTTTTATGGGCATTTTACAAACGAATTTTCAAACATATCATGAAGCGAACTTTGAATATTATATATACAGATGGTACGGAACCCTTCGTGCGTGAGTCCGACTCGCACTTGACCGGTTTTGATAAGAATTTCTGTGTATCAAGTAGACAAATAACATTAGTAAGCGTCGTTAATACAGTCACGTCAACAGCCTATTTATTTAGTGGTTAATTAGATATTGGAAAGAGCCTCCTCCAGAAACGGTAAGATTTTGCCATAACCACCACGCTTGTCAGGCGGATTGCTGATCACAGTAAAGGTCAGTAACATACAGCAGGAAGCTGCTGCATCTTCTGCTAAGATCCCTTAATACAATCTTAAAATATTTATTATTACCTAATTAAATTAACGATGTACAAAGGAATCAGTCAGATTACCTAAGGACCATTACAAACGGCCTATAGGTAACTCAACTGTTCCAGACCAGTACCAGACGGAAGCGTGACCAAGACACTGGCTGCATTGCCACGCTGAATAGCAATGCTAATTCGCTGGCCTAAATAAGAGCCAGCCCTTGGGTCAAGTGTCGTCTCAATCAAAAGCCCCGCAAGATTTTTGAAAACCCGGAGGGCACCGGCTCCCCACGGACCCAAGGTCTCCACCCCAAAAGGCTCAAATAGGTAAACTCTGTCGAGACCACTATATTTTTGCGCCTTTTGTGATCCTCGGCCGAATCAGTCGCCGCACCAGCCCTAACTGATGTCCCAGGCAGATAAGATGGCGCTAGGGTGTCGACGCAGGTAGCGTCCCACACCAAAGGCCTACCCATTTCCCAAGGGACAAGAGTCATACCGTCGGGCCGCTTACTATCATAACATAACAGACCATTCGGTTCAAGAACGGCTGGAACATTAACATTGGTAAAAGCTCGACGGATAATGTCATTAAGAATTGCGTGGCGCAAAATCTTGCCGGCAGACCTGGTGCACGAAAGTCCGTGAAAATCAAATTGATCTACGGCCGCACCGCACCGGCACTGGTGTGAGGCGCAGCATCTTGCACCCAACCGAAGACAAGTGGCAATACGGAAAGTTACAGGATCCATAAGTGTACCGGTATTGTAAGATGGATGTGCTTGCAGCCAAAGACCTGGTTCCCATTTTGAAACTGCTAAGAGACGAGCACGATCTGTGGAGGTTGAGCACGTATGTAATAGATAATTCCGTGTCAACTCGCACAGAGGCCCGTCCCACTGCCGTTGTGCCGAAAGGTGTTTTGGGGGATCGGTATTAGGACAAGCACTATGCCAAGCATTTCGAGCCTCGTCAAGATAAGAAATTTGGAGTATATTGCCAGGAACAGCCGAAATTGATGGTGTTAGAATTTTCTCAACCAAAGAATGTGTACTATAGACGGAAGACAAAAACGCTGGCAAAGCATCTCTAAAAATTTTTGCGTATACCCGCCCAATCGAACAGGCAATGAGGCCTGCGACCATGCTCTGTCATCCGACTCAATATTCAAAACCGTGGAAAGGGTGTTCTTTATTATGTTGTCTAAGCCTTCCACCAGCTCACTGTGTTTCCACAGTTGACAACATCGCAAAGTATAAGTAAATTTTGGGACAAAAAGACAAAATTTTATAATATGTGAGTTAATTTTTGTAAGTCTGTCCGAAACCTTCATAAAATTTTGAATTTTGTCGTCGACGAAACCCGGAAAAGATTCATCAAGAATTGGTGAACCTAGTAGATGGAGTGAACTCTTATCTACAATAGTAATATTGGAAGCCAAAGTCTCAAACTTTTGAATAATTGATTTTCTATCCAAACATGTATCTGAAATGTATATTTCACATTTCGAAAAATTTAGCTCTAAGCCAATCTGCCGAAATTCATCTATAATAATTTTTAGATCGCCAAATACTGAGTCCACATCGCCACCTAAGGTTCCGACATCGAGATACCAAACATTCAATTTAGATTTCAGGCGTTGAATAATTGGGTGAATGGCAAGGCTAAAAATGGCCGGGCCAAGAGGGTCACCTTGCTGACAGTCAACTGCAGACGAAATAGTTTGGTTCTTGTAAATTAATTTCAATGGCGAACCATAACATTGAAAAAGTAAAGGATACTTTTTGGGAACTTTGGATTTGATTTGATTTAGCAAGGCGCCTCTGTCAACCGAATTAAAAGCATTTTTGATATCTTCTTTTAGAATAATTACCTAATTACCTAAGCAGTTTGTTAACATTGAAAAGCCACCATTTAGCTATCAACTGGTATAGCAACTTCGAGCCACGCGTTCTTGTCGTATCTTTATATACAATTTGAATTTATTTTAGCTCTCTAAAGAAGATTATATGTTTTAGAATCGTACACAGTATCCTAAGAATGAATGATTTACTTTTCCTAAGCGATACCTAGATGTATGATGTTTATTTTCGTTTCTAGTATTAACACTGTAAGTAAAAAATAAAAAAATAAGTGATGTATTTTACTTAAATCATCAATGTATCTGTGAGCGTGCATTAGATTTTCATAAATGTATTGGAGGAGCTGACTGCAAGAATACCAATCTCTTTAAACAGATGTCAATAAACCACTACCTACATAGATAGGTAGTTACCTCATTTGTGGACAAATTTCTCGAGTCTCGGTCTCTAAAATACAAGTTGCTAACTTAGTTTCGAGGCCCGCTCTGATGTTTAGTACAACTAATGTTCCCTAAAATGTACCCATTACCTACTTTATAAATATGGCTGTGTTTTTGAGCAACGAACGTTATTATATTAATATTTTTAGGTATTACATATATGAGCTCTGATACTGAGGCTGGATAGCTTTTTTTCATTGAATCATTATTTTTATTGCAGATACTTTTAGTGAGAATAAACTCTTATACTTTCAATAGGTCCCTTCCTACACACACGATTTCAAGATTTAAGTTTTCTATCTGCTTAAAAATATCATATACACAAAACCAATAAATAAGAACACACAAATAGTTTTTTTTCTATTTAGCCGCTAATACATGGATTAGTGTGTGTGTGTTTATGGAGTCGACATACGCAGCGCAATTATGTTCACTGTTGGACAACGCCACATCAATTCGGATGATTTTTGCCCTAATCACCACGTTTGGCAGAGGGATCGGTGATCGCACTAATTCTTCAATCTGGTGTGATCAGTATTCGGCTCTTACGACATTCGCCGGCTCAGATGGAGTGGCTGCTCTCGACCTCCTCGGCGTTGGTTGCAGACCCGTTATACATACTAATATTAAAATATCTCTTTCACAAGTGTATATAATGTTATTTACAAGCCTCATAGCTCAGTTGGTAGTAACTCTGCCTTCTGCGCTGTAGGTTGTGGGTTCGAATCCCACCCAGGACAAACATTTGTGTAATTAATATAGATGGTTGTTCTTATGATGATGATGGTGCTTCGTTTGGGTGTTGTATAGTATGATAAGTATGTATTTACAAAAAAAAAAAAAATTATTCTATCAGTTATCTAGTTTTTATATAAAAAACTATGCTTAGTTTGGCACTGGATGGCGTTGTGTGAAATAAATGTCCTGTTATATTGATTATTTATTCTTTTCCATTATTGCGACTGAACTGCTGACCAAATCTTGATGAAAGTTGTTATGGATATAATGTACGCCATGAGAAAACATAGTCTACTTTTATCTGAGCAGCTCGATGGCACAACTGCGGGCTATAACTACTAAATAAATAAATCAAAGGCTATGAAGAAAAACGTGCACTGCAACCTCTTGTACTAGTTCGTGTTCAGATAACTAAATCTATTGCAATAGGAGTAAAGTTCGTTTTACATTGCAGTTTATCTAAAGTCTCATCCGGTCAGCACTAATAATTCACAGCGGTTCTATTAGGGCGGTAAGCGGCGTTTTGTACACCGGTACTGCCAACTTAATGAATGGATTCGGATAGTTCACATAAAATGGAATTTAATGTGCTATTTTCATGTTGAGTTTATCCAGTAATGCTCTGTAATATCATTCGCATAATGATATCACTTCTAATGTTGCGATATGACTGGACATTGGTTATCAAATTATCGAATCCGTTTTTTGTATGTATAGTTTTTGCACATCGCTATTGTGTGATAAACGGTGACAAGTTGCCGTCACTAAGGTCTGAGGGTGGGTCGGATCCAACCTCAGCCTGTTTCTACATTCAATAAATAAATTCAGAGTACAAGTGACTCGAGGTAGGTGTTTCAAGAAAACCTGAATAAAAGCCTAAAGATTACCTAAAAAAATATATCAAAATCCACTGAACAATTTTTTTTTTTTTATTTGAATAGCTCAACGTTTGACAACCTGTTCACTCAAAAAATGTGTCAAAATGTGACGGTGATATATCATTCACAATTGATGTAGATAGTTACTGTTTAACTTACTGCAAATGTGATTAGATTCATAAAAAAATGACACTTTTTGCGAAGGAATTTTTGCATATTAAGAACCTTTTACCCCTGGAGCGTATTTAACATCTAAATATAATAGTGAATGGAAAAAAATCTCAGCCCGCCCGAGGCGAAGCGTCTAATGATATCTGGCATCAACGTAACATAAAAAATAACTACACGTAGTAACGAACGACAAGTACACGGAACACCACTCACCAGTAACCTTGGGAGATGCGGTACACGCGAGCTGCGAGCCGCGAAAACATGTTCGTATGTCTGTTCAACGGTTTAGTACACTTTAACATCTCCATTTAAATAAGTACTCAAACAGACAGAATCAGTGTAACCTCTTAATCTTTTCAGCCCTTACTGGCCTCTGATAGACTCACGGCTCCTCCCCTTCGAGAGTTAACCATAACTTTATGAGTATACACCTACTGCAGCCGAATTACGTTGTGTGGGACTAAGGAATAAACTCCACTAAACAGAAAAACTTAACTTTGTCGTCTAGTTTGTGCCTCCAAGCATTCTCAGCTTAGGTTTAGCTGTCAATTATCAGAGTTGTATTCATGTAGAATTACTGGTTTCAGAATACCAATATTTCCACGCAGTGTCAATGCCCTATTCAATATTCTCAACATACCCGTATAAGTACCGAGGACGTGAACACACGACGCATTCATAAGATTGATGGCTCCTTTCACCTGTAATGTGATCGACCTGTCATGTGCTCCTAATTATGCCAGAGAGAGGCTCGGGGTTTATTGACTTGAATATCATGTGAAAGTAATCGGAAGCTTATGATGTTTTGTGTGATGTTGTGTGAGTATTCAAATGAATACACAGGTAATCTTTTTCCTAATGAATATGCTACTGGACTTTGGCTCTTGGTTTTACTAAATATGAATTGGATCTCAATTCAAACGTTAATTATTTGTTATCTTTGAATTTAATTGTATTAAATTTAAAAAAAAAAACAAATATTGTTCTTAAAACACTTTCAAACTATGCATGCTTACATAATTAAAAAAAATATTTCGTCGTCTCATGACCAGACCTTTCTTTTATTTTATTGTTTTTCATGTCATATATCGTTACATGACTTTACAAGACATTCGTTTCACACAGCGCCATCTAGCTCCAAACTAAACATTTGTAAGATGGGAACTAGATTTACGGATAGAATACATAGATATTTTTTTTTGTATCATATCATACAATCACACAACACACAACAACATTCCATTGGTGCCCACAGCTGGACAAAACCTATTTTTTGTACGACGGGGAAGCGCTTGGCTTTCATCTCACCTAGCTACAAGTTAAGATAAGGCCGAAGGTGGAGGCGCACTTCACCCGGAATCCTCAACTAACTGAGGAACTGACTATCTTACCTCTAAATGTCGGATCGCAATATGTTTAGAATTGTTATTATGGCGACAGAATTCGATAAGATGGTGGTAGCTAGCCAGGCGGACTTCAATAAATTCCCATTAGCACACCGGACACCGGTGAACGAACCACTAAACCACAGAGGTGGTTACGATTGGAACAGACTATTTTTAACATCATGTTAACGAGCAATCGTTCGGAGAAGCATGTTGTTAGCTTGTTCCGCATACAACACACTTACCATATTACAAAAATAAAAATAAAAACATATCACAATAAATCAAAATTTATTAACCTTTTTATGTAGCATTGAAAATGTTATTTAACTTACTAAAAAATCACATTCCTGTCTCGGCTACGGCCCAGCCATTGAATTCTGTAGGCCTTCGACAGATCGCGCTTTATTCCGGTAAATACGGCCCATACATCGCGCTCCGTGATGCGTGAGGCACCTCTACACGTATTTATTTGAGAGGGTTGTATTTCAGGCATTTATCAATGGTAGAAAGTACTTTGTACGAACGAAACAAAAGATCGAGAAAGCTGTAGTTACGTGTATAAAGGTAATAATATAAAACTTTCTACTGCTGACATTCTGTTTGCATTATTTTTCTTTCAAAACATTATAATCATGCTCATTTCTCAATGTTTTGGTTCTTTAATATGAATGGTTCATGACACTGAACTTCGTTACGTGGAGGTTTCAGGACCTTTCACCTCAATTACAGCTTTTTCCAGAAGCGCCTGGGATTTAACTGACATACAAATTATTAAACAAAACTATCACAAAATTCATTGACTTGTAAAACATATGACTTTATAAGCTGCTCAGCTCCCGGTGCAATTTGTCACTGCAGTTATTAATACTAATCTCTTAACACTACCACCCATTAATTACTATACACATTAATCTAACACGGCGGCTATAAATTAATTAGCTGATTCTAGCACGTAACTAAATCGGTTTAGTCTGGTTAATTAAATACCGGTTTAGAAGTGAAAAGGATTTTTTACTACAAAATCTTAATGACCGAGGTATTCATAGCGTGTGAATTTCATAGTAGAGGCTCTACAAAATACCGTAGACGCTACGCTAGACCGCCGAGACGTAGACGCTCTACGATGTTTTGTAATGTTCAACGAAGAGTTATTTAACATTTTATCTTTGATCTTTGGGTACCATCTTTGTACCATCTTTGTGATATTTTTTATTGTTTGAAGACGATAATTATGTATGTGAAAATAATGGAAACTACGCGACGTTTATAAGCAATTGTCTAATAATAATAACGTTTTAAAAATTAAAAAGAAAACCGACTTCAATGAAGAATATGATACAATTTCGTATACCTGGATGACGTATGTATATTTTCCAATTGTTTTGATGACAGACAGACAGACGTGTGATCCTATAAGGGGTCCGCTTTTTCTTTACTTTTGAGGTAATACACTCTAAAAATTCCCAAATTGTTTCAAGTGTGCCTATAATATTTGAAGAGTTCCCTCGATTTCTCTAGGATTTCATCATCAGATCCTGACCTGGTGCCATCGTCATCATCGGTATCGGGTATACATCACCACCTGTGAAGTACTTTCAATCAAAAAAATAATTTTCCAAATCGGTCCAGGGGTCTTCGAATAATCGGTCAACGTCCTAACATAAAAAAAAGATTCCTACGAATTAAGAACTTCCTCTTTTTTTTTTAAAGTCGATTAATAATAAAACTTTCTAACCGCTTCTGCGGTGTAGTGGTTCGGTTGGCGGTAGGATTTTGTTTAAATCCGGGCTATCTACCACCATCTTACCAAATTCTGTCGCCAAAACGATAATTCTTTAAACTTGTTGTATTCCGGCATCAAGAGGTTCCACAGTTTGCTGAGGATTATAACTTGAAAATCAGGTACAAAGAAGTCAAAGCACATCCCCATCGTTCAAAATAATATATGAAAATAAACATTTAAAAATCTTACTGAAATAACATTATTTGATTTTGATATTGATTTTGTGTATTGTAAAGATTGTATGAAGTCCAAGCAGCTAGCGGCTTTAGCGGCAGCCGACAACTTCGTACGAGCTTCGTTTTGTTTTGTATCTCTCTCCTTCATCAACCTATGTATAGGCACAGGTAAGGAAATAACATATAGATATGTAAAATTTTAAATGTTCGTCGAGTATATAAATGCTTTTTAATGTTAATGTTGTATCTCTTCCCAAATAGCCCACGTTCATGTTAATACCTCTAATTCTAGCAAGGTACCCACGAAACCTATATGGTAAGGCTTCGCAGCGTACACACAGGCATAGACTCGATAGCTGTACTCGGTTCTCATCAACTCTTGGTCGTGTGTTCAGTGGAGCGGGGGAGCGATTCAGACCCGCGACGCACACCGCTCTGTTGTCAACGTATCAGTACCTGTAACAAAGCAAACATTATTTGTAGTTACCGTATTGTTTTGATTGCCTATCGAAGTTTCCAATCGATAGGACTTAAATACCTTCATCTTGTAAATTAAAGTCACTATTTATCATAGAACAAATCAGATTTATTAGAAGAAACCATTTAATTATATCAGAGATTAATCAAGTGTGGAGATAACGACATCCTTGATTTCGTTACTTTTTGCATTTCTTAGGATTCAAAATTCACACTTAAAAGTAACCTAATCAAAGTTTACTCAACTGAATTATTATAGTTTTACCCTCCTGACAAAGTCCGGTGCAATTTTTTTTTTTATTTATTGTACGACAAGGAAGTGCTTGGCCTTAATCTCACCTGGTAACACTTTAGATAAGGCCGAAGGTGTAGGCGCACTTCACCCGGAATCCTCAACAAACTGAGGAACTGACTATCTTACCTCTAAATGCCGGATCGCAATATGTTTAGAATTGTTATTATGGCGACAGAATTCTATAAGATGATGATAGCTAGCCTGGCAGACATAAACAATGTCCTTCCACCAATCAAAGCAAATACAATATTCTACTCCCTCTTGAGATCGAACCCGGGTGGTCTGGATCTAAAATCGGTGAATTGAACCACTAGACCACAGAGGCGGTTAACTTTCACTGTGTTTTTCGGTACGCGGTATTGCCAGTGCCTTGAATAGGCAGCATCTGGGTACCCAGGTAATACCTAGAAAAGCCTTGAGGGCAAGAGTTGACTAATTTCAAATGTAGACTTTCAAACTAATTTTTTTTTCATAAAAACATAATTTCTCGTAACGTGATAGAAAAAGATATGAGGATTATTGATTATGAGCATTTATCACAATTGCACGTTTTGAGAATCCAAATGGGACTATTTGTATTCTCAAACAATGGTCGAACATTCTACGCATGGAGTCTTAGCTAGCTTAGAAAAACACATAGATATTATAAAATAAATGCTACTTACCTACTTCAAGTAGATACTTCAAATGAAGTATTTTTTACAATCAAATACATCATTATAATTTTAAAAATAGACAGTCAGCAGTAAGGCAAAACTTATTTGTAAAGTCATGAATAAATTCTAATTACTTGACCGAATATACTAAACATAATTATTGGCTAAAACGTAAACACGTAGAAAATTACAATTAAATTAGGGTACGGAACACTTTGCGTGCGTTAATCTTTCGCGGCTGGCTACTCCGCGCCGTAAGCCCGGCTCAGCCTCTCACAGCGGCTTATAAGCCTTCGCGGACTTTATGACATGTTTCTTTTGGTTAAACGATTATATCTTGATCCAGATTATTATTTGTTCTTGCGAGAACGGAAAATTCAGGAAAAGAAACGAAAAAGGAACATTTTTATCAATTAAGATATGAAAGCGACGTCCTGTTCAATGTAACAAGTACTTACTCTGCCTCACTGACAGGTTCCTGATATTGAAGACTACTCACATTTTATTATCTTGAGTATTTCGGTTGAACTAAATAAGTCAACCTCTCGGAGCAAAGCTGGAAATATTCAGTAATATTTCTATGGAAGTTCACAAAAAGCTTGAATACGAATTGTTTGACTCAATTTTATTAGCAGTTTTACAGATTTACAGCTAAGGTCATATATTTTTGCCAAAACATGTCATGTTCACGCATAAAAAACAAGCAAAATATTTTACTTCCACGCAGAAGCCCTTTTACTTGTATTCCATTTTATGATTACTCACAAAACAAAGAAAGATATTCGATATCGATAGACATTGACCTCCTGTGTCCTGTCCCTTTCATACAAAAACTACTTGAGCACCTTATTTGACCAGTTTTTCTTGATCTCTCGAGTACTCACATTGGGGGTCTATTGAGGGGTGTTGTTAATATTGTTGATACTGTATCACGTATGTGTGATCAGACAACACATTAAATGGTACTATTGTACTGTTGTAATAAAGCATTGTGCCTTCGCAAAGACTTAGCATAAGATATGTAAAGATATTTCAAAAATACCTAGTTCATAACATTTCATATGAATGGCAACTAGCATTTTATATTTTACAAGTTCGACTGAATCTAGCTAGACTAGCACTTTCTTCTTTCCACACCCGTCAAGTAAACTTTCGCATCACCCATTGTGTGCTATATTTTCCTAAAAACATTCGTCAACCGGACACACCCATCCCTCATAAGTTTAGTTTCAGGGATCTGTTGGTACTTCCGAAACATATTCCTCTCAATAATGCCAACAAAAGGATCTATGAAGGGCACGAGTGGACTCGAAAGGAGAATTTATGGTACCGATGAATTATACTCACGTGGTTCTGTAAGTGATATTGGATCTTATCTTAGGGTAACAAGGTTTGGAATTGATACTCCTTTCTCATTGATCTACGAGAAACCAGTTAGTATAGTAGGTAAAGTTCTGAGCGATAATAATTATTGGGATGTATTGTGCTCTACGCTTGTATGATAAGATTTCAAATCGATTGTAGAATAATAGTAAACATTATGTGAATGTTGAAACGTCTATTTCTATCAAGTATATCGAGGTTGGGACTTCAGTAAGGAAGCTCGAGGATTATTAGGTCTAATAATAAATTGAGGATTTATATGTGGCTTAATCACTCATAGGCCTTTACCGTAAGTACACCACGGGATAATGAAATCCGGCTTTCCGTAAAGCAATCACGCAATAAATTATAAACCAACAAATGAACGCTACCGAATGAAACAGCTTATCCGCTGAGCCAACAATACCTCACGCAGCCGGCTGCCGGCTGGACTGGACTCAGACAAACCGATACTCTTTTTACAAGACGATTTACGATCGGGAGGTCGTGGGATCAAATCCTGGTTGTGCTTTAATGGACTCACCAAAATGTTTACGTTCTAATATAAACATCGTTTTTGCTGTACTCGAATCTATGAAAGCTATTATTATGTTTTTTTTCTAGTACTTAAATTTAAATTATAGCTATGGTCATAAGTGAAGCTTGTCAATATTTTTTAATGTTCACAAATAAATAAATAAAATTATTGGTATAAAAATTATGATAAGAGCATGAGCAATGTAAGGGACAATATTTTGGTGGTAATTTTATCTCCATCTTAGATTAAAAAAAAACACATCGGGTCCGCGTAGATTGGGACACCAATAACCGCGCCGTGCCGTGCCATGCCGTGCCGTGGCAACGGGATGTAGCCTTATCGGTGTCCCAGTGGGAACAGAATAAAACTGAATACTTAAATAAATGGACCATTATTTTATGAGCACATCTGGAGATGTAACCTTCCTAAGATAATGCAAAGCGTAATTCAACACTCAATCATCGGCGTAGAGGCATGTTGCTTTAGACATAGGACTAATTTCCAATGACACATACATTCTATTATATCAGTAAATAGAAAGACTTATGCTCAGACATAAGTCACCATTGATTAAGTTGAAAGCTCTATAATAAATAATAAATTATGTAACTAGTTGCATTAAGAAACACCGAAGTGACCGACATCAGGTTAACAGAACATAAAGTTGAAGATGCATCGGGGAACATAACATACTCCCGGCTATCTGGTGGGTATCGTTTCAGCGAGTGACTTGCTTGCAGCCATTCGCAGAACCGATAGCCGCTAGATAGCCGGGAGTAGGTATACTCCCCGATGCCAATGCACTAACACAACGCGGGGTACAAGCACGGCTGCAGACGATTCAACTACTCCTACAAATACATTTTTTTTATTAAATAAATATTACATGACATTAATTTCACACAGCGCTATCTAGCCCCGAACTAAGCATAGCTTGGTTTGGTCTAACTCTGCGCTGTAGGTTGTGGGTTCGATTCCCACCCAGGACAAACATGTGTGTGATGAATATAGATGTTTGTTCTGTGTTTGGGTGTTGTATCATATAGTATGTATGTATTAACAAAAAGTATTCTATCCGTAATCTAGTTCCCATATTACAAGCTATGCTTGGTTTGGGGCTAGATGGCGCTGTAACAATGAATGTCCTATAATATTTATATTATTAATTTATATCCTCCAATAAATCAATAAGAACTACATAATACAGGATGGTATATCAAATAACAATGTCAGTAGTATCCCCGTTGCTGTCATTCCCGCAACAGTATTCAGCGGATCGTAAAATATGCTGTAGAAATAATTACCGCAAAGCTTTTACATTCAAACGAAATTAAACCATTTCAAATAAATTTTGCAAAAGGTTTGTTTGCATTTTAGCAAATATTATTGAGAATTTAAACGAATCGTACACAAAAATTGACAAGCCTCATAGCTCAGTTGGTAGTAACTCTGCCTTCGGCGCTGTAGGCTGTGGGTTCGATTCCCACCCAGGACAAACATTTGTGTGATGAATATAGATGTTTGTTCTGTGTTTGGGTGTTGTATCATATAGTACGTATGTATTTACAAAAAGTATTTAAGTATTTTATCCGTAATCTAGTTCCCATATTACAAGCTATGCTTAGTTTGGGGCTAGATGGCGCTGTGTAAAATTAATGTCCTGTAATATATTTATTTATTTATATTTATTTAAAAATACGTAATTCTGCAAAAGCGATTCAGCACGAGCCGAATCAAATAGTCTTAAATATTTAGAAGTAGAATTTCATAATCAATATATTAGAAGAACCAACCTTCGAACTCCAACGGCTTATTAATGAAAAATGCTAGACAGAACCTCGTCCCAAAAATTTAAGAGTTTGTCGTAATCACCACGCTAGGTAGACGGGTTGGTGATCAGCGTCATCACTTTAACTCAAAATCCAGAAAATAGGATAAGACTAAGATGAAACACGCCGGAGCGAAGTAGCAGTACTACCAGACTAGTATTCTCGCTACATGGACAACACGCAACAACATTGTTTGTCTTCGGCCTTGCGTTTGCTAACACTATTGTTAATATTTAAACTTAAATGACATAGGTACGTCCATAAAATATTCACAAATAAACTGACGGCAATAAATAAATACTGGCTCTATACACACTCGATGCTGGAGGATGTGTGGAACGTGTCGTTGAAACATGTAACACAAGCTGCTAGAAGTTGTACGATACTTCCGCAGTAGAAACACAGCTTCAGTAAATATGTACGATAGTTCCGCAGTAGAAACACAGCTTCAGTAAATATGCACCGAAATAACCAAAACAACGTAAAAAGAACGTCGCTCGCCCTCATAATTAAATCTACAATCACATTCCTTGACCGCAATAATATTGTACTAATTAGTGGACCGGTGCCCTGTTTACCTTTTTACCGTCCCGGGTAATTTACCTGCCGGGTAATTTTACCTGTCTGGGTGTTTTACCCGACGGAAGCACGTCTTTCTAGTCACGTGTCGGGCGTTACGAACGTTAAGCGACCGGATTACTTAATAAGTTCAGGTAAAGTTCAAAATAAAACTAAAAGCCTGCAGTGAAAATAATGCATTTTGTTAGTACTGCTCTATGTATTTATAATTAAAATGTAAATAGTTATTTTTTAAATCATATTTTTTATTATACGACGGGAAAGAGCTTGGCTTTTATCTTCCCTGACTTCAAAGGTGGAAGCGCACTTCACGCTGAATCCGACAAGACATCCAACAGACTGATGAACTGGCTATCTTACCTCTAAATGCCGAAACACAACAATATATAATTTAACTGTCGTTATGGCGATAGACATTGGTAAGATAGTAGTAGCTAGCCAGGCAGACTTAACCAATGTCCTTCCACCAACCGAACCAGGCCCTGACCTGGGACCTCTAGGTCCAATACCGACGGGCGAGCTATTAGACCACAGAGGCGGCCAAATGATTATTACACCCAGAAAATGTCCACTGCAGGACAAGAGAAGACCAGAAGTCCCGGTTTCCATCTCCAGGAGATACAAGTTTGTGCACGGTTTGATTGGTGGTAAGGCGAGCCCAACAGGTGGACATCAAATAAAAACGAGTAATAATATATGTCCATCTGACTAATAGCTACCACCATCTTTGCTAACAATGACGCTATAAAAGTAATTCTAATTGTTGTGTTCCAGCATAAAGATGCCTCTATGGTCTAGTGGTTCAACCCACCGCTTTCAGATCCAGAGGTCTTGGGTTTGATCCCCAGGGGGAGCAATATTATGTTTGGTTTGGTTGGTGGTAGGATTTTGCTTAAGTCCGCCTACCACCATCTTACCTAACTCTGTCGCTTATTAATCGCTAGCTAATTCTTAAAAAAAATGTTGTGTTCCGGCATTTAGAGGTAAGATAGCCAGTTCCTCAGTTAGTTTAGGATTCCGGATGAAGTGCGCCTCCACCTTCGGCCTTATCTCAACTTGTTACCAGGTGAGATGAAGGCCAAGCGCTTCCCCGTCGTACAATAAAAAAAAAACTGTTTAGGATGATAGGACTGAGTGAAGTGCACTTACACGTTCGGCCTTATCATAAGTTGACACCAGGTGAGATGGAAGCCCGGATATAAGCCAAGTCGTGACCCCACAATGTGTTTTGAAGACACCATCACCTAAAACACTAATACAACTAGCCGTAAGCAAACCAAACAAACCAGCAAAGATTAGCTGGAAGAGATCGATCCTAGCGATAACCCCTAAATCTACATTTGTTCAGAATTTTTAATTTTGTTGTCATGGTTTATCACAGAAAATCTAGAAATCAATAAAATTAACCTACAGATTATTCTTATTAGGTAGGTACAACCACAAATGGAAGTAGTTCGTGCTAGAGGTAGTATTCCTGCATTTCCGTGTTGAATATACATGTTTGTTTTCAATTTGTCTACAATAAAGTGGTGAGGTGCTTATATATTTATATCTCTCTATGTATGAAACCTGGCTAAAGGCAACATTAACCTTCAAATCAAACGTTGTGTATCTTACAACCTAGGGTACGCTTTGAGTAGCCTCTCGGGATGAAGGTCAAAGCGTTAGTCAGATCGACCCGCCTCAGGTCAATCCTACATGACTAAACATGTTACCTTTCTGTATGAGTCAGAAATAGTATCTATAGCAAACATACGATACTGTGTGGCTGATAGTTTGCGAGTTTTATTATACGGACATAAAGTTTCATCAATTTGTTAATTTAGCTTCATTGAACTGTGAAACCTGAGCTATCATCAAACAAATGAACCGTTCTCTTATCAGAGATACAGAATACGGCAAGAGGCACATGGCAGAGTGCATGTCAGACTTGCACATCGAGACTTTGGTCCGACCTACTCGTACATTTCAAGAGTCACATGCATTTTGTTCGACAGCATTTGCGTGGTTACTGTCTGTCCAACTGGTCGACTTATATTATTGCTATACATCAACGTATGCATAACAGTCTAAACTATTGGTTTAGCCGTTTTTTAAATGGAACTAATATAAAAAGTTTTACTTGGAAAAAATATTAAAAGCCTGAAAACAGAGAGACATTTAGTAATAAATCCGCTAAATTCGTTTTTCTAACGAAATTTCGACACGTGTTTCGCCTCTACACGAGGCATACTCAAGAAATATAGTCTTGCTGCCAAGTTGACGTGCTCTCTGCTGGCGAAAACAACGACGACGAAACAAACATAGGGTTAGCCCTCTGTTTGTTTCGTCGATGTTTTTCCATTTACAGGACGACAGCGTGTACAAATATCAACTCAACTAAAACTAAAAATGAACATATAATTTTGTTTTGTTTTTCTTATTGTATACAATGTGTTGTTTTAAAAACGTGCGGATTTGTTAAAGGCATAAGAATAAGTTTTTTTTTAATTATAATTACCGATTTACCGAGCATAAGCATCGATAAGCCAACACTATGTTTCGAACTATGCACAGCACTAGTCATCCAGTACTCAAAGAAACCGACAGCCAATCGTCGAATATCATCGGTGTTGAACATCATCAAACTAGCAGCGCTCGGTTGCCGGCGATGGCAGGTATCGAATCATCGTATTGACAAATCGTATCGCGGGCGCGTTAAGGCGATGGCAGGTATCGAATCATCGTATTGACAAATCGTATCGCGGGCGCGTTAAGACACGAACGGTCATACAGAATAAGGGAGCAGCGCGCGCGTAGCTCGGTCGTATCGCGCTCACGTGTCGCTGTCACGGTCGTGTGTAATTATTACTAATAATTACTCACACGTGGAGTTAGTGGAAATAAATGGTACGTTTGTAAGCGATTAGTGCGGACAGGCTGTCGAAACTGCGAAGATTAGCGCTACCCAGTGGCTAAGTGACCACAGGCAGTAACAGTTTGACTTGCTAGCCATGCTCTTTCGTTAGTAGCCATGGTCTTCGGTCTCTTGGGTAGCAATGCATACATTTATCGCAATTTTTGAGTGAGGAATTTGTTGACCAATTGACTTTTATTTGTGAGGTGATATCAAGAGATAAAGAGGTCACCAGTGTAGAACAACTGAGGGACAGGATTGTATCAGCTTTCGATTCCGTCAAATCGAACGTTTTGGTGTTTCGAAAGCAGAAACCCAATTTTTATTACCAGCAAGTTGATTTTGGTTCATTAGTGTAAATAATGTGTTGATTTCTAAATTTTAACTACGCCAAAAGTACTTTAGTCCAAGTAGGTACTATCAGTTAAAATACCTCAGTACCTAGGTATTTAGGTCGCAGGTTAGTACCCTCTTACTCAGCATGTACCCAAATAAAAGTACCTACTAATTTCGGGTATTTTCGACGGTCCTAAGCCCGAAGTTAGTAGTCAGTAGGAAGGGAAATTTTAAATCAATACAGCTTATTTCTTTTTTCATTTTCCGTCAAACCACACGTCTACACAGGCGTAAGAAAGACATGACTAATGTTTTACAAAATGAGCATTGACATTGTCAGAACTCCGCCTAAAAAGGCGTATCCTAAATTTGGGGACTGTTATGAAAGTCGGAAAATCCCTATCTTGAAGTTATGCGATATAATTTGTAATAAATGACTACCTACCGGTTAATGATACGATGACCTACAATGTATACGTAGTACATTTTATATAAACATCTTCTACAATGTATCGTATTTAAAACGTCACATTGTATACACAAAAACAAAAAAAAACAAATGTTACACAAGTATTAAAAAGTTATACGTGATGTTAAAATATGAAACAATACTATACTAGGGTAAATTAAACTAATATGGTTTTAACGAGAGAGACGGGGAATCGCTTGGTCTACATCTCACCTGGTGACAAGTTAAGATAAGCCCGAAGATGGAGGCACACACCCGTGATCCTCAACAAACTAAAGAACTGACTATCTGACCTCTAAATGCCTGACCACTATTTTTTTTTATTGTTATTATGGTGACATAATTAGGTAAAATGGCAGCAGCAAGCCAGGCGGACGTACTAACCAATTACTATAGCTAGGATTTCTCTATAAGTATCCATTAAATTAAGTTAGGAGGATAAAGGTAAGTAGAAATAATAGATGAGAAATAAAAATATATCTAATGTACAAATTAACAATTAACAAAGACAAAAATTTTATACAGCGCCATCTAGTCCCAAACTAAGCTTAACTAAGCTAATATTGATTGTGTGTCAGTAAAAACTAAAATGGCCTGGAAAAGTGCACCTGATTTGTGAATGCCAAGTGATTTCTGAAAGAGTACCTTGTATTTTGGTGATAAGTCTGTAATATCGATGTCGGACCAACTCGGGACTTCGTTGCCCTATTCGCCGCATATTTGAGAGCATTGATATCGATTTATTAATTTAAAAAATACATTACTGTTGTGCTATCGTCACTCGATAGCGCTCTAACTGATTATTTTTGTCCTACTTTATTTTCTCTTTGCTAGTTACCTGTGTTGTTTCCTGCTATTTTTGTCGCTACAATTATATAACTTTTATTAGCAAGTAAGCCTAGTTTTGTAGTGGCATCTAAAGCATTCTATTTTAGTTATGTAACTAAAAACTAAAAGTACACTGTGGACAGCGTTGTGGGCCACAGTATTGCCAAAATTGTTGTTGTTTAAGGATTTTGTAATTATTTATATTGTGTCTGTTTGTTGTTCCTTAATAAACAAAATAAAATAAAATCATATTTTTTAAGAGAATTATAGTTTTGGCAGAGTAGATTATGTTGATATACAGAATTTATTGAAAAAGTGAAGGTAATATGAAGTAGTATAATGGCGACTAGTATAATGTTACATGTAATTTTAAACAGTCACTCGTTCCGAACCCGACCTGAAATAACATTATTTGAAATTTCCATCGAATAAAAGAATGACAACATTTATCCGACCTCGGATAACATGTGCAATGTTATTGTAAAATTGCATCAAAAACACCGTTAAAAATACACTCTATCCCAACGTGAATAAGTCCACATTCACTAACTGCTGCGCTATCTGACATCCCTTCGAACAAGTCTCGTGGGAAAGAGTCGGAGCATTATATTCGTGCATAACATTCCGAGTAACAATAATACTGTGGACATTGTAGCTGAATCATTATGTATGATATGTTTTGTTTTCTTGAAGCTAGCCATGTTTTTTGTATGTATTTAATAAATTTACAGGAAGATAATAAATATGGCATGGTTGTTTATGCTGTACATAAATATCTGGAAGTCTTGAAGTCAACAGTTAATAACAAATATAAAACGTTTTTAGTAAATAATAAGATTTAACCACTTCTGTGGTTAAATCTTTGCCCATTGATATCAGATCCAGAAGTCCCGGGTTCGATCCCCAAAGGTATAGGATTTTATTTAAGTCCGCTTGACTATCTACCACTGACCTAAGTATGTCGCCATGACATCTATCTATCTTCTAAATATACACTCGTGAGCAAAAAAATCGACTCAGGACGCACGCTCGTGGTTAAAAGTCTCTAGCAAAAAATCTGACGCTTTCATTTCGTCAAAATATTAATCAAAATAAAGTGTTTGATAAGGGTGGGTCAGGTAGATAACCTTTTATATGGGTCAGTAACCCTAGATTTGCACTATTGTAAACAAGCATAAAAAGGGTGGTTACCGATCACATCATATTGTTGGGTTGTGCGAGCAAGAAACATTACAATATTTTATATCATTTTGATACTACTCAGATAATTGATAATTTGATAATACTATCAGCTTTAAGATATTATAAAGAAAAAAGTATTTTCGCGTTCAGATTTTTTGCCAGTGACTTGCGAGTGCAGTTGTGTCACCTGAGTCGATTTTTTTGCTCACGAGTGTATATAACTCAAAGGTGACTGACTGACTGACATAGTGATCTATATCTGGTATGGCACAGCCCAAACCACTGGACGGATTGGACTGAAATTTGGCATGCAGGTACATGTTATGACGTAGGCATCTGCTAAGAAAGGATTTTGATTAATTTTACCCCCAAGGCGATAAATAGGGGATGAAAGTTTGTATGAAACTTTGTCAATTTTAAACCGATCGGGCTGAGACTTTGCATGCATAAAGCTACTATGACGTAGGCATCCCCTAAGAAAGGATTTTGAGATTTTGCATTTGTTTTGCTTCGGTTTAGTAATAACTCGAAGGTGACTGACTGACTGACATAGTGATCTATCAACGCACAGCCCAAACCACTGGACAGATCGGGATGACATTTGGCATGCAGGTAGATGTTATGACGTAGGCATCCGCTAAGAAAGGATTTTGATTAATTCTACCCCAAGGGGATAAAATAGGGGATGAAAATTTGTATGAAACTTTGTCAATTTTAAACCGATCGGACTGAGACTTTTTTATTTTTTTATTGACATTCTTAAATATAACATTACAGAATGTACATCCAATGCGTTATATTTGAAAAACTTAAATCATTACATACAGACATTTAAAAAGAAAGGATTTTGAGATTTTGTATGTGTTTTGTTTCGGTTTTGGTTATAGACTCTGCTTTGTATTTGGCGTTTGTTTTGTTTTCGTTTAGTTTAAGTATAGGTTTTGTAGGTTAGACTTTTTTAAAATGGCTAAAGAAAATCTGAACGTTAATGGAGAAGTTGAAGAATGTATTATCGTTTTTAAGTTTTGTAGGCCCTAATTTTAAACACACGTTAAAGAAAAGTAAAGCCGCAAAAATATACCTTATTAATAATAATACTTCTTAACGCGAGCGAAGCCGCGGGCAAAAGCTAGTCTATTCATAATTGACAAGCCTCACAGCTTATTTGTTGGTAGCAGCTCTGCCTTGGGAATTGTCGGTTGTGGGTTCGATTCCCACACAGGGTAAACATAAGTATGACGATTGGGTGTTGTATAATCTATGATTTAAGTATCTATTTACAATAAATAAATAATATCTCTTTTCTCACTAATATTAGGTATAAATGCGAAAGTTTGTGTGAATGTTTGTTACCGCTAATCTATATAGATAGTTTAAGTTCTAGAATAAGACATAGGCTAATCTAATTTTGAAGTTAATCCCCTAAAAGTGGTTTAATAAAGTTAATAAAGGTGGTAAAGGTTGGTACAGTTTTTTCGATTCCTTTATTCGATTCTCTCATAACTCGGTTTAAATAAACTATGGAGTAAATAATAAAAACTGTAATTTTTATTTTTTACCAAACAACCCCTTCTGAAATTTGTATGGGAAAAATGGATTCTAAATTTTGTTCTTCATTTGACACATACATTTCCACGCGGGCGAAGCCACGGGACGCAGCTAAAACTTAGTATTTCCGTAATCTATTCCCACATTACAGTATATATTTATATATCATATTATTAGCTTTGCTTATGTTAAATTATTGTCCTGTCCCATTAAATTGTTGTGTTCCGGCATTTAAAGATAGCCAGTTTCTCAGACTGTTGAAGATTCCGGGTGAAGTGCGCTTTCACCTTCGGCCTTATCCTTGAAATCAAGTGAGATAAAGGCAAAGCTGTTTTCCGTCGTTTCATCATCATCATCATCATCATAATCCGCGTCAGATTCACCCACTGCTGGGTATAGGCCTCTCTATGGATATGCCACGCCCAACGGTCTTGTGCCACTCTCATCTTGGTGAGGTTTGTTTTTCTTCATCGTTTAATACAAAAAAAAAAAAAATGATCTTTGGTTCTCAAAATGAGATGAGATTGCGATTTACAATTTTCAATAAAATATATCTCTAACGAGTCTGAAGTAACTTTATAACAGCCGGGTCAAAGTTACCTCGTAGCAAATTACTGTTGACCGCTTGTTAGCGAGTGCATTAGACAAATTGCCGTTTAATTTACAGCGTAGTATCGAGGCTATTTAGTTCGTAGTGCAGCGGTCACGGACGGTAAGCAGCTGCAATTAGATCCCGGGCGACGCAGGTTCCACGAGATTACACACCAGCTGGTGTGACCGACGTGATGGGCACTGGATCATATCACTGTGAACGTTATCGACCGGCAGGACCGACATTTTCTAGTATAACCAGAAATATACTAAATAGTTCAATTTTGATCAAAACTTGCTGCACTCAAACGGTAGTTTTCCAAACAACGTCAAGCCTGGCCGTATTTGAATCTAAAACATATTGTAAGGCTTTCTTGATACAGGTTCTATAGGACAGGACGTAATGTCTCCTATGGATGGACTTTATTGCTCCCTGCGTTACGATTACCATATTTTTACGTCATAATTATCTTAAGCTGTGTCGTTACTTTGTCTTAATGATATTTTGCTTACGATCGACTTCAAAGAGAAAGCAGGTCCACTACAGAAAAAGTTCGTGATCGCAAACTTTGGAAGGGTCTAGAGGATATCGCTGGGAAGCAAAACAATCAAGTATCGCTGTATTAAGCCCATAGACTATTTATGTAATACCTTAATGAAAAAATATTTAAAAATAACCAATAAAAGGCATATGAAATTGACAGTTTGAAATTCATAGATTCATGTCCAAAGTTTCATGAATGAAATCAGCATCGTGAGTACTACGAGTACTTGGTTCGGTACCGAAGTGCAGAGGCAAGTCAGGTCGACGGCACTAGATACTCGCGATGATTACCTCTGCGCCTCGGGGTGCACTAATCAACGGGCTGGCGTTGCTCACTTCAATGCCTCGATATACCTATACAACCTATAACACGAGTACGTCATGTTCAACTAGTTTCATTAGCTCGCTGCACTCACACGTCGACTTAAATAAAACAAGTATGGAGCTAGTTAAAGCTGGCAAGTGGATAGCTTTAGTACAAAACATTCTTAAAATCTCACGCTATATACAAATACAGATGTTAATGATTCATTGATGTTTATTGTCATCATCTCATGATTTTACACGAAAATTAGGCCTTAATGTTTACTTTGGTCATGCGTTAGTCCATCTCCTAGTTCCATCATCAAACCTGCTCCATGATACCAAACAACGTACGCATACAAAGCTTCATTTCGATCGACAATCATACAATTATGAGTAGGTTGAAATTGAATTCCAAGATTTTATAGCATTGTTGTCAGTGTTACAAGTGAAGCGATAATCAAACGAGGGAAAAATAAAAAAATAAAGGAATATAAAAAAGAGTTTACCTCCGCAGGCAAACGCTCATTCATGTATAAGCTTCCGAACATATCAAGATATCTTCAACAAATGTGACGAGACAAAAAAACACAAACACATACGCGATTTATCTGTTGCAAAGTCGGTCAAAAAGGCAAGTTAGTTTGGGATCAAAAAAAGTGTAAAATTAAATTTTAAATGTAAAGTGATAACATAAATACAATTTGATTATCGAGGGGAATTTTTGAAAAGTGGGATGGTTTTTGAGATATTGGTATGGAAACAAATACAATTTTTCACCCATTCTTTTGAATGGTTAATCCAAACAATTCAAAATTTTAATAATGCATAGAACTACATTAATACTCATCAATCGGTTTATGGTATTATTTGATACCAAAGGTAACTTTTGAGAAAATATCTGGGAAAAATCTTCTCGTTTATTTTTTTATTATTAAAAAACGGTAGTTGTTGGCAAGGTTGACATTGAACTCCTTTTGTACCAGTGGTATTCTGTGAATCACCACAGAATACCACTAGATAAACTAACTAATGAGTTCTGACGTCAACAAGCCTGGCGGGGGTGCCTCTCGCCTCGCTCGTTTGGCAGCCAGAGCGACTGCGAATGGAGTAGGGCGCGGAAGGCGCACAGTTAATGTTTGATGAACTGGATGAAGTTGGTGGTGGGCTCCGGTTGATAACGCAGCCGCGAGCTGACATACACATTGCTGCAGGCTCGTCCTACAAGCCCGAGCTTACATACTTACATGTTGTATGTGTGTCAAGGAACTTGACTAGTTTTATATGAAAACTGTTTTGAAGGTGGAAACCCGGTAGATGCTAATTTATCGCATTTTCGTAGTGAAAATAATGTTTATTGTTGGGAAAGTAAATATGTACGTTAATATCTGTTGTATTTTTGTAATAGTTATAGAATTCCATGTTATGAAGTGCCACCTGCGAAGGTATTTTATGATTTTTTGTTAACTTAAATTTGGATTAACAACAGCTACAAAATAAATTTAAATACACCATTTGTAACTACTATTTGTCTGATGTTCATTGGCGCAATACAATGCTGCGTATATCATGTATTTTAAAGTTACAATTAGCATTTAAAAGACAGCACAATCGATCCGTCTCCAAGTACGTCATCAAGTTAAAAAAAAAATACAGATGATATGAAATTCCACACACTCTGCATAGAACACACACACACCCACACACACTGCTACTCACGCATAGCACACTACACACATAGGAACTGTAGACGAAGTAACAACACACCCTCACTGATACTTACTAGTATTATTTTATGTTGTAGTTTTTAGGATGGGAGAGCGAGACCTCTTTACACAGATAACAAGGCAATGCTTATAATGGCATAACTCTCGATCACTTTATCCAAATTTAATTATATTTTAACAGTAAAGAAATAACGTAATAAGAAATAGATTTTCGCGGTGTAATTTTGAAAACTTGGATTGTACTATATAAGATATTAGGGCTAAAAAAGTACAATATTTAACCTTTACTTTTGAGAAAAATTTGAGTGAAATACCTAACACAAAGCAGACATCACGAGATCTCATTTCGGAGCGAACTACTAACTAACTTTTGGACAGGGAAGGCCTCGGCGTGCATTACACCTGATGTTCTTTAGGCAAGCGTGCTCCATCTTTCTTTACATTCATTTACATCCTCATCTTTACATGTTTTATATGTTAGCTGATGGTCAAACGCTTGACTATCCCAATAAAAAAAAATATACCAATAAGTAGGCCGCGTAGGTGGAAGCGCACTCCTCCCGGAATCCTCAAAAGTGATGAATTCAAATAAAGTTCCCCAACCAAATCAATCACAAGTACCTCACTCCTAATGATCGAACCCCTCTGAGTCTGATGCTGACGGAAGGACCACTGGATCATAAAAATGGTTACATTTATATTGTATTACATGAATATAACTTGTAAGCCAATTCCATCAATTACTTTATACAATATTCTAACAGTAACTAGAGGTATCATCATATTACAATTCAGTTAAGTTTTACGACAGAATGGAATCATGTGTAAGTGTAAGCCTAAGAGCCGAGTGTCACGTAGGAATAGTTAATCCGGCTGCCTTAACCTATATAATTATGTTCCGAATAGTAGCTAGCTCAGATTTATTTCTAAGCTTAAAGTCTTTACATTTATTAACCGAGAAAATAAAACGTCACATCTCCAAAAAATACTACTTACGTAGCCATTTAATAGCAGGAGAATTCACTCTCGTATGTTCTTATCCTACGACAACGCAATATATATTTTTGTTTTGACTGATTTTCTCTCAGCCCAATACCTCAATACCGGTTGACTCAGCACCAACAATGCGATCGCTAAGTCACCCGCCGTGATTATGACGATACCTATTCTTGGGAGAGGCCTGTGGCCTGCACTGAGTTTTTTCAGGATTTCTATGCAAGTTCTTATGTTATAATGTACTAGCAAGCGCCTGGGACTTCGATCCTATCATCCCGTAGGAATTTCCTATAATCTTTTTTGTCTGAAGTCTCTAGAATCACTGGTTTGGGCTATGCGTTGATTATCAGTCAGTCGCTCAGTTTCACGACAATTGTATTTATAGTTTAGTCCCAATCATGGTAATTATATATTTATCTCAAATATATTCTACAAATTAGAGGTTGCTCTGCATTGCTCGATCAAGAGTTATAGAGGCTCAGGTAAAATTGTATCGTTCTTTACATACCTAGATATTGAACACGGTTACGTAACGTTTTCAGTTACATTTCCTGTTAAAACCTTTAAATTGGTGTCGGAGGTTTACAGGCGGCGCACGTCCGTCCCATACATCACGGATGTCACCATTCAGGCCATGTGTGCTGCGATCTGGGGTTTTAAATTCACTATAATAATAGAGGGTCACAATATCCTAAAACTACTATATGAATATTTAATTCTGTTACGATTAAACTATCAAAAGCTTTGAATGCTTTTCCGTACAGCTGTTTGGATTAGTAATTGTTATTAATTAATTAATCTCTTTGAATTTAGTACACTTTTCAAAAACAAAAGTGGTCTCTGTACTAAGTATCAGCCTACATATAAACCAACATTAATATCCGCGAGCCCTCTCTATTCACGCTTGTAGAGAGTAACCAGCTATGGTGATGTACCGGGAGTCTCCCGTATGCTTCTTGCTTGTGACACGATAGCTCCAAATTCCAATGAAACAGGTGGGGTCAGATGTCCACCTTCCCGATGCACCTCAAGATAGTGATAGTTTGGTTATGGCGATAGGTCAGGATGTACTCAGTGTTGGTGTGTCCTTTCAGAGTGGCTCAGCCGATGGCCTGGATGCTGTGTCTCCACAGCAACTAAAGGTCCTGCTATCTGGTGGGAGGTTCTGACGGCATTGATCAACCTCATGTTGTCATGTCGAGTCAACAGCGAAATTTCTGAAAATTTGTATGGTATATTTACCTTGTTGCTTTAGAAAAGAATGGTGGGATAAGACCTATAGCCGTAAACACCACCCATTACCGCCTTGCGACCAAAGTCAGCAGTCGAACACAAGCCGCGCGCCAGATGACTATTCCCTACCTGTGCAGCTAGCCTTTGGTTCGCGAGGTGGTTGTGAGGTTGCGGTCCAATGCATAGGAAACGTTTAGTATAAAATATGATGCAGTTTATATTTTATTAATTATTTTATTATAGGAATATATCCAAAATACTTTAAATTCTGTTGACAGAGGCGCTTTGCTCAATCAATTTGAATCCTAAATTCCCGAAACTTCTTCCTCTCGTTTCAAAATTTAAATTTATTTACAGGAACAACACTATTTCGTCTGGAATTGGATGTCAGCAAGGTCTCTTGACCCGGTCATCGTCAGCCTTGACCTCCTCCCAATAATTCAACGCTTGAAATCTAAATTAAATGTTTGGAATCCCGGTAAGGAGCAGGTGCCCTCCGGGTTTTTATCTTCAAGATCTTGCGTGGCTTTTGATTGAGGTGACACGTGAACTCAAGTGCTGGTTCTTATTTAGGCCAGTTAATTAGTAATTAGCCAGGTATACATGCCAAGTCAAAGCCAAAGACAAAATTTCTTTATCCATTAAGATTTTTTAGGATCATTTTGAAACGTCAATTCTACCGACTGTTCGGAATCGCGACCAGCACAAAAGGAGAAAGGCAAAAAACTCGGGCTGGTTAATTTTTTGATGATCCATTAAACATTTAGATATACAGAGTTTGGTGGCGCTTTGAGGAAGCTTATTATAGAATCTACAAATAATCGCCACGTTCGTCTCGTAAGAGGCATCTAAGTGATTAAAATATAATATTTAACGTCATTTCGTTATAAGAACATAGATATTTAACTTCCCATCGTAGTCATTGAAGGAAGCCTATATCTCGCAGTTGACATATACAGGGGAGGTATGAGCTACCTCCTACCGGTCTAACCCGGACATATACAGGGGAGGTATGAGCTACGTCCTACCGGTCTAACCCGGACATATACAGGGGAGGTATGAGCTACCTCCTACCGGTCTAACCCGGACATATACAGGGGAGGTATGAGCTACCTCCTACCGGTCTAACCCGGACATATACAGGGGAGGTATGAGCTACCTCCTACCGGTCTAACCCGGACATATACAGGGGAGGTATGAGCTACCTCCTACCGGTCTAACCCGGACATATACAGGGGAGGTATGAGCTACCTCCTACCGGTCTAACCCGGACATATACAGGGGAGGTATGAGCTACCTCCTACCGGTCTAACCCGGACATATACAGGGGAGGTATGAGCTACCTCCTACCGGTCTAACCCGGACATATACAGGGGAGGTATGAGCTACCTCCTACCGGTCTAACCCGGACATATACAGGGGAGGTATGAGCTACCTCCTACCGGTCTAACCCGGACATATACAGGGGAGGTATGAGCTACCTCCTACCGGTCTAACCCGGACATATACAGGGGAGGTATGAGCTACCTCCTACCGGTCTAACCCGGACATATACAGGGGAGGTATGAGCTACCTCCTACCGGTCTAACCCGGACATATACAGGGGAGGTATGAGCTACCTCCTACCGGTCTAACCCGGACATATACAGGGGAGGTATGAGCTACCTCCTACCGGTCTAACCCGGACAACGGAATAGCTGGCAAATGCAAGCGGTTACTGCTGAATGCTGAATAGTTACGACTCTGTATAGTAAACCTGTAAAGATCCTACCTGACAAGCGTGACCTCGTCCTTTCTCCAACCTAGAGGTAAACAGTTAATCCATCATTTAAAAAAAATATATCACGTGTATAATAAATTAATATAAAGTGTAATCAACCTATCTACTATCAAATATCTTCAAATATACATAAGATGTGTTAGCTCTGGGCCTGTAAACCTGGGCAAAGGTAAAGTCTGCGATGAAATGAGTTTTCCCAGATAATACAGGCTCTCTAGCGTACCGATGGAACATGGCGCCGGACTTCGGCAGGACGGTGGACGCTGCCTGGCTGACCTGCACGTGTCCTACCACCAGCGTGCGTCACTCGCCATCATATACTTAGTGACAGACAGCAACCGTCAAATATCATAGTAATGTCTCAATAAACATAAATTCGTCATTAATGTCCTCTGTTAGACGAAGCCTTTCCCTAAATTTTCAAAGGTTTTGCCATAATCACCATGCTTACAGGTGGGATCGCTGCACCTGATAGTACTCAAAATGATGCTTTCCTCAGCTTAGTGAGGTCCTTAGTCGACTATTATTACATCTACGGACTAAGTTGGAGGGTTTGATTCTCAAGCCACGGCCGTGACAATACACAAATAGCATACACCCCCTACTCCCCCCCTTCCCTCTGCAATACCGCCCGGCTACGTGACAGGTACATCGTCCTCTCGCGGTCCGTAATTAATCATACGAGTCCCACGGGCCCACTGTCACGGGGATTAATCCCCATTATTTATCCCGCGCTAATCAAGTTTTTCCACTTAATTATGACTGGGGACAGTTTATGGTTAAGTGGAAGCAATATATGGGTATCATTCTCATAAAAATGTGAAATCTTTTTGTGTTTGTCTGTACCGTACGATTGTTATTACGTTGGTGTTATACGTATTTTTACTAACTTTTATATAATATTATTAATAACGTATTTTAATATTCATGTATCTCATATATCTCAAATGTCATGGATAAAACTGGTAAAGAACTTTGACCGTTAACAAGTCGTAATTTGAATGTGGAATGAATCAATAATAGATGATCTAGTCTATTTCTAGATAATAAAACTTCATTCTTTGAATAACTTCAATGCACCAAGGATGCAATGTGAAATATTATGTTATTCACAGATAGACCGGAATAGAAATGCAAATAATAACTCTATATTCACAAAACTAAATGTAAAGTCTAATCAACTACTGCATCAGCTTATTACAGAATGATATTTGCCCATCAATAAATTATTGGTCAACAATCATCTGATTGTAAATTATTACAATTGCGTCGTTATTTGCAATATTGTTTGAATTGTAATATATTGAACAGCCCTATTTGTGTTTTAGATCCTTACATTAGTTCCGTAAATAGATGTTTTTTGGTCACATCAATTCGAATGGTTATTCGCATTTTCATTCAAATGAATCATGGACTTGGAATTGAAACTTTGATATTTTTTTAAACATATAAATTCCATTTATTGAAAAACCGATTGATGATGTGTTTTTTTATTCATAATCGGGATTCTGAATGAAAAATCAGGACTTTTTTTTTATTGTACGACAAGAAAGCGCTCGGCCTTCATCTCACCTGGTAACAAGTTGAGATAAGGCCGAAGATGGAGGCGCATTTCACCCGGAATCCTCAACAAACTGAGAAACTGGCTATCTTACCTCTGAATGCCGGAACACAACATTTTTTTTAAGAATTGTTATTATGGCGACAGAATTAGGTAAGATGGTGGTTGCTAGCCAGGCAGACTTAAACAAAATCCTGCCACCAACCAAACCAAGCACAATATATTGTACTCCCCATGGGGATCGAACCCGGGACTGAAAAATCTGAAATCGGTGGGTTGAACCACTAGACCACAGAGGGGGTTAAACCACTAGACCACAATGATAGGATTTTTTTTTGAGCCCACCTGGCTAGCTACATCTTACCTAATTCTGTCGCCATAATAACAATTCTTAAAAAAAATGGTTGTGTTCCGGCATTTAGAGGTGAAATAGCCAGTTCCTCTGTATGTTGAGGATTCCGGGTGAAGTGCGCCCTCCACCTTAGGCCTTATCTCAACTTGTTACCAGGTGAAATGAAGGCCAAGCGCTTCCCCGTCATACAATAATAAAAAAAACTATAGCTAGAATACATATAATAACAAGTATGTAATTATATGGACTCTATGGTTATAGTTTGATTTTTAATCGCAATGATAGTAATAATTGCGATTAAAACTCCTGTCGAAAAAAGCGTAAAGATTTCTTCATATCGTAGAGGGGCTTATACCCAACGTGAATTAATCTTGAGTTGCGATGTATACAACATCAGCTAGTTCAGTGTAATATAAACATTCAGCCTACCGTACGACGACGTACGACGACGTACGACGACGTACGACGACGCCGGAGACAGACATTCAGTACAAGCAATGTGACTTGTAATTAATGGAGCATTTGTGAGTGACGGCGCAGAGAGTGACGTCACGATATATCGCTGCTGGGTTTGTTCAACGTAGTAAAGGGTTGGAAAAATACATTAAACCGTTTAGTACTCGCGTACGTTGGAGTTTATCACACAGATCAAATATTTTTTAGTTGCGGCAACTCGGGCCCACAATATAGATCGTTATTCTTCCGGTGATGTCGTAAGAGGCGACTAGGGGACGAGGACCGTGCTAGCCTATCAGGCTAGTAAACCTGTGTCCTGCAGGAATTTTTCATGCTGTGTCAAACAGATAATTGTAGGAAAATTTAAATTTTATGTTAGTATTTAGATTTAGCATTGAAAAATTTATTTGATCTAAATATCAAATAATCGTGAAGCCCATACCAGAGGTTCTGGAAAATTTGTAATTTTCATGGTGTTTGAGTCTTTCTGTCGTTGTGGTTGCACTCAGAAAACATTCAAAATAGTTTCTACGGGTGATGCAAACGAAGCCACGCACGTTTCTCTAGTTGATAATATAATTGTGTATGTTAGAACTCTATGAAATTCCTGTTTCGTTGAAGGTTCCGATGTCTCAATATCGGTGAACACAACGTCTGTGTAAGCTGAAGCCGTAGCGTTGAAACTTTTACAATGTTCAAGAATCCGTAACTCATCAGGAAGAAGTACATCCGTTCGCAGAACGAGCCGCCGCAACATAAGTCCCAGCAAACCTTGCCAAATTAAATAGTAACTTGCTTGTTGGGGCGTTCCTTATTCAGCCGGGTTGTACTTCCGGTACCGAGTTATACGATGTAAGCAAATTAACGGTTCTTAATTATTAACTGTTAATTTGACATAGAAATGTACATTATAATTTAGAATTATTTACAAAAAGTCGACATTAACAGAAGTTAAAATCTTTTAAACGAATCGGTGAATTTATCCATTAAATGTATGCTGTAGATATATTTTATGTATATAATGATAGTTATTGACACTGCTGGGCAAAAACAACCAATTAAGCAATTTGAACAACAGAAACTGAAATTTTTATACAGCCAACTGTGTCTCGGTTACATTCATCAAACGACTAAACAGTAATACTAACATAAGACTAGAGATCAACAACAGCTTACTCTTGCGTTGTTTGTTCCATCCTCGTGTGCCTTGTTTATCATCAAGTCCATCGTGTATCCTCGAGTGACATGGGTATCCTCGTGTGCCATGGATATCCTCGAGTGCCTTGTTTATCCTCGATTCCCTCGCGTATCCTAGAGTACCATGACTATCCTCTAGTCTCTCTTGTATCTTCGAGTGACATGGGTATCCTCGAGTGCCATGGATATCCTCGAGTATCATGACTATCCTCAAGTCCCTCGTGTGTCCTCGAGTGCCATGGGTATCCTCGAGTGCCATGGATATCCTCGAGTCCCTCGCGTATCCTCGATTTCATGACTATCCTCGAGTCCCTCGTGTATCCTCGAGTGACATGGGTATCCTCAAGTCCCTCGCGTAATCCTCGAGTGCCATGGGTATCCTCGAGTGCCATGGATATCCTCGAGTGCCTTGTTTATCCTCGAGTCCCTCGCGTATCCTCAAGTACCATGACTATCCTCAAGTCCCTCGTGTGTCCTCGAGTTTCCTCGAGTCTCTCGTGTATCCTCGAGTGATATGGGTATTCTCAAGTCCCTTGCGTATCCTCGAGTGTAATGGGTATCCTCGAGTGCCATGGATATCCTCGAGTGCCATGATTATCCTCGAGTCCCTCGTGTATCCTCGAGTGCCTTATGTGTCCTCAAGTCCCTTTTGTATCCTCGTGTGCCTCTATTTACTCGATGAAACGGGCCCGTTACAAATCTTTGGTAAGCCACAGTCGAAATACAGTTCACTTTGTACCAGATTTACGTTTGCTAACCGAGTTTAAGATAGGGTTGGTAAACTAGGTCGGGAACAATGGATGCGAATTCGGTGCAGACGGTGTGTGCACGGCGATGCGGGAAGATAAGTAGCAACCCTAGCTAGGAATGTGAACTGTACTGGTAGGGTTGACCATCATGTCTAATGGTGTTACGTAATCTGACAGCTTTTACCCGTGAATTTGTCCGCGTAATGGTTTTTGGAAATAGGCACAAGGAGAAGGACTGGGATTAAAAATTTAGGAAATTTAAAGTCTAGGACCTACCAGCCAACAGAAGCTGTGCCCTAATTGTCAGAACAACCAAGTGCGAATCGAACAAGCACATTGAGGATTCCAACCCACATTTCTAGGATAAAAGAAAACTGTTTTTTTTTCTGTTTCGGGTCCGACTCCCGCTCGGCCAGTTTTTATTATTTATTTATTTATTGACCTCATAGTAAACACTATATTCACACTGACTTTGATTGAGGTAGGAAACAATAATTTATAAAAACGTTTCTTATATGGTTCCTTTTATTGTTTTTGTCTATTAATTGACAAGTCTGTAAATTTCACAAAAGTCATTATAGTCGATAGTCATTTATTTGTACCTTAAACATATTACATGCACTTAGATACGTCAAAACAAAAAAGGCTAGGCACAGTATAAATAAAAACAAAGACAAAGAATAAAAACAAAAAAATTGGTATCTATAGTACAGCACTTAAATTATAAATAAATTTACTAGGTTTACTAACCATTATTGTCACAAAATATATTGATACTTGTCGGCCAAAGCTTCGTCAATTGTATAATAGCTTTTACTAATTAATTTAGGTTTAATGTCGCTCAAAAAATCAATGTCCGGTTTAATCTTAATGTCAGGTGGTATTTTATTATACAATTTTATGGACAAACAAAGAAAGCTTTTCAATATCTTCGTGAGTCGTTCGAGGCACTACAAATATTCCCCTTATTTCTAGTATCATAACTATGAACTTCTGATAATGTTATAATACTATCCAGATTTCCTCGTATGTAAACAATATTTTGGTAAATGTACTCGCTTATCATGGTCCTAATGACACCTTCTAAACATATCTCTACAAGATTCCCTATATATTAATCCAAATAGATCGCTTTTGGATAACTAACATCCGATTAGATTCTGCAGCAGTGCCCCAAAAAATTTATCCGTAACTCACAAGTGTGTGGATGTATGCAAAGTAAGAATCTCTTTCAACCTGCTTCCAGTTATAGTTTTAAAATTATAGCTCAATAAAGAGTTATTCCTTGAATATTGGACCCCGTACCCCTTATCCTTTTATTTTTGATAATTCTTAAAACCCTTAAAACATGCCGTCATTGACTTCATACAGACAATCTACATACTAATTTTAAAGTGCCTATCATGTGTGGTTGCAGAGATATACAACATTTCACTCCATAATGTGAACCCCGTTATGAACCTCTTAGTTCAGATTAGGGTTCAGATTTTCACAATTCCTATCTTAGCGGGCGTTTACACACCAAGACATTACTCCAAAAAGAAATCGGAATCAAAAATATAATTTTCCTTGACTTTATTGTGGTTAGTAATGTAGTTTGCAATAAGTTGGAATGTAAGCTGGGATAGTCTATAAGCCAAGAAAGTAGGCACGAAACAAGGAAACAGGAAATATAAAAAAATTGATGTCACGGACATAATTGGTATGGCCCGTTAAAGTCGGCCTCCAGCGCCCTCGACGTACCAACTTCTGGATTATCGGTTCTTTGGGTAAAACACTTGATGCGGTTGCTTTTAACCTACTGCCCTAAATGAATCCTTCCTACTATCATATCTTACTTGTTTTAATATCATGCGAAGGACAAATAAAAGGCTTTATGTCCTTTGCAAACAAACTATAATTTAAAATATATCAATTAAATGAAATAAATTCAAATAAACGAACTATTTGATTATTTCCGGCATTTAGAGGTAAGATAGCTAGCTCCTCAGTTTGTTGAGGCTTCCGGGTGAAGTGCGTCTCCACCTTCGGCCTTATCTCAACTTGTTACCAGGTGAGATGAAGGCCAAGCGCGTCCCCGTCGTACAACATAAAACAAAAAGTTTTTCAGTAAATATATTTCAGCACCTACTTTAAGTGAATGGATTGATCTGTAATATTGCACAGATTATTGTTCTACTATAGGAATAATAAAAGGGCTACAACATCCGGGTACATCCGGGTATCGGGCAGGGGGTCGCGAGCACCTGCTAGTACTTTCATAAAAACAATATGTTATTTAAATATAACTTAAGCAGTGTCGTCTAGCAATAAGCAGCTGAGCTTGTTTTGGGGATGTTTTTTGTTGAAATACGGTAAACATACAAATAAGGGTTCGATACGATGGATGGTTTAGGTGGTGGCCTAAATGTAAAATAGGCCCTAACAAGTTCTCTTGAGATATATACGAGTATAACCTTTATTTAACTTTGGTAGACCATTTTACTTTTGTTGGTAAAAGTGAAGTATCTCTCGGGACTTCAAGTTTCGGTAAGAGAGAACGGAGGAAGGAGCTTTATGATAATAACAAACAAGTGAAAGTTTTATTCTCTAAATACCGCTTGTGTCTGCGATAATCCACAAAACAATTGGTTTCATTTTAGAAGAGCGCATTGACCACCTGTAAAGAATTTACTTTACTCGTCTAGGGTAACTAATACACATACAAATATTTATTCCCAAAAACAAAGTGTAACATTTCAGTAGGACTACTGTCATTTGGACTCGCCTGTGTCGCGGGACTCACATACAATACTGGTTACAAGTCACATCGGTGCACTATATACAGAGCAAGCATTTGATATACATATTATTAAAATTATGTTCGTTAGTTAGTTCATTTAAAGTTCTTTAACATTTTAAATGAACAAACGACATTACATGAACAAGAAAAACGAGAAATAAATTTAAACAAGAGTTTACAGACTCCTGAATGTGTTGTAACGTAATGGATGGGTATGAATTGGATGCGAATAAGTACTAGAACATAACCACCACGCTTGACAGACGAGTTGATGATTTCAGTATTTGTATTTAGTACTAAAGTGTATGCTGCTATCCATCTCCCAAAATGAGTTATTGAGGGATTAGCCATATTTACCACGTGAGTTGGTGATACTGTGTATTAAATATATGGTTTTAATACAGTAAGAACAAAAAGTATTTTAAAAAACAATATATTACTAGTAAATAAATAAAATATTTTTTTGACGACAGTAAAAAATGTTCAAACTCTTATAAATATGTACATTAATTTAAAATAACATTAACATATTTTAAAAATCGTAGTTGTTTTATTATGTATTTATAATGTAAACCTCATGCTACCACACCAAAAGAAGCTTCGACTCAGTATGAATGCCCTTACCCTACGTCAAACTTGTGCTTCTTTAGCTGGGCACAAATAATATGATTATTTCTCGAATGTACCGTTTTATGTTACCTACTCCTCTCCGGATATTCAAACGTACGTTTTAATAAAACCAACAAGCTCAACAAATCAAAAGCTAATACAAACGGTTCTCAAGTTACCTGCTAAAGTTCCACCCTCTTCAAGTTAAAAACTTTGCAATCGGTTTTGAGTCAACACTTGAACTCGTACTGCGTAGATCTCTTTCAGGAAATTACGACACATTTCAGAAACAAGTTCTAAGTGAAGTGGAAAAGAAGCAGGTGATCACTTCTTGTTTAAACGCTTTTATTTTGTAGATTCAATATTCATATGATATGTTTAGGTGATACATTTAAATTTGAATTGTGAATGTTTTTAGATTTTTTAGTTTATACACGAGTTAGGACAAACCATGTACTTGTACCCAATGAGATTTAATTTGTTAATATTCCAAACTAAAAACAAACTTTAAGCCCCCAAAAATGTCAATCTTTCTTACTTAACTGGAACCTAAACGTTTTACAAACACGCATTACTGGTTTTTTAGTATCACTTTCACTCTTGTTTGCCTCATTCCTGTTTTCACATCCACATCTACCGGTTTCAGCAGTTTCATACGTTTCAGTGAGTCAGTCATTTCATAACACTTCATTAAGTAGATAGGTTTATATCGTTGATGTCTGCGAGATCGTTTCCCACATCCACAGCTGTGTGTGTGTGTGTGTGTGTCTACTGGAGATACAACATTACCTACAGCAAGGGAGTAAGTAGTCAAACACACGATCAAACATCTGCTCCGCACATGCCAATGGTTAGTAAGCCTATTGCCGTTAAGTGAAGCACTAGCCTGTGACACATTCAATTCGGACCGTATACTATAGTGTTCTAGGACATGCTGGCTTTCTCACGACGTGACCTTGACCGTCAGGGCATAGTACGTGTCGATCGCGCACAGGTACGACACAAAACCGATCAGTCCACCGGTGCACGACCACATTGAATCCAGAATACTTATACCACAAATTAAAAGTGACATTCTAAATATGAACTCAACACCTACCTCTGTATCGATCGAAGTGTCAGGATTCCGGGTCTCGTTTCTGTCGTTGATCATAAGCCTCACAAACTCAAAGTTACACGTAAAATTACCAGCACAAGGTTCATTAGCGTCTATCTTTTGTGAAGTTCACTCAAGTTGTGTAAGGAGTGAACATCGTAACTCCGTGCCGAAGCCCTTTGATTGTTTTACGATAAATCGGAAGTAATTTCAAGAACTCCGCTAATTTTCCCCCGGAAAGTTATCGAACGAAAATTATAACGAACGCGACATCTGGTTCTCGTCAGATACTAATTAATACACCGGTGCGGGTGAGATGAGCAAAACTGTCGCGAGGACCGTAAGCAGAGCAAGATGGCCGAATATTAAAATGAAAATTTGGTCGAAAACTGCCGCCGGGTCGGAGTTGTCAACTGGCGACAGAAGTCGGGGGCTATAAATGTGAGCTCCACGACGCGACGCTCTGGTGCTGTAAGGGAGCACTCGGGTAAATGCTTCGCTACCGACACTCCGAGGATATAACAAAAAAGTTTTTGACTTATTGGCGCATGAGAGCGGCGTAAACATGTTGGATGTTTTTTAGCCGACATTTAGACCAACTAGTTTATAAGTAAGGAGCGCTTACGTAATGAGATCACGTCAAACGCTTTGCCTTTTCTAATACATTATGTATGCCTACAATGAAACGCCGGATTCACTTCACCGCGTACCGATGCTGAAATTGGTAATATCATATTTTAGTTGTGGTTAAGGTACATTCCCTGTTATTTTATGCCGCACATATTCATGTTTTTACTTATGTCAACTACTCAAGTAATATCTGAGTTTGCAGTTGATTTATTATTCGTAGGTGTGAAATTTATCATGAAAAATACCCATAAATAAAATCACCCAAAACCCATCGTGCAACCTAAAGGCCATGTATAAACGTTTTTTATGTAGCTCAATCGACTGCAAAGCTTTACTAAAAAACAATACTAATTAGCCGACCTCAGATGGAGCCCTCAGGTCACACTTTGCTTCGATCAAACACTCAATATTAACTATGAACGTATAAAGCAATTTCAGACCGAATCCTTCCTTTCATCATTATGAGAACGATCTTATGAAAACTTTTTTGCCCGAAGCCGTCGTCACAAGCACTTGAGTTCGAAGCCCATTGTCCCAGTCTTCAAGTCAGAGTTGCTACTTTAAGAGGATTCACTTTACTTTGAATAGGAGCATTGGGATTTGCTAATCAATAATTTAAATTGGCGCTAACTGAATTGAGTATCATTTGAAAATGAAGCATTCGGCGGAGTCATTTATTAATGAGCAGACCTTATTATTATTTAGTACAAGTTAAAATGACTATATAATGTAAATGAGGACTGTAGCTTAGCGATATTCTGAATGCTATGATAGCTAGGTCAAAGGCCCCTATTTAATCTTAGTAGGATTGGAAGTTTTTCATTTGGTTCTACCAATATACATTTTTATCACTTATAGGCTAACGTATTGTATCGGATTTGGAGTCAGGTAATGCCTGTAGTTCCATTATGTAGGTACTTACCATTAATTAGTGTTTTTATTTATTTTTTTATAACGGGAAAGCGCTTGGCCTTCATCTCACCTGGTTACAAGTTAAGATAAAACCGAAAGTGGAGGCGCACTTCACCCAAAATCCTCAACAAAATGAGGAACTGGCTGTCTTACCTCTAAATGCCGGAACACAACCATTTTAGAATTGATATTATGGCGACAGAATTAGGTAAGATGGTGGTAGCTAGCCAGGCGGACTTAAACAAAGTCCTGGCAGGACTTCAGATTCAGATTCGTGTTTGGTGGGTTGAAATACTAGACCACAGAGGCGGTTAAAATGTTAAAAGTGTAATCGGTATTCAGATATTTACCGAATACCTAGTGGTATAATACCAAGTAGTAGTCTAAGAAGCGGTAGTCGGTAACTATCTGAATCATCTAATTGACAACTTTAGCTAATTTCTACCATATTTTACATAAATAAATATATATAATATTTATACAAATAAATAAACAGCTCAGCGTATATTATTACTATGAATAACACAGAGTGTTTTGATCAGAACACAACCTCGCAATGACACGGGCTCTGATATCCGAAACTACGTATTTCCTTATTCCAAAAACCTCACAAATGGACTCAAAGTAATCGTGTAATCGCGAAGATAATGACAAGCCTCGTCTCAGGACAAACAGGCTCGTGATAAACACTCGTCCTTACGAACAATGGCTGTCATAAACAGGCCCGGGCCTTCCTCGGCCCACCAACGTAAGTAGATACATAGCTGCAGTAACGCAACATTGCTCCATATTCATCCTTAACAGCCTCCAGTAGCCAGAGTCGGATGAAATACTCAGTTTAATCGTTATTATAATCGTCATCCCTAAAACTCATCTTTTGTCCTGGGCCTTCCCCTAAAATGTCTAAAAAGTACAAATAATTCGTGCGGTCAAAGTTTCTAAATACAGGCTTTTATCTAACTGTGTAATGTCTTTCATGTTGCAAACTTCAAACTTTATCAGTGTAGATACAACGTTCCATCAAAGTAAAATCAGGGCAGGGTCTTCTATATTTAGTATTTGTCTAAAAATTCAATTTCCGGTGTATAAGTTGGGCTACTGTATCACTTGTGTGCTTTGTACAGGGGTTGTCATTCCTGGGGTACATGATCGTGAGCGCTTTGTGCTTGTTTGATGTCTTGTGTAATTTCCCTGTATGAAATCATTTTGTCCCGTTTTGTGATCTCGTCTGTACGGCCCTTTACTTTACTTTACTAGGTATGGGTTTTGATGGTAATGAATTATTCATGTTCTGTACGATCGTTTGTGGAGCCGGTGCGTGTTTTCTTGACAGTTCAATATTTTGTTTCCGTGCATAAAAAAAACATCCTTGTTATTTTACTGTGAAATGTTTCAATGTAATTACATGTTTATATTTTTTTACAAAGCCTGTACTTGTCTGCTTGGTATAGTATTAGTCAAGATAGCTATAAACTACTTTGAAATCCGTAAAAGAATATGCCACTACAAATAACTAAACGAATCATTGAATGGCACTAAAACGTGTTACAGCCTTCAAGAATGCAGTTGAGACACCCTGCCATCGCCACCAGGTCTCTGCACGGCACCGTAAGCCTGAAACATCTTCACTGACACCTTGACACTCGGATGCATTACCCCTCCCCTTTCCCCCTTCACCCCTCCACCTTGGCCCAGTCACTCCACTGACCTATGAGACAGGGTTATCAGGTAGATGGTCTTGTCAAAATATATCACGCGATAATAATATGCTTCGTAATTAGTAAAATGACGCCTTTAAATATAGACAAAAATACAACCGAATTAGTTATCCTTGTATGTATTATAAGAGCTATCCATATGAATAGAGTAGTGTGTATAAGTTGACTGGTATAATCTATTTATTATAATATAAACGGAATAAAAATGTCGAGGAAGCTGTTTTTCATCGTACGCCGCGGAAGCCTTTATGTCACGTGGTTTCAAGTTATGATAAGGCCAAAGGTGTAAGCCCATTTCACTCGGAATTCTAGACAGACTAAGGAACTGGCTATCTTACCTCTAAATGCTGGCATAATGGCGACAGACTAAGGTTACACTTCGAAGATATCCGATCAGAATAAGTGTATTTGAGTTTATCTGACTTTTAATGTCGTAGATGATGAACAACCCTAGCCTTTTCACCCTCGCGTCGACAGCATGTGTCGCCTGTCTACGTAATCTGATGTCCGGTGAATGATGTCCGCCTCACCGACTAAGTGTGGAGGTGCCATTATTTATATATAACTACACACTACACAGTTCATACGTACCCGACCGCAGACTGCGATTTTATTTACTTATATTTCATAAAGCTTAAAGATTTACTCTCGTTGAAATAATCAAAATCAAATCAAAACTCATTGATTTGCAACTCTTACAACAAATTAAATACAAACAAATCAAGTAGACACAAACACATAAACAATAGAAATAAGCGTAGCAATACGATGCCGATCTACAAAAAGGTTATTAAATTAGTGTAAAGTTCTAAATGTAAATAGTATTTTACAAAATTACCTAAAAGTCAAGTAAAGTTATCTAAATTAATGAAGCGTAGTCGAGCTCCTTGATCCATCATCGTATATAATTGCCAATTCAATAATTTTTACGCATGGCTGTATGAAACTGCCTGAGAATTATGTTTTTAGGAGCTACTACCTACCTACTAGGAGCAACACTTTCAGGGTGACAGTACGAAGTGCCGCACCCTCCGTTCACAACTCCGTGTCCCGAGCTCCGTACAAAGTACTGCTACATACTTTAATTTCCGTTCTTTAGAGTGAATTTGAGTCGCTCTTTGATGTAGTTTGCGTCACCCTTCCCTGTTATTAAGGTCGTAGCGTATCGTAAACTCGACTGCTTTGAGAATGTCGCATGCAAAACTGTAGCTAAAGTCTTTTTTCGTAGGTCATGTTCTTTGTGGATGTGACCTACGCAGTAAGACATTTTAATAGGCAAGATATATATAGGCACTTAACATTAGTTATTAACAAAAACATAATTATCAAATAACTAATAATAATCTTGAATATAAAAAAACCTTTACAAATATTAATACATGCATTTTAATTAAAAAAAATACTTTAAACTCAATTCTATCACACATTAAACTAAATATAAAAGAAAATAAACTTAATTTCAAAAATTAAATAAAACGAGTGGTTCTGTAAGAGCAGTAGACCTCGCGAGCCCTAATATCCGCAATAACCGATGCTTTCCTCTTTCACTGTTGTTCAGTAATAAATGTGTTATAATTGTGGGGAACGGTGCCACATATCACTTTTTGCTTTCTTTAAGATTTTGGGATTTTGGGATGGGTCATTGACATTGCAGTAGCGTTTTACGAGCTGTGATTGACTGTGACACTGACAGAGCACTATCGTAGTCCTTTAATATCACATGGATAGCTTTAAATAAGTTGCCCGCGGGGACCGGGGACCGGCCGTGCCCAGCGCGCTCCACTCGGATAACGAAGTCGTTATACTCGTATTTTTGTGTAAAGACTCATCAGAAAAAAGACAAGAATCTGTTGAGACTGAATATAATAATTTGGCTGCCATGTCACCTGATGCATTGACGCAGTCTATCATGGAGTGCGCTAGCCTGGAAGAAACCTATTCAATCTTGACTTGAAGACCCACGTTGTAACAACTGGTATAGACAGACTCAAGCAATGTGTTTCGCTGAAGATGTATGTCGTATTTTTCGCACCTTGTAGTATACGTTTATGTTATCGTCCGCCGAAACCAAGTACAAATAAAAGCAATGTGCAGGTTAATCCATATCAATGGTTAGTAAAAAGACACTAAACATACCTATCGAGTATATTGTTTTGTTTTGTTAGTATACCTATTGTCCAAATGTTTGTCTACACTTTGGTCAAAGTCAAAGTCTAAGTAAAATATTTTTATTGCATTAAGATTTTGTAGGATCATTTTGAAACGACAAATCTACCGCCTGTTCGGAATCGCGACCAGCACACAAGGAGAAAGGCAAGAACCTCGGGATGATTAATTTTTTGATGGTCCATTTAACATTTAGGTACAGTGTTTATAATAATTTAATACCATTACAAGTGTTACCTACATCATAAAACTAAAAACTTAATATTATCTTTAAACATTGATTATTACATAACTATCTAATGGGCAGCGATCTTAACATTGCGAAATCACCATTTAACTGTCAACTGGTATAGCAACATCGGGCCACGCGTTCTTATCGTCGATATAGTCACTTATTTTGTAGTAGGCTCTTTTAATTAAATTATTCTTTATATACAATTTGAATTTACGAGCAGAGAGTTTGGTGGTGCTTTGAGGAAGCTTATTACAGAATCGTACACAGTTTCCTAAGAATGAATTATTTACTTTTCCTAAGCGATACCTAGGTATGTCAAGTTTATTTTTATTTCTAGTACCTATTAACACTGTGTACATCACTTCTTTTACCAAACTCATCAATGTTCCTGTGAGCGTGCATTAGATTTTCATAAATATATTGGGAGCTGACTGTCATAGTACCAATCTCTTTAAAACGTTACCTGAGAGAGTCACGAGTTTTCAATTTATAAATTGCCCGTACAGTTCTTTTTTGCAGGATAAAAATGCTTTCAATATCTGCTGCATTTCCCCATAAAAATATGCCATAGGACATAACGCTGTGAAAGTAACTAAAATAAACTAACTCTACAGGTCTACACTTGATGTTCACGTCAAATCGACCTCTTGTTGTTTGTACCGGTTTCCAAAGGTCTCAACGGAAGATCAGCGCAGGTTCCCCGAACCTGCATTAACGCTGAGTTGAGACCTTTTTGCAATTCTATGCGAGTTAACTATTTAATTTACATTTTTATTTTTGTCTCTTTTTATTTTTATTTTTATGTTGATTTTTGTGTAAGAATTGCAAATATATGTCTTTTTGATTTTGATTTGATTTGACTTAATTCCAAACAGTGTTAAGGTGGGGAAATCGTATTTTTATCTTTAATACTAGTGCGGTGGTTAGTAATATTATTTCCTAACCGTAACATCAGTGAGACAGAACAGTGTTACGGTGAATTGGGCGCGGTATTTTTCCACTTCCAGTCAGTAACCACATAATTTTCATTAGATAATTGAATGCAGTAAGGATTTTAAGGCACCCTAATTCTTTGGCAAAGTGTGAAGGTTCGCTAACAGAAACCTCGCTAAAACCGCTGCCGCTGTACATTTCTCACCAAAATATTTCATTTCGCAAAATGTTTTATGACGAAACTTTTAAAACAGTTGTAAAACAATTATTGTAATACTTCGCACGATAGCCACCGGTATTGTCCACTATTTCATAGTTTTCAAACTATATTTAAACCCTGTATAATCCTGCCACTCCTTTCCCAAACGACAGTTTTGTACTACAACCATTGCAGGCCACACGCCATACATCGCTGGCTCGCTTCCCACACTCGTATACATGTAACTAGCACGCACGGAAATGGACTTTGTTCTAACTTTATTAATTGCAAGTTAGTTTTAATGGAGGCCGGTATACTTGTCGTTTAGCGAACTTAACTACACGTTATAAGCCTCGGTTTTATAACAATTACGGACCTTGTACCCTTGGCTTTAGGGTTGAAAGTATATCGATCGTGATTTCGGTTGCTGGGAAGAATTATGCCTATGAAGTTGCCGGAGTTACCTTTAAGATGTAAATTGTGTTAATAGCAATTATTGTGCTTAAACGGGCTTCTTAGAATGTCGTAAGAGCAACCGTTTTGTTATCAAAGGGTGTTTCTGGTGTAAGCTTTGAAGGGTGAACTTAATTAACATTTTAGCTCGTTGAGTGCTGGTGTGTTTGTCAATATTCATAAGTTTGTTTGAACAACTCGTAGGTAAGTAAGGTTTTTTGTACAAATAGACCGTTGGGGGCCTGCTTGCTACATCAACAACAAAATGCATACATACATACATAACATACATGTAAACTTGTCGCTACGATTGTATGTGGCCAGTATTGTATGTGGCCAGTATTGTATGTGGCCAGCAAGTGAAACACATGGAACCTTGTAGTTGGAAGGTTTATGTCACCAAGAGAACCACGGCAGCCCCACTGCATCACGTCTAATTAATCTTATTAAAGCACTTAGTTACCTTATCATTAGGGTTCCAACTCAGGCCGCAGACATAACAAAAAAAAAATGCATCACAGTTCTAAGATCACGTTAATTACGGAAAAACTCCACCAAATAAATAGGCTTATTTTGGAAGTAAATAGTTGATCAAGTCTTCATACGTATTATTTAATTTATTTCATACTGTATTATTTTTACTGTGAATACTGACTGTGAACAGAAAACCATTTTTATTCAATATCGAAAAGGGAGTCCACACAAAAATATAAAAGCTGTCATAAAATAAATATAGTATGTCGATGTTATTCAACGGGATAACGGTTACTGATGTAATTTGCTGGCTGGTAAGTGTGATACAGTTGTTTATGTGTGCGTCACGCCGCGTTGGTATTAACGGGCAGCCGTGATGCGCCCCATTTACCTCGCGATAGAGCTTAGTCCCAAACTTAGGTCCGCCATCGACTAGACCCAAACCAAAACCTGCGAGCATGAACTTATGTATCAGATATCAGATAGAGTATCTTATATGTTTGTCATAAATGCAGGTAAAGATAAGACACAGATAAAGATATTTTTATTTACTCGAACATAATGTAACATAGATCTTAAATATGGGTATTATCAATTCGTATCAATTATTCTCTGCCTTAAAATAGCATGCAAATTTTATTAAAATATTAATTAAACTTAATTACATCTTAAATAAAATTAAAAATGTCATCAAATACAGCAATCAAAATAATATCATATTAAATTAAGTGGCAAATGTCAAATTTATAATAATCACAGTTTGTCATCTAAAAATCATTAATACTATAGTACTATTTGTCGAATAAAAACTTTTTAGATTTGACCTAAATTGGGAGTCATTGAGCTCTTTTATTAGGAGTGGTATTTTATAGTATAGAGTAGAAGCCAGACAGAACATTTCGGCAGTAGTGCTGTGGTGCTCTTATGAGTGTGAATTGTATGTGCATGTTGCCAAGATCTGTCATACGTGAAAATAATACAGGATTATATCTTACAAATAGTGAAACTTCAAGTATATAAAGTGACGGAAGTGTAAGTATTTTGTACTTTCTGAAAAATGGCTCCAATGCATAGGTCACTTCCACAAATATCCACTACTCGGCACTGCATTACGCCCGTCAACTTGAGGCATTAAGGTGTTTTGCCTCGCGAGCCCTTAATTACGCCGGCAACCATACTCTTCAAACCGAAACACAGCAACGCAACACAGTAACGCTTGACCGATATGAGTAGCGTCAAAACAATCAAAGTTGACTGTTTAAAGCTATTTGGTGATCTTTTGAGAATGTACAACAATGTCCGTTACACATGTGCGTACGAAAACGCCCGTTCACTTCGATAAAGCTCAAAAAGTGTAAAGTAAATAGTAGTAGTAGTAGTCAATAATTACTCTGAAAATAACAAAATAAATAAAGTATGTAAAGTTTGTAGTTGAGTCGATTTTACTTGTGGTTTTTCAGAAGTTCAATTAGAAATGAGTCAGCAAGCTGCGCCGAGAGGCGACGCGCGTCCCCACTCAGGTTCACTCCACAAGCACTTACAACCTAAAAATCGCTGTAGTCAAAGGCCTTTAAAGTTGTAGCTCGGAGTTTCGTGACAAACGCCAAATGATTCTATTTTCCGGTAAAAGTGGATTTCCCGCGCCCTGACTCCGGGAATCGTATTGTGAGCGTGCGCTGAATGCACTCGAACTGCACTCTTATTTAAAATTACATGTAATGTTACGTGGAGGTGAACTGGACCACCCGGCGTGCTCTTGGTGTGACATGTAGCGTGTAGCGTGTAGCGTGTAGCGTGTAGCGTGTAGCGTGTAGCGTGTAGCGTGTAGCGTGTAGCGTGTAGCGTGTAGCGTGTAGCGTGTAGCGTGTAGCGTGTAGCGTGTAGCGTGTAGCGTGTAGCGTGTAGCGTGTAGCGTGTAGCGTGTAGCGTGTAGCGTGTAGCGTGTAGCGTGTAGCGTGTAGCGTGTAGCGTGTAGCGTGCATCGTATAGCGTGCATCGTGTAGCGTGCATCGTGTAGCGTGCATCGTGTAGCTTGCATCGTGTAGCGTGCATCGTGTAGCGTGCATCGTGCATCGTGTAGCGTGTAGCGTGTAGCGTGCAGCGTGTAGCGTGTAGCGTGTAGCGTGTAGCGAGAACTTTCTTCTCGTCGTACCAAGGGAAGTTCCTGTAATATTTTTTAGTGCAAGGAGTTCATATAAGGAGATTTACAAGTCTCTAGTACATCTGGTTCGCACAACCTACACGACGATTTTAAATATCTAGACGTCATGTTTATACTAGTGCTAATAATCTAAAATATGATTTCAATTGGTGATTTTAGTAGCATTAACGAAACGGAGAGTGGTTTAATTTTTGATTTGTCCCGCGATTATAACAACATAAATTTTTTTGTTAAATTTAAAACAAGGCTAATTGCCTAGCTTCCTAAATATTTACAAGTTGTTGGTAATACACGGTGGTCTGAGTACCACCTGCTTGCTCTACGGCCACCCTTCCGGTGAAAATGATTTGTCCCGTCAAGTGGTGACCCAATTCCAAACATTTGTATTCAAAGCAGATTTACAACCGAACTAAGTTGCAAGTCGCAGAAGTATTTGTTCATTCTTATATATGAAGCGTCTGAGGAATCTCAACAATAACAATTATGTCAAGTGTTTGATATCACAATTATGATTTTCATCAGGCATATTTACATCGAAATAAATATCCATCCGATTAATCTGATAGGAAAATACAGGCAGGTAGCTGCCCAGTACATGTTGAGTTTGAAATTTACGCGCAACATTGTGATATACATTATATTTTTCGTGAAACCGCATCATTATGTCTATAAAAATATTTTACTTTCGCGAAACCGAATTGAAATGTTAATTGCCCGATCGGAGTACAAAGCTTGTATTTTTTTATGATTGTAATACGCGGAAGTGCTTGGCCTTCATCTTACCAGATTCTTTCAAGCTATGATTATTTTTTCTCAATCATTTTACTCGGAATCCTTAACAGTTTTTCTTGCCTCTAAATGCCGGCACAAAAAAAAATTGAATCGATGTAATGGCGACAAATTAATAAAGATGGTGGTAGCTAGCCAGGCGGTCTTAAACAAAGTCCTACCACCAACCAAACCAAGCACACTCCCCCGGGATCGAACCCGTCACCTCTGGATCTGACAACGGTGGACACCTCACTCGACCACGGAGGCAGTTAAATAATCATGAGATATCGATCATTGCACCGCGGGCCTCTGGCCGTGGATACGGGGATATGTGGATACGTGGATACGTGGATAAGGTGCAGACGGCGTGTTGAATTCAATACACATTGTTTAACTCTGTCAGGGTCAACCGCAGCCGACACCGACGCCGCTGACTGCGGTACCACGGTACCAACAAACATGAAAATCAGCAGATAACAGATTTCAGATTTCATTTATTTGGCACAACTGTGTTTGTTTAGGCACGTCATATACAGAAATACAATATGGAAAAATCTAGACAAACGTACTTACAACTTACAACTTTATTTCGACTCATAACTCAAACTAATTCTGATAACTCTCGACCAACTTTTAAAATACCCCTAATCCCTAATATCAAACCCAAAGCACAGAACAGCCTTAGTGCTAACTTATGGTTAATAAAGATTGAGAATAATGAATCTACTCGTATATGTTTACAATTGTAGATGTGACAAAACTCCTATTTGGTGAGTACTCGTCCAATAAACATGATGAACAAGTTGAAAGTTGAAAAAAACTAAAACCCGAATGCAAAATATTTTAATAATTTGACAACCGTGCAATTTTTTTCTGTAATGTACATCTTTTAAATTGAAATAAGTATACTTTATTACAATTGTGATTATATATTATGCTATAAAGTCAGATCAAGTAAACAAGTATATCTTATCGTCATTTCATATTCATTATTTAATTTCATGAATGATAATAAAAAATATTCCCACGCTACACCATTCGGAGATCCTCCATGGTTATGCACAAGGAAATGAGATTTCTTTGAACAAAACCGAGTAACGTAGGAAGAATATTTACATCTTTGTACATAACTGGTAATGTAATTGGTAATGTACAAAGAACGAATGTTTCTTAGTACATTACCCGGTTTTGTAAGAAGAATATTAATTATTTGTACATTGCTATTAATGTAACTTGGTAATGTACGAGTAACAAGGGTATTTATCACCGTCTTTGCTAGCAGTGATGCCTAAAAACCCGGCTTTTCTTGTAAATACACGCACTCTACAAATCCAAACATAATCTGAGGTTACTCGCAACACAAAACGTCATCAAACCAAAGCCGTGACGTGGAGTGTTGCCAATTCCGTTGTATTAAATTTTCGTATGCGTACTATATACGTAACACGTATGTGGTATTTTTTTATAACTTTTTAATATTCTCATTTTGTTAGAATATGCAGATAATAGTATATTATGTCAGTACTCGCTATTCTTATAGGCTTCCAACAAAAAGTTTAGTAAGAAATAAATGAAAAGCAGTTAGAAGGCTGAGCTGAAATGTTCTCCTCTACCAGGCCGCAATTCTCGTGAAATTTTGAGAGCAGGTTCGATAATTATTTAGGTGTTTCTTTTGTTGATTCAGTTTTAGGATTTTTTTTCAAAATGGCGGAGATACTGGTGGTTAAGCCCATAAGATCCTCCTAAGAAGACCTCAATAAGATATATTTTAATTACATAATCATGTTCTATTTTATTTATTTGCAAACTTACTTAGCAATAAATTGAAAATACTGTCTCCAGAAGCCTGTAGAAATAAAAAAAATCCAAAAAGAGACCAAAAAGGTAAATACATAAATATATATTTTACATAATGATTATTCGGCACAAAAAACAGTTACATTATAAAAGTAGGGATTAAAGTAGAATATTATAATCTTATTAATAATGCCCTAGACCCTAAAAAAATTATTGTTTTTCTGATTATATTTTTAATATGAAAGTAGATATGTAAGTAACAGACCTACTTTCATATTAAAAATTATGTTGAAAATTCTTTCACACTAATTATTGTTGTCAATATCTAGCAACTTTAACCCATCCGAATTTTTTTTTTATAAATCGGCAACACTGACAGACTTACACATCCTACAAAAAATGGTTACAGTTTCTTATAACATGTGATTTATCTACCTTTTTTTACTTGTACTGAGGCTGTTGGTGATCGCTGTATTGTTAATAAGGAGGCGCCCTTAAGTATTATGTTGCCACCGTTAATATTATTCACTTCTAAGGGCAATTACGCATAAAACGTGCTAGCTTTCTATATCAGATTATGGTGTGTTTCTTTATGTGAGTATAATTTGTAAGTCTGAACTGTACTAATCAAACAATCTACCATTTAAAGCCGGCTGAGTAATGAGGGAGAGTAGCTTGGTCTCAGGTCACAAGTAACTCACATGGCATGCCGCGGACAGAATCACTCATTCTAAACTTAGCCTGAGATATGAACAAATAAACCCACTGATCTAAAACAAATGACCAATTCGACAAGAGTACTAAGATGTGCGCAAGGAAGCTGGTGGCGTTGATTTTATTAACTTGTTATAATTTTAATTATGAAATTACATTTTGCGAGAACCAAAACATTCGTGCAACTCCTGAAAGTGTCTGAAACATTTGAACCAATTACTTACAAAAACACAAACTCGCAATTTGTATTTTCACATTCCTATCAAACTTTCCCTTTGATTAACTTCTGATAACCAAAATAATACTGGTTTGACTTTTGGAAATTTCAAAGTGTATCTCAGAGTGGTCCGAAATAACATGATTGCTCTTTTACATTTATCATCACCGATGAATGCCCACTGTTGTACAAATCCAAAATTATCTCCAAAGCCTGAGCGGCGTGGCCGTGGTCACCACGTAGGTGGATTAGCAATCAGTTTATTTTAATCGTAGGACGGGGAAGTGCTTGGCCTTCATGTCACCTAATTTTCAAGTTATGATGAGGCCGAAGGTTCACATTTCGCCCGAAATCCTGAGAACAGTCTGAGGAACTGACTATCTTACCTCTAAAAGCCGTAATTTTGAATTGATTGTATTTAAAATGACTGTTATGGCGACAGAATAGAAGATGGTGGTTGCTAGCCAGGCGGAGTAGGTAGGGTAGTGTAGTAGGGGCATCAACCAAACTAAGCACAATCTGGTTCTCCCTCAGGAGATGGAACCCAGGACCTCTGGATCTGTCACCGGACACAGGCGGGTAAAAGGACTTTCTTTTGGTGAGATATCTTTTATTAATGATATTCGGACTGTTTTGGACAATTAATGCTTTGAATTAGATTAAAGTTCTTGAAAAAATGACTTTATCACAACATTTTGAAGACATACAATACCGTGACATATAATATGAAAATATCAGTACGTGACATTACTCGTCCAAACAGTGGTAAATGTCTTGACAATGTTCTTCACAGCAATATACGTGGGTCTAAGTGTGACGTTATTGAACTAGCACTGTCTGATCATAAAGCTCAGTACTTTACTTGTCCCATAAAACTGACATTTTCTATATCACATTGGTACATATACAGACGCGACTACGGCCAAGATTATATGAATACATTTTTAAATTACATAGATAAACCTAACTTTGACGACATTTATAAGATTAATGACCCCGACGTAGCATTTAATACATTCTAAGACTTTTTTAAACTTTTATATGACATGAGCTTCCCCATAAAAAAAATAAGAGTGACAGTACACAAACGTAAAAATTGGGTAAGCAAAGGTATAACTATATGCTCAACCGAAAAAGAAAATTACTGTGGGACTACAGAAAACAGCCTAGTATTGAAAACAGAAATAAATTTAAGTCATACTCAAAGAGATTTCAGCAAATCGTTAAACTCACACGAAAATCTCAAAACAGCTACAAGATTAATCTATAGCTACCTGGCAAGTTATTAAAGGCATGGATAAGTCATGTTCTTAGCTGCATCATAAACTTATGTGTTCAAGAGGGTATATTCCCGAATAAACTTAAAACTACCATAGTAAAACCACTGTTCAAAAAACTAAACAAACAAGATATGAACTGCTATCGACCTATTGCCCTAATTCCAATATTTTCAAAAATGAATGCCTTTACTCATTTTTGGAGCAAAATAAACTATAAGTATATGAGCAAGTTGGATTCCGAAAGCAAAAAAACATAAACGTCGCTATTTTCAGCTTTTCAAGCACAGTAATGCATAACATTGATATCATAAATAAAGTTTGCGCTATGTACATGGATCTGACAAAAGCTTTCCATTTTGTAGACCATGACATACTACTTAATAAACTTACTGACTATGGAGTACGAGGTAACGTCCTAGAATTATCAAATGGCTACCTGAAACGCAGGAGGCAAATTGTTAAAAAATATGAGTCAGATCTGAAACCAACATTTTATGGTGGCGTTTTATGTACCACAAGGAAGCGTTTTGGGTCCCTTACTGTTTTTAGTCTATATTAATGACTTCCCAAGGGCAACACACCACCCAATGGTCTGTTCGCTGATGTTTGATCGTGAGAAAGTGTTTATTTCACAAAAAATATGTATTCGCTCGATAGCTAGACTTAAACCAACAGAGTCCTGCAAACCCTCCTTCTTACAATTTAAAATATTGACATTCCCATAAGTGTACATACTCGAAATAGCCGTTTTTGTTAGAAAAAACATAGAACAATTTGAGACCCTACTAAGTGACCGAGTTCATAAAGTATTCATGACAACACACAAAACTGCCCGACAAAAGTTGCTTGTGTATGGGACCTACGATATATAATAAGCTACCAAAACATATACTGAATTTAGACGATTTGGTCTCATTTAAGAACAAAATAACCGAACTATTGACAAGCAAAGTTTATTATAGCGTACAAGAATATTAAAATGTCAATTTTTTTAATTAAGTCGATATAATGTATTTGATTTAAGCAGTCTGTGTTATTGATTTTATTTAGTTTGAGTTATGTTGTGTTAGGGGTTACATAAGTGTTAAAATAATTATTATTGTCATAAATGTTTATTAATTTCAATTTATTCATTCTGTATTTTTTTCTGTTTTAAATACATTTAGATAAAAAACATTTAGAATAGAAGACCTAAATTTTGCATGCCAAGGTGGTTGTTCAAAATTTACCTTTATCAACCATATTTCTATCAAATAAATAAACTTTGACTTTGACTTTGACTTTGAAAGTGAACATATATTTTTTTACATTTGTAAGACCAAAGATATTGGCCATGTCGCTAGACCAATATCGGGGAAGGTGTGAGCTTGTCCTAGCTTAGACAGGCGTCGTTTTGAGGATGCCTTTTTGATAGATGGATGACGTAGTGACTCATAATGATTTCATTTATTACAAAAAAAAATGTTTGATCCAGTCAAGTGAAATTTTATCATATTATCAAGATTTGTTAATACGATCCCAATACAGATGAGTGTTTACATATCAGTGAAGTGAAAGTGTTGGCTATTATGACGTGGACTCGGCTCACTGAGCTTCAGTATCGCACGGCAATGCCTTCTCTCGCGCGATACGGATCGACTTCAGCACAGAGTCGCGTTTGGTATTCCATCGGGAGACTATCGGTTCTGCTACCCACTTGTTATTTATGACTATAGTCCTTTGGGCTCGAGCAAACCCGTGAAGGAATCTGAGATTTTATTTGTCTTACGCGGGGTTTTTGTTTTTGCTTTGAATTTTCGTATGTAAGTTATTACGCATAAACAGTCATGTTTTGGGAAATATATTTCTATCGTTGACTGTTTAACTACTTAAACATGTGGTACCTAGGATTTTATTGCCTATGACTTGATGCAATGTTGTAACGTATCAACAAACAGCAATGAACAAGCGCCTACGTTGTGAGAGTGAGATGTTTGTCCTCTGACCCCAAACACTCGGGCGGGTCAGAAATCTTCCCTCAGGCTGTTCACATTACTTATTTTGGGTCAAAAACCAAAAAGTTCCACACCTGTTTGCGTCCGCGGTGACGGGGTGGCGAAAAAATGACCTTTTTGGAGTTTTAATGAGTTATATTGTTAGGGATGAACCCATCCCTGGTTTGAACAAACTTGAATGAGACTTTAAGGCAAGAAAATGAAAAATCATATATTTACTTGTTTATATATCATCGAAGACAAAATCATGCTATTTTTGTCAAGCGTTGACCACTTTCTTGAAAAGTCAAGTGATTTTAAGATAAAAGATGGTACATGCTGACCTAAATAACCTATTTACTAGATTTTTACTGTCCCGAAATGACAGGGAAGGACAACGTTCTCTTCTTCAACAACACCTTCGTATCCTGATTATATTATTCGTACGACTAATGATAAAGCTAGAAGCACCCAAGGTATGACTGGTATCCTGAAATGCCCTCGTTAAATTATTGTGGTGTTAGAAAGTTTAAATTCTAATATTGTTTTAACCGCCTCTGTGGTCTAGTGGTTCAACCCACCGATTTCAGATCGAAAGGTCTCGGGTTCGAACCCCAGGGGGAGCAAGCTTGCTTTGGTTGGTGGTAGGATTTTGTTTTAGTCCGCCTGGCTAGCTACCACCATCTTACCTAATTTTGTCACCATAATAACAATTCTTAAAAAAATTGCGTTCCGGCCTTTAGAGGTAAGACAGCCAGTTCCTCAGTTAGTTGAGGATTCCGGGTGAAGTGCGCCTCCACATTCAGCCTTATCTCAACTTGTAACCAAGTGTGATAAAGGCCAAGCGCTTACCCATTGTACTATAGAAATAAAAAACAATGTGATAAATGTAAACATTTATAATCGGAAATATTGTTCCAAATTTTTTCTTTAAAGTCTTAACCTTCAAATATCTACAAAGGATAGATAGATTATGAGAAATGAGACCTTCAGTTGCGATTGTAGCCTCTGCTCGTGTCGGTTGTATTGAAAAGGCAACATATTGCGGCCGCCATTAATTAACGACGCCGTCAGATCAATCCCTAGTTACTGGGTTAAGTGTACTTGTGGACTTGGGTAGCAGCCGTGTCTTTGGCAATGGAACTGATAGAGGCCAAACTAAGACGATTTGTGACACTAATGAGGCCTTAGTACCTTTGAATGTTAGAAACGCAATATATCTGCACGGATGAGGATAGTCCGCATTTTTTGGAGCAGCCTACTCAAATAAACTTCTTCATCTTATACTAATATAAAATGCTAACTGACTCACTGATAACAATGCACAGCCTAAACGGCTAATCGTAGAGACATGAAATTTAGAGGGTATGTTTGTCTTGATGCGAAAATGAGTGCTAGCAAGGGGATTTTGAAATATCGTACCCTAAGGGGTTCAAAAAGGCGTTGAAAGTTTTGCCCTAACTCTGAAACCGTACATGATAAAAGTTCAAAATTATCATTATAGATTCCTCATATGAAATAGATTAGAACGTGATTCATGGTTTTTTGTATTTTTAATAATTGAAGGGCAGGGGGTCCTTTTATTAGAAAAAAAATCTAAAAACATTGTTATTTAACAGAAAAAACGCAATGTACACTATATTAAACTGGTGTATTTTGAGTGCTCTCTATGCAATGGATGAATGTTAAAACTACCAAGGTCTGATGATGGAGTGGAATCAATAGCAAGCCGTTTTTTCAGTAAATAGCAGTAATACATATTAAGAGCGTTGTGAGCATTTAAAATGATTGTATGTGTGATACTCTTCTACAAACATGAAACGTTTTTATAAATTGCTATTTTAGAGCTGTATAATACCAAGGTAGGTGAGTTGGACCGGCACTCGAGTTCAAAAAGCCTGCATTTTTTGCCTGGGAATGTGGGTCAGAACCCTCGGTGTGCGTATCCATGTAGGAGCTAATTGGTCAAATTTATCCAGGTATCCAACAAATATATATATTTATAATATAATACTTGCACCTATTTCAAAAAACCAATACGCTGACGAAATCGCAAGTAAAAGCTAGTCCCGCATAAGTTTCGTGGCTCAATGCTGAGCTATTTCAAGTAATACATAGAAAACAATAATTTTGTCGTTTATGTTGGTGTGTTAGACACACCAAAAGTCAAGCAATGAGAAATAGCAACTTTTGCAGCTACACTACTAGTAATAAGTACGGTAGGTATATAAGAAATATACTATAGCAACTGCCGGTAAACTATTGAAATGATTGATGTTCAACGAGAAACACTCGAAACGCCCTTTGACACCCAAGAGGAGTTATGTAAAACCACACATGCACACACATAACCTAAATATTATCTTCTGTGTGTTAAATATTGCCTGAAATTGGTGAGAATGCTGAATGAGAGTGAAAAATACTAACAATTAGATTTACGGCACCTATATACGTGCCAAAGCAAAACTCCCTTCTCGGTGCATAAATCACGAATAAAAAGTACAATTGAAGATATTTTAATTAAACCGTCAAAACTATCCGTTCAAAGCGCGGCCATTTTTCCTAGGACATAAATCTCTCCGACGCTCATATTTCACACGCGGTCATCTCAGATGCAAGGTGCGCTGGGAATTCTGCTGGGAATTCTGCTGGGAATTCTGCTGCACCACAGATTAAATATAGTGATACTACGGAACGGAGGCGGAGGCTACCAGGTCAGTCTCTTTGTTTCTTTATCTTTTGTTTAAATTACAGGTCAAAAACATGACAATGTTTTTTTGTAATAATAGGGCAACTGCAAAATCAATGTCATAATATTATATTCGTACGCAGTTTCAGCCAAAGATTTATTTTGTCGTAACTTGCACAACCAAGAATGACCTAAATGAATGTATAAAGACAAATTAAAATGTATTACAAAATTATTAAATAATCTCATCGCTTATCATTAGAGCGAGATCGAAGCGTATGAACTGAAAAAAAAAACAATTAAAATTTTACACAAAGTATTTGTAGAAATAAAAAATGTTATGATAATTTGTTGCGAGAACTGAGGAACATTGTTTTGAAATATCTTGTATTACGTCGAACCTGCTTGTCAATTGAGTTTCCTGAATCCGAAAGACCTTTTCAGAGTTCAAATAACTTCTCAGAGAAATTATTTTCTGGAAATATATTTATTGATCGAGTGAGCGAAGCGAACGAGATCTCCGAGTTAAGTTGTGAAATCCGACACTGGATGTATGTATGTATGTATGTGGCAGTGTTTGTGACGGCGTGACTCCCGAACGGATTATATATTTATGAAATATATATATAATTTTATGAAATTTAAACTGTAAAGAGATAACGTAAATACAAATTGATTGTCGCGGGGTATTTTTGATAAGTGGGTAGTTTTTGAGATATTGGGGTGAAAAGAAATACAATTTTTAGCCCATATCTTTTGAATGGCTAATCCAATCAATTAAAATTTTGGACATGCAGAGTTAATATAATTATTCATCATTTGGTACAGGGATTTTTATGTCTCTAGGGCAGTTTTTGAGAAATAGGGGTGTTAGGTGAAACAATAAGATTTTTGCCTGTCAATAGTTTTGGTGTCATTTGGGAAAGTATCGGCTGCACATTCGTTTTGAATAAGGTTTTCGTAACAATTGTGCGTGTTAAGGAGTTAAACGCTTGGTATGTTAGGATACACTGTTAAACAATAAACTTTCTTTTGATTTGTCTAACCACCCTTGTATTTATAATAGGGGTTTCAAAAGGGGTGAATAAGATTAAAGTCTTGAAAATGTGTTAAAACTTGAAATATCATTTGAAATGGGATAAGAGACTACAGATTTCAAAACAAGTTTATTTTCGACCTTACCAGGTGGTGTGGTTTTAAAAAATTAAGATGAAGGATTATCGTCAGGTCTTAAGAGAGGGTATTCTCATTATCATCTTATTAAAACTGGTCAAGTAAAAAACTTCCTCTAAAACTGTAAGGTTTTGGCCAACAACATTCGAGTTTTGTTTCAACTTACAAACATGCTGCTGCCTTTTTAGTGAAGCCCCTTGGCTTTACGACTTCCGTGGGCTAGAAGGGTAGATTTTTAAGTCAAGACTACCAAGGCAGCGGTATTGACAGCACTTTTCAAAATGACATCAACCTATGTTTCATGTTGATGACTTTTTTTTAACCACCTACTACTGGTTGTTTTGTGCTTTGCTCACATTCTGGCTTTGCGTAGAATTAGAGTTAGCAACAAGAGAGAGCCTCGAACACTCAGGTGAATGAAGAAATATTGAGAAAAAGAGTGCTTGAGAGGGTAAGGTAAGTAAGGTGAAATGAAAGAACACTTATATCGTCTCTTAATTACATTATATTTGAGTAACAATTCCTCGGTTAAATACCTAACACAAACCAGACATCACAAGATCTCAGTTCGGGGCGAACTACTAGTATTAAGAATTTGTATATTTAACCTAGTCATGTCAAGTCAAAAAAATGCAGTACAGCAAATTTTCTAAAAAAAATGCCTAGAAGATGTACAACGGGAAAGCGTACGAATCATATCAAGTCTTCAAACGTAGGGAAAACACCCCGTTGTTGGTCGATGGTTAAAAATACATTTGAAATGTCGCCAATATCCTCCATTGTTCGAACATGTTCTGTAAGAACCCAGGCTGCCTTCGCGCGGCTCACTGAACTCAAGTAATTCCATCTCGTGCTCTTTACAGCAACCATCAAATTGAGATCAAAGTCGCAACGGCACACTTATTTGGAGGATCTTTGCGAAATTACTTACGAACATACTATGCGTAGTTTCAGCAAAATGTATCGTTGGAAGGTCGAAACAAACAAACAAACAATAAACGTAGCACACGATAGTTATATTGTTTTTCTCGTTGGTAAGCACGCCACTACAGTTTTGAAAAAATGAAATTTTCTAAAATTAGTAAAATTTTTATTTTAAATGAGTCTCTATTTATTGAAAAAATATAGACAACGTTAAATAATTATGAACATAAATATTTCAAATGTATGTTCGATGGAACTTAGTTACCTGCTTGAAACCCAATACATGTTATGTACCTCTTGGTCTTTGAGATTAATTTACATTAGTTAATATTAACATTAATATCTGGAACAGTTGAGTTACCTATAGGCCGTTTTTAACGGTCCTTAGGTAATCTGACTGATTCCTTTGTACATAGTTAGTTTAATTGTACTTTTTTTTGGAATAAATGCCTATATAGTTAATATTAACATAAATATTATATAAATTATGAGAAAAATATTAAAATTATAAGAAGGATGATTAAATTTGTAATCTTTAAATAAATACTATTAAAATAAAGAATAGAAATATCACATAGATTATCTACAAAATTAATATTTTATAGATAACCCAGTCTATCGTTGTCACCACCATTGATAGTAACGTGGCCAGAATACTGACAACATTACCACGTTGGATGTAAATAAATTGTATTGCATTTAGAAATTAAATCACAGAATATCTGCTTAGGGCTTACTATATAGAATTAAAAACTGATCTAGTAATGGCCTTGACTAAAATGTATATTTAACATGATGTTATAGCATATCTGTTCTATCCTGTATATAAATAAATAAATTACAGCTGTTTATCGTCGTTAAAATATATGAATACCGCTCAATTGCAGAAAAACTGATTCCGATAATCTGTTAACGTTAAGATATACAATGTTTAGTTTAGTAAACTCCCGCTCTTCAGGAATGGCGCCGGCAATCCATTCGATCACCACTATAATATCAATGTAGGAGAGACGAGAGCTTGCGGCCCTTTCTTCTGTTTACTGATCGGCTTTCCTTTATGTTTTACTTGTGGGTTATCCGCGGGAAATGTTGAGGCAACTCTCACTTTTTATTTACTGAACTGAAATTTTAATTTGGTTATGTTAAGTGTTGTGTAACTAACTAAGCACTTTCATATCAACCTACTTTACGTAACAGTGAACCGGCTACATATTTATTAATTACAATACGGGTCCCTGTCACTCGTACATCTATATATTTATCTTTCTCTGTATATTGCTGATATTTTATTATATAGATGACTACGTTATAATATTAATCTAAGCCACTTTCACTACCGGATATCATTTGAGTATTATGTGGGCATATATGATTTTTTCTCGTCCTCACCAAGAGGGATACGTTTCCATCTATTCCCACCAAAAGCGATTCTTTTGCAAGTTTTACAAGAAGTATAGTCGTTTTTAAGAAATAATTTTGTTGGGACTTTAGGTTTTAGGCAAGGCCTGTTATTCTTCAATAGTCATTCTCGAGTAAAATACGTTTTCAAAACGTAGATAATTACGTTTTAAAAACTAAAAAGGAAACCAAATTCAATGAAAAATATGACAAAGTTTTGTTTACCTGGATGACGTAGTTTTTCCAATTGTTTTGATGAAAGATGGACGAACAGACAGCTTCGCTCGGGGTCCTTTTTTCCTTACTTTGGAAGTAATACACCAAAAAAACCCAAATAACTTTAAGTGTGCCTATAATACTTGAAGAGTTCCCTTGATTTCTCCAGGATCTCATCATCAGATCCTGACCTGATGACAGCGATCCGTTTTTCCTTTACTTTTGAGGTAATACAACATAAAGTACCCAATTCAATTCAAGTGTGCCTATTATATTCAAAGAGTTCTTTCGATTACTCCAGTGTCTCATCATCAGATCCTGACCTGATATCGTCTTAGAGTAATCGAACATACATAAAAAATAAAAATATAAAAAAGATTCCGACGAATTGAGAACCTCCTCTTTTTTTGGAGGCTGGTTAAAAATAAGTAAAAACTATCAGAAAGTTTTCGTCATTAGTCGTATTTACACGTTTTCTTATCTAATCTAAATTGTAAATACAAAACACATAATAAAGTCATGCTAACCGAATCCTAATAAAATAAATTACTCTAAACATGTCTGTTATTACGAGTATAAGGCAAAACATTTAGGATGCCAATGTTTTTAATAAAGTAATTTGCTGAAGTATCTCAAGGGTATCAATTTCCCAAATGAGAAAACGAAAATAATGAACCAAAGAAAAAACATTGTTACCTACCTAATCCTTATTTAATTAATTCTCCCGAGGATATGAAAAAGTTCTGTTAAGTTGGAAAACGAATAATGGCTTCAAGCCACAAGAGACGTTCCATTCCACTCCGCTGTCTAATTTGTTTCCAAGTTTTGTTCACATTATTTCTGTCTTTACAATTGAATACAATAGCCAAGAAACAATTCAGAGATCTTCCTTGAATGTTGCGACTGAATTGGGAAGCTCTCGACCTATTTACACAGCATAGATTGATTCGGAAAGTTGCTCGATTCATCGATGACGACAATTGCTTTGCCCTCCATTGATGCGTAACAATTAACGACATATTTTGCGATGCTACCATTGTGGGTGATGTGCGTGAAATATTTTGTGTTATGCAAAAGTTTCGAGGAAATGTCGTTCGTCATTGTGGATGAAAGGCGTATGACTTGAAGGTTGAGAGAGAAGTAACATAATATTTTGTCGTAGGATAGAGAACATTTCGGCTTTTCTGGTGATTAATTAGATGACAATGAAAATTTGCCTGCTTTTTATGCAGGTTTTAACAGAGAGCAAAGTCCCTTTTCCTTTTTGCTTTGACAGCAGAAAATAATCATCAAAGTTAAATACGTTCCACTCAAGCGGTTTTCTCACCGTCTTATCTATAGTTGCAGCCGGTTTTATAAATGATGGGCTGCCTCTTGGACCTCTAGGTCAAAGCAAGCATGAGGTTTATGACAGATCGCGCTCTCCCAAAAGGCACCTACTCTACCACGCATCGACGAAACGTGTTCCGCTCCAATAAATACTAATATGAATGTATTCTAGGCACTATTGGGTCGGTTTGCCAATAAACAAAAATACAAATTTCATTAAAATAGTAAAACAAACATTTCCTATTGTTGACGGATCTGTTGATCAGCGGTGGATTGGTATTACCTACATTGTTTCATAAATAATGTCAAACACACATCTCACGATTACCTTCTCGCGCACTGACTAATCTTAAATGATATACTGAATTATTATCTTGAATGAGTACACCTGAGATATCAGGATGTCGATATCGTGTATTGTATGCCAAAATAATAAATGAAATATACGATATCTCCGATATAAATCAAAATTAATATCACTCTAAACAACCCACATGAAAATATCGTAATAAGCTTAACCCGAGATATAATCTGAGTCTGCTTAGAATTGCTTATAATCGAAATCCCTACAATCTGTAATATTTAGCTACCACCTTATTTTTTCAAAAGCATTGCAAATTACTAATCAATAACATTAACATCTTTATTAACAAATAAATAATAGTAATAAAGAGCTTTATGGCCAAGGGTATAAGTCTGTTTTCCAGCTGGGTTCAAATCCAGTCTCCAACACAGATCAATAACTATGTATTCTAGGCACCAATGGACTCTTCGGTTTTTCGGAAGTGAATGTGCGCATTTGACACTACCATACTCTGACGATGCAAGTCACATTGTGAGGAGACCGGTATGTCCCTACGACCAAAAAGTCCGAATGTGTCACTGGCTAGTATTCCGTCAACAGGTGACAGGTTTGTAACCTTTATACTAACTTTTACTAATTTATTGGCTCAGGGATAAGAACTTTCGGACGATGCGGCAAGTATTTAAGATGACAGCCTTTTGGAGTTAAATGTAGGTAAGTTGATTAATGTCAAGAGATTCTAAACAAGTGTGTCGTGTGCACGGCTTAGGAATCGACCCCTCTAACTCAGCCCATGGATGTCGTAAAAGTCGATTGTGGGATATACAGCAAATATAAAGAAAGACAGCAGCTTCCTTCTCTGTATTATCTACACCTTAACTGCGATCCAATCCGCTTGCCAAGATTGGTGATTATGGTAAAACCCTTTAGCTTTGGAGGTGGCTCTGTCCAGTTGTATGGACACTGATAGGTTGGTGATGTGTGATGTGTCCGTATACTTCGCAAGTTTCTTGGTAAGTGTCTTCGCGAGATTTGTATTGGTATTGGGTACGGCATACACAGATTTGCTTCTTTTGTCATTGAGAATGTTATGAATGGTTTTATCTGTAATAATTATTCTGTCGTATAAAAATATGCAAAATAGTTTGTATTTGGTACATATTTATTGAAAGCTTAAAGTAGCTTTTGTTTGAAGAGTTTGTAGGTACTGGTTTATATGCTAACTATTGGTGTAGGTGTAACACGCGTGCGCCACTTGGTCATGTCTGTGTTTATAGTCTGCTGGCGCGATGCAGGTCTGCAAGGGCGAGTAATGTGTTGGAGAGTTTCAGAATTGCTACGTTTATGCCAGTAGAGGCCTGATTCTAGATTCCTATCTTAATTAAATAATTAATAAACTTTTTATAATTACGTGTATCAAAAGCCTGGTAATGTACAGCAAGCAGAAAACCTTCTGTCGGGGAACAGCTCGCCCTGTTTGAGCCATGTGCGATGTGCGATGTGCGAAGGCTCCCGAGCAACGACTTTTGGGATGTTGGGCTGATGCTCTCGTTTAGATTGTGTGATGTCTATTTAACATCTGCTTGTACTATAGCTTCATGTAGTGGTGACTGGTGGTGTCTGCGTGGCGATGTAGTGGTGACTGGTGGTGTCTGCGTGGCGATGTAGTGGTGACTGGTGGTGTCTGCGTGCCGATGTAGTGGTGACTGGTGGTGTCTGCGTGGCGATGTAGTGGTGACTGGTGGTGTCTGCGTGGTGATGGAGTGGTGACTGCTGGTGTCTGCGGCGATGAAATTGCTCGCGCGGTGATCTTGTCTGAGAGCTGTGTACATTATTAACGCGTTAAGCGTTAATCTGCTACGATGATTCAACGCATATATCGTAACGTGGGCGCATTAAGACACAATTGGTTTTAGTTAATAAAGACCCAGTGGGTGTTGACGATTCGCTGGAGTTTTTTCAGACTTGTCTCAGACCAATGTACTGTGTACAATGCCAGATGATAATTTTCAGATGGGAATAACTTATTAAGATCGGTATAAATAACCTGAAAACATGGAGATATTTAGTAACAAATCTCAAGTGGAGGCGAAACACGTGTCGATTTGATTTTTTTTCAAACGAATTTAGCAGATTTTTTACTGAATATATTTCTGTTTTCAGGTTATTTGTATTGAATCAATTAGCTAGCTAATATGGGCATGACTTTGATGGTGTTTCTGGCTGTCATACCATTCCAACAATAACGCAATTAAAACTCTTTACTACAATCAGTAGAAAATAGGCAACTAAATGGAGTTTTACCCTGTATCTTATGATGTACCTACTGTGGTAAACTCATGAGAGATACTAGTATGCCAGAGATTCGAAACATGTATTTGAATTTTGGTATTTGAGTTTTTTATGATTGTACGACGAGGAAGCTTTTAGCTTTCATCTCACGTGACGGATTAGCTCAGCAGGACCAATTTCGGTTGCTCTAGACATGATCACAGCTATAATGTAAGTAAGATCGAGTTGCTTTTAGGATCCGGTAATAACCGCTACCTACTCGGTAGTTAGCTCAGTGTAAGTAACTAAATAAGTCCCTAGGCCACTGGATCGCTGAAGACCCGTCACAATATTTCGATGTGGTTAGTGATCGTGAGTCACTGGAAGGCTGTATCAAAAGCGATATCTTCTCTGGTCAGTTGCCTCCAATTCTGGTCTATCAATTTCACGTGTTATTTTAATCAAATAAAATTTTATAATTAGTGTTTTTTTTTTTCTTAATAATGTACTTATGTTTAATTATGGACCTAGGTCCATACATAGATCATAATCACCATCACGCTTGGCAGCCGGATTGTCGATCCGCTGCCAACAACAACACACACCGGCAGCCCTTCTGCTGCTCCTGCGGAGACCCATTAGTATAATTTTACCACATCCACGGGCTAAGTTGGAGGGCTAATTTTAAAGCCGTGAATGTCAAACTTCCACACGTGTACTCAACTAAAACACAATATACCTTTGAAAATATATTTTATGTACCATTTTATGTAGCGGCCCCATCGGTAGCCGTCGGTAGCTTCCCTTGTGCATAGTTAGTTTAATTGTACCTACATATTCTATAAATAAATAAATAAAACTTTAAAATTTTTAGCTATCCAGATTTTTCTGTAAGATGTACAATAAAGATTTTTTCATTTATCCATCCACTCATCTTATAATTATTGAATATTTTATTAGGTTATTATTTATTAGGTTTTTAGTTATTAATTATTTAATATTTTTATTATAAGAGCAAACCTATAAAATACCGTATAAATAATATTAAAAAAATATTGGAGGACCTTTATTTCACACAGAGCCATCTAGCCCCAAACTAAGCAAATCTTGTATTAAGATTACGGATAACATACTTTTTAATGATTTGCAAATGATACAATACTACACCCGAACACAGGGCAAACATATATATTCATCACACAAATGTTTATCTCGGGTGGGAATTATATTTATGAACGGATAATTGAGGAATGAATGAGTTTAGCAAGTAGGTAGGTACACTTACCTATCTCAGTATCGGCAGAGCAATCACAACACTAGGCACTTCACTCACTGTTGCACTTGTTCGTCCGCTATTCAGTTAGAACTCCCGGCAATCATCCACACATCACTGAAAGGTCACGTTTGAAACTGGCGCCCAACGTGGTGCGGCCGCGGTCAGAGCTGGTGCGAGACGAGCGCGCTGCCGGCGTCCGGTTCGCGACTGCCGACCGCGCAAGCCTGGGCCCGGCCGGACCCCCCACACTCCACGCCCCCTCACCCGCCGCTGCAATTCAGCACACTAAAAGATCACATCAAGAATACCGTTTCTCTGTCACTGAGCATCAATGGACTTACCTCGGACTGAGTGGTCCTTTAGAACAATCCCTAATGAGCCTTTTTACTTAATTCATCGGAATTCGTGTACGTTCCGCTACAAATTGCGCACTCGAAGATCAAGGAAGGTTCGAGCGGTCTTTACGTTCGAATAATATTTTTTCAGTCTTATTTGTTTTGTTTTTATCATTGGAAAATGTTTGCTTTATTTAGTGGATTCCTGATTCAACACGACAGGTACGGGACGGGGGATACACCATAATTATGTCCAAATGGTAAAGCTTGTATTTCAATAATGATTATTCATAGGATGTTATATTGTATTTTTTAAGAACAGGTTAAAAAATACATTTGAGTCTCAATTCTTACTTTATCCTGATTATGGAATGATCAACTTTTGAGCTGTGTGTATTTTATCAGGAAAAAGATTTATTATTTTCTAAGCTGAATTTCTTTACTTATGGTGGTATTTTTTGAGCTAAAATAATTTAAAAGAATAGTTAGTAATGTAAGTATGGGGTAATTGTTTATTTAAATTAACAAGTGTATATAAATAGTGCTATTATACATGTGTAAGACGAGTACCTATACCTATCTACACTTATTCTTCACTTTATAATGTAAACATTTAAATCGAGCGATCCACTAAATTTGTACCACCTAAGAATTTTACCACTTTAGTTAATTAACTGTACTCATATAAGTGACTGTATGTTTATGAGAATAAATGTCTTTAACTTATGTTAAAGACTTTTATTTAAATGTTTTGTAACTGTCTGTTTCATGCTTTGGTAAACCTGTTCAGGCAATAAGAAATTAAAATAAATGAAATGACATGTCTGATAAAAAAAAATCAATGAGTTTATGCATCGGCTTAAATACAATACTTTTTACATAAGTGATTTACGTGAAGCAGAATAATGGACGTTTTGTTTGAGTGGCTTCTGGTTATGTTGTCGTGAAAAACTCAGTGGCTCGCAGCTCTAGTGATAATGGAAACTAAGGTAGGTATATCTTAAAATGTTTGCCTATTACTACAACCTATTGTGCTAATGGAGAAGTTTTGTTTCTTACGTAGTAAGTATTTCATAAAAAAAAAGATACATACACATATACAGAATCATAAGCATTTCAAATGCCGATTAAACTGATAGGAATGCGTTTCTTGACGATCGTTTAATGACATGAGAAAAGTGATGCGTGCGTTTATCGTCTAAGAATTTTTTTAAAGAGTTGGTTCTGGCGTGAAATCTTATTTTTTTTTACTTTATTACAAATTGAGGCGAATGTGAATAAAATCAAATTATGTAAGAATGGAAGAAACAGATATTTATATTCATATGAAAATGGTAATTAAAAGGCTAAGAAATAATTCTAAATCTGTTGCCCGAAAAAAATCTCTCTTAACTCTTAACATTGAAAATGGTTTGAACTGTTTGTGAATACATTAAATAATTTTTAATTACTTATTATATTATTAATTATATTTTACGTTATACGAGTATATGTTCATACAAATCGATGTGCGTTTATTTTATCTTTGGACTCCAAAATGGACATATTTTTCTGATATATTCAGGTTATCTTTAAATTAGCCCAGCGGGTGAGCCTGTGAAGTTTGATATTGACCGGTTTTTTTTTTATGCGTTTTTGCGCAATCATTACTAGCGCGGGGTCACCACGTTTTTATGGAAATTAATCAAAACTGTTTCATTTCGTGCGGGCAAATGTTCTCACTATTGAAGTGAAAAAAGAGTGTTTGGTCCTAGGGATATGCCGGTTTCCTCAAGATGTAACCTTCACCGTCAGAGCATGTGTACGTATCAAATGCGCACATAAACTTTCGAAATACGCAGGAGTATTTTGGTGCACGACTGGATTTAAACCCACAACCTCCGGATCGGAAGGCGGGCCCATACCCACTTGGCCACACACCTATTTTAGCAACTACGAATGTAACTCTTCTTTATTATGATGGTTGTAGGATTTGTCATAGTTACTTTTTTCAAATCTTAATTCTCCTGAAACTGATCTTTGGAGATTAAACTATAATTTTCACAGCATCGTAGCACTTTGCTACGCCACGTAGTATTTTGCTACACGCGTAGCACTTTCCTGCGCCACAACTAATATAAATGTTCAAACGTAGAACAGAAGAGTCCGCTGCACCAACTCGCGATATCAAAGGAAACCTTCAGAACACTAATATTTCAGAACGAGAGCCGCGGCACCTCACTTATCTTCGATTCTTGCTTTTTGTACACATTCCCATCTGATTGTTAACCTTATATGGATGGTGTATGGTTGAAAATCCAATGTTGTGTAAACCGTTTCATTTTGTCAAGTATTTGGGTATAGGGAATTCGACTTTGGGCGTTGGGTGTAAAGTTGATGTTGGCGTGTTTCCAAAATGGCATCAATTTCTCACCTACACGATTCAGTATCGGCTCTTTTCGCGCCTTTGTTCCTAATGTTCATTACGTATTCTCTCTACAGATCTCGGGGTTACATATTTTTAGACGTTTTTTGCGTTGTGGACTTACATTTGAATGGACAACATGTTGTAGATACTACACAGTTAATTAATGACACTTATCGAGACAGCTGATTGACAAGACATATCCATCGCGCAGCATCCTACCGCTAGTTGCCTAACTCTGTCGCCATAACACTAATTATAAAATGGTTGTGTTCCGGCATTTAGAGGTAAGATAGCCAGTTCCTCAGTTTGTTGAGGATTCCGGGTGAAGTGCGCCTCCACCTTCGGCCTTATCTCAACTTGTTACCAGGTAAGATGAAGGCCAAGCGCTTCCCCGTCCTACAATAAAAATGTATTCACCTCACTTGGCAGGCGGTTTGCTGGTCTCAAATAAAGTTAAGATTACACAAAGACAATAGCTGCTATACTTCTGATGAGCCTTTTGTCGGTTTCTATAACATCTTCATTAGAAGGGTTCGGTATTACTGACGCGACCGCGACGGTAATATTACGATAACATACTTTACGGTAAAATAATTAACAAGTTATTCGCGTAAGTGCTGACAATTACTAATAGCTATGAGTTATATAATATTGATGAGACCAGTATAAACATACATTACTGGTATCTCGCGATATTTAGTTATAATTGTACAGAAAGCTTACATTCAGAGTGTGTTTTCAACAAGCTCTTTGACGAGGTCCCACCTGTGTACACCACGGCGCTCACATAGTGTATGTGACAATCAGATAGCGGGTTGTGCGCTATCTGATTGTCACATACAACCATTTGCGAGACAAATCAAAGCGAGAACATATTCCTACAAAACAGGACCCAAATCGCAAAACACATGATATTCATACGAAATGTCATTCTGCAGACGTTATCACGATAACAAGATAGGTTTATTCATGCTTTTGATGTGAATTTGTATGTAAGTTGACAGGCTGTATCAGCTTCATTCAAGCGGATGAGATCAAGCGATGCAAGGTTCCTAAAATGAAGGGTATTCAAGTATACGGTCGCGTCGGGCATTACTTTTTATATTATTATCGTACACGCGCGGATTGAAAGCAAACTGTTAATTTTGTTTATTTTATGCGGAGAGCGATACTATCAGAGACAAATCGGGTAAATATGTACAGAGCGGTGGTTTCGTACCTTGGAACAGTTTTCGGGCTAAAAATATGATATTTTTGTTTTGGTATATTTTAGGCCACACTCTGCAAAGCGCCACAGAATAACTAATAGTACTACACTATACTTCAGTATTAGAAACGATCACTCCTTGTACTGAATGGTTAATTTATTCTCAGCCGGTTTATTTAATATCCTTTTTATTCTAAACATAGAAAAAACTTAAAATTTTGTTTACAGTTCGTTTTTCTTCGAACATGTACAAACCGTTTGATCTTTTATCATAATTAGCTAAAATTTATTTGATCAAGTGAGCGAATGAACGAGATCTCCGAGTTATGTTGCAAAATCCAGCTCTGTATGTATGTATGTATGTTTGTGACGCCATAACTCTCTCATACATTATCCGATCATAATGAAATATTAACTACAAACAGAAAGTAAATAGAAATAGATTTTCGCATAAGATAGTTTTTGAGGTATTTGGTTGGAAATAAATACAATATTTTACCCGCATATCTTTTGAACGGTTTTAGATTACTAAAATCACCCCTGTATTGACACTAAATTAAATATTATTTACCCTAACCGCAACCCGCTTATAGGGTCAAAGTCAAAGTTAAAGTCAAAGTAAAAAAGATATTGAAGGCTTGTGAAATGTTATATGATAGGGTTCGCAAAGTTCAAAATAAGTTCATTTTTGTCTTTAGGTGGGGTTTTTTTAAGATATTTACATAGAATGATCAGGTCTTTTCGTTAATAATTTTTTCACCCATAAGGGTTGCCAAGCAAAGGGTGTCATTAAGATCCAACAATTAGTTTTAGGCTGTCATACAAGGGGTTTGAGTGCGCACATATCAACAGCCAACCCATCTGTTTTGACTGCTGGAGAGTCCCCTCCAAAGCTGAAAGACTTTGCCACAATCACCACGTTTGGCAGGCGGATTGGTCATCGCAAGCTTTCTTTTACGACAGAGTTGGAGGTTTGATTCTTAGCCAATTGCTATAACCACCACGTATCAGAAAGTTTGGTGAATTGATTTGAATAACGCTTTATTTTACACAAAACTTCATCAAATAATACAAACATAAGGTAACACAGTGTAAAAGTACCAAAATCGCCAAACGTGATTTCTTCTAGGCAACCTTAGTACTGTAGAAGCAACAGAATGTTGTGTATTTTTTGGTGTTGGAAGTTAATGTTATGTTTATATACAGAAGGAAGCTGCTATCTTTTTTGTGAAACCCCTTGGTTGACCTTTAGGACATCCGTGTGCAACCGATCTGGGAGCACTTTCAAACAGATTTAACCTCTTCATAGTGAGTCATAGTAGGGGGTGATTTTTATGCACATCATTGTTTTCTGCCCACCCACTGTGACGTACGGTCGGTGCTGTGCTCTCTTTATGGTTTTGTAAAGAACTATGTTTGAAACTAGACAGAGCCTTGAACACTTAGGTGAATGAAGCGAGAGAGTGTAAAAGTGTACTCAGAGTATGGTATAATAAAACACTTTTATCGTGTGTTGATAACTTTTTTTGTGGAGTTATTTCCGAAGTTAAATAAATACCGTGCATAAATCAAACATTAGAATATATAAAATGTTGATGTTGCTGTGGTGTTTGTCAAATATATAAAAACAAAAATTGACAAAATTATAATTTGAATATCTCAAGCCCGGCTAAGATTACATTTTCGTAGAATCAGAACGAAAAAGGTGCTTTAATTTACGATTTCTTTTAACTTTTCCTCAAACAGTTCATTTAAATTAAGTAATTCAGACTCGGGACAAGAGGGTTCACCGCGTTTCGTTCTCGTGTGAAAACGTTTATTATGAACACTCGTTATGGTTCATTTACGTTTTGTTTATGTCCTGTCCTCATCACGTTGTTTATGTCCTGTCCTCATCACGTTGCGTTTCGACAGGAACAGCTGTAGTGCGTACCTGTGATGAACGAAGGGTCTATTTATAGGCAATTATCTTTAAACGAGACATTTTATGTATTCGTATAATTTGCTTTTATTACTTCGATGCATACTACTTTCTAATGAAAACTACGTTACTGCATTTTTTATGGACAGACAGATGGACAAAATTCGATGTGATACAGTTAGTTAGGGCCCCGTTGTTACCTGTGGAGTCTACTCGTATACTTTGCGGGCATTAATTATTTTGATTCGTAAAACGGGTATTCAAAAAAATAGTATCTGCCCGCGAACACGACTGGTGCGATGCCGCCAAAATCGGGATATGTTTCGGTAAAATACGCAATGAATATCCGTTTTTCGAATCAAAATGATGTGTTCTAATCGTGAAAGTTTAAAAAAGACTGTTACATGAATGATTTCAACTCGATAGCGTCGTGTTGTGTTCTTTGCGCCAGCCAAGATATTGAAAGTAAGCAAAGGAGGGAAGCGCTGTAGGTATATCGCCCGATAATACAAAATGATCGCCTCGCAATATCTTTCGCAGCCATTCTTAGGGTCAATGATCAATGCATATATTTATGAATTTAATAAATCAGTACTGAGTTAGATTTTGCCCTAGAAAGATCTATAACTAGGAATAGATTGAAAATTATCCCGCTGTTGGAAACGGTCTGGAGGGGATATGCTTAATAGATTCAAATAAATTGAAACACTATTTTGTCCTTTGTTTATAAACCAGAGATATCAAAGATCATAAGTAGATTGTCAGCAAACTTCCCATATACCGCTGTAGAAGATTATTTTTACTGCGTAATAATGATTCCAGCTCTTTAGCAGCTAAATCTAAGCAACGGTTTGTGTGTTCGCAGCGAACACGCGTAACTACTTCTAAAAGCACATCGTATCGCACCTCCGTGGCACGGGACGTGGCAACGGCAACTTGAGAACCTGCTTTGTAAAGTATCTTTATGCAGCTGGTTTAAATACAAGTATAAATACAAATGCAGCCATGAACCAGATACAACAGCATGTCCTTCAATCCTGCATCGTCCTGGCGTGAGCAGAATTGTGTCGCGCGGTGTGTTCGACCGAGGGTCAAACCGATCGAGTAATCTTTGTCATTAGATATAAAAGGTATGGCCGTTGCTTTCAAATTTTATTTTAAAATTGATGTCTTTAACTTCTGATTAAGTTTCTGAGGCAGGTTTTATAGTCACGTAGAAAGGAATAGCCAACTTCTGCAGCACCCTCTCCATCGCAGCGACCACCACCCGCGTCAATCGCACAAGATGGCGGCCGCCGCCGGACGGTACATACGTCACCATAGAAACCGGTTTTTTTTTAATCTGCACGTGTGGCGCTCACTTTAATTCAAGATTGCAGTGTTAAGAATACACAAAACGCTATAATGCCCTATTTACCAAATACTTAAATCGGGCAGCCATTTTTGGTAAATAGGACGTCCTAGACACAGATAAACTTCACTTTAAATGTAATTTTTAAGTGGAGAGAGTTGTACCATTCCACAACGATATTTTTATGCGCACAAATAAAATACATGTTTAATTGGGTTTTGACCTTATTCTACGTTTCCGAAAATCGCACTGGGTTTTTGGCTCTCAAAGTTAAATTATTCAATGCCAAGAGCAGCCTTTTAGTTTGGTAATTACTGCATACCTCCATCTCTAATGGGTGCTTTGCAGACGACGGGATGGCATTCGACATAAGTGAGAAAGGTGCCATGATGAGGATTACAAATCTGTAGGTGCGCTATCTGTACATTTTGGTGTTTTATTACTCTTTCAGCATATAAGATAACTTAGAATATCTATATTAACATTCAATCAATATGAAGAAAAAAAAATGCAGCATACGACGCAACGTACATGTGGAGTGTCCTTTGCCGAATCTTGAACCAAGAGCTAATTGCTTCCTTCATTAATTTGCCCTGAAAAAATAGCCCTGAAATGGTGAAGAAAGAACCTCGTAAAAACTAGCTTACAACAGAGACACCGCACCGCGAGCCGCTCCTTCGTTGATTGGTTTACTCCAAGTTAGAAAATATATTGCAAGTTTCCAATCTGCAACGGATCGATACACTGGCAGATGCTGCATCACATTTTCATATTTTGTTCGTAACTATAGAGATTAGTTTTTTATGCGGGCGATAAAAGTTGCCGGGGACTTTCAGTTGTCTGCTTTTTTATTCCGCTCATGTGAACTTGCATATATGTACAATTGTGCGGAGAAAATGGTTCGGCTTACTCTATCACTAGACGACTAGCGGCTACAGACCGGTACACAATGGTATCTACACATGCTAATTTATCAGACTATTAATACAGAGTTTTCTCATAAATTTGAGGGTTTTGCAATAACTACCACGCTTGGTAGGCAGTAAAGGTAATCATTAATTCACCTCTTAATTAATTCCATCAGCTGATGGAAGCGAGGATTGGGGTGACGTATATACTGTTATGATTGTGTGGTCACTTATCAACCAGGGCAGCACGAGCCACCGGCTTGCTCCGGGTAAATCATAATCTAAGCTGGGTGACTTGCTTGTCCCAGTTTAGGTCATGATTTACCAGCTTCCATTTCACTTGTTTCTAACCGAAAAGTTTTAAACTTAAAACAACCCCGAAGCAGAGATTCCTCATTACGTCACCCTGTTGAATAAAACTGCAGTAAATAACTAAGTTCTCAACTCGATCTTCGTAAACGAGATGGAGCTGTGGTCGTGAAGACCTGTGAAATGTCGCGGGCTGCGTGAGGGTGCTCCCCTTTGCAAACACTAATATTGATTTCATCATGTTTTTTTAAAATGTCGCTTTAAAAAATAGGTGCCTACAATCGACTGTCTTGAAACGGTTAGGTTAGTGTATATGTATAGGTAGAGATATCGGTCAGCTCCAAAATGCATTTTTTAGCGAACAAAATTCATTAAAAAAGCGAGGCAGTAACACCTTAATTTTTTGGGAAATCAACCTGCAAAACAACGCTCTGACATTTACATACATTTTTTTTTTATTGTACGACGGGGAAGCGCTTGACCTTCATCTGACCTCTAAATGCTGGAACACAACAATTTTAAAATTGTTATTATGGCGACAGAATTAGGTAAGATGGTTCTAGCTAGCCAAGCGGACTTCAACAAAGTCCTACCACCAACCAAAATAAAAAACCAAAAATACTCCGGCATATGTTCGAATTATAAGCTGTCAAAATAACTTTTTGGCAGATTTTTCTCGATGATCGAATATTGAAATAAGGCGGTCGAATGTGAGTCAGGATTTCCGTGGAGAGGCTTCCATCCGGAGGTAGGATATATACACTAGAAAAGCCTTGGCCTGGTTAAACAGACAAACAATATTGTTTAATAAAATGGTTAGCAAAATTTCGACGGCCATTTTCAGTCAGTTCAGTACTATACACACCCGTATGAAGTTTCTTTACGTTAATCTGTATAATATAAATGACGGCCAGTATGACATATTTTTTAAAAAATCATTCATTCTCCATCTTTTCAGAGATAGGGTTAGAGGGGTTAGGGTCAAAATATGCATATTTATATTTAAAAAAAATGTTTGATATTCTCATTACAAAATCATTCGATATGCTACATAATGCTATTGGCCATTTTTTAAATTTTGTTTCACTTACCAATAATACCCATGTAAAACCGGAATTTACTTATTTCGCTACATTTGCGCATTCTATGTAAGTACCAATTTTCTTTTCATCAGTTAGTTTCGGAGAAAATGGGGTATGTCAGACAAACGGTTATAACGGTTCTGTTTTGTTAATGGAGGTACGAAACCCTAAAAAATACAACCCTAACCCTAACTTAGGTTTTATTACAATCTGATTGGTTAGATATGTAGTTCAACGAATGGCAGCTTGGCAAAATGATTGCGGTCTCCAACGGAGCAAGCTTTCTCAAGTTATATCCACTTAAACAACCTGAACAGCCTGTCTGGGGAACTACCCTAGTTGTAGAATATCGCAGCTAAATAGCTCTATATCTAAATAGTTTTGTGATCCTGCGGTGAGTAAGGCCACTAGAGCTACGGTGAGTAAAGTCACCAGAGCTGCGGTGAGTAAGGTCACCACAGCTGCGGTGAGTAAGGTCACCAGAGCTGCGGTGAGTAAAGTCACCAGAGCTGCGGTGAGTCCTTACACACTTTGCGACCATTTACGAGCTATTATAAAATGGTCGCCAGAATCAGGTTTGAGAAAATATAATGCTATTTGTTGTTTACTAGTAAATGTTCATGCAGGGGAGGTCGAGAAGTTATTTAATAAGTAAGTGGCCGGCGCGCGCGGTCCACCGCGGTCCTGTAATCTGAGTGCGATAGTTTACGGTCCTGCGATTACTTCGCAAAGCTGAGTGTAACTTTACGGTATTGTCTCGGTCAGCGTTAGGTCTTTCAAAGCCAATTTCAAAACGTTTTTTCAGATAATTAAAGTCGATGATTAAAATAAATCTTAAATAAAATCTGAAACCCTTGATACAAAAACCTATGAAGAAATGAGAACTTGTTGAAGTATCTTCACTATAAGCAAGTAATAGTGACTCAGTGATCATAGAATGCGCATTTTATCCATTAAGTGTTCTTTCCGCATAAACCTAGGAGTTATTAATAATAATAATTATAATTATAATCAAATTTTATTTCAGACAATAGCGTAACATATAGTAGCTATAGTAACATATATCTTAAAAACAAACATACATAAGTAACTAAAACTATTTTATGGCACGTAAAGTCGGTACGTGACTTACTTGTGTTGTGTTTAATAATCGTCCGCGACACCTTCTAAACACAACACCTTTCAGCCAAAGTTCGTCTTTAGTGAATTGTATTTATTGTCGTTCCGTTGGGATTCGCAATACAAACGATTTGAAATCATTATGGCGTGATTCTAACTGCTCGATCCTCAGTTAAAACTTAATCTTATGCCTCACATACTCCACTACATCTTCAGCTTTCACGGAGTGGTGAAGTAGGGAAACGTACAGCAGCGTCATGGGCACGGCAACGCAAAGTTGCCTAAAAAACCCTGATCACTAACTATGGCTGTACCGCATAGGTTTCTAGAAGGCTTCCGCTTCCCTACTACCGTTGTGAAGCCCTCTGCATCCTTCAGCGGAGCTCTAGCAAGTGCAGTGCTGCGAACAAGTCCACAGCTCTGCTTCCTCCCCTTTGTGTGAAAGGCTGCAGGGGTGCTGGCCGCTGCAGCTGCATAATCACGTTGTCGGGGAGTGGGTAACGTGACCAGTGTCGGCATAACCCTTCCAGCTCTAACCGCGGCAGTCGTGAAATGCGACGCAGGTTATTTATTTGCTATATATCTGCACTCCGATATCTTACATGAGTGAGAGTAATTATTTACAAACATTTAAAATAATTATTAGGTATGTACAACTAAATTAACTATGTATAAAGGATTTCATAAGGACCGTTACAAATAGCCTCTGCAATAGATGTATTCAGCATGAAAATGTCCCCCAAATGGCTGACAATCGTATAATGCTTCGATTAGCCCCAATCAAGTTTAAAGAAATAAATATATTGACTATGCCCTGCCAATATATTTATGAAAATATGAAAATATTATGTACGCGCGTAAAAACATAAGCTTATTTGACAAAAACTGTGATAAACATAATTGATAATAATGCCTTTCATTACAAAGTAGGCAAATCCCTTGCGTTGAAGAAGCTACCTACTTTAATAATTCTCTGCTATAGGTCAGATAGACCTTGTTTTATCTTAAATTTGTTGTCAACGCAGACTAATAATATTAATAATATTTCAAAATACATTGATCTCAAGGACGAAATCACACGAATGTGTAGGCTGAAGAAGGTCTCAATCATCCCGATAGTGTTCCACCAACAACAAGCAGCTGTTTCAGTCGCTTGATATTGATATTGCAGTTACATCTAGCCATGCACTATTGCCTAATATTGCGCAATAAGGTGAACAATCCAACGATACTGGGTAGTTTATCCTTGTATGTTCCCGATAATTATTTGAGAGGAGTCCGTCGTCGTCGCCGGCTGTTCGACTGCCACACCACACGAACGCAGCATGACAAAAATGCGCCGACCCAACGAGCACTTTTTATTCTAAATGCTTTTCTTCAAGAGTTCCAACATGTAGACCTATTTTATGATAGTGTCCCTAGTATATACAGGGCTCTAAGAATATATTTCAGTTATTGTAGTTGTAATTAGTGTATATTTTATTGATCTGTTTTATGTGTAAATTATTTGTATTTCATTTTTCTTTCACATTGTTATGTACTTACGGATTGGCTTAAGCTGTAATGTAACTATTATTTAATAGATAAATCCATTCACTCAATTCATTCATTCAATTCATTCGTTCAATTCATTCATTCATTCAAATCATTCATTCATTCAATTCATTCATTCATTCATTCAATTCAATTCATTCATTCAATTCATTCATTCATTCAATTCATTCATTCAATTCATTCATTCAATTCATTCATTCAATTCATTCATTCAATTCATTCATTCAATTCATTAATTCAATTCATTCATTCAATTCATTCATTCAATTCATTCATTCAATTCATTCATTCAATTCATTCATTCAATTCATTCATTCAATTCATTCATTCAATTCATTCATTCAATTCATTCATTCAATTCATTCATTCAATTCATTCATTCAATTCATTCATTCAATTCATTCATTCAATTCATTCATTCAATTCATTCATTCAATTCATTCATTCAATTCATTCATTCAATTCATTCATTCAATTCATTCATTCAATTCATTCATTCAATTCATTCATTCCATTCATTCAATTCATTCAATTCATTCAATTCATTCAATTCATTCAATTCATTCAATTCATTCAATTCATTCAATTCATTCAATTCATTCAATTCATTCAATTCATTCATTTCATTCAATTCATTCAATTCAATTCATTCATTCAATTCATTCATTTAATTCATTCATTCAATTCATTACATTCATTGCTTTGAACTTGTTACCGGGTAAGATGAAGGCCAGCGCTTCCTCGTCGTACAATAAAAAAAAAAGTCGCTTGAGCTATTACACTTACCTATACACACATTCGCCTTGCTTCAAAAAGTCGCTTGAGCTATTACACTTACCTATACACACATTCGCCTTGCTTCAAAAAGTCGCTTGAGCTATTACACTTACCTATACACACATTCGCCTTGCTTCAAAAAGTCGCTTGAGCTATTACACTTACCTATACACACATTCGCCTTGCTTCAAAAAGTCGCTTGAGCTATTACACTTACCTATACACACATTCGCCTTGCTTCAAAAAGTCGCTTGAGCTATTACACTTACCTATACACACATTCGCCTTGCTTCAAAAAGTCGCTTGAGCTATTACACTTACCTATACACACATTCGCCTTGCTTCAAAAAGTCGCTTGAGCTATTACACTTACCTATACACACATTCGCCTTGCTTCAAAAAGTCGCTTGAGCTATTACACTTACCTATACACACATTCGCCTTGCTTCAAAAAGTCGCTTGAGCTATTACACTTACCTATACACACATTCGCCTTGCTTCAAAAAGTCGCTTGAGCTATTACACTTACCTATACACACATTCGCCTTGCTTCAAAAAGTCGCTTGAGCTATTACACTTACCTATACACACATTCGCCTTGCTTCAAAAAGCTGTTATTAATTTAATTTAATTAAACATATGTAGAATTGTCCGCAAATTTCTTAAACGGACATCTTCAACGATACCCTTACACCAAACGAGCAATCATTAACTTCCAGGCCCGCAGTCACTGACGTGCACTTGGCTAAGGCCCGTGTCCAGGTTATCCCGACTTAATTAAGTTGAGTTGATCAAAATCAAAGAAAATTATAATAACATTTATTTCAGATCATCAATCCATTATAACACTTAATGGATTGATGATAAGATTAAAGGTTAGTAGTATTAAAATATCCTAAAGACTAATGTTAGGAAACAATCTTATAGCTAAGTTCCAATTCTTGTCATGAAAGTAATTTTAGTTCTTCCTGTAATTTTATCCAAATAGATAATTAAAGACAAATTTCCTAGATTATTGAATAAATAAATAAATAAATAGACGGAACTGCAGTTGAAATAAGAAAACTACTTTTTGTCTGTAATCTAGAGTCTTTAACCAGCCTTGGATCTGAACACCCTGAAAACAGTATACTTTGCATTGGCGCATTCACTTTAACCTACTGTATTACATCCTGTGGCGGAGCAGTAAATAATAATAGTTTTATTTAAGGCAATAATAGAAAATTACAGATCTTATTCTTACTCAGTCTACGGCCTATAATAATAATGTATGTTTGGCACGTAAAGTCTGTAAGTGACTTACTTGTGCTATGTTTAATAATTGTTCCAAACCTTTTGGCCAAAGTTCTTCTTTATTAAAGATCGATAGATGTTCAGTTGGTACTCGCAGCACGAACGATTTAAAATCATTGTAGCGAGATTACAACTGCATATACATACATACAGTGCCGGATTTCCCAACTAAACTTGGAGATCTCGATCACTTCGCTCATCTCGATTTACTACTAGTATACCAAATTATGGTATACTAGTAGTAAACTGAGATCTCGCGAAGTCTGGGTTGTGTTACGTACAGTAGATACAACGCACAGCCTAAACCGCTGGTCATACAGACTTGAAGGTCGCGCGGCGCTGGCCGTCTGTTGCACTCAGGCGCAAATGGGCGTAAGTGCCCCAGCGGTCAAGTGGTTATCACACCGAATAACCTGAAACATCATCATAAAAAAAGGGGGTCCCCACAAGGAACGTTTTTATAAATTGTTATTATAGCTCTGATATAAAAACGGTACGGACATATAAACCTATCTTTTTCAAACTTAGTGAGATTATGGTGCTTACTTCAAGGTATTTAGAAAACTGGCCAAGAGTGAGTCGGACCCGCACAGAGGCTCCAGAACTAACAGAAAAACAACTGCATTGTTTGCCTGCAAATGTGGGTCGCAACCCTCGGTGTGTGTGACTGAACCGCACTTGACTGGTCTGACAATTAAGGCACAGCCTCTGTAAGATTTGAATTTTCTAGATTTTTAAATCTCTAAAAAAAGGTCTATCCAGCGCCTATTTAAAAAACTATTACGCGGACGTAGTCGTGAGCAAAACCTAGTTTGAATATATATAACTCAAAGGTGACTGACTGACTGACATAGTGATCTATCAACGCAGAGCCCAAACCACTGGACAGATCGGGCTGAAATTTGGCATGCAGGTAGATGTTATGACGTAGGCATCCGCTAAGAAAGGATATTGATAAACTCTACCCCCAAGAGGTTAAAATAGGGGATGAAAGTTTGTATGAAACTTTGTCAATTTTAAACCGATCGGGCTGAGACTTTGCATGCATAAAGCTACTATAACGCTATATGCTAAGCTACAAGTGACGATGATAATGACTCAGAAGCAGATGAATATCTAAATTTAGTTGCCTCCCATGCCATACTTCCCACTCATTTGTTCCCAACGAGAAATAGTACATGTTTGGATCACGTTATCCTTCGGTCTCCATACATTGCAACCACTCTTGTTCTCGATTCCAAATTCACAGACCACTTTCCCGTTATTTTCAGCACTAAAAGGAAAGTTAACGTCACAACTACTAAACGTATTTCTCACCGTTTGAACTTTCCTGCCATAATTCAAGACCTGGAAAATGCTGACTTCTCTAACATTTTAGAATCCTCTGATCCTGAACTAAGTACCGATACACTTATCAACCTAGTCTCCTCTATTGTTAAGAAACACACCAAAAAATCATATGTTCCGAGCCGCAAACGCATTTTGAAACCTTGGGTTACTCCAGGTATTTTAAGGTGCATCGAAATAGAGACAAACTATATCGTAAACACAAAAAAAAAATCCGGAAGACACATGCCAGCGAATTATATATTTGCGCTATCGAAAATACTGTACCAAACTCCTTAAAAAACTTAAACATGAATATAACCTAAATGAATTTGAGAAAGTTAAGAAAAACCCAAAAGCTACGTGGAATTTCATTAAACAGATTGCCAATCTAAACAGAAAAGACTCGAGCTCATCTCATTTGTTGAAAGTGTGCAACTCCGCATCGTTATCGGTAGACAAAGTTAACTCCTTCTTTACAAATATTGGTAAAACTCTCGCTTACAAATTCAATCTGAACCAAATATCACTTCCTCACACTTCCATTCCATTCCTTACTTGCCAACGCTAGTTCCAGTCCTCTCCGCATGCAACTCTCAGCATTTCACAGCATAGATTGGTCAGAAATTAGCATTATCATCGCTAATCTCAAAGATAATTGTGCTGTGGGCTGCGATGGCATATCAACTAGAGTGGTTAAATCTGTAATAATAAATACTTAGCATATAAGTACAAACTTGTTAAAGATAAAGTAGCTTACTATAAATATGTACCTCAAACTATTTTAGACTCTGCAGACTACAAACTTTATTGGGACAGGACAATAATTACAGATAAAACTATTCATTACAACCGACCTGATATCACTCTTCATGACAAAAGAAACAAATATGTGTACCTGATAGACATTGCCGTACCCAATACTCATAATCTCGCGAAGACACACACCGAGAAACTTGCGAAGTATACGGACTTGGCAATAGAACTTAAGACCCAATGGAGAGTCAACATAGTCAGAACCATACCCATAATAATTTCATCTACCGGCGTCATCCCATACACACTACACACTAGTTTACAAGCTCTTGAAATTCACAAACTTACCTACATACAACTCCAAAAGGCTATCATATTAAACACTTGCCGCATTGTCCGAAAGTTCTTGTCCCTGAACCAATAAATTATCTACTTATCAACGATTTTTCGTTTGGTCAAAAGCCCGCGATATATCGTAAATTCCTCCTCGTGAGAGACTTTTAAACAAACAACATAAAAATAATAATAATAATATATTCTTTATTTCAGGCTACTAAAGACAAGTTACAGATCTTAATTTAACTTGATCTACGGCCCATAGCGATATATACATTAAAACTAGTATACATTTAAAATAAAATGTAATTACTAGATACACGTTTAGAAGCGGTGGCGACGACGTGTGACGCAATCGAGGTGTCCCGTAGCGTTGGTTCACGTTGCAGCAGGCGCCCCGTGAAACGACGAAATTTGACACCTTTCGGCCAAAATTGTTCATTCGTGTAGGTCGATAAATGTTCAGTTGGAATTCTCACCATAAATTAGTTAAAACTCACATTATGGCGAGAATCCAACTTCTCGACTCTCAGGGTTAGCCCGGTTTTCTTGCGGAGATACTCTACCACCTCCACGGTCTTCACGCTAAACTGAACGCGAGACACATAGAGCTGAGTTGTTGGTATCTCCGCTTAGAAACTGCACGATGTTAGTCCCGTGCCGCACTGGTTCCATCCGGTGGGCTTCCAGCGCTTACGCACCACCTCCGTGAAGCCCTCCGCATCGCAATGCTCCTTCCTCGGAGCCGGCTCAGGTAGCACTACGAACAAACTCGCAGGACAACTTCTTCTTCCTCTTCTTCTGCTAAGCATGTATTAATCCCAGTGCTACACCACATATTTAATTTGTGCAAATAATTGTGCAAAGCAAATTTATCGCATTTTCCGCAAACAAACTAACTCAACCTCCCCCCACATTTTATGTCTCTGCCCATGTTTGTAAATATACCTCTACTGCCCCTTGTAGCTGCTTGATGCTTGAACGTTGTTCATGTTTCAAGTATCTCGGAGTAATGTTGGATAGTACAATTTTATGGAAACAACAAATAGACACAACTGCTTCAAGAATACGCAAACTTATATTTGTATTTGAAAAAATACGGGACGTAGTACTTAATTTTAATCTCTTAAAACATTTTATTACACCCTAGGTCAATCCATATTAACATACTGCATTCCATCTTAGGGTGGCTATGTTAAAACTGTTCTGATTAGACTGGAACGTGCTCAAAGAGCGGTCCTAAAAGTCTTAGCTAGTAAACCAATTTATTTCCTACATCCGAAATTTATAAACTCTACAAAGTTCCCACTGTCCGACAAATATTTATTCTTCAGACACGAAAACACTTTATTATGATCCAACCTTAAAAAACAAAAACCGCAGATCTGACCGTGTTTGCACTACCGAAATGCGTCGCACGGCGCTAGCTAGTCGACATTTTCACTTTTTAAGTCCCTTTCTATACAACAGGGCTAATAAAATACTAAATTTATATCCTCTTACCCATATATAAATGTAAAGAAAAATGTCTCAGCTGGCTCGTTACCTTGTCTTATGAAGAAACCGAAAGCTTTCTAACTCCCTTCTAATCTTACTTTATTGAAGCTAAGCCAATCAGTTCATCATAACTCACCACATACCCCCAACTTAACTCACTTCACGTAAACATCTTCACACCATACACAAACTAACTCTATTCACATATATTCGCAATACGCACGCGCATACACAAACACCCCCCCACACACACACCCATTCACACACACACACACACACACACACACACACACACACACACACACACACACAATCTTCCGTTGCGCAGATTCTTTTGAAACTGGTGTTCTCGGGCGATCAACTCACCACTACAGCACACACACACACATACTCCACACAAAATTTTCAACGTTTTACACACTTCCATATACTAGGTTTTTATTTTAACTTTAATTATTAACTAACATATTGTTTTATTATACCTACCAACTTGTACATTTTTGGATACAGTTTCTACGGAGGAGGGCGTTAATGGTTTCGCGACACAGTTTTTGTAAAACTCTTGCGAGCATTATCGTTGCATCAGTTTTTGTACATTGTTTTAAGTCCAAATAAATATTTTTGAATTTGAATTTTGAATTTGAACTATGAAGTAGGCATCCCCTAAGAAAGGATTTTGAGATTATGCATTTGTTTTGTTTCGGTTTAGTAGTTTTGGTTATAGACTCTGCTTTGTATTTGGCATTTGTTTTGTTTTCGTTTGTTTTAAGTATAGGTTTTGTCGGTTAGACTTTTTTAAAATGGCTAAAGAAAATCTGAACGTTAATGGAGAAGTTGAAGAATGTACTGTCGTTTTTAAATTTTGTAGGCCCTCATTTTTTACACACGCTAAACAAAAGTAAAGCCGCAAAAACTATACCTAATTAATAATAATACTTCTTAACGCGAGCGAAGCCGCGAGCAAAAGCTAGTTACTTATAGAACCCCACGAACAAGTTTTGTTTATAATCTCTTTAATTATATTTAATTAAAACTGGGTAAGCTGATCGATAGTCATGACGTCACAAACAAACAAACATTCACACATACACACACATAGTGCCGGTCCTAGGTACCATCACCAGTGCCAAACATTTGTTATGTATATGTTGCTTTTATTATTGTTGAAGATTTCGAAGTGCACATTAAGATACATTTTGTGTTATCAGGTACACGATCACACGATACTTATTATGCTACACCCTTGGAGCCGTTGAACGACCTAAAGTTAAATTAGAATTAAATAGAATGTTGCCTGTTCAATAATTCAGAACTCTCCAAATATAATGGTATCATTGTAGATGAGAAAGTAAATGTTATAAATAAGATAGCGCTATAAATTAGAAGTAAGTAATCTCTTCACAACATTCAAGATTCTAGTCAAGATAGACTGAAGGGCGAACTGGGCCGGTCATGAGCCTACAACACCGATTCAGGTTACTTGATTACTTATACTCTTCTAGAGTCCCCCTCCATCGTTCTCTCAGAGTAAGCAACTTGAAATGTCAGTGGGCAACTCAGCTCATTACCTAACTAATGGGGAGGGGGGTTAAAGATTCCTGGATTGCAGTCACAGTACTGAGTCTAGGGGGTGCCGTATAACAGTAACCTATTATACTCGTATACCCTTTACACTTGATGGACTGATATAAGTTTTTTTTAGCTGCATTGTTAAAGTAAAGCCCTTGAGGATATTTAAAGGCTGAAATTATAATAATCTCAATTCTCTGAGTAGTTGTAGGTTGCACCACACAAGAATTTGATTTGTTTTGTTTTGGTTGATAACAAATGAAAATACAAAGGAAGAAAGTATGAAAAAGATAGGATTTAGCTGTAAGGCCTCACTTTGTAGGTTCTCACATCCGCGGTTTGATTTTTAATTAAATTGCTATTTGCAGCTGTGCCGAATCTTCTGGTCGTGAATCGAGACCAAAAATCAGACGCTTATTTTGTGAACATTTTTAGATAAGAAGTTTTTTCAGTAAAGTATAAATTAGCAGTTTTGTAACGTAATATCTCCCTTAACGATGGTTATTGTAATTAATAAAAACGCTCCCAAATTAGAGCTACGTTAGAAAATACTGTTAATATTTTCATGAAATGTATGAATGACAGAACAAGCAATCAACTCGAACAACCGTTAGCATTGTAATACGCCTGTCAATTTGCATTTATTTAACTGGCAACCAGCTCTTCATAGTGCTTAGTGGCAGAAATCATATTATGTATTGCATGGTAAGTTATAGGTTTACCAGGCAGGTTTAGCAGCATTGTGGGAACAGTATGAAATTAAAGTACATCTGCAAACCACTCTATATACTCCGTGTAAACGGGAAGGATAGCGGCTTTGTTTTTTATCATCGATGGAAGGGGAAGCACTAGGCCTTCATCTCTCCTGTTGTCAAATTATTATAAGACTGAAGGTGGAAGCGCACTTCACCCTGTATACTCAACAGACTGAGGAAATAGCCACTTGGTCCACTCTGTACATTTAAACGTTTCTAAATACCACAAAAAAACATGGCATACATAGCTAATCGCAAAACAAAATCTAGTATCGCACTTTCAATTATATAAAAACAAACACAAAGACCGTAATTATGTAACATGTTCTCTGACTTCCTCAAAAAGTTTTCAAATGAACTTCACGTAGCTGAAGCAACTGGGAACCGCCTCATGCTTCACCTCTTTGATAATAATGAACACTTTTGTCAGATGTAACAAAAATGTTTATATAACAGATCTTTACTTCGAGATAGAAGCGGTTTGGAGAGAATTTAAACTCCTAGACCCATATCCCTTATCCCGGCCCTGTCAGAATACAGCTACCATTATCACCCCTATTAAAATACTTGCGTACCATGGCCTCTGCAATATATAATTAGTTGTATGCTGACTGACTCTTAAAATTCAGCCTCCTCACTCAAGAGTGAGAAAGTTGAATTTTAAGAGTTTGGATTCAAGAATCCAGACAAAAATAACTTGAAGTCATGACACTACACAGCACCATACCCAACACTGTATACATCCAGTCAATAATCACAGTTTTTTGTTACGCAGTTCCGAGATCTGTTGATATCAGAGCAACACGCTCACGGCCACTAATTGTTTGCCTGTCGTAGTAAGTCGGGACTCCAGAATCCCATCCGTTGCATGACCGTACAAAGGCATACAGGGTTTGTTTTATTTAATACATAAATACATTTAGAACTCTTATTTGCGAAGCGCTTTTCAAATTAGATGTATATATCTTTGCAGCTTAATTGCCTGTATTATTGTATCATTCTAATGTAATTTCTTCTTATTTATAAATATAAAAACCAATTCATTTACTTTTCGAGATATGACATTCGTGTACTTTACTTTTCATTTTGATATTTATTTGCTTATTTTAGATCGTCACATAGACTAGAACTGAATCAATAAATTACGTAGGGATATAATATAGTATGTGAAAAGCTCAGTCCAAAAAGCTTATAAATAGCTATCTATTAACTACTCTTAAGATATATTGTATATTTAACATTAATAGTTAGTTTGTTTTTTTTTTTCAAAATAAAAGATAAAATAAGATCGACTATCACATCGCATCTATGTCTATCCGTATGTTACATCCATGCCTAATGTTAACTGTACCCGCGCAGAGTTGAAATTATGGACACAAAATCATCCTAGTAATATCACTCTGATGATATTTAGGTGTAATTACTGATTCAACACACGTTTTTTTTAACAAAATCAAATGGTTCAATAACCGGTATCAAGAGTCAGCGATGGCGTGTCTGCGCCTGGAGGACTTGAGGATCGGACGGTTCAGGAACGTGATTCGCGACTGATCAGTTGGACAAGTCGCTCACCTTGCCATATAAACGTCGAAGGAGAACCGCTCCCACTGATTGATGTCGATAATCCATCGAAAACTGAGAATGGTATCAATTTATCACGTCATCATTTCTGTCATTCGTCTTTCAGATCAGTGCAGCGGATACAAGTACGTACAGTTAGTTATGTCAGCAGTGGTTTGCTGTCTTGATACAAGATGTATTGGGTCATACCAACACCACTAAATAAATAAATATCAAAGGACATTCATTTTTACACATCGCCATCTAGCCTCAAACTAAGCATAGCTGGTGATATGGGAGCTAGATTACGGATAGAATACTTAAATACTTTTATAAATACACGCGTACTATATGAAACAACCCTCAAACACAGAACAAACATATACATTCATCACACAAATGTTTGTCCTCGGTGGAAATTGAACCCACAGCCTACAGCGCAGCGGCTTGTTTTTAACCGACTTCAAAAAAAGGAGGAGGTTCTCAATTCGTCGGAATCTTTATTTTTTTATATGTATGTTCCCCGAATACTCGAAGACGCCTGGACCGATTTCGAAAATTATTTTTTTGTTCGAAATGGAAATAAGGAAATAACTTCACAGATAGTCATTGTCATCAGGTCAGGATCTGATGATGAGATCCTGGAAAAATCGAGGGAACTCTCCAAATATAATAGGCACACTTGAAGCGATTTGGGTGTATTTCCTCAAAAGTAAAGAAAACACGGACCCCTTATAGGATCACGCTTCTGTCTGTCAGTCTGTTTGTCTCTCTGTACGTCCATCTGTCATCAAAATAATTGAAAAAAATACGACATCCAGGTCAACGAAACTGTATCATACTCTTCATTGAAGTCGTTTTTTTTAGTTTTTAAAACGTAATTATTACTAACAACAACATGCGAATAGGTCGTTGTCAATTGACAGCGTTTTGTGTTTTGTGACGCCGTGGCGGTCGCGGCATAAGGATCGACTGCTCTTACTCAGCACGCTGATGTCGTAAGAGTCGACTTAGGGGGTTTTTTTTTAAAAAAAAGGGGATCTGCTTAATTCTGAATACTAACCCACACCTTTACTGCGAAAATCGATCCGTCTGCCAAGCATGGTGATTATGGCAAATCCCTCCAATTTTGGGGGAGGCTCAGTCCAGCAGTGGACACGAATGGGCTGCTGATGTGAAGTGATGTGTGGTTCGATGGAACTACTGCAAGCTCGAAGAGTGTTCTGAATATAAATAAAAAAATAACGAAAGTTTGTCAAATTTAAATAGCATGCTGCTAAGTTGGCTGCAAACTCCGTTCGAGACCGTGAATCGCGATTTCATGAATATTTTATAAGCAGAGGGTGACTGAGCTTTCTAATGGCATGTCAACAAACGGAATATTGTACTGTTTTTATTATTAACATACAACTTCCCGAAAGGAATCACCTGCGGACGTTCTGCATTGCTAAATTAAGCAACATTATTTTATTTCTTAACTGGTCCAGACCAGTACCAGTCGGTAGCGTGCCCAAGACACTAGTTTTATTGCCACACTGTGTAGCTATGCTGATTCGCTGACTTAAATAAGAGTCACCTCTTAGATCATGCGTCGCCAAAGGCGAAATCTAAAAGCCCTGCAAGATTTAAGGAAACCCTGAGTGCAACGACTTTCCACGTATCAAATGCTTTGTGTTATAGCTTTGTGGTCCTCTTGTCACAAACGCGTCCGATCAGACGAACAGCGGAGGAGTGTACGGCCCGGCGGCTCCGCTTCAAATCGGCAGCTGGTTGACTAACATGAGCACGATCTACAAACAGCATTATCATCAGTTCAGCCCACACATGTCCACTGCTGAGCAGATGCCCCTCTCGATGCACACATAGCGATCCAGAGCCTCCTCCATCCGGTGACTCCCGGCAGCTGCCACGGTCTCGTCGGTCCATCAAGTGGGGGTCTTCCAACAACGACATGTGAGAACCACTGTTGTACACCGTTGGTGTTACCAGTAAAAGGTCCACCTGGCTAGCGACCGCCCTCGTGCCGAAGTCCGTCACCGATCCGTTTGTCCCGTGCCTTTCTGGGAAGGCTCGTTCTATCGCACGCCTCGACCTTGCCCTGGTCGAGAACTAGACAAGCCGAGAGGGTAAGAGCTTGCCCATCGCAGCGCGCTGGTCGGGTACAGATCCTTGATAATCTTAGCGGTTATCGGTTCTAAGCATAAATAGTTATCGTTAAGCGCATAGGTATTTACTAAAATCGGATGACATTGACTCCAACGTAACTCCGTGAATCCCGCCCCCGAGTGATTCGATTTCCATCCAGGAATACATTGCGTGTTTGTAGAATAAGCTCCTAACGTTTTGATCAATAACATCGAGCTTCACACCCCTAGGCAACAATCAGGATATGGTTAATATATCTACTGCCATGTTTAAAATAGCTGATAACTACGAACAAAATTAGATTTATATATTAATGCATACACGAAAAGTTCATTCTGCTGCATTCTTTTTTAAAAAATGAAGCAGAATGTTCTTCAAAAATTACATTGTTAACGAGTTAAACCGGCGGAAAAATCTATAGCTTTTTCTGAACATTGAGTTTTAAAAAATAACAATGAGTTAAGGGTTTTAATAACTGTAACATTTTTAATTTGGATTTCAATTTATTAATTTGTCTTTATTTTCTTCGTAGGTACAAGTTTAATAAATATAAAATTGTATAAAGCATTTCCCTCAGAAGAAAGGGCTATTACCAACTCGTGTGTATTATGCAAAACCACAAACTATACCCTTGTTCTTAAGTTAAGTACTATTTACCTATCTAGTTTAATAATAACAGTTTCCAATTATGGACGTGTCTCAGAACCTAATGTTTATAAAACAATAGTATATCATTATCTGCAGTATCACTTGATATCAAAATATAATTAACGTATTTTCTGAATAATCGCTATCTGTCGATGCAGCTCACAAGAAAACACGCCACCCCAACGTATTTAACGAACGTTTAAAAATAGATACAAGTGTAATTTGAATAATACTCGATTAAGCAGTGAACGTTAAAGGGCGCCCGGGGAAGGGAGGAATAACATTTATTTTATAGACATTTACCCGGCGGAGGGCACTTCGCGGAATGCTCTTTACGAGTGATGTAAAGGTAAGTTTCTTGAAAATCATTGCTGTTTTAAACGTTTCTTTATCGCTAGTCGTTTCTTTAAGATTGTCCTAAATAGTTATATTTAAGGAATCTCTAAATACTCTTGAACGAAGTAACACGCTGGGAAAGGAGAGAGCGATGTTGAGTGAGGGTACCAGCCTCCAACCTCCTCCGCAGGTGGACTGTGGTCGCGGTAGAGTTCCCGTACGAGGAAGCTGCTGCTGTTTTTATATTGAGATCCCACATTCAGTTTTAACGTCATCCACACACTGAATTGGAAGGACCGAATTCGCAACTACACGGCCAACAAATACATTATAAATGAAACAAAATTACTGTCGTCATAATGAGGAGGTGGGCGAAGGAAAGATGGAAGATTTCTGGTGGCTTGAAATTAAAAGCCGAGAAATTCAATAAAAGAAAAGGTAGGTACTTATACGTAGCAACACCTTTTCAGTGAAACACACCAAAACAGCTCCATGGTACCGTATTCACAACTTGGAGATTTATGTGTTTAGGATCTGTTTATAATTTGTTGAACATACGCTTATCACGCAATATTCGCCCTTATCGCGAACAGAACGGGCCACAACTTTGCTCATTAAGCACCTTGCTGGGCGCTACCGACTATGCAATATTCTGCAGAGCGACCGTACCAACTGTTAGCTCAGCTGTGACTGGTACATAGTGATTGCTGTTTAATCTGTGATCACCGGCAATGGTAGTGGTACAGTTCCCTCATTACGATATCGCGATAATTAGTCATGCGGTATATGTTCAACATAAACACAATAACTTGCCGGAGTACACCAAATGAAACGGAATTATTCAATAATTAATATCAATGAACCGTTCAGACATCTTTGTCGTACGTGTTATGTTTAAATTATGGGTTAGATTAAAGATATGGCGGGGTGCAGTCATTCATCATTTTTCAGACATTTCCTCGACTCAAATGCACCTCCAACATGCATGCGTTATGGTTGCTTGCTCGAAATTATATCCTCGACTCAAAAAAACTAAATTTTCATATTCGTGGAGACCCGATCTGTCAGCTCAAGGTAGGTCGCGACCTATCTTGAACCTTCCTCGAAACAATCTATTGTTTATTTTGCTGTGAGTGACTTTTGTTAACAATGATTATGAAGATTTTATCAGCGATACATTTTTCATTTGAATTTATTAGCTTTAGAAAAGATATGGTTGTGCACTTATTACCTACTGCCGAATGATTTGAACACTTGAACAAACAGTCACTAGGACTGATTGTTCAAGTAAGTATCAGGTACGAGAAGTTCATATGCACGTTCTGTGCTTTGAAGTAAGTAGGGAAGAGGCATTTATTAATGAATTGTACTAAAGTTGTTAAAACATCTGCAAAATTGTGTATATAAAATTAAAATTAATAAAAAACGCAAATTATAAGTTCCGACAGTGCGGAAGCGAAACTATAAAATCCTCTTTTCATGTATTTTTTTTCTGTCAAAGTGAACTCTTTTAAATTTTAAACCCGTACCTAGTACCTGGTACAAAACACAGGTAACATAATATCAACATTTATAATTTTTTAAACATCGATTCTGTAACTCCTATACATCACTTTTTAATAACTCTCATGGTTTAAAACTTTTAGAAAAATCAAATGACTTGTACAACAATACCCAATGGTACTAGGATCCGGCTTAGAAATAACATTTGTTTTTGTAAAACTATAGCATAATGGTCTGACGTGTTCGTTAAATAGTGCAGCTTCTGCCGACCACCATTCGCGCAACTTTTCGAGTTACGCTCACATTAGCCGCAATAACTCCTGTTACGAAACAAAACTTGGCCAATCCTTATCTTCACTAAAATATGAAGCACATTCTCCACAACTTTAACAAGGAATTTTCTTCAAAACTTTGCTAAATATGTTAAATTGAAAGTCGAGTCATGTGTTTACCATAAACATCACCACTGGAAATTCGTCTGCAGTAAGTACATTAGACTACAAAGTCCAGTGTATCTTGGTCTTTACGAATATTCCACGATTCCCTAATTAAACCTTAAGTTGTAGTAAAATAGGGGTAAGGGAAGGTCTAGTTTGGGGTAATTTCTGGGACACTGTATCGTTTTGCTTGGATTTATCGTCTGTCGGAGCTGGACACAGTCTTGCTGTTTTGAAGTTTTGGAGAAATAAATAAGTCTGTTAAAACATAAACTACACACGAAGAAAATCGCAATTTTGGAAAATTGTTATGTTATATTTAGTATTTGTGCTTCAAATAATACGTTTTAAAAACTAAATAGAAAACCGACTTCAATGAAGAATATGATACAAATTATCAACAAACATACAATAAGTTACGTTCACTATTTTTATTTTTTTCGGACATTTTTAAGCTGTTAAATCGACACACACTTTGAGGTAGCTTTATCAGAAATAACACGGTTGTGTAATATTTCCAGCAACTAGATAGTTTTCTTTAAGAATTGGATTTGATGTATAATCAGTTAATAGTTGTGGGTTCGATTCCACATATTTATATATATGGCACATATTTGTGATGTGTGTTGCCAGTTTGGTTAGGACATTGCAGGCTCAAATAACCTGATTGCCCGATAAATAAGATGCTAGTAGTCGCTAATAAGCCACGTTAGACGCCTATGGCGGCGGCTCGTTAAGTCTGATACCAGAACTATTACACAGTCCACACAAAGAAAGAAATAAAGAAAATATGTATTCACAAAAAAACTTGTATATAAGTAGAATTACTATGATCATCAACACGCCTGCCAAGGGTAGTGATTATGGCAAAACCCTCCATTGCTTTCTTTAACATTGAGAGGCCTACTGTCCTGCTGTGGATATGGGCTGTAAGATAAATTGTTTTACAACGGAGTATCGGTCAAGTACGTAGGTACCGAAACTCCGCATTCATGCTAGATGTAAGCTTCTAGCTTCTGATACTAATAATAATGATGATACTGGAAGATAAACAGTTCAATATACTCTTAGTGACCGAAAACACCAATGGAAAGCAAAATACGCAATCTCGTTTACTTGGATGACATATATTTTCCAGTTATTTTTTTTATTAAATTTATATAAAATATGGGATCACCTAGAAAGTATGACCTACCAACGTAACAATAATCATCAAAATCAATCGTGAATCGGCGGAGTAATCGAGTAACAAACAAACAAACAAAAGACACAAACAGTCGAATTGAGAACCTCCTTCTTTTTTGAAGTCGGTTCAAAATAAAGCTTGTGTTGCCTGTGCCATGATATCGGCCTATACTACCTCAGATTAGTAACTCAACGTAACTTAAATCTAGTTTCGAATTAAGATATAGTTATAATCCTTATTAAGGTGACATTGCTGTGCGCTCAACCACGGTTCTAGTGACCACCAGATGACAGAACTACGCGCAAATTTATACGTTTTCATTTTTTACTGTAAAATAAATATTAATTTTGAAAATCTAAAGCACAGACCGTCTGCTGTATACTGTGTTTATTTACTGTATAAAGTGTCAAGGCCTAATTGAGCTTATTTATTGAATGGCGAACATTTTTGGTACAAATTAGAGTCAACTTTGGATCTTTTTTCTAAAGAGAAAATGTTATGTAATCATGTTTTTACAACATGTGAAACGTGTTCACTAGTCACACGTCCGAGCATATCGTTACTGAACTATTACGTTATATTCATTTCAAAGTAAATGCTTTAGTTTTGTGGAAGATATGATCGCTGAAGCTAAGCCATTTCAGGTATCATAGACTCTTAAGATAAATATATGTTTGGCATATTCTTATAGGGAAATGCAGCAGATCTTGAAAGTATTTTGAAACAGCAGAAAAGAGCTGTACAAGTAAAATATAAAAGTTATTTTTGAAAAAAAAAATGGAACCGACTTCACCACTAAAAACTTTAAAACAGCTCCAAGGGTAAGTTCATATTATAATTTGAAGGCGAAGCCATACAATAAACATGTTGTTGTGCTTGGCAATTCGGCACCAACTTCAAATTTAATGAAGAGTTATTTTTAAGTTGTTAATGGTGAAATCGATTCCATTTAAAAATGACTCTCTCAGGGAACGTTTTAAAGAGATATGTATTCTTATATTACAAGCTACCGATATGTTTATGAAAATATAATGCACACTCACAAGAGCATTGATAAGAGTAGGGAGTGTTTTACTTTTTCGCTACATAATATTAAATCATAGATGTATACTTTACCGAAGTTATTGACTCGAGCTGCTCAGAAAACGTATCTGAGTAACTAGTGGTCTTCATTCATTTGCCTAGATTCTATACTGTCCCGAGTTTCATTAGGTACTATTAAATTAATAGAACTGTAGAATATGTACATAAATCATGTAAAAACGATGAATATTCTCATTGGTAGATGTCAGAGGTCCAACAGTACTCGCAGCTAGTGGCGCCACCGCTGACACGGCGGCGCCAGCGTTCAACTTGTCTTTCAGTGGAAAAAACAAAGCTGTTTTTCACATTTTCGCTGCAGTTTTTGCTTCTGATAGACTTTAATTGGGGATCACTGCATGCATTTCTACTCGGAGCGGAATAATTGCAGTTTTTGTGGTTGGCAGCGTTCTGTCGAACAGACAATGGATTTACAGCGTTTTTGCTGTATTGTAGCATTGATAGCATTGATATAATTTTATCAATAAAAAAAAATGCTCTGAAGTGATAACTTTTCATCAATAACTGGGCTTTATACTGATTGTATCTCTGTTTTACTGGTTAAATTACTGATCGATCGAACAATCTGGGTTAGAGCCATAACGATGTGATCGGTGCAGTCTCCATCACACATTAACAATCTGAAAGCTGTCTCTAAGGATACAAGCTTCTCTACTCACCTAAAATAATGCCCCATTTCAAAAGGTCAAGTTACATCCTAATCTGTGGTTCAAAGTATACAGAACCCAATTAAATCTTGCGGAAACCTGTTTCTTTACTCTCCAATGATTTATAGCCGCAGCCTGTGAAACCTTGATAACGTCTAATGAGTTTATAAAATCCCCTTGATTGGGATTTTATGAGATATTTTTATTTCGATCATTAAAAGTAAATTAAAAGTTTACAATTATAACATATTTATAATATATAAATATGGGTTCGATCCCCATGGGGAGTAGAATATATTGTGCTCGGTTTGGTTGGTGGTAGGATTTTGTTTAAGTCAGCCTGGCTAGCTACCACCATCTTACCTAATTCTGTCGCCATAATAACAATTCTTAAAAAAAATGTTGTGTTCCGGCATTCAGGCAAAGATAGCCAGTTCCTCAGTTAATTGAGGATTCCGGGTGAAGTGCACCTCCATCTTCGGCCTTATCTCAACTTGTTACCAGGTGAGATGAAGGCCAAGCGCTTCCTCGTCGTACAATATATATATATATATATATATATATATGAAATGATCTTAGAGAGATTTCCGATTTAGCAGCGCTCGTATCATCGCAGCAGAGCCACTAGAATACCAAGAGGCGCCTGGTGGCCATTCTGCGACTGTTGAAGCGATAGGTTTAGTAGAATCGGGGCACAGTGTGATGAAAGCAGCCTCTCACGTCTAGAGTTGACACGAACCGCGCACTTTTATTGTTATCGATTTTGTAAATAATTGTTCCGAAATTCAAATTAAAACAATGTTGACATACAAGAAGTTATCATATTATTGTTAAATACTGTCATGTGGCGACCCCGCTAGGTAATATACCTCTCTGTGTCCTCTCGGATGTCGTATCGCCGAGGCATCTAAACAGTTGCAACGGCAGCGGCATTCACCTTAGTAGTTGACATCAATACAGCGATCCTCAGCCCGCGTGGTGATGATGAGAATGGTGACGGCAACTTACCTTAGATCCTCAGCCCGCGTGGTGATGATGAGAATGGTGACGGCAACTTACCTTAGCCCCTGTGCCAGAAGCGGCAGTTCGTTGTAAGCTATGCTCGCAGGCGAGGGGCAGGAGACGACACAACTTGCTCTGCACCTTATTGTAATAGCGAAGGCGATTTAAGCAATTCTACCTGTGAATGTACACAGCATGGGAATAAAGTATTGATTATAACTGGTTGTGCAAAATAGGATATAAATATGCTGTGTTTGTCTATAAAGATTGATTTTGCTATATCTTATGAATATACTGTGTTTGTCTTTAGTATTAATACGTTGTGCAATATCTTATGAATAAAAATGAAAAATTAAAAATATATTTATTGCTACATAAACATCTGACAGCTTAAAACATAGTAATAAATTATCAGTAGTGTGTATGTAGAGAGGATTGACAAACAAATATGATATGTTGATCCTCAGACTAGATTATACACATCGCTGACTTATAATAATAATAAAGTAAAATAAAAAAAGAGAAAAACAGGTACAAATTAAATATAGACCAATTTAATGAACTGTTCAGTATCTTCATGTGTGAGTGTCAACAGCCAACTCTGAACTGTTTACTTTGCTTGATGACGAGATAAGGATTTAATTTCTTCATTACAGTGCGTAACAACTATGTTATAAATATGCGATTGAATATAGGTTCTAACCCGCTGACCAAATGAAGTTGATGTTGTTCAGTTAAGAAGACGGAGTTTGAACACCCCACGATACACCCTACATCATATCCTCATACATACAAGACAATACAGTTAATATGAACTGGCATAAAAGATGTTAAGATAAAAAGTTGGCAAACATTATGAACATTGCTTTCTCCGTAAACATCTGCTGTTGGATTTCTGCGCGGTTTTTTTAACATAACCTTAAAAACGGATCTTTGTGCTCTCTCGATCTGAATAATGGTAGTTTTCGGAACAGATCCCAACAAGTGAAACAGTAAATTCATATTGATTGACACAGGGCAAAGTATACCATTTTTAGAGTGTCAGGACTTACAACATCACCAAGCTGTTTAACTATATTCACTATTTTACTAACCCGGTCCGATAAGACTTTAATGTGTGCTTTATATAATAGGTTCTCATCAATGATCATTCTTAGATATCGTGTACTCCCAAACTTAGTCAGATTCTCACAATGACATGATATACCCAACATACCACACGTCCGCATATTGATAGGGGGTAGACATGAGGTTGGACGAGATGTTGCTATTTTATGAAAACGTGTTTTTTTAGTGTTCAGTGTGAGAAGATTATTTTCTTACCATTTCTGGATTATGGACATTCCTTTTCTTGCTGATAAACATGCTTCTTTCCACGTCTGCCCACTAAACAGTAGGGCTGTGAAATCAGCGAAGCATATTGTTTCTGCACTCTATAGTGAGAGGTCGTGTATGTCATTTATATATAATAAAGTTAATAGTTTGCTTACCACACACCGCTGTGCCAACCTTTACATACTGCCTCCGCTACTTCAAATAATTTTAAAATTTAAACCAATCAAGCTCACAGCCTCTGATTCCCAGGGCCTCCAACTTTTTTTACAATATGGGGGTTGAGACAATGTCAAAAGCCTTAGCCAGATCAAGAAAAACACCTACACAAAAACTTGATTTTTCCAAATGCCTGAATGACTGATGACTGAATTTTATAATGAGACAGCATCATCGGTAGATTTACTTTTTCACAGTTCTGGAGACGGCCCAGGTGCGACTTGTTTGACACTTTGTACAATATATTTACCCATTGGTTCAACGTGCAGAGTCCGCTCTCCACTCACACTTGCACCACAGTTCTGGAGACGGCCCAGGTGCGACTTGTTTGACACTTTGTACAATATATTTACCCATTGGTTCAACGTGCAGAGTCCGCTCTCCACTCACACAGTTCTGGAGACGGCCCAGGTGCGACTTGTTTGACACTTTGTACAATATATTTACCCATTGGTTCAACGTGCAGAGTCCGCTCTCCACTCACACTTGCACCACAGTTCTAGAGACGGCCCAGGTGCGACTTGTTTGACACTTTGTACAATATATTTACCCATTGGTTCAACGTGCAGAGTCCGCTCTCCACTCACACTTGCACCACAGTTCTGAAGACGGCCCAGGTGCGACTTGTTTGACACTTTGTACAATATATTTACCCATTGGTTCAACGTGCAGAGTCCGCTCTCCACTCACACTTGCACCACAGTTCTAGAGACGGCCCAGGTGCGACTTGTTTGACACTTTGTACAATATATTTACCCATTGGTTCAACGTGCAGAGTCCGCTCTCCACTCACACTTGCACCACAGTTCTAGAGACGGTCCAGGTGCGACTTGTTTGACACTTTGTACAATATATTTACCCATTGGTTCAACGTGCAGAGTCCGCTCTCCACTCACACTTGCACCACAGTTCTGGAGACGGCCCAGGTGCGACTTGTTTGACACTTTGTACAATTTATTCCGTTGGCGAGCGGACGCCCAAATTGCGTCGGTGATATACACCGCCCTATGACCCACTGTCGTCTTAATTGCATCCTTTATTATTTGTATTATTCAAACTGAGGTAAATACGTATTTTTGTTGAAATGAACCGCTCACTTCTCACACACACAGTTTCTCAATAGAAGCGTATGGTTCAAGATTACAGCCTGATATAGTCCATTGTTAGATAGGACTTTTCTCAAAAAATGTATCGGAGAGATTTGCAATATATTTCCACTCGTAATGTAATGGGCTATAAAGGATTGCTGATCACCGATAACAAATCCTTTATTACGTACCTACTTAAATAAATAAAATAATAGATACTTAGATACCTAACTAAATGCTGATGCCCATCTCCCAATGCAATATTTCAGTCTATTCTAATAACATTCACGTGAAAGGCAGCCCTTTCACGTGAATGTTATTAGAATTGACTGAACAAGGATACAATGGAACAAGTAATCTAAGCTACTTGTTATTCATAATATCTCATTAGTATGAACTATAGTCACCTTTCGAGACCAAAATACTTCGTTCGTTGCCCTGTTGCGTCTGTCAACAAAACGTCAAAACTATATCAACAAACTATGACACGAGCTCCGCGGACGCTCAGCGGCTCTCGCTGAATGTGCCGCGCTACGGAATATGCTACGAGGCTGCTACGAGGCTGCTACGAGAAGAGAGCTCCGAAATTCTACGAAGTTGCTACGAAGCGAGAGGTACATGAGACTTAGGTATCAGATATACGATCTGAGGATGACGACTTTACAGTACTTTGATGGGTTTCGACTGGTTGGGTTCGTCCCCCAACCCGTTAATAGTGGTGCATGGGTTCTTAAAGGCGACATTAGTCTCTTAGATTTAAACCGATGCACTGAGATGCTGCTATGAGGCAGATTGATTGATGAATTTGTTAGATACAGGTCACCTTGTCAACAGCCCGCAAATAGCCTGTGTTGAACATGAACCCCCTCCTTTCTAACCGAGGGAGGATTGTTATAGGTTGCTTGTTTTCGCCTTGAGTAGTGTTCAGAGGTGAATCTTTGAAGGAAAAGAAATCGTGCGTCTTCTTACATAACTTATTTTGATTTTAACATTTAATAATACATGAACCTGTCACCCCGACCCTCACTCTTTTATTATTTATGGAACTTGTTCCTTCATACATACTATTATTGAAATTTCAATCTTAAACTTTTTTTTTATTTTGAAGTGGGAAGTGCTTGGCCTTTATCTCACCATCGATCAGGTCGAAGGTGGAGGCGCACTTCACCCGGAGTCCTCAACAATCTGAGGAACTGGCTATCTTACGTATATAAGCTGGAACACAACAATATCTAAAATGTTTGCTATCGCGACAAAACTAAGCTCCATCGCGGTAGCTAGCCAGGCGGACTTAAACAAAGTCCTGCCACCAACCAAACCATGCACAATGTTGTCCTCCTCCTCCTCCCGGGGATCGAACCCGGGACCTCCGGAACAGACACCGGTGGGCGACCCTCTACACCAGAGCCGGTTAGAACTCATGACTCGTTTTAAACTCTCAAGTGACTTGTTGACTAATCTGTAGCGTGAGAGTTGTAAGCTTGTATCTACAGGCTCTTCTTACATCTACTACTTAGATTACATTTTGTTTGGTACTAATCACTGTAAGAGTTGTTTTCGTCAGGCCGGGCCACTCGCGCACCTGTCTCGGCACACGTCCTCCCATGGATGTAGTAAGAGCCGAATATCGGACACCTAAACAAAACGTGTGTAATAATCTACGCTGCGTTCCGGTTCGAAAAACGCAGTGCTCGAGTAAACTCTGCATGTTTCTGCGTTAAATGTGTAACATGACTTTTTAAGGCGCTCCAAAAAAAATAATTTATAAATATAATCATTTTTATTAAATCCAATACAATATCCCTTTCTAATTTAAATTTTGAGATAATCCATTAAAGTATCCTATACGCTAGACCAAAATAAATAAGAACAGCAAATCACGCGACAGGTGAGTCAGACAGAACCTCGTCTAGTCCAAACGGGCCACTGGCCGACGTCCCGTCGGAGACCCACTTCATGTAAACAACCTTAACTAACTCATCGCGTCGCTCGGGACCGGACCAGGGGGGGGGGGACACTTCAGTTCATACTGAACTATATGAAGCCAGAGAGTGCGAGGCCCTGCGTTCTGCCTGCAGACGTGAACACGGAGCGCAGCTCGCGGGTTGTTCTGAGTGTTCAGCTTCTTACGCCTTTGTCACACGTGTGCAATGTGCATACATTACTCTGAACACATTCATTTTCATACGGAGGTACTCACTAAGAATTTCGGTTAAGCGTCGATAAATGTCGTTTAATTTGTAAATGTTATTACGCATTCTTAACCCGCTATTTTATAATACTTGTACTTGTTTTTTTACTGTACGCCGGAGCGCTTGGCCTTCACCTTAACCTGTTCAATCATGATGTGTACATTTACTTCGGAATGTCATAGTTTAATATAGGTTAATGTTCTCTCTTGATATCTGATTATTTGGTTGTATTTTTCTTTGTTTTCCTCATTTAATGAGAAAAAACATATTAACGGCGGGCGGCGGGCGGCGGACAAGGAAATGAGCGCACCTGTGACAACTAACATCAAACAAGTATTATGGACCGGCGGCGGCGGCGGCGGCGGCGGCGGCGGCGGCGGCGGCGGTCGGATGTTACCGCAACACCCACGTGCTGGGGTTGGAATTTGAACTTAAGTTTTTGAACGCTCGTTTTGAAGTCTTGAAACAGTTCTTGAAAATAAAGTTCGCGGAAATCGTTAGTAATTTGCTTTTTTGTCGGTTCGTTGCTGCGGGTGGAGGCTAACGATGAGAACTGCCAGCCACGGAGATCTCCTTTGCTGATTACTAAACATCGTACAATAATCGATGTTGCAAAAAAATATCTGAGTTAATGACAACCAAAGGCAAAAAAATCCCAAACAAGAGTGAGTATAAAATATTGTTTTTTTTCTAACGCTTCTTTCTTTGTAACAGCCAACTCATACCGTGACTTTCTTGTTACCTAGGCTTAATAACTCATCAATAGATGTAAAATGCATCTTTCTTATTTTAGCCCTTATAAATATAAGTATAACATATTCGCGTCCGCCGCAGTAAACGTCCGCAGACGATTTACTCTCGTGGTCTGAAGTTTATCCGAAAGTTGCGCGTCAAGTTGGCGAAAGACTTAACAAAGTAGGTAAGTGATCCATACGACGGGAACAAATTAACAAGTTACGTGGCTCGGTGGGCGCGGCGTGAAGGAAGCCTGCTAAAGCTGACGTCCCACCGAACGCGGGGAACTGTTGGCTTCAAATCTCACTATTTTTTAAATTTACGAGGCTTGGTAAGTTGAAGTAAAGTTTCAACAGTAAATGAAAAAATGTGTCGGATCCACTTAGATGTTATCATAAAATACCTTATTACTGGTTCTAAGATAAAGTTTACATAAATGTTTTATGAATGTCCGTGCAGAGTCCAGCTTTTGTTACGATATTTGATTAGCATGATTTGGATTTTTGATCCAGGATAGTGTTTCTTTCTTAAATTGGATTGTCATAACTGCTTTGTTTTTTGTCATAAACGCACTTCACGCAGGATCCTCCACGGTTTGAACAGAGTTCTACCACCAACCAAACCAAACACAATATTGTTCACCCCCTGAGGATGATCGAACCTGGGGCCTCTGGATCTATCTGATACTGCGAACCACTACACCACGGAGGTAGATAAACCACAAACCTGATGTTGATACGCTCTATCGATATCAAGTCATCTCTCAGGTTTGGTGGAAAGGAGGCTAACAAGAAGGGGGGGGCGCTCTATATTTATGGAAGGTGTCATTGTACGCGGGTCACGTGCGGAGACATGAGTCCCGAGTCGTGGTCGCACGCACTGCCTGCTGGAGCCGCTGCGTGACTGCAACACTCGTCCTTCACATAACACAGTTAGCTCCTGCGTGTCGCATTGACGCAGTTAGGGTAACAACAGACCATAATGTGTTGCCACATTATGGTCTGTAGGTTTTAATAAGTTTATGAACTCTAAATATTCCTAGTGGAATTATGCTACGCTGAATTATCAGCTTGCTATGCATTATCAGCATCGTTGTTTAAATTACAAAATTAAAAATTTGCGATAACATTGAATGTTTTTTTTATTAGAAAAAAGCTGCAATTTTTTCATGCAGTGCGTATTAAACCTTCAGATAAATCGCAATAGCGGTGAACTGTTTTATTAGAGGTACAGATTGTCACACTTTTCGACGAAATACAAATTATATTTTATTAATTTTATTTTATTTTTTCAATGTTTGGAAAACTTCCAGCTACGTTTGTACAATACAATAGATTATTAACCACATGTTACATATAGGAAGGCCAATTAAAAGTTTCCACAGATATTGATTGTACCGTTCATTAACCGTTCCATTTACCGTTCATAACAACGTGTATCTACACAGGACCCCCCCCCAACCATTTCACGTGGTTATAATGTATTGCTTTTGATTTCTGGGAATGAAATGTTTGATTGAGTTAATTGGAAAAAAATACAAAAGAAAATATATTTTTTGCATCAAAATCGAGTTATTTTTTACATTTACTGCGCTGACAAACCAAAACCGATATACAGCATACTTAAGCTTTGTCAAATTAACCTAAAATAAATTTAAAAGCCAACATGTTGGTAGGCTGATAATTAATCTTAGCAATCAAAATTTAACTAAAATAAGAATATTACTAAAGGACCCAACAATATCAAGTCTGGTCGTGGGAGCTAACGTGAAGGCGCAGCCAGAAGGAGCAGCGAAGGAGGAGCGAGGTAGCTTGACCAGCTCGGCGATGACGGACGGCAACAAGTAATACTAATACATATACTTATGAGACAATATTACACCCAAACGCAGAACAAACATCTAGCCAAGGACATAGGCGTTACAATCTGATTTAAAAAATGTTTTGGCTCATTTAGTATTTGTATACCTACGACCTTCGCGAGAAGGTCCAAGATAAACATTGTTCAAGTGAGATATTATGTTGCTAATATTTCCCAACCGAATCTTCTTCTTAAACTACAGCTTCAGGGACAGTTTATTTCCGCGATCCTGGGATCTTGGCCGCTCGACCGGAGACGGTCAAACTTTGATCCTTGAGAAAGGTGAAAAATCAAAAAGTAAACGACAGAACTTCGGTTGTTAGCTGTAACGTTATTAGAGTTGCGAAGGAAAGGCTTCTCACACAAAGTCTCGAAACGTGTTATTGGAGTTATAATTTGCGAAAACTTAAAGAAAGTGTTTACGTTCGATTGGTCTTATGACGGAAATGTTGTCGGCCCCGAGCTGCTGCGTTCTCGGACCGGGACTAGTATAATTTTGATGACTATCCAGTTGGTGAAAAAGGATGCTAAAGATCAACTTTATTATCTGTGATATTAATCACAATCTCGCATTGGATTTTATAAGAGACAAGGAAATAAATATATTGACTATGCCCTGCCAATATATTTATGAAAATATTATGTACGCGCGTAAAAACATAAGCTTATTTGACAAAAACTGTGATAGACATAATTATAATACTAGAAATAAGAATAAACTCGCTGTTCCTACAACTAGGCTCCATAAGGTTAATAAACCATTCATAGGGCAAACTGTACGCTTTTATAATAAATTGCCAAGTGATGTGCTAAGCTTGTCAAATAATAAATTCAAAAATTTTGTAAAACAAAAGCTATCCAGGAAAGCTTATTATAAAATATCAGATTACCTAGAAGATAAGAAAGCCTGGCATTCAAAAAAATGAATTTGCTCCAGTGAATAAATTGTAATTAGTATTAGATAATTTTAAGCTATTGTAATGGATCATGAAAAAAAAAAACTAGTTCTTGCCTTTCTCCTTGTGTGCTGGTCGCTATTCCGAACAGTGAATCCTAAAAAATCTTACTGAATAAAATATATTTGACTTTTATAAAACCTTAAGCCTAAATAGGGTTCCCTCCGACCGATCCCCTTCATACATCAGATGTCGTTGAAATCTATCACGACACATTCGAGTGACACTTGAACAAGGCTCTTGAAAAGCAACATTTCTGCAGACCCTTTGCAATTCCATTCCAATTTGAAGCAAATAAATTCACTTGAACCCCACGCACGCAGCTAACGAACCGACGAAACTATTTCGTGTCACCTCGGTGCTCCTATAAAAGCAATGAAGGCATCATAACCCTTCACCAGGTCACCAGACCTGCAGATCTATAACAACACTGAAGAAACCGCAGTTGCTTATTAACTGGTCGGTAAAGCTGCTCTCAGAACGGTCAGCCAGCACACCTGGGCTTACGAAGCGAAGGAGTTCTAGGGAGTCGGGGGTCAGGTTAGCTTGGGAAGGGATGTGGAAGATGTCGCGTGGGAGCCATCGACCAATGTGATCCGAGTGGAGGGTCGCAGGGCTGCGGATCGGCGCGTGTCATGCCTGCGATTGGATCGCGTGGTAATCAGCCGAGGGAATAAATACCGCGGCTACACCTCGCTCGGCCAGATTGCCACTAAATTACATTCCCGGTATAAACATGCTTTTGGTTATTTTCTGATCTCCCCGAGGTGAAGGTACGGATTGGATTGGAAGATAAACCGATCACGGAACTAATGAATCCGCGATCGTTTCCTTGAAGATGATGCACTAAATATATTTGAGAACATCGAGTAAGAAAGCGATCCTAACCGAGTACGATGTTACCAACTATCGGAACAAAGAAATGTGTGAATTATTCAGGAACCAAAGAAAAATCGGGGAAAGAACTTCGACGGACAGCTTTAACCCCCAACTATTTATTTATTACGCTACTGGGCATATACCTTTTCGAACCCATAATAACCTTTAACGTGCCAGCAACAAGGTTCTAAATATAGTTGTACTGAAAGTTTTAAGTTGGTAAGTTTCACACCGTCGTCGTCAAGTTGATCCCAAATAAACATAGGTCGCTACATAGCAGCGGATGCCGGGATTTGTTGCGATATTCAGTTTAATTACACTTTCTAGCTGAAAACCAAGTTTTAATCTCTGTTTGGTGAGACACGAACGGACGGGTGAGAAGTTGGTAGTGGCTCAAGTCATGACAAACCAGTATTGAAAAGGCAATTTATAAGTTAGTTAACTTGATAAAATAACTGATGGATCGTTTAATGTAACGGGTTCCTCGCTGCCTTCATACGGATGCTGGGTCCATCCCGCTTCACGCGCTTTCTTATTTAGACTTTATGTCGATGTCCACAGATCACTTGACACCACTATGCGTTGGTTAAATATGTTACAGAAAATTACGATTCATATTCGTGTGATAATATATAACATTGATGATGGTAAATGTTCTGATAACATATTGATAGGATGTAACATTGATGATGGTAAATGTTATGATAACACATTCATAGCATGTAACATTGATGGTCGTAAATATAATGATAAAACATTTACCCCTTTAACAAGTGAAACATAGATCTTTTGTGCCATGAACCGATGCTAAAAAAGCCGCAAGAAATACGCTGAAAATTTAGCAAATACCGAGTACCTCATTCTGATTGGAAGAGATGCACGTGAAGTACGATTATAAAAGCGGGTGTTGAAAATGGTATCCAGTGTGTGGCACATAATGTCATCCGACTGTCAGTTACAGCCAGACTTGAATATTTCCAGAGTTGGGAACATCGCCTGTTAAATATGATTTTATGAACGAAATGGCAGAAACGTAATATTACAAAGGTTACAAAAAAAGGTTTACAAAGAGTAAATTTTTTGAGACTTTTTTGAAATATTGAATTCTTTCATCAATATAATCGCTTAAAGATTCATCAAGTATTAAAGACCCTAAGAGGTGAAAGAAATTAGCAATACATTATATTTTTCCCGTGATTGTAATTACTAACACCTATATTCGAAATCAGACTGAGATTAAAAAGCAGTTGAGTAGTTTCAAGAGGCAGCACTACTCCAAGCACTGCGGCTAGTTAATCCGTAACGTAGATACTCGTAGTTACTGAAAACTGACAAAGTCCTACAGCGCAGTAAACTAGCCTCAAACATAGTATAGTCTCCAATGCAGCGATGCACTTCAAACATAACGTGATAAATGAGATACATTCTTATTCAGATGATGTTGCTTAGCATTTATTTGGCCATGTGTGTACGTTTTAGCATTAAGTGCACGTGTGTGTACTTCTTATGATGTGTGCTGTAAATAATTTTCAATCTCTTTATATAATAATTATAAGTTAATTATAATTATATAATAATAATAGTTTGAGTTACAAAATCACCATTTTATACATTCAGAAAATGTTACAATCAGTTATCGCTATTTACGACATGCGTGGGCTGAGTTGGTCAATTCTTAAGCCTCAGCTGCCACGGAAAAAATAATAAAAAACTATAGTAAAAAGTGTTTACTGCAATTACTCAGAGTGGTGGTTATAACAGAAACATTAAATATAGAGTAGGCTCAGTTCAGCAGTGGATATTGATAGGCTGTTGAGGAGTGAAGTAGTAATTATAACTAATACATTAATATCCAATCTCAAAAAGACTCATTTCTGTTTCATCCATAAGGTGGTGTCGAGCATGAACCGCACTCACTTTAGGAAGTTAAGTCCGACCTGTGATCATGCTCTTTTAGAGATCCGCACTCGAAATTCCTAATCGGAAGGGTTTCGTTTGCACTATGCTAGCAACTCCCAGCTGTTTCATTACCTGTCTCGGATTTAAACTAATTTCAAAGCTACTTACATTTTCCAAGCATCTAAGCAATGTTGTAGTTAAAAATATTTGCAAACCAATTTTATAAAATTCAGATTTAAAATTTTTCGCCATTACATTTGATTATTTTCTCATTCTGGTTAACCGGAAGATTGTGACACTGGAATTAAGCCATCCATTTGTTACACGTTTAAAGTTAGATTTGCAAGTGTTAATATACACATCAAATGACTATCCTAGTCCATCAAGAAAACCTTGTACGGTTTGATAAATATAATTAGTATAATATCCGCGTGCTTCAAATATTCATTTTATAGGATCAAACGTTCTAAAGATATGGGCGAAATATTTAATTTCTTCTCACCCTCAAATCTCAAAAACCAATCCCGTGGCACAATACATTTTTTATTATGTTTATCTAAATTTTTTTTTAAATCGGATAACCCGTTTAAGAATTAAGCTGTCACAAACATTGCCACAAACATACATACATACATACATACATATACGACGTATTTCCCAACTTTACTCGGAGATCTTACTCCCTTCGCTAGCTCGATCATAAAGAATGTCAACCAAAGTACTAGTGCCTTTTAACTTTGCCTTAGTTTACAAACATTGTTACTCTAAAAAAGGCCCCGGACATATGGATCACTGTTCCAATACGCCTCACATCATTAAATCAGCAAATATTCTGTGAGACATGAAACCCAGTAGAAACCAAAAGCAAGTTAACATAAGTTATTTCAGATTTATTTTTGTACTTTCTTTTATTGGCATAAAGAAATTCATTCACAACGCTGAGCAAATAGCGATCTTGTATTTTTTCATTTTCCATATAAATTGTAGATATAAATATCAAGAGTCTATGTAGATAGTACCGAATAGCATCATTCTATAGTTTCCAAGCCACTGTAATGGGCTTATGCCAATAAGGCACTAGCAGGAGTTTCCGTATTCCAAGATCTCGGTAGAGGTAGGTAGGTAGGTAGGTATCTAGGTAAGAAGATCCATTCTCAGTGGCACTTCATACACTATGCATCTAAAGCCGAATCTCGGCAGCGACGACCTGACGCGGAGGTCGGGGCCACTTTACTAACAAACCAGATGGTTCTTCCGGGGACACCCGACCTGACCTGACCTGACGCGGAGGTCGGGGCCACTTTACTAACAAACCAGATGGTTCTTCCGGGGACACCCGACCTGACCTGACCTGACGCGGAGGTCGGGGCCACTGTACTAACAAACCAGATGGTTCTTCCGGGGACACCCAACCTGACCTGACCTGACGCGGAGGTCGGGGCCACTTTACTAACAAACCAGATGGTTCTTCCGGGGACACCCGACCTGACCTGACCTGACGCGGAGCTCGGGGCCACTTTACTAACAAACCAGATGGTTCTTCCGGGGACACCCGACCTGACCTAACCTGACGCGGAGCTCGGGGCCACTTTACTAACAAACCATATGGTTCTTCCGGGGACACCCGACATGTTCATGTTATTGTTTTATCTTTCATACGATGGGGAAACAAAGGTGATACAATGTTGTTCGTTAGATACAGCCTTGATTATGTATAAAGCTTGCATAATCATTAATTTTAACAAAAGTACGGCTACATTATATCAATTATTATGTATAAATGGAAGAGTCAGAATGTTGAATGAACAAAAACATGCGTTTTCAGCTATAGATTTTCATAAGTTATGGTAAATATCGAATGGACACATTCATTTTGTGCCTGTATTAACTCGCCAGCGGAATTTCCCCGAAACATCACTCCATAGCGTAAGATGGAGGATTTTACGTCACCGTGGGGGACTGTGGTGTCATCAGCAACTTAAGAAAGCATCTTAAGATATTTATTTCGATTTAATCATTTGTGTTTATCGTTAAGTTAAGACAACATAGCTTAATTGTTTGATCGGACACTAACTATGACCGCAGGTATTACATTACTCTTTAGGAAATCATTTTGTGACTGTAAGAGTATCAGTAAAAAAACAAAATTCAAGTATTTCAAACAAAAATTACGTAAAGATAATGGAAAAAAAAATCGGTCTCGTAACTACCTCATATGTGCGAGGATGTAAGTGTTTGTAAGATGTACCCCTTGTACATCCAAACCTACCAAGTTACCCTTTTGGGTAACTTGGGCTTCAATTCGTGTAGATTGATGAATCTTTTAAAAGTCAACAATGTACCATTTGGCATTGTTAACTTTTAAAAGATTCATTTGGCAATCGTAACAATATCATTAGATGATGTATGGTTGAAATCCCCCTCTCGTCATTAAACCACACACAATTTTACAAAGATTTTTGATAAACTGCAGTGCGATCACCAATGTACCTGACAAGCGTGCTCCAGTTTTGGACACACTGAGGACTAAGCTATCATGAATAGAGTAGTAAATAAATAAATAAATATTACAGGACATTAATTTCACAGAGCGCCATCTAGTCCCAAACTAAGCAAACATTGTAATATGGGAACTAGATTACGGATATAATACTTAGATACTTGATGTATGTTCTGTGTTTGGGTGTTGTATCATATAGTACGTATGTATTTACAAAAAGTATTTAAGTATTTTTTCCGTAATCTAGTTCCCATATTACAGTCCCATAGCTATGCTTAGTTTGGGGCTAGATGGCGCTGTGTAAAATGAATGTCCTTTAATATTTATTTATTTATTATACTTTTTTTTTTTTGTCAATACAACACCCAAACAGAGAACAAACATCAATATTCATCACACAAATGTTTGTCCTGAATTGATTGAATGTGACATTTAGCAGGTGTATATTGAAAGTCTCTGTGTCCAGCGCGGCACCGGCTCCGGAGCGCGGCGCCGGCTCCGGAGCACGGCGCCGGCTCCGGAGCACGGCGCCCGATACCTGCGTAACGCGTGCTCTCCTGCCCCTCGGAGATCTGGGCTACTGCAGGTAAGCGCGGCTCTTAGCTCGGTATCGGGCTTGGCATTGTGCTACAATCTGCATTTCAGATGGTATTTTCACTGCTTATAGTTTAAACTATTCCTTGTTAGCTGATTTCTGCTGCAAAGACAGCCATATTATTAAATTGGGCTAGGGTGTTCGGATCGCCAAATTTTCTCACAGTGCCATTACCATAATTGTAGGAAATAATTGAATATAGTTTTTTGGTTATGAGGTCACCGTGTCCTGAGAGCTGTGGCCTTACCGCGAACGTAAAATGTAGAAATTACAATACAAAAATGATAAAAAAATGTTACGAATTCGATGACGTTCGGTATTCGAGGTAGCCGTGGGAAGGAAAGAGATTAAGAATTAGGAAATCTATTTCGTTTTATTTATTTATTTATGTATTAGATATCAATAAAAGAGTCCACAGTAATATACAGGACATCAATTTCGCACCTCTCCCCTCTAGCCCCAAATGGGATCTAGATTATGGATAGAATACTGATATACTTTTTTTTTTACCCACTTTACACTTAACCTAAGACTAATAAGCTAACCAGATATCTTCAACAAAATTAGTGTACAATATATGAGTTAAAATCTCTCACTCACCGGTCGCAAGTCTCCCCCGCCCGCAAGTCCACCCCCCAAGCACAGTTACGGTAACTTGCTTCAACAAGTTCCGCGCCAGGAGGCTGTGTTATTGTGAAGTTGTATACGTGTCTAGTGCAGGTAACTTCTGACGCAGGATGACTTATTCTATATTAAACTCATAGTTACAATGACTTGTTGTTAAACTGATAAACAAGTCATGCAAGCTATCTAACACTAAACGTCGTAAACATTGTTTGCATAAGCTGCTTTATAGGTTTAAACTATCGTCATCCAAAAACTGACAATAAATATAACAAATTTACATTTAAAAGATTTATGTACAGCTTCAGCTTACACGAATTAGAACTAGACCAAAAAATATATATATTGACCAACAAAATACCAGTGAAACCACTACTACAACCGTCACGTGTCGGCCCAATTAAATCTCTCGTATACCTGCACGTACACGTACAGTGAACGTCGCTGCCTGCAGGCCGTACGTACAGTGTACCGTAGACGTAGCTACTACGTGTACATTCATAGGAGGATTAACGAGCCGGCGATAGTGGGCTCTCGCGCCATTAAAAGTGTTAAAAAGCGAGGTTCGATGTTAGAGGCGGGTCGGTACTGCGAACGATTTGTTACTCGAATTATGTCATTAAAGTTTCGTTTCAAAGGAAAAGTGGTTTTTACATGAACACGCCTCATAGCTCAGTTAGTTTTAACTTCCTTGCCTTCTGCGCTGTAGATTGTGGGTTCGATTCTCACCCAGGACAAACATTTGTGTGATGAATATAGATGTTGGTCCGTTGCTGTATTTATGTATTCTATCCGTAATCAAGTTCCCATATTACTCGCAATGCTTAGTTTGGGGCTAGATGGTGCTGTGTGAAATTAATTTCCTGCAATGTCTTGTAATATTAATAAGTAATTGGTTAAGTCACGTATCAAGCGAGGGGCACCAGCCTGCAATTTGCGAAACTTTACATTATCATCATTGCGTTGGTGAATTGGGAATTTAATATTTTATGATGACTTATCTTTATGATTTAGTAACTATTCGTTTTTAATTGTGGGGCTGTTTGGACTTTTCATTCTAATTCATTTATTTCAGATAAAATCCATATTTTAACACCATTAAAAATAACACAAAGACACAATATAAAAATACATATGAAAGAATTAAATGTACATTAAATAATTTTAAATTATAACAAAGCAAATAACATAAAAAGTAATTACAAATAAAAGTTACAAATTACAAATTAAATTACAAAATTATAACATTAAAATAACTCAGATGAACCCATACAAACCCGCATCACCTGTTTTGCATAGGGCATTCTGCCCGTGCGACAATAATCTGCAGAATGCCAATGCTGCTCAAGCTTTTGCTTTGGTTGATTTCATGAATTTACTAATAAATACATTTTCCAACAAAAAATTGGAATTTTTTTTTCTTCCAAGATTTTTGACTTTAAACACTGCATTTTATTGACAACACGAATGATTATCTTTATTTGAAGTTCTTACTACTATTAATACTTTACGTACAAGAACTTTACGCTGAAATTCTAACAGTGATTCATACTCGTCTCTTGTGTTGAGATGCCTGTAAATATCTTTGTTATGGTATACAAACTACAATTTTTTTTTTGGCTCAATCAGAGGTAAAAAAATCAATAAACAAGCAGTCAGAGTTACTCTCGAAGTTATAATATTGTGTGGATGGGAATATTTAAACAGATGGACACAACAAACACAGCACACAAAACCTTCCATCTGGTCATCTTGTCCCCAGCCGCCCTCACTGCGGCCCCGCCCGATCAAAGCACTATATTTTTTCACGCCCTCGCCGTTGAAAAATGTTGAGGTATAAAAAGGCTGACGAAAATTGCTTGTTAACGGTTACTTTATTTAATATCCCTCTATTAGCAAAAGATAAGGCTGTACTTTACAAAGATTTAACTTTAGTACCTGCAGCTAAGTAATGGACAACCACTTTACAATCTCACAAAGTTCAACCATGTTAAGTCGTGTATTTATAATGCTACTTGTTAAAGTTACAATTAAATGTCAACAGAAGTAGAGCTGCTTAGTGGGTATTATACACTATCAAAAACAGAAAATTATGGAACTGATGAATAAATCTGAATCAAAGGAAGGTATTTCAAACGTATAATCGTTCACAAGACAGTAGAACATACAATGTCACTGCGGCAGCACTGGTTTTGGTCACACAAAATCCCAGTTCCAGACGAAAGGCAAACTAAAAGTCCCAAAAGTTGGTCTCGCTGCCAACACGATCCGTCATCATCTATCAACCCGTTTGCTCTGCCGAAGGCTTTGCCGAGTTTTGTTACACCAGCCTTCCTACCCTCTAAACATATTGTTCAAACAATCAAATTGACAAAGGCTTGAACACAAAATACACGTCACAAATGTGTATTTGTGCCGCAAATGGCTAAAATGTTTGAACAAGGCGTAGATATTGTCTTTTTACCAGCATGATATAATACCCAGATCAAGGTCATTAAAATTTACTTTCTGTTGCTTCGAAAAGCTTCTACTTAAGACGAATAATTTTAAAATAAATATATTCCAGAAAAATACAGCCCTTCAGCTTAAATAGTTAAATGTCCAACTGGACATTTAACTATTGATCACAAATCCAAGTCTCAGTTTATTGGTTCAGTCGAAATACTCAGTCTATTTTGAGGTTTCGCCGCAAGCTCTGTGCGAAGGTTAGTGGAGCTGCTTCATGCCGTCATTGCGCAACGGTGCAGGTTCTACACACGCAGACCTACCGTGGACCGTCTCCTGGTAGATTCCTAACATCGGGAGTAGGTCAAATCAAAATATAAATCTAATGTACGTTTCATACATACAATTTAAATATATTCAAATTGGCACTTTCACGAGTCCGTGATTTGTTTTGAAGCTACAATTTACCAAAAACTATCGTTCACTTTAAGAAGAACAAAAATGTATCGCCTCAAAGTAGCTTAAAATGATGATGATTCTGTTTCCCGGCTGACGTGTTTATGAAATTTCGAAGTAGATCTGGCTATATCAGGATTGCGGCGCATTTTCTCGCGATGACGCTATGCTTCATAGGTATAGCGTCATTTGGTGATTTCATTTTCTCGAATCCCATTTACGGCTGCGCGAAAATATACTCCCGGTAGTCTAATATTCAAAATGGCTGAAAAACATAGAAATAATAAAGAATGAACTTTATCAGATCTGAAATACTTTTTTTTTGTAAATAAATAGGTACTTATCATACAATACACACCCAAACACAGAACAAACATCTAGACTCATCACACAAATGTTTGTCCTGGGTGGGAATCGAACCCACAATCTACAGCGCAGAAGGCAGAGCTACTACCAACTGAGCTATGAGGCTTGTTAGTTAAGTTCCTTTGACTACTCAAATCTCAATCTCAAAAAATATAAATGCAGTCAGTAATTTTATTTGATGAAGGACGCAAATAGTTAACGGACGTGTGACGTTAGTTGATGATGAATTTGCCTCAACAAGATCAAAATGAAGGTTGAAAAAGAGTTCATCAGAGACAATAAACCACGCTGGCGTTAAAGTTCACCAAAATGGCGTTCGACGTCGTCATTGGGAGTTAGCGACAAAAAATAAATAATGTGAGGCGTCGGAGCGCCTGATTCACGTGCGAGGCTCCGAGAGCCTTGCTTTTTGTCCGCACCTCGCCTCGCCTCGCCTCACCTCGCCTCGCCTCGCCTCGCCCGAAGGGACGCAGATGACATTATATCAAACACTAATAGTCCTTAAACATGTGAAAAAGGTAAAGCTCCTCATCATCATCACCATGTTTGTGGTGTGTTGTGGAGGAGGCACAATGTACACATGTTTCTTACATTCTTTATAGGTTTGAAGATGAAATAAATAAAGGACGCGTGCTGAGAGTTCGGTATTCACGTAGGGATCTCGGAGCAGCTGTCAATCTTTCCTCACAGATGCAAGTCCCCCTGCTCTTTTTGATCAAGCGAGCGAAGCAAACGAAATCTCTGAGTTAAGATAGGAAATCCGGCACTGTATGTATGTAAGTATGTATGTATATGGTTCTCTAACGGGTTATCCGATTTTAATGAAATTTAAACCGTAAAGAGATAACGCAAATAAAATTTGATCGTCGCGGGGGATTTTTGTGATAAGCAATACTATTTTTCGCCCATATCTCTTGAATAACTGATCCAATAAATTCAAAATTTGGAATGTGCACAGATCATTATTAATACTCATCAATAGGTATGAGAATTGTATCATGAAAACTGGTCTATTTTTTTTTGTAATTCACTCAATAGGGTTGTCAAACCAAGGGTGTCGATATAATCCAAGAACTACTTTAAGGATGTCATGCAAGGGGTTTAACAGCAAATTATTGCCCACCACAATGTGGAAAAAACTTCCTCTAAAACTGTGAGGTTTGGCCATAAGCACCACAGATTGGTGTGCACAGTTAAAGTCCTATTTTATACACTAGAAAAAAGCAGTTGTCTTTTTGTTGAAGCCCCTTGGTTGACTTTGAGCTGAGCCTACAGATGTCGTAAAGTCAAAAAGATTATTAAGGGTAGATTTTTAAGTCACGAATACTTAGTCAACGGGTTAGAGAGCACTTTTCAAAACGTCATTAACCCATGTTTCATTTAAGTAAGGGGTGACTTATTCACTTACTGTTTTCTACCCACCTACCGTGACGTACAGTCGGTGGTTTGGTGCTTTGCTCTCATTCTGGCTTTGCATACAATAAGAGTTAGTAACAAGAGACTGTCTCGGATACTCAGTTAAATAAAGAGAGATTGATAAAAAAAGTGCTTAAGTAAGGTAAGTAAGGTGTAATGAAAGCACACTTTGATCGTTTTGTTAATTACGTTCTATTTGAGAAATAATCTCCGTCACAAACCAGACATCACGTGATCTCAGTTCGGAGCGAACTTCTAGTATTAAAAAAATTATAAGCAATGTTTTTCCCTCGTTATTTTTTTTTCTTTCAGAAAACAGGACTAGTTTATTGGTAAATAATGTGTAACACACACTAACAGACTCTTACTGTTTGATAACAAGCAAACAAAAAATGTTCGTGTGTATAACAAGCAGTTAAATAGACCGTTCGTACGTATAGCTAGGTACATCACATTATAAGTATAACCCATATTGCGCTCGTACAGTGTACCAGGCAGGTACTGCCAGAGCGTGGCAGGGCGAGCTGGTGGCCGTGTAGTTGGTCCGGCGTCAGCAGCTCAAGGTAAACGCGGCGCTACACGACGCGCTACTCCGAGACGACAAGCAAACAGACAACAACTAAACGCGGCGCTACACGACGCGCTACTCCGAGACGACAAGCTACACGACGCGCTACTCCGAGACGACAAGCTACACGACGCGCTACTCCGAGACGACAAGCTACACGACGCGCTACTCCGAGACGACAAGCTACACGACGCGCTACTCCGAGACGACAAGCTACACGACGCGCTACTCCGAGACGACAAGCTACACGACGCGCTACTCCGAGACGACAAGCTACACGACGCGCTACTCCGAGACGACAAGCTACACGACGCGCTACTCCGAGACGACAAGCTACACGACGCGCTACTCCGAGACGACAAGCAAACAGACAACAACTAAACGCGGCGCTACACGACGCGCTACTCCGAGACGACAAGCAAACAGACAACAACTAAACGCGGCGCTACACGACGCGCTACTCCGAGACGACAAGCAAACAGACAACAACTAAACGCGGCGCTACACCACGCGCTACTCCGAGACGACAAGCAAACAGACAACAACTAAACGCGGCGCTACACGACGCGCTACTCCGAGACGACAAGCAAACAGACAACAACTAAACGCGGCGCTACACGACGCGCTACTCCGAGACGACAAGCAAACAGACAACAACTAAACCGTTTCAGTCAGTAAAGTGTTACGTAAAAACATCGTATCAACGTAAGCGACAGCGCTGTTTTAAGAATTAAATCATTAGTTATTGTGTCCTTTAAGTGTGTGTAAATAGAAACTGTAAGAAGCATAACGTATTTAGAGAGATATTTCTGTATTGAAATGTAACATTCACTTAAAAACATTGAGGTGGAGACTCACACACACAGCCCCCTGGGCCTAGTGTGTAGTAGTGGTGGTGGTGGTGGTGGTAATAATAATAAGAGTTACTACTAGCACCATGTTATGGAGGAGATGTGCTGGAAGTTGGATCCAACCACGCCCACCACATTACCATCCCGCAAGCGACCCGATTTATCTAGTGACCAGGACCACGCTAAAATCGAAATATACAGGTTGGTATCGATTTATAGGGTTTTGACTTTGACTTTGACTTTGAACTCTTGATAGCTTTCGCTTAGTTTTTTTTCCAATCTACGAACCGACGAGGGCTTTTTTTTTTAAGTCAAGTTTATCTTTGAGAAACTGTAGGTTTACTTGTTAATTTTCGCCATTTTCTCTTTGGAAAGTGAGAACGCATATTTTGAAATGAGCTGTATCGTACGCGAAGCGCGCTCCTCAACTTTGTACCGATGTAAGTTGCAGCGCCGCGCCGCTCGCCGAGTTATGTAAAGTATGTAAAGAATAGCGCACTTGTACACTTTGTTCGTCATCTGCCTGCATGAACTTAGCTGCAGAGACTGACTACCCAACTTTACACTTCAACTTTAGCGAGAGACAAACGGCGGGTTCCTAGTAATAGTACAAATTAGAATTTAATAGGTAGTAAACTGCAGTTTACTTTGATAAACAAACTTGATTCTTAAAACATTATCACCTGGGTAAATTTATTTTTGAGAACGATAGTTTGGTTACACAGCAGATGTGTCGAGTCGCGGTCGCTCCGGCAACAAGACGCGTCCCGGAGTCTTTCCAACAATAAATAGCCCCGGGGGACATCCGCGCGCCTCGCTCGGAACGTGAGCTCTGAACGAACAGCTCACTCACTCATAGGTTATAGTACATTGCAAACAATATGTGGACAATTCTAGGTCAGACGGACGTATGGACGTTATTGTTATTTCAATAGCTGTTACTACGTTATAACTTTTTATCCTTTTGATAAATAGATGCTTTGATTTAGGTTCTCCGTGGTCTTGAAATTCCCAGACTGGTGTTGTATGCGTCAGTACTCAGTACCTACACCTACAGTGTCGTGTTTATAAGGAAGTGAGCTATCTCTACGGAATATATGAACGGTAGTAGATCGCGACATCGCAGAGGTGTCGCCGATTGCTTCGTAAGTCAGCGCTCTCTGCGGACCGGCGGCGCGTGGCCTCTTGTATCTAAACAACTCAAGAATTGCATATACTCGTAGGAAAACACATAATCATCGGGTGAGATGAAGGCCAAGCACTTCTTCGTCGTACAATAAAAAAAAACATGTTGACGTAATCACAGAGTTGCTTGCACTGCTGGCTTTCGTTCTTAGTTGTTACCGCCAAGTTCACGATACGTATAACAAGAGTGATATTCGATTGTTAATCTTTACTCCACCTCTGTGGTCTAGTGGCTTGCTCATCGGTAATAGATCCCGAGGTCTCGGGTTCGATCTCCAGGGTGTGTTTTGATGTTAGTATCTCCAGTACATGACTCGTTGTTTACTTCACCTATCGCCACGGCGGGTGCGGGTGCGGGTGCGGGTGCGGGTGCGGGTGCGGGTGCGGGTGCGGGTGCGGGTGCGGGTGCGGGTGCGGGTGCGGGTGCGGGTGCGGGTGCGGGTGCGGGTGCGGGTGCGACCCCGCCGCGCCGGAACGTTGGATTGGGGAATCAATAGGCAAAATAACGATGAAATAAGAATTATTTCAAATTCTGTTTACTAAGTACTAATCTATTTTTTCTAATAAGATAAGAAAATGTAATTTGAAATAACAGGCTAAATACTATTCCTCAAGTAAATATTTATTTACAGCACAACACTGGGCTTTGTCGCCGTGCGATTTGCAAAAATACCATTTAAAATACCTAGCTGACTACACATGACCATTTGGTCTTACTTATAATTATGTATATATTAATAAACTGTTATTCTTAAGCAATAAGGGTAGGAAATTAACTGCAAGGCTGGTTGTCGGCCGTCGACAAATGTGGCGTGTGCAGTTTCCGGTCGAGAACCGCGGATCTTATTATGATAGCCGGGAGACTGGACCTACATTATACATTACTATATTATACACATACATACAGTCGCAGGGTCGAATTAGTTTGTGAAGAAGTGATATTTTTAAAATATGTTCTTTCAATAATAATACTGCAAAATTTTCCCACGGTTTTTAGGAACATCGCTCTGGTACAATGACATACAAAAATTTTACCGGCTACAATATTTTTTAATGAATACAAGTGAGATCTCATTGTGGTGTAAGGGTGTCGAAGCAGGTAGTGTTCCACACTACACCCATTTCCCAAGGCTACAAATAATAATACGGTCTGTAGAAGTGGATGTAGATGAGTGGGGTGATGTAGTGATAGGTATATCAACGAAGTAGAAACAAGTAGCTTGCACTCACAGATGTATAATGCTACAACGTCCAAGCACACTACACAACACTACATTAATTAAAAGAAGAAGCGTAGGCACAGTAGAGTTAAGTATAGAGGTAAGCAGATAGAAGTAATAAAAGATATAGAAGATTCGACTTGTATTCGTCAGCGCGCGGGTGATTTGTCACACAACCAGTTCTACCAGTTCTTCGTTTTCAGTTTGTTTGGGTGCGCTATGGTCAAGTGTTTGTACGTAAGAACGATAAGAGTCTTGCTATTCTAATTAAAAATCACGAAAGTATTAATAAATTATACTGCGAGTAATTGCTATATAGGTTGGGTCATTCATCAGATTATTGGGGTTTTGATATATATTTTTAGGTATTTGATAATGGTTTCTGTTTATTACCAAAATGTCAACAGAATACGAAGTAAATTAACAACTTTTTACTTAAATCTCTTAAATTCTAACTTTGATATAGTATGTTTGACGGAATCAAATTTAAACCTTAGTGTGTTTGATGCTGAGGTCGTTGATGACCGTTACAATATCTTTCGGAGGGACCGATCTGTTTCCTGTTCTCAAAAGGGTGAGGGTGGTGGTGTTTTAATAGCTCTTTTAAAGAAATTTGAGGTTATCCGCCAGACATCTTGGGACAGCGGTATAGAGGATATCTGGGTATCTGTCGTGCCTGAATTTCGCGATTCTCCTCGTCTAAACATTTGTGTTTGCTATCTACCCCCTGACATAACTTTAGTTAAGAGAGAAGAATTTTACGCGCATTGTCAGAAAATAGTACTAAACGATTACCCAGATGATAACTTCCTGTTAGTTGGTGACTTTAATACACCTGATTACTTTTCCGTCACTAATGAATCTCGGACTTCTACAGAAGCCGTCACTCTTAGTAAAACTTATCGTGCTTTAAATGAACTTATAACGACATGTGACCTGAAACAGTCTAATAAAATTCTAAATGTAAAATGTCGTTTACTAGATTTAGTATTATCCAGCCTTGATAACATTTCTGTCATTGAAGCTTTTCCCTTAAGTCGACTGGACAAGATGCACCCTGCTTTATTAATTAACATACCACTTAAGAATGTTTCAAAATCCCTGAAACGATGTAAATCTAAACGTCTTAACTTTTATAAATGTAATATTGAATGTGTAAGATCTGATCTTAGCTCTGTAAACTGGCAAGATGTCCTAATCTCTTCGGATGTTGACCTTTGTACTAGTCGATTTTATGACATTCTGTTTGAAATAATTGAAAAACATACTCCCTACATTTCTCCGAAGAAATCTTCTTATCCAATTTGGTATAGTAGAGCGCTCATTAAATGTAATGGCGAAAAAAATAAATTTCATAAACTGTTTAAAAGATTTGGTAATCCCCGTGATTATGACACCTTTTCATTATTGCGTGCCAGATGTAAGATTCTTATTAACGAATGTTATAATCGATATGTTTCTTCTACAGAGGAGTCTATGGAAAAAGATATCAAGTTTTTTTGGAGTTTTGTAAACAATAGAAAGGGAAGGGTATCAATACCTAATACTATGACATTTGGAAATAATTCCTCGTCAAATGGTCTAGATATTAGCAACCTGTTTTCTGATTATTTTAGTTCGGTTTTCGAAAAAGATAACACATCAGCTGACACAGCTTGTAACGATTCCCCCTCTGCTTTACTCGACTGTGGCATTTCATACTCATTACACGAAGTAACTTTAAATCAAAAAGATATTTTAAGAAAAATAAAACAATTGGACAATAATAAAGGGCCTGGTCCCGATTTGATTCCACCGTCGTTTGTGATATCTTGCAGTAAAGAGTTGTCTTTACCTTTGTGCATAATATTTAATAAATCTCTTTGTAATGGTGTTTTTCCCAAGCGTTGGAAAACAGCTCATGTTATTCCTATTTTCAAACAAGGGGATAAGTCTAAATGTGAAAATTATCGACCAATAAGTATCCTGTCATGTTTTGCCAAATTGTTTGAATCTCTTGTATACAGTTATCTTTATAACCATGTCAAGCCATTTATCTCTGATAAGCAGCATGGTTTTGTAAAAAATAGGTCCACTGTAAGTAATCTGCTAGAGTACAAAAATTATCTCTGTCAGGCTTTTGCTGAGCGAAGTCAAGTCGACGCAATTTACACCGATTTCTCTAAAGCTTTCGATAAAGTTAACCACCGTTTATTATGTCATAAGCTTTTCCAATATGGATTCCATGGAACTTTATATCGTTGGATATGCTCTTATCTACAGAATCGGAGTCAATTAGTCGCTTTAAAGGGATTTCTGTCATCGCCAGTGATAGTAACATCGGGTGTTCCTCAAGGATCTCATCTTGGGCCTTTATTCTTTGTTTTGTTTGTGAATGATCTTGTAAATCGTTTGTCCTGTAAGTGCCTCCTGTACGCTGATGATTTGAAAATTTTTAAGACCATCTCTGGGACACGGGACTGTTATTCATTGCAAAACGACTTAGATACCGTTTTTCAATGGTGCAATACTAATCTAATGACTATAAACGTTGACAAATGCTTTGCAATTTCGTTTACAAACAAACGCAATAAAATTCTAAATGACTACAAAATTGAAGGTCGAACTTTAAGCCGCTCTTATATTGTGAAGGACTTAGGAATATTGTTTGACGATAAACTCACCTTTCATGCGCATTATCAACATATTATAACAAGAGCCAATCAACTTCTAGGTTTCATTCTGAGATCGACAAAAGTTTTTAAGAAGAATCGCAGTGTAATATATCTTTTCAACTCTCTAGTAAGAAGTATATTAGAATATGGTAGCCCGATATGGTCCCCTAATTACAAAGTGCATATCTATAATATTGAACGAATTCAGAGAAAGTGTTTAAGGTTATTATGTTATCGCTTGCAACCTGGCCGTCTGAGCTTGAGTTACGAAGAAAGATTAAGTAAATTTCAGTTGGAATCCCTAGAAACTAGGCGTAAATACTTTGATCTCATATATCTCTATAAAATAATTCACTCTCTCATTGACTCCCCTCATTTATTATCGATGATATCGTTTAACATTAGATTCAGAGCACGAAATTCCAATAAAATCAATATATTTATACTTCAAGTTTATAAAAATAATATCTCTTTTTATAATCCTTTAACTAGAATGTTACGCCAGTACAATGATTTACTGAAAGAATTTAGTCAAATTGACATCTTTGTTCGCAACTTAAGCCAATTCAGTAAACAATTAAAATCTATTTTATATACCAATTCCTAATTTGTCAACCCGTAGAACTCTGTTATGTTAATTGTTGTCATGTTTTTGTTCACATTTTTTTTTTAGTCTCCGTTCGTTACCAAATGTATTAACTTAGTTGTAAGCACATGTTTTTTACCTTACAATCTAGATTTGTACCTTAGTTTTATTTTTTTAGTTGTATTTTTAATTGGTTGTAAAGTGTATTGTGTTTAATAAATAAATAAATAAATAAATACCAGACGCGGCTCGCGGCGGCGCGGGTGTGGAGTCGCGCGGGGTGCGACAGGGGCGCGGGCGCGGTGCACCGCAGAACCTGTTGGCCGCTCGCCCGGCAACTAGATTTAGGTACCTAGGAATAGGTACGCGCGCGATATCGCGGGTGCAATTGCCTATTGCACTAATAATTAGGTACCTACCTACATACAATGTACATAATGTTACCAAGATGGCATACCTCAATCGAAATAAATAAATGTATGTAAACAAATAAATTAGAGTAAGAACCAGGTGTATAGAATGAATGTATGAACATAAGCAAGTAAAGTAGTATGAACATATTTATATGGTGTAAATATATAATGAAGATATAGTATAGGTTTAAATTAATAATGTTTATATATGGTAGGTACTAAGGTATATGACATATGTATATAAATATAAGTAAGTATTATAGGAAAATATGGGGAGATCCCCACACGGTCATTTATACACTGACATCCGAACACTCTAGTAATAACTAGTTAGCGATGGGTCCCCCCGGCGGTCTTCCACCAGAACAACTACTGTAGTAAGAGGAAGTAACTCTTTACAGAATAAAGCTGTCACGTACCCCCCGTTTGTTAATTTGTGCTGAAACCAGTAATTATGAATCCGTGAAATACAAAGTTAAATATAATGTACGATGAAGTATACATTTATTCAATAAATTAAACTAACTAAGTACAAAGGAATCAGTCAGATTACCTAAGGACCGTTACAAACGGCCTATAGGTAACTCAACTGTTCCAGACCAGTACCAGACGGAAGCGTGCCCAAGACACTGGCTGCATTGCCACGCTGAATAGCTATGCTAATTCGCTGGCCTAAATAAGAGCAAGCCCTTGGGTCACGTGTCGCCTCAATCAAAAGCTTGATTTTGATTGAGCGATGATGTTGGTTTCAAACATACACATACAAAGTGGTGTGTAAGTGTGTGAGATGGTGAGTGTGTGTGTGAGATGGTGCGTGTGTGTGTAAGTTAAGTAACTTTAATAATATTTGCATAATTTTAGTCGCACCTAAGCCATGGAGGTTTGCTTGGTAGAAGAAGTTTGAGTCAACGGCTATCTAATGGACCGTGGCAGATCTGAGTCTAACCTGTCGCGACTTCGTGTGGACGCTTCATTATACTGTTTTAATTTTAATTGTGATTACTCATGATGTTTTTTTAGCTCCATAGAATAAATACAGTAAGAAACAACAAGCAAATAATGATTATTGTTTCACATTGAAGTCACGATACAATAAACCTTCACAAATATTTTGTTTTAGGTTTAAACATTAAAGTTAATATTTTTATTTTATATCAGCATATCGCACCAACAGAACATCTCCGGACAAAATCTGAACTGGCCCATTTGGGGGGTTTTCCAGTTTTCTACTAGCTTCGAACCCTACTTGGGTTCAAAGCTAGTAGAAAACTGGAAAACTGGTCACCGCTGATCCAATAATAATATGGCCAGAGAGGAATACATAGAACCATCCATATGTGTGCCTGTGGAGCACCCACTCGGGACATGTCCTCTGAGCCCGACCTCCCGTACGCTGGTGGCGACCTACCGGACTGATATCTAGTGGATAGATATCAGTCCATTGTTAAACACTGACACGAAAGAAGAAGAACATTTTATTTCCAGTGACCAGTGAGCATTGACAGCAGTGTCACAGAGACCGTGCATTAACATCATCGGGTTGGTCTACATAAATCCAAAGAACCCGGGTGTGTCCAGCCTTAGACAACCGACATATACCCATCCTAGGACCCCATAGGGTTGAGTGTCACAGGAACTAGTAGTAAGGTCCATATTCCCCAGGTAGTATACGCTCGAAATTCTAGTGTTGACTTTTGTCAATGATACCGGTGATACCGTTTTGTACTGATCCACATTCCCAGACAAAAAATGCAGGCTTTTTGAAGTTTTAGTGCCGGTGTGACTCACGTTTAGCCAGATTTTATTATTTATTTACCACAAAGTGCGCACTATACTCACACCAACTTTGTTATTATACAGGTAACTAATAACAATTTATAAAAACGTTTCATGTATGGGAACCCCCCGTTTTGGTTTTGTTTATTAAGTATTAGTCAAGTCTTAATATTGGACACCCCACCCTTTATTTCTGAAAATTATGAAAACCCGAAAATATGCCATAACTTATTCCTAATACAATTCCAAATACTAACATACTCATTTTCAAGTGCCTATCATTTGTGGTTACAGGGATATGCAACATTTTACTCCGAACTTTGAACCCTAAGGGTGCAAATTTTCAAAATTCCTTTCTTAGCAGGCGTCTACACACAAAGACAAACATGCCCTTGACATTTCAAGTCTATACGCCCAGCGGCTTAGGCTGTGCGTTGTATCTAGTTGAATCAGTCAGTCAGTCACTCAGGACTTGTGTCCTTTTATGCATTAGAAGATTACTGTGTATCAAGTAGTCAAGTTACATTAATCAAGGGTTGTAAATACAGTCACATCAACAGCCCATTTATGTAGTGGTTAATTGGTTATTGGACAGAGCCACCTCTAAAAACGGGAGGGTTTTGCCATAATCACCACACTTGGCATTCGGGTTGGTAATCACAGTAAAGGTGTTATGTTATATACAGCAGGAAGCTGCCGCTTCCTCTGGTGAGATCCCTTAAATCGGCTTTTACGACATCCGCGGGCTGAGTTGGAGGGGGTCGTTTCTTAAGCTGCAACTGCTCCGGCCGGGTTAATAAAAAAAAACATTTGTCTTTGAATTCCTCCCTATACCGATTTCAATAAGTATAAGCACGACTATTATACCATGCATTATTCAGAAGTTCCGCTGTCATAATCGTAAGACCCTGGTTTACGTGGTTCGTAGAAGAGTATCACACATACAATCATTTTAAATGCGCAACGTATATGCATTACTGTTATTTACTGAAAAAAACCCTTTATATTGATTCCACTCCATCATCAGACCTTGGTAGTTTTAACATTCATCCATTGCATAAAGAGCACTCAAAATACACCAGTTTATTATAGATACTACGTGTAAATCGCGTTTTTTCTGTTAAATAAAAATGTTTTTGATTTTTTTCTAATAAAAGGACCCCCTGCCCTTCAATGATTAAAAAAATAAAAACCATGAATCACGTTCTTATTTTTTTCATATGAAAAATCTATAATAATAATTTAGACCGTTTATCATGCACGGTTTCAGAGTAAGGGCATACTTTTAATGAAAACTTTCAACCCCTTTTTAAACCCTTTAGGGTACGAATTTTCTAAATTTCCTTCTTAGCACTTTTCGCATCAAGACAAACATACCCTCCAAATTTCATGTCTCTGTAATTAGCCGTTTAGGCTGTGCGTTGTTATCAGTGAGTCAGGTAGCATTTTATATTAGTATATAAGATAAGGTTTCTACATCACCAGCTGGAAGGTAGCGATGATATTGTGATTATTATTTCTTTCCTAGAATTATGTATCGTAAATACTTTTTATTATCTGATAGATTAGTACATTATGTGACTCACAATAGCACAAGGTTAAACTTTAGTGGTTGTTTAGTGCTATTTTTATTTTGATTTTATGTGTAATTTTTGGTGAAAATGGTAAAAAAAAACGAAATCGTGTTACATAGCGGGCACTAAATTAGTTCTAAACTGCAATGTACTAAACTAGGAAACGAACAAACCTCTCGACTCCAGCAAGAGCTGGCGAGAGGTGTCTTCCGAAGAGACACCTTGCCCGGCTTACCTCGGGGCCTCGGGGCTTCCAATTCAGATAATTATAGATAAAGGAAATATGATCTTGAAAACTTGATGGAATCTTTAAAAAAACCCTGGAATGTTGGTAGATGGTGTAGTTTTTTTGTTATCACAATAATAATAATAACTATAAATTAATTCATTTATTTCGAGCATAAAAACTCATATAGGTTTAAACGTAAACATTATTTAAAAACTACAAGAATAATTGCCGGGCAGGTGTCGCTCGCAACAACGCCTTGTATAAGGGCAGTCCACCCTACCAACTACCATTGTCAGACTATAGTAATGATGTAATGGTGCCGTGCGGGGGTTCCCACTAGTCTCATTAACGCTACCTCATATTACATCACTAATTCCATCAAAGAACCAATAATGTTAAATGTTCCCCGAATGAGCAAGTCTAGATGCGACTCGCGACCACCGCTCCGCGCGGACACCGAGCGGGTCGCTTTCATAAATATATATATAGCCACGTGATTCCAACTCGTTATAATGTCTGCGTGTAATCGGTGCCTGATGGTTTGCGGTGGGATTCAGCTGCGTCGCGCTCGCGATGCTGGCCGAGCGATAAGTCCAGCAACAACATCACCAAGTCAAAACCACATGTCACTACTCGCTTTTTACCAACAAATAATAAGACATCTATGCAGAGGACGCTTCAAAGGTGGATTGGGTGAGGATTACAATTAAAAATATAAAATATGTTTCTGCACATTAACACATAGCACTATCTAGCCCCAAACTAAGCAACGATTTTAAATAAGCAATGTGTTGTGCCACAGAAGCGATTTATTAAAAAAATGTAATGAAATACACGCAGCATGGACATCCATAATAGTGTCAGCGCGTTACTTTTTCATAATAATGAAACAGTTGATTTGTGTTTTTTTAGTAGGACGTATGCCTGCTTGCCGCCTCAGTCAGAACTAGAGTGTGAAAAGACGTAGAAAAAAGTCTCCGCCATTTTAAAAACACCGAATTACTATACAGACGAACTGATAACATTATTTTCTGAAGCTTTCTTTCTTAATAATTAAATAATCATAGTTATTGTATATTTTAGTAATATTTATTAGATTAGAGTATTTAATAAGATTAAAATACTAGATTTTTGACAATTAAAATGATTAAATGATAATGAAATTTTCGTTTTAAAAAATACAAGATAACAGTCGATCGTTGGCCCCAACAGATGGTCACGTTGCCAGAATACGGCAACAATACAGTTAATATAAGTACCTACCTAGTCTACGGTTGAAAGGTTCCTCATACAACGAGCTGTGATCTGATTAGCCCGAGATGCGACGTGGGACTTGCACTCGGATTTCACAATTGAGTTACACTTAACAGATTTGTGGCCAGCATTGCGTTAAATTACATTTCAATTAGGAGCTTTGAGAGATTGCTATATTTCGAGTAACCGCATTCTCTTCTGCTAAACCTGTCGTATCTAGGCCAAACAAGCAATCAATATAACAGGGCATTCATTTCACACACCATCTAATCGTAGCACCAAACTAACAAACAAGCAATCAATATAACAGGGCATTCATTTCACACACCATCTACTCGTAGCACCAAACTAACAAACAAGCAATCAATATAACAGGACATTCATTTCACACACCATCTACTCGTAGCACCAAACTAACAAACAAGCAATCAATATAACAGGGCATTCATTTCACACACCATCTACTCGTAGCACCAAACTAACAAACAAGCCATCAATATAACAGGGCATTCATTTCACACACCATCTACTCTTAGCACCAAACTAACAAACAAGCAATCAATATAACAGGACATTCATTTCACACACCATCTAATCGTAGCACCAAACTAACAAACAAGCAATCAATATAACAGGGCATTCATTTCACACACCATCTACTCGTAGCACCAAACTAACAAACAAGCCATCAATATAACAGGGCATTCATTTTACACACCATCTACTCGTAGCACCAAACTAACAAACAAGCAATCAATATAACAGGACATTCATTTCACACACCATCTACTCGTAGCACCAAACTAACAAACAAGCAATCAATATAACAGGACATTTATTTCACACACCATCTAATCGTAGCACCAAACTAACAAACAAGCAATCAATATAACAGGGCATTCATTTCACACACCATCTACTCGTAGCACCAAACTAACAAAAACGTGCGCGATCATTTGTCAACTACAATGATTTTGGTTGGTGGTAGGACTTTGTTTGAGTCCGCCTGGCTAGCTACCACCATATTACCTAATTCTGTCGCCATAATAACTATTCTAAAATTGTTGTGTTTAAAGAGGTAAGATAGCCAGTTCCTCAGTTTGTTGAGGATTCCGGGTGAAGTGCGCCTCCACCTTCGGCCTTATCTCAACTTGTTACCAGGTGAGATGAGGGCCAAGTGCTTACCCGTCGTACAATAAAAAAAAAAAGATATAGATGGTGTAACCGATGATAGAGAGACTTTAGACTAAATTTGTATGGAAGAATAATAAATTCCTAATTTGTGTAGCTTATTTACCGCCAAGCTACAATGATACCCAATATTTAAATGTCCTAGATTGCTTAGAAAATATTATCTGTAAATATTCCACACTTGAAATTGTGACAGTTGGTGACTTTAATTTAAATTCCTGCAGTGTTAACGTAAAATCTCAATTTGACTGTTTCTTAGAATTTTGTAAGCTAGAGCAACATAATGTTGTTTTAAATTATGATGGTCGCATGTTGGATCTTGTCTTGTCTACGGGCTTTAAGACTGCCGATGCTAGCTTGTCAGTTCGTGGAGATATAGAGACACTGGTGAAGACTTGCGATCAAACTACTGCTACCACGTATAGCCGGTACCTTCACTATCTCTCCACCGCCTCCCCCTCCTGTTCAGAGCCAATCCTATATTAAAGACTGGAATTTCCGTAAAGCAGATTTTAACAATTTGTATTCAAGTATTCATGCTTTTTTGTTTTTTTTTTCAATAAAAAGTACAATTAAACTAACTCAGTCAGATTACCTAAGGACCGTTACAAACGGCCTATAGGTAATTCAACTGTTCCAGACCAGTACCAGACGGAAGCGTGCCGAAGACACTGGCTGCATTGCCACGCTGAATAGCTATGCTAATTCGCTGGCCTAAATAAGAGCCAGCCCTTGGGGTCACGTGTCGCCTCAATCAAAAGCCCCGCAATATTTTTGAAAACCCGGAGGGCACCGGCTCCCCACGGACCCAAGGTCTCCACCCCAAAAGGCTCAAATAGGTAAGCTCTGTCGACACCACTATATTTGCGCCTTTTGTGATCCTCGGCCGAATCAGCCGCCGCACCAGACCAGCCCTAACTGATGTCCCAGGCAGATGAGATGGCGCTAGGGTGTCGACGCAGGTAGCGTCCCACACCAAAGGCCTACCCTTGCTTCATGCTATTGACTGGACCGACGTACTAGTGCACAAAGATTTTGATACAGCGGCGAACTGTATGACCTTGGCTCGCTCATCAGAAATGATTCAAAAAATAAAAATTAAATGTTTTCATTTGCGTAAATTTAAAGAGTATATAGACCAAGATCTAGCTATTTTCAAATCCATTGGTTCAATCACAGACTGTAGTCTTCTGCAGGAGGGCATTGTTTCGGTTGAGGATTGGAGTCGGTCAAACATTACAGCTTTAGTGTCGCAAAATGCAAGGTACAACGTTGAAGGAGAGGCACCCAGCACATTTCATAGTTTAGTTATAGCTGTATGTCATTATCTACTGTATCAAAAGCACGCCTAAAGTCGAGATTACACCGAGAAAATGAAAAAAAACTAAAACCTTCGAACCGGAATACAGTAATGCTGCTTTCCAGCCGAAATAGTGGTGGTGGCACTTCCCCGAAGTCCTTCTCTTTCACAAGGAGCTCGAAAGAGTCGAGTGACGATGTTGAATATTCTGAAACATAAATCTAATATATTTTAAATCTTTCCTCCCCATTTAATCCTGTGGTCTCAAGGTTTTTATAGCAAAACTGTGTATCTTTGGATCCAAAAATAGTTGACTATAATAGCTTGCACGAACACCGATTGTCAAGTTCAATACTAGACGCGATGCTCTTCGTTGCAATCCCTATACATACAGGTTTTATATAATAGGTACATAAATACCTCGTCATCTTCCTGACAAATACATCTTCAACAAAGAGCAGGCAGCGCAGAGCATTGCGTCTAGTGTTGAACTTGTTATTAGTCATGTGAAAAACACCAAAGAGAACTAGCTACGTCACCGAGCCTGCTCGAGTGTTGTCAGCCGAGAACCTCCATCAATACGCGTGTAACGAGGGTAAAGTACGTCGGATTAATCGAACAACGTTTTTGTTAGGAATCGTCAGCGAGCCGGAAACATTGAAACGAAGCCCGAAGGTTACGGAAACAAAATCGATGGAAAGTTATTCAGCATCATCTCGATTAATACTCAACGAATGAAAACCGAAACAGATATTTTATAATTCAGTAACGTCTTTATAAAATAAAAATAGTATGTAAATAATTATATACGAGGGAAGCAGCCGGGTTAGCGAAGGACCGTTGAATTAAAATGATTTCAATTTATAATGTGACTGTTCGTGTGGAACTGTCACCGCGATTTTGTAATGTATACCTTGTAGGTATAAGGACATATCAGCACATTGATATGCCCGATGGTAGACAGAGACACCTTGACAATTGGAGGGGTTTGCCATATTTTTATCATATTTTCTAAGTTCACTGAATGTTACGTAATGTGGTGTCCGATGACAAATAAACGATTCCCAATTTAATCAATTTCAAAATTTCAGTCTAGACACTTTGAAGTATGGAGATTTATGCAGGAGGTATTTATTTCTATTTTACAATATTTCGCGACAAAGAAGCGAATGTCGCCTCGCGGATCTCGGAGGGTGAGGGGTGAGGATGAGGATCGGGAGGGGTTGAGGGAGATTAATTAATTAATTGCTCGATGTGAACGCAATTACAAAGGATGCCGAGAAGCCACCGCGGTCTCGGTTATGTAAACCAGTTATTATTTGGGTAAGTTGCCAGTTGTATATAATTACCTATGTATGCGATGTTTTTGGTTTTGATATTTTTATGTGAAATAGATCACAAGAGATCGGGCAATCAGTACAACACTTTGTTCTTTCTAAGTTACAATCAATGATAGCTGACATGTAAAGTCGTCGTGTAGCCGACTGACTGGCTGACACAATGCACTGCCTGAGCTAGAGGTCCGAGAGACTCGATATTTATAGGGTAGCTTTCTTTTATACATGTATTTTTGACTTTAGAGGTTCAAAATTAAGTTAAGAATAAAATATTGCACATACCAATAACTACACAAGATAACAAGATAACTAGATATTCCAACTTATAACCAGATAATTTCACAGGTGAGATGAAGGTCAAGCGCTTCTACGTCGTACTTACAGTAAAAAAAAGAAAAAACTAAATGGTGTTTCAAAAATCTAAGATTTTTGTACAAATAAAGGGCAAAATTACACAATAGTGAGCTCCCACAATATATTACACTGTCGTTATTTTTACTTCTTAGTAAATAATGCCTACTTCAAAAGGTTTGTTTCTGGAAAACTAAATTATTGCGATGGATTACTTGACAGATAATAAATAAACCATCCTAGTGCGAGTCGTACACAAGCAACGTGGGTTTGAAACACACATTTTAAGATTTATTACATTTAGTTTTAGTTTTGGAGTTTTAATACGGGTTCGATTATCATACATCAAAGTGAGCACTTAAATCACACATTATTTGTTTTCTGTTGGTTTTTCCATTTTTAGACTGTAGAGTATTCCGGGTGAAGTGTGCTTCCACCAATTCCAGACTGACAAATCATCATCATAGGACCGAAACTTATGACAATGATTTGTCAGTCTGGAATTCAAGGCTACATAACGTTACCATTTTTCAATAAAAATAACGGTAAATAGCGGTACTTTTTTAAAGATACGTATTTAACGGTAATAAGAAACTATTGTTATAACTTAAAATATAAAAACATTATAGCTACTTACACAGGTAATACCCATAATATTTGAGCGAAGACATAGTTACTTTGGTAATTCAATAGGTAATTATTACCTACAGAGAAATAAGACGTAGAGCCAAAAGAAGGAGCGATTTCCGTGCTATGGACCTGTCGGAAGCAGCGTTTAGGGCGAGGTTTCGAGTAACTAAAAATGCATATAGTTTTTATGCGAGCTTTTTTATGTGGTGAGTTCTAGCACTTTGTGAAGGTGAACAAAAATGTGGAAGGTTGAACTTAAATTTGGAAATTCAGTTAAAAATGTATTCTATTTATATAATAACATTATTTTGTAATGATTTATATATTAACATTATTTTGTAATGATTCTTATTCTTTAGTTTAAATTTCATGAATTTGAGAACAATGAGTGAGTGTTCTATAACAAATATTTTTCGGAAAAAAGTTCGAAGAATTCATATTTTTGAAGGCTGCATGAAGTTTTACGATGTCTAAGATTTCCATCATTTACATTAGTATGATGTCACTCACATTTACCTATCGATATAACGTGAGTGACGGAGACCGGAGACAAAAGTAACGGCGGGTCGAAAGTAACACACGCTCTGTAGTTTGTTTGATGGTCGAAACGACGCGTAGTCCTCCGCTTCCTGGACCAGCTCCTTTATGGGTATTACCCGTACATGTACGCAGCCAAGTTTATCATGGGTAGGCTATAATAGATGATCAAACGAACTTCCCAAGTGAAGTTCGATCACTATTATATGAGTCACTTCATCCTTCAGATATAGTTTAACAGGTAGTCCTTAAAAACTACAAGGCAGTCGCATGTTTAAAGAGGGTAATCGATTTATCGATTGCTAAATCATCTTTTTTTTTTGTATTGTGGGTAGCTACTCTTCGTTATCATGAAGGCGAGCTCAGGCGCTCGCCTTCATTCATTTAGAGAGAAAAAATAAAATTTTCAGTTTGGGGGTTAAGGGAATATTGGGAGGGTGATTTTTATATCTTCGGATGTAGTGACTCATATAATAGTGATCGAACTTCACTTGGGAAGTTCGTTTGATCATCTATTAATATTTCGTCACTTCATCCTTCAGATATAGTTTAACAGGTAGATGTTCAGAGTAAGAATCTATAATGTATATTATTAGGTACCATTAAAGATATAAAAACTTTTTATGTAATAAAAAATAAATTTTAATTTCATCATAAAAACAATTCTTCATATCTTACATAACATAGGATTTCCTTAGTGAAATAATTAGGCAAGTATAAATCTAATCAACTATTAGTTAACGTAATAAGTACCTCTTGTTACGAATTTAATTGATTGCTTCTCACTGAGCAAACTGATCTAGCAAAAATTCCTACGTCTAGTACTGGCCGACTATAAAACCTGGCGAAGGTTTGAGATGAGCTGGACCAGCCAGCCGTTTTTCTAATCATATCAATAGAAACCGCAGCGGAGGCCGCCGCAGATGTAGATGCATATCTCGTGCTATGAGCACTGAACACTCCCACATCTACACCACTCTCCGCCAAGGTTTGCTTTACCCACCTACTAATAGACTGGGAAGAAGCTTTTTTGCACGGTTTCTTGTAAGTGAGAAAAAGGCTTTCTTCATTATTTGGTCTCAAACTGGATGTCACATGTATAAGTAATCATCCAGAGCAGAGGCCGGGCATATTTTTGGGTTTTCTCTGAAAATAGGTAAGGCTAAAACCGGTTGATCTCTGCCCATGGCTGAAGTTTTGATGATGTCAGATATCGGGATTTGAAACGATTCAGGTCCTTTGTTAATATTGGATACTTTAATAAGTGATAGAGTTTGAACTCTATGTGCAGTACAAATTGCCAGCAATACGGAAAGCTTTTTGGTAATTTTGTCTAAAGGTAAACTTCTGTTGGGAAACCAATTAGCAACATGGTTAAGCACTATTTGGGTCCCAAGTGCCTATGTACTTAGGAATACAAGGTTTCTGTTTAAAGATACCTTTTAGGAGACGTTTTACACTATCCTCGGAACCGATATGACCCCCTAAAAGTAGCGATAATGCTGATCGATGAGTATTTATTGTCCCGTAAGAGCTTTTTGAACTGTTCTGCTAGGAATGTTAGAACATTAGCTAATTGGGGGTCAAAAATGTTAATGCCATTTGTGTTGCAAATTTGCCACCAGAGTTTGTATGACGTGTTGTACTGCTTAAGAGTATTATGAGAAACGGAAGCCAACATAAGATCCAACGCTAAAGGTGGGATGTTTCGTCGTGTAAAAGCGACCCGGAGAGCATCGCGGCCCCCAGGGTAAGACTCCTGCGCAATCGGTGTTGCGATCTGGAAGAACGCAAAAGGTCTCTGTTAGGCTTAGAAAATATTATTTCCGAAATTAATATTTTCTTTAATCAAGGGAACCAAGGTTGGCCTGTCCAGTATGGAAATACCAAAATACCAGTAGCTTTATCATTTATTATTTTTCGAATGCTCTTTAGCAAAAGCGAAAAGGGTGGAAATGCGTAAAAATGACGAGAATGCCAATTTATTGTAAGCGCATCTATCGTAAGAGCTTCAGGGTCTCGCTTCCAAGATACATAAAGCTCACATTTGGCGTTGGTTCGAGAAGCGAAGAGATCAATATCTGGTTGACCCAACTTGTGAACGATCATTTGGAAAGCCCAGTCTGATAATTCCCATTCAGTGTCAACGTTTACCTTGCGGGATTCATCGTCCGCTTCGATATTGTCCTTTGTATATATGTATGATGCAAAAAGCCATAAATGTTTCTTCTCGCACCACTGCCAGATGGTTTTGGCCAGGTCGAGGTGTGGAAATTGAATACCACCCATGCGGTTAATGTAGCTTATTGCTGTTGTATTGTCAACGCGCAATAAAATGGCACAGTTAGAAACATCAGAAGCGAAACACTTTAATCTCATGAGAACAGCCAGAAGCTCTAAATAGTTGATATGGAAGGATAGTTCCGCATTTTTCCATCCACTATTTACACGTTTACCATTACAGTACGCACCCCAACCAGTTCTGGAGGCATCTGTAAATACCTCGAGGGAGAATCCAGCATCAGGTCTCATGAGATTTGATGATGAAAAGATATTCTTATTCCACCATAATAAATCAGGTAAAATTACAGTAGGTAGTTGAATTTTAGTTTCGAAATTATTATATTTCTGAAGGGCTAGATATTTTTGTCGTTCAAGTGTCTTAGTATATAGCCAGCCATACTTGATTGCAGGGCAGGCTGCAACTAATATTCCAATAAGTTGCGAGAGTTCTCTAATAGTACAAGTAGTGATTGTTGGTCTGAACAATCATAAAATAACTGTATTCGACCAGCATGTACCTCTAGCGCTGTTGGGCCGGAGCACGTGACTTGGTCTGGTTCTGATGGGGCTGCGCCGGCTGCCTCGATGCCGCCGCCTGGGGAGTCCTGAGACCAGCTGGTCCCGTCCTCGTGTACGAGCCGCGCCCCCCCCCTGCTCGACGCGAAGCGGGAAGGACCGGACCAGTTTCCCTGGGGCCGGGGTCGGCTGCTCGATGCTTGGCCAGAAGACGCTGCCGGTGACTTTGTTGGAGCAGTTTTCTTAATTTGTAATCCTTGCTTTTCAATAACTTTTGAAGCTTTAATTTTTTCCTTTAGCTTTTGTCCGAAAAGGGTTTCGTCCCTATCTTCATCTCGGATCAAATTAAGGAATGCTTTGTCTAGGCCCGGTGTCATAAACTTCTTTCTAACATCGGTGTCGATGTGGTGAAGGTCACACAGGAGTCGGCTGCTGTCGCTCAAAAACATGATGGCGTTAACCCTTTCTGTTCCATTCTCCAGGAGCAATGATAGCCCTCTGTTGAGGGCGGTGATGCCTAGGCCGAGCTGTTGCTGAGCGCTCTCCACTCGTTTATCTTTGTTACGAGTGACGTCCGATATAGTAGCCGCTATTTCTGGGTTGAGTTTAGGAGCCTGCAAGAGAGTGCAATTTTCTGGCACTAGATACTGTTTCATCAGTTTTTCTTTGGCTTCTTTTTCAATCCCCTTTCGGAGTATAGGAAGCCACAGCCGTGCCAGGTTATCGTGATTTTTTTTACCAAGTTTAGCCACGTCTTCAGTGGTTTCCCCAAGAGCCGATAGAATACCCGGGTCCAGATCCGGAATCAGGGTTGGTTCTTGGGGGCTTTGCTCTGGGGCCGTTTCAGGGGCCAGGTCGCGTTGTATATCTGCTTGAGAGCATTCCATGGGCATCAGATCGTCATGAATCGGTAGTGACTCGTTTTCTAAAAACAAAGTGAATGTTATAAATCCAGACTTTTGAACAAAAATATTGAGTGTATATTTTGTGAAGAAAAAACCGAAACGAATCTCTCGAGGAATGAATTTGTTTTTAAATCTTAGTTTCGAATAAATAGGTATGCTTTGGAATAACCCGCGGTTAGACTCAAAACACACGCTTAAAGATACCATCGTGTTGATCTGAAATCAACCTCTCAGCCATATTTTACGTTAGAAGTTAATTCATATAAATTGCCTATGTAATAACCCACGGTTATTATCAGGTATGAATTCAACATCGGGTTAACCCACGGTCAACCTCTAGTTAACAATAATTTGCGTAGGTAGTTATTTTGTTCCTATTTTATTGCTTTGTGGTAACCCACGGTTACCCTCTAAGCATAGGATTACATTTACCATCGTGTTGACGCACGGACAACCTCTAGGCTAAAAATAGCTACTTATTTTTCATAACCCTTGACGATTGTTTCATTTTTTTTTTTAAGACAAATGTAACACTTTACTAACCTGAATTCTCTTCCAGGGAATCGGATGATTCAATAATCCGTTGGCGTCGTTTATTTTCCTTTTCTTCTAGTTCACTCTATATAATTTTCTTATTTTAAAATTATACCTTTCCACTTTTTCGGCATAGCTTCTCTTGGGCATATTAATCACTTCTAATTAAAGAGCGAGCAAAAGATCACCACGCGCTGCCTCGCACGAAATAAGGCGAGCGCCTGAGCTCGTGATAACGAAGAGTAGCTACCCACAATACAAAAAAAAAAAGATGATTTAGCAATCGATAAATCGATTACCCTCTTTAAACATGCGACTGCCTTGTAGGTTTTAAGGACTACCTGTTAAACTATATCTGAAGGATGAAGTGACGAAATATTAATAGCTAGGAAGTAAGAAGAGGGAGTGATCAACTGGCAACTATGCTGAAAATTCTCCATGGGAAAATAGATGCCCCAGACTTCCATAACGAGCTGATGAGCCTTTATGTCCCAACGAACTACTCTCGCAATAGGGCACACTGGATGTTCGCTGTGCCACGATGCCGTACTGTTGCTCGTGCTGTCTCCCACTCCCCCCGCGCTCCCTGACGCACTCGATGTCTCTCACTCCCCCCGCGCTCCCTGACGCACTCGATGTCTCCAACTCCCCCCGCGCTCCCTGACGCACTCGATGTCTCCCACTCCCCCCGCGCTCCCTGACGCACTCGATGTCTCCCACTCCCCCCGCGCTCCCTGACGCACTCGATGTCTCCCACCCCCCTCCCCGCGCTCCCCCTGACGCACTCAATGCCCTGTTGGTGCTGGACGCAAGCCCAGGTGGTGATGTGTTTGCTGATGGAAGGAAGGTGATCATGTGCGAATTAATTAATGAATGAAAAATACTTTATTGTACACCTTAAAAATAAAACTTGATCACTTAAATAATGGGAAAACAATGGGCTGAGAGTGTTCGAGGTTTAACGAGATGAGTGAGATGAATGTGTTTATGAAATATTGAAATATATCTATTGTTTGTGATAATTGACATGTGTATCTTGTTTGACATTTATTATTTTATTTTATTTTGTGATACTTACTTGAATGCAATTTTTAATTATTTTTGCTACATAATCTACAATTAATTTTATAAGATTTATCTTTTATTTTTTTAAATTATAGTTATGTAATTAGTGTAAGTGGCGCTGGCCGTTCTAGATTTATTAATAGTAAATAAATAAAAACTAAATAAATAAAGTAGGTTGTCAGCTTGCAGCGCTCCCCGCTCCCCGCTCCCCGCTCCCCGGCACGAGTAGAGCCTCCGCGTCTCCGCTGTGCGCCGAGGTTGTGTTTGTTGATGGTTTGTGATTTTTAGCACCAAAAGTAAGTTTATTAATGATTTAGTGTTTATGTTAGATTTGATGGTGATATTAATGTGACTATTATATCGGTGATTGACTTTAGGATTGTCTTGAGTATGTTCTAACTTGTCTTCGTGTAACATGTTCAGTTTTAAAGTAAAGTCGCATTTAATATCAAAAACGGCGTTGGGTACAAAAGTAACATCATGATATTTTATTACTTTATTATCTATTGTTTTAAAGTAACGTGTTACTTTGAGAGTATTAGTATTTCAATTTCTTTTTCTTTAATTTGTTAAACAGAATGCCAGCGGATCAGACAAACAAATTAAAGCACCATTAACACACATTCTATAGAAAAACAGCACCTTCAAGGACAATACCAAATAAGAGCACTAGCAAAAAATACGGCAATTGCCATTTCACATTAAATAAATGTTGACGAAAAATTATTGCATATTCATGCAATAAGCACACGCATTAACTTTGAAATAAATAATTTTATCAAATATGTTTTTTTTTTGTTATTGTATTTTTATCAATGGGCGTAACACGGTATTACTTTCGATCTACACCTTGTTACTTTCGCTCTGACCATGGGGTCAATAGGAGTAACATTCTCCATATTTTTTTTTGTAGCCTTTTAATTTTAAGAAACCGAGATATATTAGATAGAACACGAATGAATATTTTTAGACCACATACGAAAGTTTAATATGGCTTTATTTTTTTTTATCAAAAATATTATGGCTAACGAGAAATCAGGCATGGAGTAAAAACTGTTACTACTGTTTCTGGTCTCCCCTACGATAGTGCTTCGTACTTTTATGTGACGTAAAGGTCTGTAACGAAACGTAAATACGTTACCTTAACATTGTTTTCATTGCTGTTATTTTTTGTTGATCACAGAGTTGCATGTGTGTTTTTTGCTTACTGTAATATTGTCGATGCAAGAACTGTGCACTTATTCTGTATGACCAATCGTGTTTTAACGCGTCCGCGTTACTATATCTGAGCCTTTATTCTGTATGACCAATCGTATCGCGTTACGATACTGAAGCACACCTCTCCTCGCAGAGAGGGATCAGTCGCGCATTAGTCACGTCGATGGAACACGATCATCCGTCCTCGGAGTCCGCACTCGGAGCCTCAGGGAATGTTACAACATCATCTATAATGATCATTACACATCAACTGCCCATTAGTGTCCACTGCTGGACAGAACTTTCTCCAAAATTGGAAGGTTTTACCATAATCACCTCGCTTGGCATACGGACCGGTGATCGCAGTAAAGGTGTTGTGTGGTATACAGAAAGAAGCTGCTGCCCTTCATCTGTTGAAAAATCCCTTAGACTGCGATACGCGGGCTGAGTTGGACGGCATTTAAATGCCGTGGAAGTCGCAAATATAGGTCGTAAATATGAAACTGCCTATATATTGTATTGTACGACGGGGAAGCGCGCTTGGCCTTTATCTCACCTGGTAACAAGTTGAGATAAGGCCGAAGGTGGAGGCACACTTCACCCAGAATCCTCAACAAACTGAGGAACTGGCTATCTTACCTCTGAATGCCGGAACACAACAATTTTTTTTAAGAATTGTCATTATGGCGATAGTATTCGGTATAATGGTGGTAGCTAGGCGGACTTACACAAAATCCTACCAACAACCAAACCAAGCACAATATTGCTCCCCTGGGGATCGAACCCGGTACCTCTGGATCTGAAATCGGTGGGTTGAACCACTAGACCACAGAGGCGGTCTACCGTGCAATAGCTGTATGGCTTCAAACCATATCGTTTGGTAACTCAGCATTCAATGAAGAACAATGCACTCGGCAAAAACAATGACTTCTGACGGAACATACTGACATGACATCCCACACGTACTCGTACTATACCGGTTAAAATTATAACCCTCAGTTTGGCTTAGTAGTCGGGTAAAATGACGATTTATAGTGTTATTTCCACAGATTAAATAAAAACATTTAATTTAGACAAAGTCATTAAATTAATCAATTAATTAAATAAAACAATATCTTCCATGCCTGATATTGTACAATTTCGTTTATTTGTTGTTTTAATTTTCGTTAAAATGAATCATCGATAAGGAACACAAAAAACTATAGTCGATAGTAAATTAGGCGCACTCGGAACCCGCGCTCGCTCGCCGGCGGAGGACTTGCTAACTAACTATACAACTTTAAATTGCCGATTTTGAATAACTTTGGGCGGCGTGTTTGTAGATCAATGCTTCTAACTTGAGGTTATACTTACATTTTATATTATATGTAGTTTCAAAACGTATGTAACAGCGAATAAGGTAGGCACTATCGAACATTAACAATTCAACATAGTTGCTGTGTATATTGTTGTTTATTAGTACAGGCTACGGAACATCCCGGTACATTCTTCTAATGGGTAATTTATAAATTATAAAAATGTTAGTTCATTATCATCGATAGCCATTATCAACTTAACGATATCACTACCACCAGCCAACCCCGCCTTCCCAGCATAATCGAGATATATAGATTAGAATTTTTCTGGTGTCCTTTTTTGGGAATTTGCATCAAAAGCATAACCTAAAAAAGTACCACTGTATGAACCACGCTTGGCAAGGCTCATTCGGTAATGGCAGTGTTCGTATTTAGTACTAAGTGTGTTGTGAAAAATATAATAAAAATTTTTTTGCTCAACCAGATAGCCAACAAGAGTAATGGGCGATTTAGCATAGCCACTATGCTTGGCAAGGTTGGTGATCACAGTATGTATATCTTAGTACCTATTTACCTAACACGGTAGCCCCTGTTAGGGACTTATATTGTTTGCCGTGCCGGCGCCGCCACGAATTAGAAACTTTGCGTTAGATAATATTGAATGTCAGTGATGTTAAATGACAGTTCGTTTTCCTGTATCCCATAATATGTGCAAGTGAAACTGCACTGGTACAGCTGGTATCCTCGTGAAGTATGTACAGGTACTGGCATCGACCCTAGAGTAGGATCGCACCTGGAGCCAAATGAACGAGGAGGAACACGGCTCGATTTAATCAAGCTATTTAGAAAATGAAATCATCCAAATGAAGTCAGGGTTCGGAGAGGTTGCTGAGTATATTATTGTTGGGTTCCGCTATTTCCGCATTTTTTCACATATAGTACATACTATACATACAGTAGAATATACTAACAAAAAAATATTTAGATCGGACAAACAATCTTTATTATGTTCAAAACACGAATCACGAGGAAAACTAAATAAGTATTAAGGAACACATTACCTACGTATAGCTCAATACTCAAAATGTACTAAGTATATAATAACTGAGTGTGAGCCGATGCCGGAGCTCATTTTTTGCCTTCGGGTTTTTGTTAGATCAACTTTCAACCAGTTTATATTTAGTCTGCCGCTTTGTTTACTGGGATTCCCAACAAAATGTCAACTTGCTACACAATTCCATCAGATTTAGAAAAGCATTGTCTGAGAGTTCCAGGAACGACGTACGTTTTGTAAAGCAGGTTACGAGAAGCTGGAAACAGAAATACTGTAACAAGCCTTGTGACAAGCCTCATAGCTCAGTTGGTAGTAACTCTGCCTTCGGCGCTGGCTAGATGGCGCTGTGTAAAATGAATGTCCTGTAATATTTATTTATTTGTTTGTTTATTTATTTATTTAACAATATGTTCATAGTATGAAATATGTTGATGAATAAACGCTTTTTGACTTTAACAGACTGTGAGGTTGTGTGGCATCGTTCACTGGATGTTGTGTAGCATCGTTCACTGGAGGTTGTGCGGCATCGTTCACTGGAGGTTATGTGACATCGTTCACTGGAGGTTGTGTGTCATGGTTCGGAAGCCGACTGATATCGACATTCCCGACACCGCGGTCGGCGATCAGGGATCCTTGCGAATCGCAGACCTGCTCATCATGCTACAGTGGACGTAGCGTTGGGTGGTTTTGTTACCCGTTAGGATAAAATATACTTAACTTATACCTCTCTGATAAATATATAATGTATGTACCTAATGTATGTTTTTACTAACCCTTTTTTTTTAATAAAAGTCAAACCGTGTCTACTCTGACATTAGGGGCACTTTGAGAAGTGGTCAGCGTCTGAATACAGAGCGCCGCGCAACTTACTCAGTAGATACAAACTTCCATTGAAGTCAATCACGACACGCCGAGAGACGAGAGACAGAGGGTCAAACTGAAACGTCTCTAGTTTCTATTCGACCGATCATAGCTTAGGCTGTGCATAAACCACGTGGCTCGCGTATTCTATTTAGAGGCAGATGAGTAAACATGTATTAAAATTAATCAATGGTATCAGCGTCTGATAAGCAATGGTATCATGCTCCGTCCGGTATTGGTATGCAGACCAATACTGGACGGAAGCATGCCTAAGACACTTTTCAGGCATACTTTCATTTGATGTTGGTCTGTATAAGTTTACCTAAGTCCATTAGGTCCTAGACAAAATTACAAATATTTTAAAACTAGTATACTGTAAAAAGTTAGTTAGAGGCGACCACGAAGAACACGTCGATCATAACTGTGATAGTGTTCATGGAGAGTACGTGGTTTGCGCACACCTCCTCAACCTCACGTACGACCGTCCTCGCGCGGTATTGTTTCTGTCGCATAATACTACGATTCCGATTCCCTCCCCCCATCCCCTTCGGACTTCCTCCCCTTCCATCCTAATCGGCCAATAGAAAAAAAAGCGTTCAAACCCGAGACAATAATCGTACGCGCTGAATAAAGACGACTGTTCAGTTATTAATAGATTCTAGTGCGGTCTCGCGCCGGGGCTCGGTTGACGTCGATGATACCATTCACTAGGCCCGTATTACATAAACTGTAATATACGCTGTTGTGTGTGTATTGTGTATTAAGAAATTACAATCAGATATTCTGTACGGCGGGTACCTCCAAGCTCGTTTTTTTTTTATTTGTTTATTAAACTTTTCACACAGCTATTATTATTTAAAAAAAAAAAAGTTTTAAATCTTAGTTGATGAGACACAACTTCACAACTTGAACTTACGAGTGATTGCCACATGTAATATCAGCACTCCCCCCACCCCCAGCCAGAGCCCTCCATTGCATAAGTTCACGTATAATTTCCGACCGTCGAACCTACTCGTATAGTCTAGTTTAGGACTTCGGCTCACAACTTGGAAGTTAATAATCTTATTGAACTGAAATTCAATGCTGGTTTATTAATGACGCCAGTTTGGATGGTTATTGGATGGGTTATTTCGTTGCGAATTTAAAATGATATTTAAGACAGGCACATTTTGCTTGGTTCTCGTACTAGATGATGATGTGAGGGATACTCCTTCTAAAAATTTGCCAAACGAGGCAAAAGACAGAGACGTTTGGAGTAAAATGGAGTAGTTATTTGGTGGTATACCATTAATGATTGATTATACAAATATACAATAAAATATTGATAGGTGTAAAACCGCGGTGACGTCACCATAGCCATAAAACCCGCGCGCTCTTGGCGAACGGCAGTATTGTGCCAGCCTACGAAGAGTGAACAATTTCCGCGTATACTATACAACCTGAAACAGAATATGTGTACTATGCCGAAACGGGGTTATTCGACCCGACTCGTGGAACAACGTTTGTTTTACGACTTTTTGAATTTTGGTTCAAAGTTTTTGGTATAACAGGATCAAAGTTCTGACACCAACAGCTGGTTTTTTGAGTTGAGACTACCCTAAAATCAGCTGTTTCTTAACTCGCGACAATGACCTCAGCTCTAGACAGATGAGGCAACATAGCAGAAGGTCACAATCAGAAAGAACGAAAAGCGCTTTCACTAACAGAGGAAAATCGTCGAAAAACCTGGGCTGCTAATGAGACAATCCATTACTAGAAGGTTTAATTTGTCAAATCAATAAGAATGTTATCTATCTGTTAGCTAAAATACAAAATAATCGTCCCTATAATGTACTTTCGTCCGTCCAATATCGCATTCATCGTCTTTTTGTAACTGTAGGTGCCTATGTAATTTATCGATGTGTATGTTCCATCTAATACCCTACTTTCACGAGATGACTCCAAGTTCTCACTAAAATTGGTTCATCTGTCCTCAATATTCTTTGACACAGATAATTGCACAAAGAAAGCGCCTTACCTTTGACACTCGCCACGTCGGCATCGTCAAAGATAGCCGGCGGCTTCAAAACAAACAAAAAATGTGTTTAAAATGTGAAAAGTGTCGTTTTTCTTCGTGCTGAATAAAGTTTAAAACGTAAAATTACGTGATGAAAGTTTGGTTCGAGCGCGAAACTTTGTGTTCATTTTACCGGTTACTCGGACTATATTTCGTCAAAATGTGCAAACTCACGTGATCTACGTGCTCCGGCGCTTCTAAAAAGGTATAGCAAGTGAAATTTTGAGTGAAAAAAGTGAATAATTTCGTAACCTTGAAAGTGACCAAAACTATGTAAAAAGTAAAATTGTGATTATTCTTCATGCAATCGTAAGAACGTGTAGTTTTCGCGAGTGTACCCGCTCCGAGGAGCCCACAGTGTTGTGATGAAAGTGCTCGCTGTTCTTCACCATAAAAGCGATCAAAGGTATGTAAAAATGCTTTATTCTCAACTGCTCACTTGCTTAATAGGTACGTACAAAACATACAACATAGGTAGGTAGTAGGAATAAAGAATAAAGAATAAGAATAAAGAATATTTATTTCAATAGAAATACCTACTACCTATATAATATCACATAGTACATTTAGTTCTTGATACGGTATTTACATGAGGTATAATGCGATTTTCATCGAGACCCAAACTAGGCGTGTGATGCCTGTGTCTTGGGGCTCTGGAATTCGATTTTGTTACTGATGATTTGTATTATACTCAAGGCAGATAATTTTACATATAATATTTATACAAAAAGGTAGTTAAGTAGTTACTAAGATGTGATCCTAATTATTGTTAAACTGTTACTTATTTTAGAAAATTTTAGATAAAAACAAAGACCTTAAACATTAGCAATAATAATAATAATAAGCTAAACATAGGTGTGTGGTAAGTGTTGGTGTGAAGTGTTAGGTGTGGGAGGTGTAATGTGTGTAAGTGTGTGTGTGTTTAAAATAGTCTTGTAATCTTCTTACCAACTAATTACTACCTACCTACCTACATGCATAGTGCGGTAAAGGAATAGGGTCGTCACTATTTATTGTAATTGAGAAAATGAAAAGATTTGTATGGGAAACTGAAAATGGGAATTCACTATTATCTCCCCACCACAACAAATACTTTTCCTGGTCCGAAAAGCCCCCCCACTGCTTAGTACACATATTCTGTTTCACCTTGTATATATTATATGTTAATATGTTTTCTGGGGCCTCACCCCTGGAGAACGCGTCCCCGAATATGGAGGGTGGGAAATTCTCTAGTCTCCGAGAATCAAGCAAAACTAATAGGTATGGTTTCAATACTTTCAACATTTACTCAATGAGGAGTTACCAAGTAAACCCTTAGTAGCTACTCTAATGAGAGTGGGTCTGCTTAGTAGCATAAGTGTAGAAAAAGTAGTAAGAGCTCTGAGAAAAATGAAAAACCACAAATCAGTAGGACCAGACTGCCAGACCAGACAGCGGGCCTACGGAAGCTGTTTGGGACTATTTACGTAGAGTGGCACAAGACTGTGCAACTCAATGCTTTACTCATTTTTAATCGCCTCTGTGGTCTAGTGGTTCAACCCACCGATTTCAGATTCAGAGATCCCGGGTTCGGGGTCGGATCCGGGAGTACAATATATTGTGCTTGGTTTGGTGGGTGGTAGGACTTTGTTTAAGTCCGCCTGGCTAGCTTCCACCATCTTACCTAATTCTGTCGCCATAATAACAATTATAAAATTGTTGTGTTCCGGCATTTAGAGTTTCCTCAGTTTCTTGAGGATTCCGGGTAAAGTCAACTAATGTGGATTCGCGGAAGAGAAATCTACAGTTAACGCCATCCAAACACTAAGCATTCTCATGGAAAACATCGAACTACCAAGAAAATAAAGTATTGACCTTCAATTGATTCATTGAGCTTTCGACGGCATACCTCGTAATCTGGTGTGACAAGCAACGAGGGGGACAAACATACTAGAACACTAATGACTTGTGCATGTCATGTACGATGGTATTATCATCAAGTGAGAAGCCTCGCTGGACTCAGCGAACCTTTCAAAGTCAAAGTATTAGTGCTCCAAGTATCTAACGCTCATGACATTTTCATCAAAGAATATTCTTTAAAATATGTCTTTACCCAAAGCCGAACAATGCTAACTACGGACGCAAATGTAGACGTAGATATTACCCATAGACTAATCGCAGCCTGACTATGGTGGAGAACTTTAACGGGAGTATGTACTATTACGATAACCAAATGGCAAAACAACTGAAAGATACGAAACGGGGCGGGTCAGACTCGCTGTGATATATGGCTCCGAGCGGTGGGCCGAGGAGGAAACAGACAACCCAGGACAGACCATCCTGGCACCTACGTACGAGGAAGGCTGACCACAAGTTAAATAGTAAGGTTCCATTTGTTTTTTTTAAATTACTTATTATACGATCAAAACGGTATAGTGATAGTATGTGATAATATGTGATAGTATGTGATGGTATGTGATAGTATGATCCTAATCAAAGAGAAAATGCGAATTGACATGTTGTAATTCTACTTTATTCATGATTTTATCCCATGTCACCAAAAAGCCGGTTGTTTATGGCGGACCGGATTTGAACCCATCACTACCAAAACTATTTAAGACTACCAATCAAACATAAAACTATTGCTCAAATCGGACCTCCAACTGCAGAAGTGTATATCTAACAATAATTTAATTCATTACTAGTCTCCTTTAGTTTTACAGGACATTAATTTACAGGACATTAATTTTACACAGCGCCATCTAGCCCCAAACTAAGCATAGCTTGTAATATGGGAACTAGATTACGGATAAAATACTTATATACTTTTTGTAAATACATACGTACTATATGATACAACACCCAAACACAGAACAAACATCTATATTCATCACACAAATGTTTGTCCTGGGTGGGAATCGAACCCACAGCCTACAGCGCCGAAGGCAGAGTTACTACCAACTGAGCTATGAGGCTTGTCACTGAGCTATGAGTTTTATAGCTCGCTGTTGCGAGCAAGTATCATTAACTAACTGCGTACCTAACGTGAGTTACTTATTACCTTGTAAGTTCTCATTTTAAGTGAATTATAACGTATACCAAATGTCAATCTTAATCCAAAAATCAAAGACTTAGTTATATCATGTTATATCGAACAAAAAAATAATTTCGCAAAGTGGACGTAGGTATAGGTACATAGAAAATAAAACGATAGTGAAAATATTAATAAAGATGTTTGTTCTGTGTATGGGTGTTGTATTGTATGATAAAACATGAATTTACAAAAACAAAGTCTAAAAGTAGTATTTTCATAATCTATTTCCCATATTATAAGTTTTGCTTAGTTTGGGACTAGATGGCGCTGTGTGAAAGTGATGCTGTGTAATATTTATGAACTAAGTCGCAGTGTGGTAACAACAAGCGGTAGTTACACACTCGTACCTTTAGCGCCGCGTTAGCATCTCGCTTTCGTTTTCGTATAACAAAGAGCACGCAGACAGCGTGGCGGGTATCAGCTTGTTGTTCATAATAATTGTTTTAATTACGTGCGTTTATACAATTTTAAAAAAAATTCAAAATTCTTTATTTTTCGATACTCAAAACCTTCGAACCTCCAAAACTTTGTGGTCATTAGCAAAGCATCCCAACGCTCAAACAAACACTCCGTTCACGCAGTCGGGTACTCCGTGAAAGCCTCGCTATCCTCGCGGGTGAGTTATGAAGTAATAGTTTTGTGATTTCCGCGCCGTTTGCGGAATTTATTATATTCCTGGGTGCAATGTAAATTGTAAATTTCCTTTTCAACAGATTGTTTTCATTTGAATTTCTACGAATAATTATAGTAATACATAGCTTGGAGGGTAATATTTTCTTATGTTTTAGCTTAACTTGTTTCAATTAAATGTTTCTAACTAGTTTGCCCGGAACTAAGGTCTCGTGATGTCTGGTTTGAGTTAGGTATTTAACCTCGGACATGTTTTCACAAATATAATAGAACGTAATTAACAAACGATAAAAGTATGGTTTCAAAACACCTACCACCACCGACTTTAGCACTCTTTTTCACAATCCCTCTTTATTTATCTGAGTGTTCAAGGCTCTCTATTGTTGTAAACTGTTATCGTAAGCGAAGCCAGAATGAGAGCAAAGCACCAAACCACCGACTGTACGTCATAGTAGGTGGGTAGAAAACAGTAAGTGAAGAAGTCGCCCCTGACTAAAATGAAACATCGGTTAATGTCGTTTTGATAAGTGCTCTCAAAATTGTTGTCTTAGTAGTCATGACTTAAAAATCTACGCTTTCAGTCGGACGGATGTCGTAAAGTCAACCAAGGGAGTTCAAAAAAAGGCAGCAAGCAGCTTTTTTCTAAGTGAAAACCAAACATTAACTGTGCTGTTCATGTGAAATATGCGCAGTCCCTTGCATGACGTCCTAAAAGTAATTCTTGGATTTTATCGACGCCCTTGGTTTGGCAACCCTATTGATTGAATTACAAAAAATAAATAGACCAGTTTTCATTCGATTTCAAATACCCTCTCTTATCTCATATCTCTTATCTGACAAGACCTAATGATCATACTTTGCTCCGTTCGTCTCTAAAAACCACCCCTATTAAGGGCGACACAGTGCAAACTCAACCCCCATTTCGAATGATAGTTCATGTTTTCACACATTTTCAAGACTTCAATCTAATTCACCCCTTTTGCAACCCTTACCAATATAAATACAGGGTCGGTCCCGGCTTTGAAAAAAATAAGTAAATTGTAAAGTTAACCCCCCTTGATAGTATACAAGACATTTTAAGCGTTTTTACCCTCATAACGCACCCCTTTCTTACAAAAACACCTTGCACATTCATCAAATATATACCTTTTAAACTTTTTAATAGGGGTATATTAAAAAGTTTAATTGGTATATATTTTATGAATGTGTAACCGATACTCACAAATGACACCCCACAAGCCAAAAACCTTCTTGTTTCACTTAACACCCCTATTTCTCAAAAACTACTCTAGTACCAAAAAAAATCCTAATACCGATTGCTAACTATTTATATAATCTCTGTATATTCAAAATTTAAAACCTAAGGGTGAAAATTTGTATTTCTTTTCACCCGAAAATCTCAAAAACTACCCTATTTATCTAAATTCCCCCGTGACTATCAATTTTATTCACGGTATTACTTTACAGTTTAAATTTCATGAAAATCGAATGATCCGTCCGAGAGTTATGCCGTCACAAACATTGCAACATACATACAGTGCCGGATTTCCTTATTTAACTCGGAGATCTCTTTACCTTCGCTCACTTGATCAATAATCTGAGCATGATAACCTTCACTGGCTACCGGGCTAGATCTGACTATCACCGATATAAAACAATTTATCCTCTGAATTTTGTAAGAGCATAATTTGGTGATCGAGCTCTAAAATATGAAACACAGGTTGTTGAACGTAAGGTATGATAAAAAAATGATATTTTTATCTCGGTGTGCTACCGCCCACGCTGCCCTCCGCGCTGCTTGGTGTGATGTACCAGGTGGGCGAGATGGCCGCGTCACCGAGCCTCGCTAATAGAGCCTCGCTAATACAGCCTCGCTAATAGAGCCTCGCTAATGGCGCAAATTGTCGCGCCAGCAGACTCCGCGGGTAATCAACGCGTACATTATCACAACTTATTGATGGGGAAAATTACCGGAAATACAAAGGCCAGCTCCAATCATAATTATGGATCGGTAGGCCGCACCAGTTCTATTTAGCTAAATATAATAATTGCATTACCTAAACACGAGCTGAATATGAATATCCTTTAAATCTAAGCGATCTTTAAAATGGTTTAATATATCTTTTGGAGAATTGGATTTTCAGTGACGCAGCCAGACGCAATTATTTTGACATAATATAATGCTTCAATTGTCAACTAATATCACTTATGTTTATGATAGCAAATCCGAGTTAAAGATAGCCCAAGTGGCTTAAAATAAGTAAGTACCTCTGACCACTATTCGGAGCGTGAATCTTGTGAGGATCACCTTCTAGGTAGGCATAGGTAAATATCGAAATGAATAAGCCGTGTTTTGATTCCGATTTTTTTTTCATAATTTTAAATGTATCTTACATTTAAAACAGTATTATTTTTTCCACCCTCGCCAACAACTCGCTACCCGAAGCATACAAAGTAAGATTCCATACCCAGAGACTGGTGAGCTACGGGAAGGTCGGAGCGTGTCACCGAGTGAATGGTTCCCTCCGTCGGCCGTTACTCCGCGACTGACAGCGTCGCCCCAACGACTCCCTGAAGGGCCCTTCCATCCATCCAACGATCCAATAACGAAGCAATTTGATCGACAACGTCAAATCTGCTAAATAAACATTTTGAATCGTATGAACTTTTTTTTCAAACTAAACAAACCCAAAACGATTTCCCTAAAGTATGTACAAAACTAAAATTATAATACAAAGAAAAAAACAAAATGTTTCCAAATTGGGTAATAATGAAGATATTATTTAGGTATACCTACTTTTAAATATGTATGTATAGCAGTTCCTCACTGGAATGTAAGTGGGTATTGTTTCAGTTTATTTTTGCAAACAATACAAGTTGTTTAAGTAATAGTGAGGATTATATTGCCATTAGTGTACAGGGAAGGCTGCGAAGCTAAAGTGTTATCATGCGAACGTCGTTTCTACTTTTGAAGCAATTATCTCTATATTTTGTGCTCTCATATTTTGTTAGTGATAACTATTTTTAAGACTATTAAGTTGTATCATACAGCTGACCCCGCGTTTATTGTGTGGTTGTTATGTTGGATACATAAACGGTCAGAATATTCTTTTAAGGCTTCCCTTTGAGCCGTCTTAAGCGTTAGCAGGTGCGACTTAAAGCATGTAGGACGTGTGACGTTGGCGCGTACTGCTCAGCCTCTGTAAGGGCACGTCCACACACGGCAGGTATCAACGCGCGCTCTAATCGAACGGGGCAGTGTATCCTCGTCTCTCACTGAATCACGCCGACCTCCGCACCAAGCGGGAGACGCACCGAGTGAGGGCAACAAGTCACGAGAACTGCAGGTGTACTCGCAGGTACCTCGCACATCTGTAACGGGAAGGTGGTTCGATACCGATTTTGTCTATGTCGAGAATAATACTTCTGTAATTCTGTAATTCTTTATTGTACAAATAAATATGATTATAACATGTCATAAGAAAACATATGTACAGAGGCGAGCTTAACCCTTAAAGAGTTTTCTACCAGCAAACCTTTGAGAGAGTGACTTGATCAGATTCCTGATAAAAATGTTTATCATTTTTGACAAATTTTATTACGAAATAGGAAGTGATTTTATTAATTGTTACAGTATCAGTTCAATATCAATACTTATTTAATAAATTCGAAATGACTTCTGTTTTATTTGTTTGTTACGTCTTAGCGGCTAAACGGTTGAACAGATCTTACTATATTTACATTGTACTACAATAACTATTGTTGTATTTAGATATACTAGGCCAGAAAACAAAAAAAGGCAATCAATATATCTGAAATCGAAGAAAAAATTATTTGTTTCTCCGTTTATCTACTTCCAACAGATTACTTTCAACTTGATAAGAGTGCCGTTCCATCAGTAAACAGCATTCGCCGTGACATAAACAAAGCGCAGTATAACTTGCGGGTGGTTACATCTGGATGGAACAGATTACTTTCAACTTGATAAGAGTGCCGTTCCATCAGTAAACAGCATTCGCCGTGACATAAACAAAGCGCAGTATAACTTGCGGGTGGTTACATCTGGATGGAACAGATTACTTTCAACTTGATAAGAGTGCCGTTCCATCAGTAAACAGCATTCGCCGTGACATAAACAAAGCGCAGTATAACTTGCGGGTGGTTACATCTGGATGGAACAGATTACTTTCAACTTGATAAGAGTGCCGTTCCATCAGTAAACAGCATGCGCCGTGACATAAACAAAGCGCAGTATAACTTGCGGGTGAGTACATCTGGATGAAACAGATTTCCCCGCGGGCTTGTTGTATGTAGGTACCTCCTCAGTGTGCTGAGGAGGGACCAGCTCACAAGACCTCTGTGAATCCCTTGTGTCTTCACTTTTAACACAATTTAGCAAAACTAAAATATTAGTCTGAGCTACTTCTTCTTCTACTTCAACAGCCCATCATCAAAATAGGAAGAGAAGAAGACATGAAGACTCGAAAGAGCCTTCTCGATAACTGAAGAGTTTCGCCACAATCACCACAATCACCACGCTTGGCAGAAAATTGGTGATCGCAGAAAAAGTGTTCAGTTAATACACAGAAGTAAGCTTCTTCCCTTCTAGTGAGATCCTAAACTTGGTTTAACGAAATCCGCGGACTAATTTATTTAAACCGGAACTGGTTTAAATAAATAAGTCCGCGGACTGTAATCATTTGAAGCTCGATACTATTTATAATCATTTTAGGAAGTGTTCTGATAAGGAAGAACCGGCTGGTGGACTATCATCGGAAATCCTCCTGCCGTTGAGACGGTAACTTCCTCAGTCTGCAGCTCCGCGACTGCAGAGACAACCCCCCATATCCCTGAGGATGCCTCGTGTAGAGCAAACCACGTGGCAAATTATTTACTTTTACCTATACCTATGATACTATATCTATATCTATATCTATGATACCTAGTGTTTTTTTTGTCATTTATGCAATAAAAAGAACAATTAAACTAACTATGTACAAAGGAATCAGTCGGATTACCTAAGGACCGTTACAAACGGCCTATAGGTAACTCAACTGTTCCAGACCAGTACCAGACGGTAGCGTGCCCAAGACACTGGCTGCATTGCCACGCTGAATAACTATGCTATCGCTGGCCTAAATATGAGCCAGCCCTTGGGTCACGTGTCGCCTCAATCAAAAGCCGCGCAAGATTTTTGAGAACTCGGAGGGCACCGGCTCCCCACGGACCCAAGGTCTCCACCCCAAAAGCAACACGGCTGGTACATTGACACTGGTAAAAGCTCGACGGATAATGTCATTAAGACTTGCGTGGCGCGAAATCCTGCCGGCAGACCTTGTGAATGAAAGTCCGTGAACCAAAAACCAAATTAATCTACGGCTGCACCGAAGACAAGTGGCAATACGGAAAGTTACAGGATCCATAAGTGTACCGGTATTGTAAGATGGATGGGCTTGTAGCCAAAGACCTGATTCCCATTTTGAAACAGCTAAGAGACGAACACGATCTGTGGAGGTTGAGCACGTATGTAATAGATAATTCCGTGTCAACACGCACAGAGGCCCTCCCCACTGCCGTTGTGCCGAAAGGTGTTTTGGGGTATCGATATTGGGACAAGCACTATGCCAAGCATTTCGAGCCTCGTCAAGATAAGAAATTTGGAGTATATTGCCAGGAACAGCCGAAATTGATGGTGTTAGAATTTCTCAACCAAAGAATGTGTACTATAATCGGAAGACAAGAACGCTGGCAAAGCAACACTAGAAATTTTGCGTATACCTAAGCCGCCGAATCGAATAGGCAATGAGGCCTACGACCATGCTCTGTCATCCAACTCAATATTCAAAACCGTGGAAAGGGTGTTCTTTATTATGTTGTCGCAGCCTTCCACCAGCTCACTGTGTTTCCACAGTTGACAACATCGCAAAGCAAAGGTAAATATTGGGACAAAAAGACAAAATGTTATAATGCTGAGCCATAATGTGAGTTAAATTTTGTTAGTTTGTCCGAAACCTTCATAAAATTTTGAATTTTGTCGTCGACGAAACCCCGAAAAGATTCATCAAGAATTGGTGAACCTAGTAGATGGAGTGAACTCTTATCTGCAATAGTAATATTGGAAGTCTCAAACTTTTGAATAATTGAAACATGTATCTGAAATGTATATTTCACATTTCGAAAATTTTAGTTTTAAGCCAATCTGCCGAAATTAATCTATAATAATTTTTAGATCGCCAAATACTGAGTCCACATCGCCACCTAAGGTTCCGTCATCTGGATACCAAACATTCAATTTAGATTTCAGGCGTTGAATAATTGGGTGAATGGCAAGGCTAAAAATGGCCGGGCCTAGAGGGTCACCTTGCTGACAGCCAACTGCAGTGAATTTGTTACTATATATTATTTATCCTGTTAGCAGGCTTATAGCAAGTGATTTGTTCAGCTGCGCTCAAATCCAATCGTGTGTATCCCGATTTAGCGTTGTACGTAGATTTAGAAAATTGCAATTGGGCATTGAAAATAGAATGACTGTGCATTATATATATGTTCAACGCCACATCAAACAATAACGAGATAAAATAAATCCCGAAACACACTTTATCGTTGGTCAAATCACTAACGTAACGTATTTTAATTTAGTTCGCAAAACTTTTCCATTTAAGTTTGGAACAGTTTCAAATTCAACATTTAAAACTCGTTCGCTGCATTTGTTGCACGGCAGTACTCCACTCGTGATGTGATGTGATGTGATGTGATGTGATGTGATGTGATGTGATATGATGTGATGTGATGTGATGTGATGTGATGTGATGTGACAAGACATGAGCACACCACTGTTACGTTACTGGCGGGTGGAGCTAAGTAGTGTCCCGAACAGTGCTGAGAAACACACACGGTGTTGTATTCGAGCAACGCATTGTTCAGAACCCAGAGTTAGATATCATGTACATTTATGTATACATAATATATTCGTTCGATGCGTTGCAAGGTGGTCGCGACTTACATACGGTGCGGAGCTAGATTCATAGGTTTTTTCCCTGTATGAGGCCTATTCCTATATGATATCCTGCAAGTAAAATAAAGACAGGTATACTTTAAGGTGGCTTTATTAAGATAGGAACAGAATTTAGCAAAAAGTAGTACAGGATACATACCTTGTAACGCACTGGCTTATTTTTGCTTCGCTTGGGTTTCACTAATTCCTGTTTTAGAACATAAGTTGGGTTTGGTTCATTACATACATTTTTTTTTACACCCAAAGTCCATTTCATACTTTTCCCATTTCATAAAAATGCTTTTTTAACCAAATCCTGATTCAATAAATTCCTGTTACATACAATTACTATTTCATGAAGAGTGAGTGAGACAATGTTATCAAAATTGTTTTTTACTGAGTTTCCATAGAATAATATGAATGATGGCAAGCATCATCTAACGTTCACCGTCGATGCTTTCTTATGCTTCTATACTCTTGGGCCGGTCAAGTGACTGGTCCAAGAGTATAGAAGTCAGAAAGGAAAGTCACTCGTAAGTAAGTACTTACGACGATGAATAGACGATCTGTTCCATCTATCCAAATCAGTTGGGATGAAATACATACAATTTAGCTGAGTTCTCTGTAATTTTCCTTTGGGTATGGGCTTATCTACCTTGGTGGTTAATTATTAAAATATAATTGGTGACGGACTCGTGGTCACACCAGATTGTCACACTGGTATGACTAACAGGAATTTATTTTACTCATGGTCACACTATGTGTTGTTATCAATAGTAAGCTACTAAAACATAAGACTCGTAGTCACACTATAGTGTGGGGAATTGAAAAAGTTCATAATAAAAAAAAAAGTTGAGAGGTGTCAAGGGATACCCGGATGGAACGAAGTTCCTTTCGATTAAAAAAAAAAATCGTAAGTGTCGTTACAACTTTTCGTGAGTTTTTTTTCCTTCTAGCCCCAGTTCACAACGCGCGATAAGGAACTACGTTCCAAAAAAGAAATCAGTAAAAACCAGAATAAGCACCCTTCACAGAATTTGTGGTGAGATCTTCGATTTAGATGACAGCTGTCAAACTTCACACAGCCATATCTCGGAAACTAGACGGTTTCGACAAGTTTTATTGAATTAATAATGTTTCTAACGGATCAAGATTGCAACAGCTCTCATTTAAATCGAAGATCTCATCGATACCTATAATTTATCGTATTTTTATTTCTCAATCCTATTGACAGTATGTATGTAGGTACCAACCGACTCACCGAGAGTTGGAACGAAATTTGTATAAAACTGAATGTGTGTGAAACGGGAACAGTATGAAAAAAAAAATGTTTGAAATGGGAATTGGATAAAAAAAATACTTTGATGTAAATAAAACTTGTATGTAATGAACCAAATCCCAGTTTCAGTGTAACGCGCACGACAATGAAGTATGTATGTACGAGTATATGTTATTGGTATAACCCTTAAAATATTTATGTGATATCCATCCTGCTCCAGCTGATATTAAGTTATATTTCTAACTTTTACTCCATCCGCTTCTTCAGGGCCTGCTGCTTACTGCCTGGCGTTGTTCCTGGTTTCCCTGCCTCTTCAGTGGGATCAGATTCCAATAAAAACCACACCTCACGTTAATAGACGTTTATTGCAGTACTATGGTTGTTGAGTTTGATTTCAAATTAAACAAAATTAGGCTTCGGACGTCTATCCGAGCTCTGCGATTTCGTCAGCGCGATCAAGCGGTGGTCGTTTTTACCGGCGACATCTAGTTATAGTTTTGGAACTAATCACCGTTCGACACTAATATATAAAAGGAAAAGTCCTGAGTGACTGATTGATTGACTGACTGATTCAACTAGATACAACGCATAGCCTAAACCGCTGGTCGGACAGACTTGAAGAATTTGGAGGATGTGTTTGTTTTGGTGTGTAGGCTAAGAGAGTACAATTAAACTAACTATGTACAAAGGAATCAGTCAGATTACCTAAGGACCTTTACAAACGGCCTATAGGTAACTCAACTGTTCCAGACCAGAAAGAAAGGAATTTTGAAAATTCGCACCCCAAAGGGTTCAAAATGGCGTTCAATTCTCAGAGTGAAAAGTTGCATATCTCCGAAACTTAACATGATAGACGTTTGAAAATTCGTATGAATATGTCCCATATCAAATAAACAATGGCATATTTTTCGGTTTTTTATAATTATCAAAATTAAAGGGTCCAATATTTAAGGAAATCACATTTAAATACAATGAAATGGGAATTGGAACAAATTAAAAGAGATTTACGCGTAAAAAAACTCAGAAGTTAAAGCTCTACGAAAAAAAAAGAAGAACACAGATACAACAAGTTTGAAAACACAAGTAAATCCAATACATTAAAGTAAAAACAGAGAAAACGAAATTATTAGTCAGTACGAAAATCTTATTATGGAATCCGAGAAGAAACGAAAAGACTTAGAAAATAATTCGAAGTGCCTACAGGAGAAAATTAACAAGCTAGAGCAAACTTGTAACATTATGCGAAAATCATATGGTGATTTGAGTATCCTAAACTACAGAAATGAAACTGAAAAACACGAACTCTCACACACGATTGCAGAAATGGAGGAAATACTACAAGAAGTCTATCCAATAGCAATAACGCAGATTTATCTAGCAAAGAATATGTAAATAAGTTATCAGACAGGAACTGCACAAAAAGACCCTGCTGGCCACGATATATGTAGTTTCACCTACTCAAACGCCCGGTTGAGTTTCTCACCAATACCGCAAAGCATATGGCGGCAAGTTAAAGACCAGCAATTGTTATACTAGTTACGAGAAAATTAAATATTCAGAATGCAGCTAAATACGTTAATTATGTCGAAGACTTATTGACTGCGCTCCAAAAAAATGAAACAAAACTTATCTGTACAAATATCACTTACAATGAATATAGATCACCAAACGATGACTTCGATAATCGTAACATCAAAAAACAAAACACAAGACTGCATAATACATGTTTCTACAACAAACATTTTAATATAATTAACATTAGCACCATCAAAGAGAACACCACGGTGGGATACTCCATAAAAATTGTGGCAAACTTCATTGCAATTAACATCGACAATTGTAAAGTACGCATGACAAAAGATTCAGCAAGCTCAGACCTTTTTGGAACAACTAGACGAATCGCTCGCACACATCAGTGATGCCCATGAAAATGGTGCTGAAACAGTAACTAATAACTGTTAATAAGAACAACTTAAATTCTTTGATTATTGGACACCAGAACGTTGAAGGGCTGGAGCATAAACTCTTGGAACTAGGCTTATTACTAGAAAAATATAAACTCGACGACTTCTGTATAACAGAATCATGGATAAAAAAGACATGATCAATACATGTGAAACATCTAACTATAAGATAATAAGACAGCAGTAGCAGTAGTCATCGTACCAAATTTGCCAGAGTTTGTACAATTATCTATGTAAAAACAAAAATTAGAGCCAAAAATAGACAAGACATTGTAAACATATCGATAGACAAGGAGTTCGAGGCTAGTTGTGTAGAGCTGAATGATATTCTAATTTTGGTTGTATATAAGTCTCCATCCACAAAACTCGCGCTATTTGAGGTAAAACTTGAATAAAGCATTGCAAAATACAGCCGCATGCTTTTAGTGACTTAATGAACAGTTTCTTTCTCAAATATTAATATATCAGAACAAATTAACCAAACTCTAGACAGTAACCATAGCAAATTAGAGAATACACGCACTAAAATATACAAATTCAATTACACCTCCATCTCCTAATGAACATGTTTTTTTATGAAACTAACGAAATAGAAATAATTAAAATAATCAAAGACCTAAAAATTAAGACATCTACGGATTACTGGGACATTTCACCAAAATTAATTAAGCATTTGTCGGATGAAATCACCTATGACCAAAAATATAAGTAACTCCTTTATCTCACAGGGACTTTTCCAGACCCACTCAAATTGGCAAAAGTCATTCCACTCTACAAAAAGGGGGACAATCACGATGCTACTAACTACAGACCCATATCACTACTGCCAGTTCTGAGTAAAGTTATAGAGAAAGTAATGTGTGTAAGATTGGAAAAATACCTCAATAACAATAACATGCTCAACAAAAAGCAGTTGGATTTTAGGGAAAAAAAATCAACAACTGACGCAATAACAGAGATGACTAATCAAATTCTCAAATACCTAAATATGAAGATGAACACACTAGGCATTTTCTGTGATCTATCTAAAGCCTTTGATTGTGTCAACCATGAAATCCTCCTTTATAAGCTCGAGCCTTCAAGCAGGTTGTTGAAATTGATAAATTAATAAAACCTGATGAGGAAACAGTTAAATGTGATGTGCCACAAGGATCCATCCTAGGACCGCTATTTTTCTTGCTCTACGTAAACGATATTAGCGTCAGTGTGGCGGATGCCGTAGATATGTTTATGTTTGCGGATGATCTCTCTTCTGATCAATGCAAACAAAAAAGACCTTATCATACCCAAAATAAATAAAACCTTGAGTGACACTGGTGCATCGTTTCAGAGTAACAATCTGCAAATAAATATCAATAAAACAAACAAAGTTAACTTTTCTTAAAACGCAAATAACTTTACAAAACCAGATGCCGGCACTAATATTCTTCAAATCTAACCAGTCAACTGCATAACCTTCCTAGGACTAAAATTGGACAGTCAATTGAGGTGGCACACACATATTGACTTTTGGCTGGTAGACTAAGTTCGGCATGTTATGCCATTAAAAAAATTAAAGAACTGTGTGGTCCAGATGCTACCAAAACGGTATATTTTTCCTTCCACAGCATTATGACGTATGGTTTACTCGAGTTGGGAAACGCAGCGGATTCTGGCAGGATATTCATATTGCAGAAACGATCGTTACGGTACATACTGGGCCTTAAACCTAGAGATACCTGCCGAAATGCGTTTTCCCAACTGGGTATAATGACACTTACTAGTGCATACGTGCATCAATGCTTAATTTACTTAAAAAATAATATATAATTATTGCACAATAAATACTACAAGTTCCTACCAAACTAGAAATGGTGGCAACATTCGAAATCCATTTTGTAGGTTGGCCAAACTGTCAAGGAGTTTTGTCTGTAATGGCGTAAACATTTACAATAAACTAGATGTAGAACTACGTAAAATTTAAGATATTAAACTGTTTAAACACAAACTCAAAATAATATTAACCAAAAAAAGTTACTACGACATGTCGGAAGTTCTAAATGATATGTCTATCGCAGAAGAAACTCTTTCAACTTAATGAAATATTGAAATATTGAATGTTTGTCTGTAAGTTGTTGCTGTTACAACTTACTGTTTTTTTTGTAACAACTACCTTTTTCTTGACATCTATATTATTAGCTCATATTAGTACCTAAGAATCATGAATATGCCCCTATACAGCAGCAATCTGACATCCTGACATCTGTAACTAAATACTAGTTGATTATTTATCATAACACTGTATACGAGTACAATGTTTCTAAATTTATAGTATACTTAGTACCTACTTATATGACGTTACCAAGTGTCCGCTCTGTTCCTATGGTATTAATAAATTCAAACTGAAACTAAAGAGCTAAATCTTAAACTGTAACAGGCAGTAGGTTGAAATCTTCAGACCTGACTAATAATAATAAAAAAGGGGGTTCCAATACAAGAAACGTTTTTATGAATTGCTATTTCCTACCAAGCTTGGTGTGAATATAGTGTATACTTTGAGGTAAATAAATAACTAACTAATAAAAACTGACCAAGCGTGAGTCGGACCCGCACTAAGACTTCAAACAATTTTCATTTTCTGCCTGCAAATGTGGATCGCAGCCCTCGGTGTGCGTGACTGAACTGCACTTGACTGGTCTAACAATTAAGGCACAGCCTCTGTAAGATTTGAATTATTTATATATCTACATCCTAGTCTATCTAGCACCTATTTTTAAAAACCTTCACGCGGACAAAGTCGCGGGCAAAAGCTAGTAATATATATATATATGTTACTCGCACGGAAGGTGTTGAATGTGTGAATGAATGTGTTATGGTGAAGGAGGTATGGTTCCAGTCGTTCATTCGGACTTTTACGTTTAGTTTTAACCGTGAAGGAATAAAGTTTACCAAATTTTAGTACGTTTAAAGTTGGCCAAAGGGAGGATGAGGTCTACGATGATATGGCAGATATGTATAGCAAAAGCTGCCAACGGCAGTTACTGTTCTCCTCCCGTGTGCTCCTGCGGCCGGATATATTACCCATACATTACTTCTTCATGGTGTGCTGTATGTTAAATAGGTATTACGGTGCTATGACTACTTTTATTCAATAATTCAGTATGTATATAATTCAGTAGTAATAACTGAGATGTGACCTACGCACGGCAGTATGTCTTTATTGTAGGCAAGAGTTGCACGTGGGCTACTTGTTCGTTCCGTCTCTAAGTTGTTTGAAAACATTATTATATATTTAACGGTAACAGAATTAGATGCGACCGCACCTGCCGGAATCCGCCGCCGGGGAGTTGTCTGTGTTCCATCGCAGCCTTATCTTCCCCCGGATAGTTCCCACGCGAGCCTCGTATTCAAGAGCTGACCCATTAAAAAAATAATGTAATAGACCAGTACGATATCACAATAACAATGTGCACAGCCGAGCACAGCCCGGGACACCACGGGACACCACGGGACACCACGGGACACCACGGGACACCACGGGACACCACGGGACACCACGGGACACCACGGGACACCACGGGACACCACGGGACACCACGGGACATCAGGGGACACCACGGGACACCACGGGACACCACGGGACACCACGGGACACCACGGGACATCAGGGGACACCACGGGACACCACGGGACACCACGGGCCACCACGGGACACCACGGGACACCACGGGACATCAGGGGACACCACGGGACACCACGGGACACCACGGGACATCAGGGGACACCGCGGGACACCACGGGACACCACGGAACGTCAGGGGACACCACGGGACACCACGGGACATCAGGGGACACCACGGGACACCACGGGACACCACGGGACACCACGGGACACCACGGGACACCACGGGACACCACGGGACACCACGGGACATCAGGGGACACCATGGGACACCACGGGACACCACGGGCCACCACGGGCCACCACGGGCCACCACGGGACACCACGGGACATCAGGGGACACCACGGGACACCACGGGACACCACGGGACACCACGGGACACCACGGGACAGCACGTGACATCAAGGGACACCGCGGGCCACCACGGGACACCACGGGCCACCACGAGACACCACGGGACACCACGGGACACCACGGGACACCACGGGACACCACGGGACACCACGGGACACCACGGGACATCAGGGGACACCACGGGACATCAGGGGACACCACGGGACACCACGGGACACCACGGGACATCAGGGGACACCACGGAACGTCAGGGGACACCACGGGACACCACGGGACATCAGGGGACACCACGGGACACCACGGGACACCACGGGACACCACGGGACACCACGGGACACCACGGGACACCACGGGACATCAGGGGACACCATGGGACACCACGGGACACCACGGGCCACCACGGGCCACCACGGGCCACCACGGGCCACCACTGGACACCACGGGACATCAGGGGACACCACGGGACACCACGGGACACCACGGGACACCACGGGACACCACGGGACACCACGGGACAGCACGTGACATCAAGGGACACCGCGGGCCACCACGGGACACCACGGGCCACCACGAGACACCACGGGACACCACGGGACACCACGGGACACCACGGGACACCACGGGACACCACGGGACACCACGGGACACCACGGGACATCAGGGGACACCACGGGACACCACGGGACATCAGGGGACACCACGGGACACCACGGGACCAGCAGTCATAGCTCTCGCCTCCCGATGAAGATATTCGTATCTCCGCATCGTCTTCCGACTAGACGTATAGTACAGTCTAGTACAGTACAGTATAGAACAGTATAGTATAGTATAATAGCTCCTCAGCATTAGTATAGATTCTGTTAACGGCACGGCTAGAACGTTTCGCTAGATTTATGTGCGCGCTTAATTACCGGCGTCGGCAGTCGCGGGGGCGGCGGCGGTTTGTCACACACACACACACTCACACAACATGGTAGGCACATCACATCGACGGGGCGTGTAGTTCTTTATCTGGAAGTCCTGGGTTCGAGTCCTGTTTTGTGCAACATTGTGACCGGACGTCCACAAGCCCACGCTTTAATGCACCTCTTTAGCCATAAAATCCTCTCAATTACTCAAAACTATACTGTGAATAGATAGTGTCTTGTAATCTTGTTGTTGTCGATCATATTGTCCGTGCATCACAGTTTAATTTATTTTTACAAATTTCCTTTACCAATTTAAAATTTATTCAACCTTTTTGCTTACAAAATATTAACATTTTATATTTGTTCATATTCTAATACATAAATGATATGCTAACAAGCTAGCGTATACCTATTATACCTACTCACATAGAGTAGATATTATTGGTAAACACCTAAACATAAAGTGTTACATAGAAGTCTGTGTTGCGGGTAGCTAGTCTTTGTGTTGCATGTAGCTAGTCTCTGTGTTGCGGGTAGCTAGTCTCTGTGTTGCAGGTAGCTAGTCTCTGTGTTGTGGGTAGCTAGTCGCTGTGCTGCGGGCAGCTAGTTTCTGTGTTGCAGGTAGTGAGTCTCAGTGTTGCGGGTAGCTAGTCTCTGTGTTGCGGGTAGCTAGTCTCTGTGTTGCGGGTAGCTAGTCTCTGTGTTGCGGGTAGCTAGTCTCTGTGTTGTAGGTAGCTAGTTTCTGTGTTGCAGGTAGCTAGTCTCTGTGTTGCGGGTAGCTAGTCTCTGTGTTGCGGGTACGTAGCTAGTCTCTGTGTTGCGGGTAGCTAGTCTCTGTGTTACGGGTAGCTAGTCTCTGTGTTGTGGGTAGCTAGTCTCTGTGTTGCGGGTAGCTAGTCTCTGTGTTGCGGGTAGCTAGTCTCTGTGTTGCGGGTAGCTAGTCTCTGTGTTGTAGGTAGCTAGTTTCTGTGTTGCAGGTAGCTAGTCTCTGTGTTGCGGGTAGCTAGTCTCTGTGTTGCGGGTACGTAGCTAGTCTCTGTGTTGCGGGTAGCTAGTCTCTGTGTTACGGGTACGTAGCTAGTCTCTGTGTTGCGGGTAGGTAGTCTCTGTGTTGCGAGTACCTAGTCTCTGTGTTGCGGGTACCTAGTCTCTGTGTTGCGGGTAGCTAGTCTCTGTATTGCGGGTACGTAGCTAGTCTCTGTGTTGCGGGTAGCTAGTCTCTGTGTTACGGGTAGCTAGTCTCTGTGTTGTGGGTAGCTAGTCTCTGTGTTGCGGGTAGCTAGTCTCTGTGTTGCGGGTAGCTAGTCTCTGTGTTGCGGGTAGCTAGTCTCTGTGTTGTAGGTAGCTAGTTTCTGTGTTGCAGGTAGCTAGTCTCTGTGTTGCGGGTAGCTAGTCTCTGTGTTGCGGGTACGTAGCTAGTCTCTGTGTTGCGGGTAGCTAGTCTCTGTGTTACGGGTACGTAGCTAGTCTCTGTGTTGCGGATAGGTAGTCTCTGTGTTGCGAGTACCTAGTCTCTGTGTTGCGGGTACCTAGTCTCTGTGTTGCGGGTAGCTAGTCTCTGTATTGCGGGTACGTAGCTAGTCTCTGTGTTGTGGGTAGCTAGTCGCTGTGTTGCGGGCAGCTAGTTTCTGTGTTGCAGGTAGCTAGTTTCTGTGTTGCAGGTAGCTAGTTTCTGTATTGCAGGTAGCTTGTCTCTGTGTTGCGGGTAGCTAGTCTCTGTGTTGCGAGTACCTAGTCTCTGTGTTGCGGGTACCTAGTCTCTGTGTTGCGGGTAGCTAGTCTCTGTGATGCGGGTAGCTAGTCTCTGTGTTGCGGGCAGCTAGTTTCTGTGTTATAGGTAGCTAGTATCTGTGTTGCGGGTACGTAGCTAGTCTCTGTGTTGTGGGTAGCTAGTCGCTGTGTTGCAGGCAGCTAGTTTCTGCGTTGCAGGTAGCTAGTTTATGTGTTGCAGGTAGCTAGTCTCTGTGTTGCGGGTAGCTAGTCTCTTTGTTGCGGGTAGCTAGTTTCTGTGTTGCGGGTAGCTAGTCTCTATGTTGCGGGTAACTAGTCTCTGTTTTGCGGGTAGCGGGTAGGTCTCTTTCGTATTGAGTCCATTTTGTTGACTACAAATTAGTGTGCATGCTTGGAGAGAGTGCAGCAACGTTATGATAATAAAAGTTGTTATCATAGGTAACAAAATAATTGATACTAGTGGTTACTGTAGATATGTTCAAAATAGTAGGTATATACAGTACTTATATATAATACATATGTATAGGTAATATATATATAAATATATATGTGTAAATTAAATAAATAAGCTTACTATTATAAATCCTTGGGTAGGTGTGATATAAATATTTGGAATTGAAAGAATAGCTATACATACTTTATGCCTACAAGTTGATGTACTTACCTATTTTGTTGTAGTAAAATTAAGTATTTACGATTAAGTTATGATTATTATTTTTATTTATTTATTACGTGTATAATAGTACTTAGTATTATTATTAGTAGTATTTTGGCGGTGGCCTCGACGTGACTTACAAGAGAACGTGCATTTTTGTGAACTTTAGTACCGTTGTACGTTATTTACGTTAATTACAGTACGCTAGTTAGAACATTATTTGTGATAAAATCACACATTGATAAAATAACACTTAGTTGTAACAGTAATATTATGTTTTGATCAATTTTCGATTAATTTAACGTCGTATTTCCTGTTAAGTATTAATAGATAAAGTATTTATCTGGCTGACTCACGCTGATCACAGTGATGTCATCACCAACATGTTCTACCTCGATATGTACACCATGTACATGTCGAGTGTTGGATCGTATCTCCGATGGTATCGAGTCATTCGTTGATGAATCATTTGCATCGATCGTTACATGAGCAGATAACTTGATTCGTGTATTTGACACAATCTATAGTTCTCCTGCGGTGTGATTCGAACATTTGTAAACATCGCATCGCTGAATCAGCAAGTATTATCTTTATTTGTATCGAGCTAAGGTCAGTTTATGAGTGTACCGTTTGTTAGAACTGCATATATCGACTATAAACCACTAAGCCCGATCACATAAATCCCCTACACAGGAAGGCAGATCATTGACATAGACTAGAAACAAAAAAGGCCCTTTACTTAGATAAATCACAATATACTCCTATGGCATCCTGTTTTCCTTCCCATGCTTTAAAAACGTACTTCAACAGCATGGCACCAGCGTCAGTAGTTAAACGACCTTTAGTAAACCCAAATTGTTTTTCATGAATTAGCCTGTTACAGTTAAAACCGCATCTCTCCCTAAAGCTGAAAACACTCCAACCAACTGAGCTACGAGGGTCCTGATGCAGATTCCGAATTAGTGTGTCATATTGATACTCATCTTGAGTGCTGATTCTTAAACTGTTGGGACATTTCGAATTGTGTTGACATTTAGAGGCGATATAGCCAGTCCTCAGTTGTTTGAGGATTACGGCTGCAGTGCAGTTCCGCCTTCGGCTTTATTGTAACTTGAAAATCAGGTGAAAGTCCGAGTCCAAGAACCTTCCCGTCGTACAATAATAATAAAAGGTTATACTTATACTAGAAAGAAGAAAGATGCATCCTTGTTCAATGAAGGCGGACATCAAGCTTACCCATCGTAGATAACAAGAAACTCGTCATTACAGAAAGGCTCGAAGATAACAAGAAACTGGTCATTACAGAAAGGCTCGAAGATAACTAGAAAACTGGTCATTACAGAAAGGCTCGTAGATATAGGAAACTGCTATTACAGAAAGGCTCGTAGATAACAAGAAACTCGTCATTACAGAAAGGCTCCAAGATAACTAGAAAACTGGTCATTACAGAAAGCCTCGTAGATAACAAGAAACTGGTCATTACAGAAAACCTCGTAGATAACAATAAACTTGTCATTACAGAAAGGCTCGTAGATAACAAGAAACTCGTCATTACAGAAAGGCTCATAGATAACACTCTGTGATTGTTGGGGTTTTATCAAAACTCAAGAAAACCTTAAAATGTCTCTAAAACGAGTGTCCTTTCTAGAGTATCTTCGAGGGTTAGAACGTTGGGTGACGGTCGGGTGAGGTACGCCCAACGACATGGCATGTGAAGACAATTCCTTACCTTATCCTAATAACTACCTAACGATAAACTGAATATAGTCAAGAATGAAGTTTACATTTCCATGTTTGTAAAGCAAGCTAGTATTTGCTGAAAAAGTTCGCTTTGTTGTCAAAATATATGTAGGAATATTGAGTAAATGAAAAACATTACCTTAAGTAGGGATCGTCGAGCACGCTCAAGTTCTAGAAATGTTATTTTAATCGCCTTTCTCTCCCTCGCCCGCTGAGAACAATATTTATTTATGGTAAACAATAACCTATAAATAATTGGACTAAATATTTATCAATACCTTGTAAGTAGAGTCGGTGTGTTTAATATGTCGCAGCGTTTAAAAATTCCATATAAATTTTAGAGCATTTGTGCATTTTAGTATAAAATCATTAGTAAGTTAACAGGTATCGTTGATAGAGAAGCATAATATAGTTAGTTTTTGTTACAATCAGGGTAAAATATTAGAGTCAAGCCAATGAGCTACATTTATTAATCCATTCTTAGTACATTTACGCACACAATCCCATGTCTTCCCAGAAAATATTACAACAGTGTCATCAGCATACGACAAGACTTTTCCCCTCTTTACGTTTAGACAGCTTTAGTTATTTAATATAATAAAGTCGGGCTAAGTACGCTGCCATTATTTGTCTCAAATATGTAGTAATTAGTAAGATCTCGGAATAAACGGCTTTTATTATATTATTATTATTATAAGTACGCTGCCTTGCTTGCGGGACCTCAAACTACTTCTTTGTTAGTACTAACTCGTGTAGTTACCTTTTTTCAAGCATTATCTTCGACCCAATTGGTAGTCTTTCAACAGTAAGAGTGGTCTCGTTATGTCGATAACTTCTAACTTCTGTAATAGGATAAGGGCATATATGCAATAGGACAGAAACCGTGTCAAGAGCTTTTATAGGTACAAGACACCAAGACACTTATCTCTACAATCCAGTTTTTGTCCTGTATCACGAAATAAAGCTACTCCAAAAATGCGTTTCATAGGTTTTTTTTTTGCATGGAAACTAATTTATTTTTCTAAATAAAAATTGGCTTAAGCTATTTCGTATAACATCAACTATCTGTCGATGAAAGTCGGTCGGTCAAAATCAGTCCAGTCTCTTTGGAGTCCATAAGGCAACATACACTCATACATCAATTGTATACAATATTAAGATCTCACAAAATGTAACAATAGCTCGATACAGTCTATATACAGTCTCGAAACTGATATCAGAGAAGATTAGTGAAGGTAAGGAGCGCGATCCATCGTCGGCAGCCTGCGGAGAGTGGGCGAGGGGATCACGGGTTGGCAGCCTGCGGAGAGTCAGCGAGGGGATCACGGAGATCTGTGACAAATACAAGTGAACTTTCCTCGTTACCGAGCGGTTTGAATCACGGTTCAACTGAGGCCCTGCTACCACCAAGCTGCTAAAGAACATCATCAAGGGAATCGCACTTTCACATAAAAGTTTTCAAGCTGAAGTACGATTCGATGAACCACATCATAATGAATAAATATATTTAACTAGCTTTTGCTCGCGGCTTCGTTCGCGTTAAGAAGAATTATTATTAATTAGGTATAGTTTTTGCGGCTTTACTTTTGTTTAGCGTGTGTAAAAAATTTGGGCCTACAAAACTTAAAAACGACATTAAATTCTTCAACTTCTCCATTAATGTTCAGATTTTCTTTAGCCATTTAAAAAAAGTCTAACCGACAAAACCTATACTTAAACCAAACGAAAACAGAACAAATGCTAAATACAAAGCAGAGTCTATAACCAAAACTACTAAACCGAAACAAAACAAATGCATAATCTCAAAATCCTTTCTTAGGGGATGCCTACGTCATAGTAGCTTTATGCATGCAAAGTCTCAGCCCGATCGGTTTAAAATTGACAAAGTTTCATACAAACTTTCATCCCCTATTTTATACCCTTGGGGGTAGAATTAATCAAAATCCTTTGAGTTTTTTTTCAGGGCCACTGAGGCCAAGTCTGACACCGTGAGAGTTATCAAAAAGTCATGTTAGAATTTCTGGAAAAGTGATTTAAAAAAAATAATTATGTAGTTTTGAGTTCTTTCTGCCCAAAGTTGTTGGAAAACATTCAAAATAGAAAATTTTAGCAATAAAACTTGATGCATTTATAATTACGTTCTGGGGCCCAATTCTACTAAATCAATTGTTTTACAATGACAATGATTTCATCGCAGAATGGCCATCATTGATACCTTTTGGTATTCTACTAACCTAATCTATTTTCTATGACTGTCATTGAATTGACTTTGACGATCTTTGAAAAAAGAGAGTCATTTTTTCGTATTTTGCTAATCAATGGCATAGCAATCGCTAGCGATAGTGGGTAAAATTTGGTATTCTGCTATTTTTTGACAACTCTTCCAATCATAATTTCGTATATGAATTAGTCATAATGGTATCAGAGTGCAAAGGCTGCTTTTTACGTATATTGTTGCAGGATATCGCGATGTCATACAAAAAATGTGTATGAAACAAGGCAAAATTTTAAAGGCGAATATTGTTATCTCACTCACTTTCTAGGTAGCCTCGGTTTTTTGTATGGGGTCGTCTCTTCTTACGTAGTATTATATTCCTGTAAATCCTCTAGTATTTAGTATTATCTTTGTATATCGTAATGTCATACCACGGACAAATATAATAAGTTTTGTAATATGTACAGACAAAAGACTATTATGCCTATATTAGGTATCAGCAACGTCGGCTTTGCTAGCGCTAACATCGTCGACATTGTTGGGCTGTTTCGCAAAGCACGGTGGACCCTTTTCGAGATCTCCACGAGACGAAAGGAGATCTAGACAAAGACCGATCAGTACATTCCAAGGGAACGCCGCCGTGATGGGATCTCGGTGATACAAAGGCAGGAAAGTAATGAAACATTCTCTGTTCTCGAGTTTGCTAAGTTGGTGTCAACAAATCATACAATTTATTGAGCAATATACTGCACTACCTTACACAAACATTGAAGCCCCAATAAAGAATTACAACTTCTTCAGATTGAAGAAGAATTGAGAGCCAATGCTAAGCACTGGAAATTATTTGGGGTTAACCCAGTGCTCTTAACAGGTGGAGCATTGCAGCAGGATATTGTGGACAGGGTAAGGACTGGAGAAATTAAATGCATATGTATAAATATAATTTAAACATGTAATGAAGTATGTTTTACTCACTAACCTTTTGCTCCATAATACTCATAAGTTGACCGAGCCTGTCTGTCAGGAGTATCAGCACAAGCTGCCCAAAGCTACCTTGAGAAACTGTGGCCCTTGCTGCCGTGGACGTGACCAAGCGCCAACTCTTGTGTGGTCACTTCCTAGACTCGTGGCTCTGTAGGAAGTCAAAGAGGGCTTCAATATGCACTATGTGTAAGCCTTAGTACAGCTGTAGTTCTTCAGATTTATCTGAATTCTCGAGAGAAAAGAGTTGAAATAATAAACAAAGAAAATATTTGTTTGTTTTGCATAGGTATCACAGAACACTAATATCCTAACGATAGGTTGTTGTACTTGTAAGTTAACATGACGTTGACAATTTGAACTTTTTAATGTCTATGTAATATAAGGTATCGGCCAAACGATTGTCATTGGAAGTCATAGTCAGAGATAAACCATGTCATTGAAAATTTTGCAGAATACCAAAATAACAACAATCTTAATGATTAACCAATAGCATGGTGCCACTATGATTATTTCCTAAAAAATAGCAGAATTTCCCACCAGACTATGAGGAAGTCAAGCTATTAAAACCTCTTTTGCTGTAGTTTCTGTTCGTGATGAGCTTAAATTTAATCGTCATCGGATTAAAAAACGTTCGTTTTTCGTTGTAATGCAACTGATGACAAGAGATTTTCTTTAATGCAGAACTTTTTTTTTTTTGATCGAGCACGTTACTCGTAACATGACTTATCGATAACTCTCACGGTTTCAGACTTGGCCTCAGTAGCCCTGAAAAAAAACTCACTCTGTATACAAATAAATTTAAATTTGACCAATTCAATTAAAAAAAAATCTCAGTTGATGCCAACGTGTAAAAACAATCAGATGGAACCTGTATTCGATGGTCAAACGATAAAAATACCTATATAGATAAAAGAAGTGCAACTTGAAATGTTTCAAACAAGGCTGCCGTAGTACAGTCGGTGAGCAATAGACTCTCGACGTAATACCGCTATGCGTCAAGATCTGCGAACGAAGGAGTCCACACGACCCCACAGAGACCGCAAATTGATCTCACATTTAAATATTCAATCTACAGCTCGGTGTATTGATGATCGCGGCCTCCGCGTTAGATTCAATAAGCTAATAAAGTTATATACATTTCTAGGTAGACTCATAACCATATATTTTTTTATAATTATGAAAAAAAGAAGATACGCTATCGTGTGACAATGGGACATTGTTTCTTTTATATTATATATTATTTATCAGTACCTACCTACGGACATTACTTAACTAATATTGATTTGTATGAAGTAGAACTACGACAGAGTATAATATAAAAAAAAACAACAAACAACAAAAACAATCATGGTTTGTCTAATGTGATCGACATTAAAGTGTCGATTTCACCCTTTTTGAACAGGCTAGGTGAGTTTGCAAATAATTCTATGTTTGTAAAATGAGAGTTGTAAAGTTTTATAATTCTGTTTAAAGGTGCGCGCTCACTAGCATTCGTCTTACATGGAATAGGTGCAAAAAAATATTGTTTACGTGTCTCTCGAGGATTATTACGAAATAGTATACGTATGCATAATTGGTTTATAAGTTTACAACAATCGAATCTGTTATGACATATTTTAAATAACAATACCAGATCATGGAGTGATCTTCTCATATTCAAAGGAGTTCACTGTAAGAAGACTCAGAACGATAACAACGATAATTCATACTTCGTAAAAATGTACGTTGGACGGTTTCTAACTGATTGTGATATTTATTATAGTGAGGGTTCCGTACAGTACAGATGTAGCATATTCTAACTGAGATCTCACAAGCGATTTGTATACAAGTACGTAGGATGCCGGTTTCTTAAACGGAATACTTGTACGCATACAAAATTGAAAAGTTTAAAGGCTTTGTTTATGATATTGTTTATATGAGCATCATAATGAAGTTTAGAATCCATTAATATTCCCAAATCCCTAATTAGTGATACTTTTTCTAGTGGAGTGCCATTCAACGTGTAGGTAGAGTTGATGACTTTTTTTTTTTGTAAAAATTATCGACTTGCACTTAGTCAGACTGAGACATAATTTATTCGCGTGACAGTAATTTGTAAGGCGGTCTAGATCTTCCTGTAACTATCCTACTGTATCCTACTTCGTACAGACGATCCATCTAGTCTGTCCGATGCGAGTGAAACGCGCATTTTTAACAATATCACACTATGTTGTATAAGCATCGCTATACACCGGTATAGCGATGCTTATACAACATCGTGTGTTAATAAGAGAGTATGTTAATAAGATATAAGTAATGATACCGATCATTACTTATATCTTATTAACATACTAAAATACGCCCGGGACGTCGTTGCCGTCATCCCGTGGGATTTTCTCAAAATCTATTCTTATCGCACCCAAATTGCTACCTATTTATATTGGCTTTCAACTAAGTTATAGAAAATAAAAAAAAACATTAATTTAATCTTCGTATATTTCAACGTTTTATTGTATTTTATTTCATTCTAATAATTTGATGTACAAATCTTGTAAGTTTTCCGAGGCGTCGTCGACCGCCTCGTGTCTGGAGGCACCAGCGGAGTCTCACCGCCGCGCCGCCGCTGCCGCCGCCGCCACCATCAGCGTACTATACCTACTAAATATATACAATTATTAAAATATTACAAGTAACTTGTAAAAAAAGCAAGCAACGCTTCGCTCTCCGCTCTCCGCTCTCCGCTGTAAGAGACATGTAAATGTATTCATCCGCGCTTCCCGGACATCGCACGTTTCATAGCAAGGCTACGAAACTCGTCCGAAATATTAACGGCTCGGTTAATTCACAAAAAAGTACAATAAACTCGTTTTCCGCAGTAACTTTAGCTTAAAAACCTCGCTACGTAAGCCCGACAAGTTTATCGCGATGCAAATAACGCTATACATCGACGCTTACACGTGAGCTACTGGCGCGGAATGCAGCTACCGAACGCTATCCCGAGCGTACAATGCAACAACAACGCTACGACCAGCCGCGCGCGACCCGCCGCGGGTTCGCAATAGTAGCGCGACCGTGCAACCTGCTGCGCGACTTTACACCTTGCGACAACGACACAGGGTCCAAGGCTCATGTCGCAGGAAGTTGCTCACCCAGAAATACGCGAGTACGGACTAACTGCTCCATTATGCATCCGGCGCGCGGGATTATGTTTTTATTTTGGGCTCAACATTATAAATTCCTTAGAATATTCAGCTTAGTGCGGTTTATCTAGGCGCCGTTACTCTTGAGGACAAATTAACAGTGAGAGAAATAAATAAGGGATGATAGCGGACGGAGCTACAGTTCTGTAAATGTCTTATTTGCGAAACTTTGCAGTATTATTTTTCAGACAACCGTACGTAGTACGAGTATTTACAGTCACTGCCACACACAATCCGCGAAAATAATACTTTACCAATACTACTGATCGGAGCGAACTAATACTTGCGCATACTAATGTGGCCCGAGTTCTCCAGAAGAAGGTTCTACATAATCCTGTTCGCAGTCAATGAGATTAATTGGCATTCTAGAGAATGCTCGGGGCGAGCATGTATAAGAAGGGACAGTGCTACGCCAATCAGAAACGTCTAGATCATTCGCGGGCCTTCGGACAGTTCCACGAAAATAAGACAAAAACAACTTGTTTATTAATAACACAAATGGATGATTTATGACCACCGCGCCGAGAACAATAGAGTCCCAGATTACGCAATAGTAGGTACCGCGATCAATCTCGCACATAAAAGAAGATTCCATAGAGTTGGATATAAATATGCCGCGCGATTTGGAAGCAAGACAGTATTCAATTACGATACAGAGTGATAACATCAAGTGATATTTGAGTGCGATAACAGTGCTTAGTGATTCGAAAGTATAACTAAGTAGTGTTTGTACTTTGTTGGGGAGTAATTAGTTTGGTGCTAAATAAACGTGTTTTATTTCCAGTAATAACCGGTTGCTTTTAATTTTAGGAACCCCAGCTCGTAACAATACGTTATAAAAAACAAAAGTCTGACCTTTGCAGTTGTATGGCGGTACTGTTATGTACAGCTTTTTTTTCATTTACCCGGTAGGCATATAACAAAATATTGCTTCTGCCAGAACGCTATTTCTTGATAAAATGTTAGCGTAAGCATTTTTTTCCAGAAACTGTATTTAGGCCACATGCGTAACAATTCCTTGCCCACTACCCAGTCGATGTTGTCATTGGACCGTCTTCAGATAACGATCGAGCGTCAACTAAATGACGCGATATTTATAAAAATAAAATTCTAGAAAAAAATATGTATTATATATAGTATATTTGTCATAAGGGACATGCATATTGGGCAGTTGGGTTACTTGGTAACTAGCTATGAGCTTCATGTTCACGTTTACTTCACTGAGTTTAGCTGGAATGGTCTGTCAGTAAGTTGCAATAACATCTAAGTTGCAAGCGATCTGGCTCTGCAACCATAGAGCATGAAAAGGATAGGTTTTCTGACGCTGCTACTTGTATGTACTTTAACCGCCTCTGTTATCTAGTTGTTCAACTCACCGATTTCAGATCCAGAGGTCCAGTATGTCATGGATATGGACTTCAGTAATATCACATTTCGAGTTCGTCAACCTCAACGTACAAGTTCACTGGACAATGAAATGTATCGAACAGCTCGATACAACGGTGACGAGCTTACCAAGTGCATTATACGATCAAAGCTCAATTGCTCAGATCAATCAAATCATAAATCATTTAGAAAAATGTTTACATTCTGCAAATAATGAAGTTGATAGACTTCTGTTACAAAACGAGACACAAAAAATAGAAATAAATAAATGCCAGAAGACCATAGATTTATATAAAAACTTGAAAACAGTGATATGTTTTGCTCACCACAAGCAAACAGAAAGAGAAAGAAACAAAGATTTTCAATTATATGTGATGAACAGGCAATATCTCCGGATGAAAATGATGCGGAAGAAGTATAGCAGAATTGCAAAATGAAGTAATAAAGTTATCCACATGATTAGATGAAGAAAAAATAAAAAACAGTCAAAATGAAGATATTGAACACAAACAGCTTGACGTAGAGCAAAAAAAAAGAAAACACCTAAAGCATCAAACTAAGAAAAATAGACGAACTAAAGCTATAAGAAAATTAAGTAAAAAAACGAAAATACTTGAAAACCTGAAAGTGCAAACCTGATGAAGGCAAGGGACAGGTTAAATTTCAAAATTCTAGAATTAGAAAAAAAAACTATTACTAATATGAATACATCTAGCCCAATAACAAAGAATACTACTGTAACTGCCACAGCCAACATAGATCAAACAAGACGACAAGATCCAGATATACATATAGATGCAAAAAAAAAATCGGAAAGAGAATAAAAATGTCCTAATTGTATCGGACGAAATGGGAAAGAATTTAAGATCTGGCTTAATCAATAATATAAAAAGCTCTCTAAATATTTCTAACTACTGCAAACCTGGAGCATGCGCAGAAAAAGTGTTTGGGAACATCAATCACATAGCTAATTGATTCGGGCGTTATTGAGTGAGTGAGTGAGTGAGTGAGTGAGTGAGTGAATGAGTGCAAGTTCACTTGCTCGGAGCTCGGAGCGGCAACACGTCGGACGAAATGGACATGATACTCTCAGAATCTCAATTTAATAAAGCTAAACTAAATGAATTATTTTACAAATTACAAATTTAAATACTGTTTTATTAGATTATGTATACATAGATTTATTGACTTTTTTTTTACTAAATATTCATTCTTATTGATTTTGATCACAAATCTAACATGATATTTTTCTTTCTTTTACCGACTTTGTTTATATTGTAACTTTTTCTTTTAATTCAATCTTTTTGTTTCGAAATGTTAGTTAGTTATAAGTTTATCGTGTGTTATTTATGATTATGATTATTTATTTCTTTTAAACCCACCTCTGTAAAATGACGTGCCTAGTTTTAAGAAGGCCAAATAAATTAAATCTAAAAAACTGATATCTCTACTGTATGATGTCCTGGTTCGCAGCTCTCCGGCGCGACCCGACGCCGCACAAGTCAGGGTCAGTACTGAGATGGAACAAACAGTAACTGGACCAAGTTCCCGACAATGTTTGATTTAGTTCAATCTCCCCCCCCCCCCCCCCCCCCCCCAACCCCCCGCCCCCACACCTTTCGCCAACTACCGGGCATGATCTAAGGCTTGATTCGTATAGTGGTAGCTCTCACGTTCCAGGCGCTGTAGATAGTTAGCATAGTATCTGACCGGTGTTGATGTTGAGGTAATACTTCGTTATAAAGTAGCGCGGTCGGGATCCGCTTCGTTGTTCGTTTATTTTCTTTGTAATATATATGAGTCACGGAGCCATTCATACTACTACTGCTGATCCAGCTCGTGTAACTAATAGTATACTCGCGACTTTTTCCTCTTCGAGGATTCACTTCTGATCATTACAGAGCGTGTTTTTTTATGAGGATCACTTCCTAAGAGACACGTTGTCAGAGGCACGTCAAGATCGTAAAGATTTTAATAGAACTTTAACGGCTTTTAAAATCAGTTATGTACAAATACGTGTATATACGTACGATTTTTTTTATAATAAGTAATTATACAGGTGCCCCCAACTATCGGGGGCAGAGGTGCCCCCAACTATCGGGGGCAGAGGTGCCCCCAACTATTGTACCTTTTTAGATAGCTAAAAACATGTAGATCTTTTTAAAATAATCCGCACAAAATAATATTGGTAGATTTTAATGAGAAAACGACGTGTCGACTTAAAGAAATACTTTGTCAAAATTTCACTTTACATATGAAGCTTTAAATATGAATGTGAAGTGAAATGTATCGCTCGAACGTTTACCATATTTCTTAAACTTTCGAAGAGTATTCTGATTAAGTAAATTAGTTTTCTACTAGTTTTATCTACTAGTTTTATGATATTTTTAAATAACGTCTTTATTTAAAAATACCATAAAACTAGCTCTAACTCGTAAAAATTTAAATATCTTGAAAGACCTTACCTTCAGACCATGACACCTCATAGTCCAATTGTTTTCTACGGAACCCTACGATCACGTCCCGAAAGGATAGGGACTACTTACAAGTAGCCCTGTATAATTATGTTTACTAAGTCTTAGTATGATTTCAAATAATCTAAACACATATTTTTTGATGTTCTAACGATGAATACTTACCTTAAACGATCATACAAGATCACGAACGAACTCATGCATGGAGCTATGAAATAACCATCCCCCATACCTATTGGCTAAAATCTTCAACGAAATCGTAATCTGTGGAAATATTCCAGCGCAGTTAGCAAAGTCAAAGTCAAAGTCAAAGTCAAATATGTTTATTCAGTAAGATTTTTTAGGATCACTTTGAAACGTCAAATCTACCGCCTGTTCGGAATCGCGACCAGCACACAAGGAGAAAGGCAAGAACCTCGGGCTAGTTTTTTTTTTCATGATCCATTACAATAGCTTAAAATTATCTAGTACTAATTACAATTTATTCACTGGAGCAAATTCATTTTTTTTTAATGCCAGGCTTTCTTATCTTCTAGGTAATCTGAAATTTTATAATAAGCTTTCCTGGATAGCTTTTGTTTTACAAAATTTTTGAATTTATTATTTGACAAGCTTAGCACATCACTTGGCAATTTATTATAAAAGCGTACAGTTTGCCCTATGAACGATTTATTAACCTTATGGAGCCTAGTTGTGGGAACAGCGAGTTTATTCTTATTTCTAGTATTATAATTATGTTTATCACAGTTTTTGTCAAATAAGCTTATGTTTTTACGCGCATACATAATATTTTCATAAATATATTGGCAAATATAAGTCAATATATTTATTTATTTTAATATATTAATAGTCAATATATTTATTTCTTTGAACTTGTCTCTTAATGAATCTCTGGGACCCATTTTGTAAACAGCGCGAATAGCCCTCTTCTGCAAAACGAATATGGTGTCTATATCTGCAGCACTTCCCCACAGTATTATGCCATATGACATAATACTGTGAAAGTAACAGAAGTAAACTAGTCTTGCTGTAGCAACGTCTGTGAGAAGACGTATCTTCTTTACAGCATATGCTGCAGAACTAAGTCTCTTCGCCAGTTTATCTATGTGTGGGCCTCATTGAAGTTTACTATCTAAAGTTAATCCCAAAAATACAGTGGTTTTGACTAATTCTATGTTTTCCTCTTTAACTTTTACATTAGCTTTAACTTCAGTTACATTTGGTAAAATAAATCGAATACATTTGGTCTTTTTCTGATTGAGTACTAAGTTATTTACATTAAACCAGTTAACAATTTTTGAGATTGCATTGTTTACGTTGTCAAAGTTAGTCACTTGTCGCTTCAATCTAAATAGAAGTGACGTATCATCTGCAAACAGAACAATCTCATGGTCATCCTTAATTATTTGGGGCAGATCATTAATATATACTAAAAACAAGAAAGGCCCCAATATAGAACTCTGCGGCACACCCATGGTAACCAAAGATCCTGAAGAACGCTGACCGTTCACGTCGACATGCTGTATGCGATCACTTAGGTAAGATGTGAGTAAGTCTAGTGCAACACCCTTGATACCATAGTGGTCTAATTTCATAATCAGTGTTTCATGGTGCACGCAGTCAAAAGCCTTAGACAGATCACAAAAGACTCCCAACGCATCATGTGATTTCTCCCAGGCCTCGAAAATATGCGATACTAAACTAATACCGGCATCAGCAGTTGAGCGACCTCTTGTAACTCCAAACTGTTTATCATGAAATAGGGCGTTAGTATAAAAATGACTATGTAACTGTATAAGAATAATCTTCTCAAAGATTTTACTGAATGTCGGTAGTACTGATATCGGCCTAAAGTTTGTTGGATCAGAACTGTTACCAGATTTAAAAAGAGGAGTTATTTTACTATATTTCATTAAATTAGGGAATACGCCGCAGTCGATGCATTCGTTGAAAATAAAAGCTAATTCAGGCGCTATAACGCCTATTATAGGTTTTACAATGCTTACAGAGATGCCCCAGAGGTCAGAGGTCTTCTTTTCATTTATAAGTTTAAATGCTTTAATAATATCGTTATTATTAACATATTTGAAATAAAATGTTTATTACATGATGGTACATTGTTTTTCAGTATTGACTCTGCCATAATATTTGAAGAGTTCAATGATTTTGTGGTAGAAACAGGTATATCAGTAAAAAACGTTTCAAAAGCTGTCGCAACATCAATATTTTGGGATATATTAAGATTTCCTATTTTTAAATTAAATTCGTTAGTGTTGCTGCTTTTCCCTTTTCCAGTCTCACTATTAATAATTTTCCAAGTAGCTTTAATTTTATCTTTACTATTTACAATCTTTTTTCAAAAGTATTGGGATTTAGCGGCCACACAAACTTTCTTAAAGATTTTAGAATAATTTTTATCATTATCATTAAACTCTTCACTAAAGTTGTACTGTTTTTCACCATAAAGCTCATACAATTTTCTTCTACTTTTATGTATTCCCGCTGTTGCCCACTCACTAAATGTTGTATTATCAGAGACTGTGATTGTTTTGGATGTATATATTGAGTTAAATATGTTGCTAAATTTAGTAAAAAATGTATTATATAAACAATCAGGATAGTTGCCATTATATGAAACAGGTAATTTAGACATTAGTGCTGATTTTAATTTTTCCACTCTATCAGCTGTCAGTGGTACAAAAGTAATTTATCTTTTTATATTAGTTTTACATTGTGTTTCGATTTTAATAATTTCTCCTACATGGTCAGATTTTATTTTACTTATTACACTCTTCCATATAATGTTGGCATCTGTAAATATATTATCTATACATTTAGCTGAGGTTTCAGTTATTCTAGTAGGCTCCATAAACTTAGGTTTTAGATTAAAGGAGTTAAACAAGTTAGTAATTTTTTTGCTAAATGTGTCTTTGGTCAATAGATCAATATTAAAATCTCCACAAGCTATCAATTGTTTTTTTGATTGTGACACTTTAAACAATATTTGTTCCATAACATTTTCAAAAATTGTATATTTGGCACAAGGTGGGCTGTATACACTTATGATAATGAATTGCTCCAGCTCTACACAAGCTATTTCAATTTCCTTTTCAACTGAATGATTAACAATGTCAGTCCGATTTTAAATTTTATTTGTTTGTTTAACAATATTATTGAGCCACCTCGGATGTGATTCACTCTGCAGAAAGAACTGCCAATCTGGTGATTACTAAAATTAAACATGAGCTCATGTTGTTTAAGCCAATGTTCAGTTATGCGCTCAGTTATTTTAGCGGGACCACACGTTATTCTGATACATTCAAATTGTGATAGCGAAGACATCGAGAACTACCGACTACTAAGACTGATGTATAATTGATCGAGTGAGCGAAGCGAACGAGATCTCTCAGTTAAGTTGGGAAATCCGACACTGTATATATTGTCGCGGGGGATTATGGATCTTTTGAATACCTGATCTGATCAATTTTAAATTCTAAACATGACGAGATTATTATTAATACTCGTCAATCGGTTCGAGGATTTTTTTGACATTAGGGTAGTTTTTAATAAATACGGGTGTTATGCGAGTCGAGAAGATTTTTGGTTTGAGGGGTGTCATTTGAAAGAGTATCGGCTGCACATTCATAAAATATATATTTTACTTTTTAGTAGTGGTGGTTTTCGTAATAAAGGGGCGCGTTAAGGGGTTAAAACTCTTGGTATCTCTTGTTGGATAGACTGTTAAAAAGGGTTAACTTCACAATTAACTTTCTTTTGATTTGCTGAAACCACCCCTGTATTTACATTAAGGGTTGCAAAAGGGGTAAATTAGATTGAAGTCTTAAAAATGTGTTGAAACATGAAATATCATTAAGTAATAGGGATTGAGACTGCAGATTTTAAAATTAATTTATTTTTGCCCTTAGGTTTTTAGATGAAGAGGGCAAAGGATGATCATCAGGCCTTCTAAGATAAGAAAGAGTATTCGGAATCTCAGTTAAACAGGTCATTTTTTTTTGTTATTCACTAAATAGGGAACGGTGTCTTTAAAATCCAAGATCTAATCCAAGATGTTTTTGGGTGTTATGCAAGTGTTCTGACTGCGCATATTCCATATCAACAGTAAGTGATTTTCCACCATAATGTGAAAAGAACTTCCTCTGTAACTGTAAGGTTTCGCCCTAATCATCACGCTTTTTGCTTTTTGGTTGACTTTATGACATCCGTAGGCTGGAGGGGTAGATTTTTAAACCACGACTACTAAGGTAACGGTTTTGAGAGCACTTTAAAAACATTTCAACGTTTGTTTCATGTTAGTTAGGATATTATAATAAGTTAGCAACAAGAGAGAGTCTTGAACACCTAAAGTAAGTAAGGTGTGTATTGAAAGCACACTTGTATCGTTTGGTAATTACGTTCTATTTGAGAAATAATCTCCGTCACAAACCAGACATCACGAGATCTCAGTTCGGGGCGAACTATTTTTTTTCATGAATAACTTATGTAAATACGTGCATACTTATGTTACAATATAATATTGTAGCAAATAGGCAACAGGCCCCGTGAGGCGACACTACGAGTACATCGGCAAGAGGCCCCGTGAGGCGACACTACGAGTACATCGGCAAGAGGCCCCGTGAGGCGACACTACGAGTACATCGGCAAGAGGCCCCGTAAGGCGACACATTTTTTTTTTATTGTACGACGAGGACTCGCTTGGCGTTCATCTCACCTGGTAACAAGTTGAGATAAGGATGTTTGATGGAGGCGCACTTCACCCGGAATCCTCAACAAACGGAGGAACTGGCTATTTTACCTCTTAATGCCGGAACACATTTTTTTTAAGAATTGTAATTATGGCGACAGAATTAAAACTACGAGTACATCGGTAACAGGCCCCGTAAGACGACACTACGAGTACATTTGCAACAAGCACCGTAAGACGACACTACGATTACATCGGCAACAGGCCACGTGAGACGACACTACGAGTACCTACATCGCTAGTTACCAGAACGGCCGGCTCTCCTCCCGCCCCCGACACTTTGTACAATAAAACATTCATGTTATTGTTCCCGGCGGCACGATGCCTCTGAGTTATAGTCGCGAGCTAACTTACTCGCTTATCTAATGACAGACGTATGAGTTTCCTTCCTAGGGACAGTTCATAACAAAACTTTCTGGGCGAGTCTATCACGCGTTCCTTGGAGAGTCGATGTGTCGTTTGACTGCATTCTTTGATATATACGTTCAAGTTGTACGCCAGCTTCAGTCGCTAGCTAGGACTAATTTGGCAGTACAAAATGAAACTGTCCTGCAACACGTATTGAAACCAACTATGATCGTGCGGAAGGCACACTGATGCTATGTCTATTTCCACAAGTTATTACAGAAAGCTCGAGGTTCGAGGTTAAGCTGTTAGGTACTCGTACGCGAGGTTCGAGGTTAGGTACTCGTACGCGAGGTTCGAGGTTAGGTACTCGTACGCGAGGTTCGAGGTTAGGTACTCGTACGCGAGGTTTGAGGTTAGGTTCTCGCGTTTCACAGAACACATTACACTAAGAGCCTTATCCAAGGTGTTGTGATATAGCGCAGTTTGCGAGTTACGCATCCAATCTAACTGATCACTTTCGACCGGCACGAGTTTAATGCTCCATTGAGCATTAAACTCGTGCCGTGTGCCAATGCGCGGACTACCGGACTACACGGTGACCTGGAATTATTAAATGAGGGCTGAGTTTGAATGTTTTGCGAGGCGAGGCGACGCGTGTTACTTTATAGAGTTTGAATGTAACGATTTCTTGTTTTATTTTACCAACACGCTATTGTTCCGCATTAAACTGTGGGCCCGTGAATTTGCATTGCTATCCAACGTGGCAACGCAGGCCTTTGCTCTGCAAGCTTGCTTTGCTCTGGTTAAGGCGAACTTTCCTCTGTCCTAGTGTAGGTACCATCACTTGAATTACATTCAAACCATTGTGATTACTCTACAAGGGCTAGTTGCTTTATTCTGCATAAATGCAAATTAAGCTCCTTATATGTTACAATTCATATGATATACAAGTGATACAAGGGATATACAAGTGGGGGTTCATACCCCCACTTGTATATCCAATATGAAGTAGGAATATGTACTTATCTTGAGGAAGTTGTGATCTAGTTCAGTGGTCTACCCCGGGCAACGGAATCACTGCTTGTTGAACCTGTAAAGGCCCGCCTGGCTAGCGACCACCCGACTGGCTAGCGACCACACGATTGGCTAGCGACCACCCAGCTGGCTAGCGACTACCCACCTGGCCAGCGATCACCCGCCTGGCCAACGATCACTCGCCTGGCCAGCGATCACCCGCCTGGCCAGCGACCACCAGTCCCTCTTAGGGTATGCTCACTCCGTCGTAGACAGACGTAGAAAGTGCCTTAAGAACAAGACCTTACCCATTAAACAAAATATACTATTATGAGTGTAGTTTTGGATCACTTTAGAACGAAATAGACGGCTGATTTACAAATGTTTTATGGCTTTTAGAAGTTATTACAACTAAACATGTACAAACTGAGTTTTACGAATCACCATTGTCCACCACGCGTTGGAAAGTCAATCCGTCTTTGTACGTAAGATGTATCTCCGCTCTCCTACTCCTTTGCTAATTTCACGTGACGGCCCCGCCGCCGCCAGAGCCCTCTATTCATAACAATACCTACCACACTCGGGTTTAAGCTAGAATGTACTGGAATAGTACCTAATATCACATTTCGTACAATTGACAATACAACAATATTATCGAGCACTAGCGCCCACCTAGGATTTCCTACGTCATAGCGTGGCTTCAAATTATTTATAGAAAACTAGCTTTTACCCGCGACTTCGTCCGCGTATTCGTTTTTTGTGATAGGCGCAAGTATTATTTTATTATAAATATAAAATATTTGTTGGATATCTGGATAAATTTCACCGACTTTGATTTTATATAGGTCGAAAATAACAATTATTAAAAACGTTTCATGTATGGGAACCCCCTTTTATTGTGTATAATAATGTTCATTTATAGTCCGGTCCGAAAATTTTAACCTGCTACCTATTATAGTTCGTAGATCTCTTAAAAAGGTGTTTTCTAAAATAATGGACACCCCACCCTTTATTTTTGAAAATTCTTAAAGCTAAAATATGCTATAATTTGTTACTAATGGGCAATCTACCTACAAATTTTCAAGTGCTTATCATATGTGGTTTCAGCGATTTACAACATTGTACTCCGAAGCTTGAACCCCATTTTAAACCCTTTAGGATGCAAATTTTCAAAATTACTTTCTTAGCAGGTGTCTACGCACCAAGACAAACATTCCCTCAAAATTGTAAGTCTGTACGACCAGCGACTTCGGCTGTGCATTTTATCTAGTTGAATCAGTTAGTCAGTCAGTCAGTCATTCACTCAGGACCTATCCTTTTATATATTAGATGTGCTTCATAGTTAGGGGAGAAAGTCATGAACAAACTAGTTCCATACACTTTAGTTAAATAAGTGACCGTTTTGTTGATATCACTAACAAACTAGACAAGTTGGCATACCACGCACCTGATGGGAGGTAGTTGTACAAGCAACACCAGAATCATGACTCGCGCGTGGCCGACCCTTTACTAAATATTTGTAAACTCCCTTTTCTAATAAAACCCCACCCTGAAGCTAGGTGGGAAGTTTTCTAGATACAAGTTCTTCTATTATTTAATTTAGAGTTTATTTATTCAATTTAGGAGGTACATACATGTTCGTTGGCGACTCACTGTAGTGAAAGGTACGTGGTCCACTAAACCAGCCAAACTAAAGCTTGCTCTGGTGGCGCTTCTCACGAATCTTGCCAAAGTTTTGAGGTAAATCACTATATATAGTTAAACTTATGATCCAGTCCAAAGCTGTAAGGACGGGTCGGGGCCGGACTCAGGCATTCACCAAATGGCAGTTATAATAGTTAGCGCACTTGTATCACTTGTATCACTTGTATCACTTGTATCACTTGTATCACTTGCTGCTGGGTTCGACTCGCCTCATTTCGCAGGGATGCTTGTTCCTTCCGCTAAGAACCATTTCTAATAACAATATGTTTTTTTGAAGTGAAAACTTCTTTAGGCGCGTGAACAAAAAGCTTGAAACTCGCGTCATCGTCACCGCACGCTCTTGTGAATTGTATCGTCGAGCTATTACGTTATTATTATTTAAATTGTAGTCATGAACACTTCTTTACAAACTTTACAAAGACTGCCGCATGTTGTATGATTGATAGACCATCGTTTGAGCACAACCTTAAGTGATGATAAGCGACGATGTGGTCCACTGTTCTCCCGGAGACATCTGCCCACTGTTCTCCCGGAGACATCTGCCCACTGTTCTCCCGGAGACATCTGCCCACTGTTCTCCCGGAGACATCTGCCCACTGTTCTCCCGGAGACATCTGCCCACTGTTCTCCCGGAGACATCTGCCCACTGTTCTCCCGGAGACATCTGCCCACTGTTCTCCCGGAGACATCTGCCCACTGTTCTCCCGGAGACATCTGCCCACTGTTCTCCCGGAGACATCTGCCCACTGTTCTCCCGGAGACATCTGCCCACTGTTCTCCCGGAGACATCTGCCCACTGTTCTCCCGGAGACATCTGCCCACTGTTCTCCCGGAGACATCTGCCCACTGTTCTCCCGGAGACATCTGCCCACTGTTCTCCCGGAGACATCTGCCCACTGTTCTCCCGGAGACATCTGCCCACTGTTCTCCCGGAGACATCTGTCCACTGTTCTCCCGGAGACATCTGTCCACTGTTCTCCAGGAGACATCTGTCCACTGTTCTGTGCATTAAATATGAAGAAAGTATCGACCAGCAGATCGTGTAAATGTTGCTATTTTCAAGCTAATTCTATTTGCATCGTTTTATCTAACCGCGTATCGCCTAAACAGTTGTACACCCATTTGTACATACATATACGTACAAACTTCTGACACATGCAATTGTGCCCTAGACTCGCATTGGATCAACCTTGGGCAGAACCGAACATGAGAAATCTCAGAAGAGCGAAAATAATGTGAGAGTCGAGGTTAGTTCTCGTATCTGGTGTACGCTGGAGGTTACGATTCCCTCGCTCCAGCCTGAGTCCACCGACACCCGGGTGGAGTTCGGGTATAATCAAGAACATTAATTACTAGACGGCGGCAACTTTCACAGCCTTAATTGAAACTAGGATCAGCCGATCCTCGGGCGCTTGTCAGTCGTCAAACTATAAGGAGCAGCGAACTCTCCGGTCGGCGGCCACGTGACTTGCGAGGTTCTCAACACGTTGATACGAGACGGGTCCACATCTCAATACATTGTTACGAGACGGGTCCACATCTCAACACATTGTTACGAGACGGGTCCACATCTCAACACATTGTTACGAGACGGGTCCACATCTCAACACATTGTTACGAGACGGGTCCACATCTCAACACATTGATACGAGACGGGTCCACATCTCAACACATTGCTACGAGACGGGTCCACATCTCAAGACATTGATACGAGACGGGTCCACATCTCAAGACATTGATACGAGACGGGTCCACATCTGCAGACCTTCCGATATCCGAGGACGATAGTAAGCTCACAACATATCATTCAACTAGTACAACTACAAATAAGTGTCCCTATTGTTAATGATCTCTTGCTCTGGAAACAAATTGAATAAGGGCCTTTTAATTATTTTGTTGATCAAACTATAATTTCTGAGAGTTAAAAACTACCCCTATTTAAAGTAAAATAACTTTTTTGGAATGTGCAGTCGAGACGAGAACGTTCTAAAACGTTAAGTATCTACGTTCGTTTGTGAACCGTTTGTTACCAGCAGCTGCTCGTCCCGACATAAGACACTATGAAGTGGCCAGCAGTAGGTATTCATTATGTTAGTATCTACGTTCGTTTGTGAACCGTTTGTTACCAGCAGCTGCTCGTCCCGACATAAGACACTATGAAGTGGCCAGCAGTAGGTATTCATTATGTTAGTATCTACGTTCGTTTGTGAACCGTTTGTTACCAGCAGCTGCTCGTCCCGACATAAGACACTATGAAGTGGCCAGCAGTAGGTATTCATTCGGTTAGTCCCAGTCTCAGACTGAACAACAAGGTGAAACACATTTAACAATTAAATAAACATTACACGACATTAAATTCACACAGCGCCAACTAGCCCCAAACTAAGGATATAGCTTTATATGGGAATATAATGTTAACTAGATTACGGATAGAATACTTAAATACTTTTTTTTGTAAATGCATCTGTACTTTTATGATTCAACACCCAAATACAAAATAAACATCTTTATTCATCACACAAATGTTTGTCCTGGGTGGGAATCGAACACACAACCTACAGCACAGAAGGCAGAGTTACTACCAACTGAGCTAACTTACTAATTTAATCCCCGACGTTAGAAAAGTCTCAGAATGTTTCCTTCCCAGTAATCTAGTGTGAGTAAAGTTATGTTTAGGAGAGTTTATCGAGTCATAAACAGTATCCGGTCGGCTCCACTCGCGACTCATTACAATTTAAAACGTTCCTAAAAATTGTAATCCGCCGATTGCCGCCATTCCATAAAGTTGTTGAATCTGTTGATCGCAGTGTGCGAGCTACGGAACGTAAACTCACAATCGAATCTTTTACTGATTCAATGTCTCTGCGTTGTAATTACGCAAAATACCGTTTAGCCAAGTGGACACCATCCAATTAAAAAAAAAAGCCGGCTTTTTACTAGTGACCAAAACTGAAAGGCCTGACTGGCTAGCATTCCGCTCAGCGGTGGTGGGTTTGCAACCTACCACCTATTGAAAACTTTACAATCAACTGATCAACTGGGGAATACAGGTTGATGTTAATTGACGACCAAAATAATTGAATAGCAACTTGTAATGACAATACAATTGATAATATCAATTACCTAGAGCAGAGTTCAGATGTTTGTACTTGTGATTGTATTGTATGTTCATCCACACCCGAGCTATGTGTTTGTACGTGTGATTGTATTGTATGTTCATCAACACCCGAGCTATGTGTTTGTACGTGTGATTGTATTGTATGTTCATCCACACCCGAGCTATGTGTTTGTCCTTGTGATTGTATTGTATGTTCATCCACACCCGAGATATGTGTTTGTCCGTGTGATTGTATTGTATGTTCATCCACACCCAAGCTATGTGTTTGTACGTGTGATTGTATTGTATGTTCATCCACACCCAAGCTATGTGTTTGTACTTGTGATTGTATTGTAAGTTCATCTACATCCGAGCTATGTGTTTGTTTTCCGAATTCAGCTATGTGATCGCTTCGAGTCCGGCTTCGCGCCTTACTGGGCCCGGGTATCCGGGATTATTATCTTTGGATCTCTGTTTATTGCCCATCGTAAAACGCGGCCATGCCGAGTCAAGAGACAGTCGTCGGTACGTTTGATCGCATCCCAATCTCCGGGTTCCGTTACTCGATACAATCGTGTACTGGTTACTTGAAGGATGATTGTATTTCATGACCACTGAGCTGTTCCATTGCCAGAGAGGTTCAGTTGCATATCGGGGTATGAAAATCATGATGCAGGACACGTTGGAACGGAAACGCCGCGGTCAAACTACTGGGCAAACAGACCTCGTTCTGTTACATTTATTTGCTCGCTAGGGCAAATTATTGTGTATTCCACAGATTAAAATAAAAAACAAACATACGTTATTTTGGATCCAACAATGTCTAGCAATTCTCAAAATAATAAAAAAAATAACGGCCTAAACAATATCTAACATTTCTCAAAATAATAAAAAAAAACGGCTTAATATTTAGCCAGTATAATAATTAGTTATAATCAGTTATAATCAATTTATTGGTAAAAATAGATTTACAGGTCATACATATTTTAAATAAATAATATTGCAAATATAACAAATAATTAAAATTATAACATTATGTATAAAATTAAAATTAAGACATTATAATATTAAAATTAAAACATTACAAAATTCAAATGTAAATGTTTTATTCACAATTAATTAATTCATAATTCATAATGTCATAAAATGCCTTCTCCACGAGCCATGACTTGAGCTTATATAAATATTATTTTTTTCAGTATCCATAAAACAGAGCCTGGTCTAAATATAAGCAACCTCTCGGAGTCCGTTGGTGCTAATAAGGTCACTAAATAAATCAAAACACTAAAACACAACCAACTCAACGCGCGTAGCAGACCCACAGATCCATGAGCAGACCGATCAAAACCAGAGATGTTTACACGTAGTCGGTAGCATAGGATATGTAACGAAGGTGGCACGTGAATGTCGTCAAATCTATCAAAGCCAATGAAATCAGGCGGCGGCGGCGGCGGCGGCGGTGGTTTGGAATAAAAAGCGAAAACGTTAAGAAAAATATATTTTTGTATACCTGAATTCGTTTATATATCAGTCATATTATATTTTGTCAAAAAGTACAATTAAACTATGTACAAAGGAATCAGTCAGATTACCTAAGGACCGTTACAAACGGCCTATAGGTAACTCAACTGTTCCAGACCAGTACCAGACGGAAGCGTGCCCAAGACACTGGCTGCATTGCCACGCTGAATAGCTATGCTAATTCACTGGCCTAAATAAGAGCCAGCTCTTGGGTCACGTGTCGCCTCAATCAAAAGCCCCGTAATATTTTTGAAAACCCGGAGGGCAACGGCTCCCCACTAAGCCGCCTAATCGAATAGGCAATGAGTCCTGCGACCATGCTCTGTCATCCAACTCAATATTCAAAACCGTGGAAAGGGTGTTCTTTATTATGTCGTCTAAGCCTTCCACCAGCTCACTGTGTTTCCACAGTTGACAACATCGTAATGCATAAGTAAATTTTGGGACAAAAAGGCAAAATTTTATATTGTTGAAAGCCATATGTGTGTTAATTTTTGAATAGATTCCCTTCTATTATAAAAAAAAAACTATTGTATGATGACTATGTGACCAAAGTTGCTGGAAAACTTTCAAAATTAAAAATTTCTATGTTCATCTTTATGCATTTAGGTTAAATGATAAATGATTTATTGGTTTGTTCAATCATGGTACATAAATAGTTCTTACAGATAGTTTAGGTATCACATGATTCCACCAGATATTGGTATACAAACATTAGGATAGCATGCACTAATAATATTTATTAATTGGTATACATAAAGAGTATCTAGTTATCTATATTTAAACACAAATTTTATTTATACCTAGCGACCAAAAGTCAAACAACAGAACAGTCCAAAACACACAAAACTACATAAGTTATAATTAACAATGTTTAATGGGTATTTATGTCAATGATTTTAAATTAAAAACGTCAAAACTAAATTAAATTGTCATTTAGAAATTCATTCACTGAATAATATGCTTTTTCGACTAGAAGGTTTGTCAGTGATTTTTTAAAAATATTTAAATTTGTGATAGCCCGTATGGACGACGGTATTTTGTTGAAGATAATTGGCGTCATACAGAACACACTCTTACGTAAAAGGACCGTATTTGATTTATGGTGGTGCAGAGTACCTTCTCGACGGCTGCCGTTGGGGTAGAATGTAAAAATATCGGGATTCTTTTTAACAAATATTGCAATTTCGAGTATATAAAGTCCTGGCAGCGTAAGTAACCCCCATTGCTTGAAAACATCTTTACAGGTGTCCGTTTGTTGCAAACCAAACATAGATCGGATGCTGCGTTTTTGGGCTGTGAACACTTTGGTGGTACGTATAGTCTGAAATATGTAAGCAAAGCTATTAAATCCTCTTTTGCTGTACGTGTAGATTTTTTTAAAATCGGAACGTCTTCAAAATTATATATATTTTCAATTTTGAAAGAGTTCCAACAACTTTGGGCACATAGTCGTTGCACATTATTTTTTTATTATCAAACAAAGAACTCAAAAATGCAAAAAAAAAAAAATTCAAAAACTTTCCAGAAAAACTATAAAAAAACTGTTTTTTTATAATGCAGAACTTCTTTTTTTTTAATCGAGCACGTAACTTCTAACATGAAACTCTCACGGTTTCAGACTTGCCCTCAGTGGCCCTGAAAAAAAACTCAACCTGTATACTTATTTTACTTTTCCCAACTTAACTCAGAAATCTCGTTCGCTTCGCTCAGTCGTTCAAAAATGTGTTCTATTAACGAAAACAGCCCATTACTGTCCCGCGCTGGGACAGAGCCTCATCCAAACGTTTTGCTATACTCGTATTAACCACGCATGGCAGGTGGTAATACATTATATTTTTTATTAATTTAATTTTATGTGTACCTATTTGTCTTTTTATTATTATGTAATTATGATTATTATTATGTTTTATGGGTGTAAAGAAACTGAAATATTTTTTATACAATACAATACACGTAAGGAAGATGCTACCCATTTTCTGGAAGTAAGGGATCTCTTAATCAGGTTTTACGACGTCCGTGGGCTGAGATCGAGGGGTTGAATACTAAGTCGTGACCGCCACAACAAACTATACGCGGCATTTTAATACGAAAAACAAAAGGTAAAAAAAAGAAACTTTCGTTTTGTCAGTAATTTGAGGTTGTTGAATTTCGAACATTTGTCAAAATCTAATTTTCGTTCGGAGCATTCGTGAATTATAGTAGGTTTACGAAAATCGCCTCATACATTTTTTTTTCTATGATTTTATTGATATTAAGATTTTATTATTTTATCGCTTCATGAGGTCGATTGACTGGGCTGGGTCACAACAGAATATCAGCGTTGACCTGTGTTGCAGTGAGGCATAATACTGTAGTAGTAGTACACAACACAAACTGTATTCATATAGTACTCGTGTTTTTCTGTTTGTCAATTTCGTTCTGTAATGTTTGTCTATGTGTGTTATAAAAGTAAATAAATGAATGTCTATGTTTATGTCTATGTCTAAATGTCAAACAATCTTCGCGCGGACGAAATTTCAGAACGATGAGGAACCGAGGTAGGAGACATGCGAAATTCCGATCGAAACTTCGTTGAATTAGAGCAGGCGTCCAGATACGTTACCGGGAAGTGGGTTCCTGAAGCCGACAGAGGCCACGCTGTAGCGCCGCCGCCGCCGCGAGCTCGACAAAACAAATAATAGCGAAAGCGCGCCGGTACAGTCGCGCTCTAAACTAAGTGCAATGCCTCTAAAAGGTACAAGTGCGCACAAAACGCGAATGTAAATCAGCGTCATCAGCGAGCTAATTGTTTCCGCAGCCGCCGCCGCCTGCACCGCGCTGCGGCTTCTATGCGGTACAAGCGGGGCGACGAGCGGAGCGATGACCAGAGACCAGTGGAGCGTTGAAAGTTAAAACTCAGACAAGGGGTGAGTGTGAGAGGACGCATGAGAAGATTTTGGTAAATTGTAGAGAATCAATTTAACCGCCTCTGTGGTCTAGTGGTTCAACCCACCGATTTCAGATCCAGAGGTCCCGGGTTCGATCCCCATGGGGAGTACAATATATTGTGCTTGGTGTGGTTGGTGGTAGGACTTTGTTTTCCACCTGGCTAGCTACCACCATCTTACCTAATTCTGTCGCCATAACAACAATTATAAAATGTTGTGTTCGGCATTTAGAGGTATAATGGCCAGTTCCTCAGTTTGTTAAGGATTCCGGATGAAGTGCGCTACCACCTTCGGCCTTATCTCAACTTGTAACCAGGTGAGATGAAGGACAAGCGCTTCCCAGTCGTAAAAAAAAAACAATATGAAAAATATTTAAAATGCTTATTATATATTAGTTATTACATACTGTGCCTAGCTTGTTATGTAGTAGGGAACTTAACGATTATGAATCTACAATTAGCCACGATTACACCGCGTTCCTAGATCAGGCTGCACAACAACCTCGAGTAGTAGTCGTTCTACGAATATTGTCTTCCAACTTTAATGATGTGCGTTGTGTATGTTTACGACTTGATACGGTGCACTGCAATTCATAAATCTATTGGATGGACCGTGCTGAGCTGACTGACAAAAATGTTCGCATATAACAAACACTGTCTGCCGTACCGTGTTTCACCTTCATCCGTCGATGTACGTAGATAATATATGTTTTTTTTATAAAAAAAGGTTAATTCTCCAACAACGTGTTATATATATATAAATACATATATATATAGCCACCACAACCACCGCCGCAACCCCATCACCGTGCCGCCCCGTCACCACGCCCCCCCGCCCCCGCCCCCGCCCCGCCACCGTACCACCGCTACCACCGCCCCGTCACCGTACCACCGCCACCACCGCCCCGTCACCGTACCACCGCCATCACCGCCCCGTCACCGCACCGCCCCGCTCCCGCTCCGTCACAGTGCCACCGCCACTGCCGCCCCGCATTCGAGTCGTGTACAAATAGTTAACTGCGCCGATTTGCATTGTTAACGTAATATTGTTGATACTCTCACTACCAACCCTCGGACTCATCTGTCTACTTTGAAGCTGTTCGTTAAATGGCTCAACTTAACCTATAACTTAGGACTTTTGTCAATATTTAATTTGATACGGAATATTAGTGCAGTCTGTCTTTATAAGTTGACTATATACGATTTCATTATTTCTTAGTTCGAGTAGGTATGGAGCAAGTAGAAACGTTGTACGTTGGAGTCTCCGATACGTTGGAGCGGCCGCGCTGCCGACTTCACGACTTCCACATCTTATCTCCGAATGAGTCTCCTTTACCGCAGGAAGCTACTGCCCAATAGGTACTAATACCACAGAATAACTAACTAATACCACCGATACCCTTACCCTAATGTTTATTATCTAGAGTGTAAGGTCGAGGTTCGCAAGTTGAGGTGTTGGAGATCGGTCGTCGGTATTCTCGGTCTCCAGGGTACGTCATCTCAGAAGTTAGCTTTGATGTAAGTTGTCACGGAGAGCCGTCGCCGTACCGGTCGCCAGGGGTGCCAGTTATACGATGTAGTACGATTCCTGCCGTGGGATGGCTGCTCGGCCGTCAGCGCTTACTTCTCACTATTCACATACCCTTCTGCCCAGGACTTAGTTTCTAACTTCCCATGGGACTCACATAAAATGATGTGTTGGTGTAGGCTAGCCGTGTCCCACGAACCTGCTGAGCGGGCGGAGAGATGTCTCCGACGAGGCGCGTCGCTGGGTTCCGGACGACGGGCTCCGGTGAGCCGCTCGCTCCAGATACAACTTGTACAACCCACGGGGTAGGGCCGCTCCCGAGACTGTATTACTCGTTACTCGCGAACTGTAAGTAGAGCAAAGGGTTAGAGACACATCCCGGTTCACATCACACACATCACACGACGTCGGCTCAAATCTGAATCGTGCGATGATCGTCAGCGAGATACTCAATCAGCGGTTCAACAATTTTATATTTGAAATTATATAAGGTTAATATAACCAGTAGTTCCCCCGAACTGAGATCTCGTGATGTCTGGTTTGTGTTTGGTATCTTTAATAACGGACATTATTTATCTCGCTGCTAACATTTATCCTGTGCAATCCCAGAATCAGAACAAATATAGCACCGACCGTACGTCACAGTGGGTGGCAGAATACAATAAGTGAAAAAGTCACCCCTTACATATTATATGAAAAGGTCGATATAATTTTTTTTGAAAATTGCTTTCCTAACCTTTTCTGTGTCTTAAAAATCTACCCCTATAGCTCTCGTATGTTCTAAAACTCAGCCAAGAAATTTTACTAAAAAGGCAGCATTCCTTCTGTGTATAAACAAACGTTTAACTGTGAACCGGTCAGGTGAGTTTTGCCAAACCTCACGGTTTTGGATGTTTTTCTTTACATTTTTTTGTTGAGCGATTATATTCTGTTGTTTAGTTACAGTTTAAATATCATCAACATCGGATAACCTGTTTGAGAGTTTTGCCAACACAAACATTGCCACATACATACATACAATGCCGAATATCCCCACTTGGAGATCGCGTCCGCTTCCCTCACTTGTTAAATTAAGAGAATAACTTGTTAAATTAATGAGAATTTTGCAAAATCTCCGTTGACCAAAATATGAGGTCAAGTTGGACTATGGAAGATATCGTTAAAATATATATCCGACCGTGTATCGACTTAATAAGTCTGGTGAAAAAAGTTCGGCATCTGTGTGCAGATTTATTAAGTCTGGTGTCATTTGTTGACATATAATCTAGTAATAAGAATACAAAATGATATCTGTACTGTTTTAACTTGCACAAAGTGTGGGGGACACGACAAGGACGGGATACAATTGAATCGATTGCTTTGTCTTTAGACCACACTAACTAACGGTGGAATTCATAGTCGCAGCTTGAACAATCCCCCAAAATCCTGCACTCAGTATTCATCTAGGGCCGGCTTTATGGGTTAATTTTCATTTTTGTCTATAACCTTCACTCAATTTGTGGAGCGCTGGCTATGTACCTATTGCCAGCCTCCGATCGGATCGGGATGTGCTCGGGCGATTGTGTTTGCTTACATTAATGTTTGTAAGATTTTAGTAGGTACTTATGTATTGTTGTTGAACTGACAATAGACAGTATACATAATAATTTTGCTTTGATTCTTGGATAAAATGATGATGACAGAGGTAAAGGTTAAACTTTTAGTAAAATCAGATACAAAAGGCAGGAACTTATGTGCATATATTAGGTATACTTAAAGTCTAACGTATTCTACGCGTATTTTAAGAGATAACCTAGTTGTCGACGTGAGGTGTGAGGTGTGAGGTGTGAGGTGTGAGGTGTGAGGTGTGAGGTGTGAGGTGTGTAGTGACCAGTGTCAATGTTCCAGTCGTTCTCGAGCCGATTAGTCTGTTACGTGATGATGAGCGGCCCTTCGGATATGGGTAGGTCAGATACCAAGAAAGAAAATAAATAAAGATTTTTATCAGGGTTAAGCTTGCATTTGCCATACTTTTTAATTTTAAGTTAACTTGCATCATTATTTCTATGTGTGTGTGCAAAAAGTATAAATTTAAAAATATTATACTTGCGAAAGTTTGTGTGTATGTTTGTTACCACTCTTCTCCGTAATTACTTTACCGATTTAGACGAAAATTGCTATTAAGATAGTTGAGATTAAAGAATAACACATAGGCTAATCTTATTTTTGAAAATCATCCCCTAAAAGGGTTCTACAGGGTGGTTAACTTTCTATGGGAAAAAAAATCCTTTGTTCCATTCACTGAAAACTCGGTTTAAATAAACTGTGAAGTAGGTACATAATGAAAATATTTCTTTTATTTTTACAAAACTACCAAACCAGGAGGCGTGCAATACAGTTTTGAAATTTGTATGGAAAATAAAATATTCCTTGGTTCGATCCACTTATTAGTAGATTTATTGAATAAACGATGAAGTTTTCTCACAAAGCAGATAGGTACATACTATATAAGTTATTTTTTTAATTTTATTGCTTCACTATACATACAAATAACCACACACAGACAACAGATAGATATTCATATTGTTCTATATTCATTTAAAAACACACAAAAATTTACACGAAAAAATAAAAATAAACCACTAACACCCTTCCACGATCAAACATAATTACGTTTTCAAAACTAAATAGAAAACCGACTACAATGAAGAATAATGATACAATTTCGTTCCTGGATAACGTGTTATTTCCAATTATTCTGATGACACCCTACAATACCCAAATCGCTTCAAGTGTGCCTGTAACATTTGCAGAATTCCCTCAATTTCTCCAAAATCAAATCATCAGATCCTGACCTGATGGCAGGGGTCCATTTTTTCCTTACTTTAGAGGTAATACAGCCAAAAACACCCATATCGCTTCAAGTGTGCCTATAACATATATATATAATATTTGAAGAGTTTCTCGATTTCTTCAGGATCTCGTCATGTGAAGTATACCCTTTCAAACAAAAAAGTTTTTTTGTAATCGGTCAAGGCGTCTTCGAGTAATTGGGGAAAATATATAAAAAAAAAAAAGACTTCGACGAATTTAGAACCTCCTCCTTTTTTGAAGACGGTTAAAAAGAGCATGCATACTTAATTAATTATTATTTCATAAACGTTGACCTTTCCGAAGTTGTGTAACCGCGAGGGGTAGGGGGTGAAGGGTTGGGGTATCCCACCGCCGCCGCCGCCGCGACACGCGACGCCAATTATATGTAAATCTGGGCGAGACATTAGTGCGCGCCGCCATTGCCCTATCTGATGATACGAGTGGGAGTGGGAGTGGGAGTGGGAGTGGGAGTGGGAGTGGGAGTGGAGGACGGGGAGGTCGGCCTCCAACTATCGGCGGTGCGGCCACCACTTCTTCTTTTGTTATAAACTGATATTAGCTAATTTTTAACCGCCTCTGTGGTTTAGTGGTTTAACCCACCGATTTCAGATCCAGAGGTCCCGGGTTTGATCCCTATGGGAGTACAATATATTGTGCTAGGTTTGGTTGGTAGTAGGACTTTGTTTCTTTGTTTCACCGTCTTACCTAATTCTGTCGCCATAACAACAATTCTAAAATTGTTGTGTTCCGGAATTTAGAGGTCAGATAGCGAGTTCCTCAGTTTGTTGAGGATTCCGGGTGAAGTGCGCTTCCACCTTCGGCCTTATCTCAACTTGTAACCAGTTGATGAAGGCCAAGCTCTTCCCGGTCGCACTATAGAAAAAAAATCTAGAAATTAGTTATCAGAGAAATAACTTCTCGACTTGTTTTTTAAGGTTTTTATAAAAATAACGACCTGGATACCGATTTGGACATAGTAGCGCCTTAATATCACAAAATGTAACAAAATAACGAGTTGTTCACTCTTCGACAGCCCAGTGACGTCACGCAAGTTGTATACTCGTCGTTGGCTGGCACCTCAATTTATATGTAACACGGCCTCTCCTGACTCTCTGCCGCCCTCGCCAGATTAGGCCCTAAGTTATTTTGTAAAGACAAACATGTATTTATCGCTAATTGTATCCTTGCAAAGATCCTGGTTGTTGACTGGTCCTGTTCTGGATCACATCTTTAGGTATTTGCTGTAAACAGAGACCACGTTGTTATTAATAGTCAAAGGTATTGTTACGAGCTGGGGTTCGTAAGAATCAAAAGCAACCGGTTATTACTCAAAATAGGACACGTTTATTTAGCACCAAACTAATTACTCTCAAACACAGTACAACACTACTTAGTTATACTACTGAATCACTAAACACTGTTATCGCACTCAAATATCACTTGATGTTAACCTCGTTGTATAGTAATCGAATACTGACTTGCTTCCGAATCGCGCGTCAATTAGTAAGCGCGGGAATGGTCGCGCCGCTAACTGTTGCGTAATCTGGCACGGCGGTCATAAATCATCCTTTAGTGTTATTGATAAACAAGTTGTTATTGTTTTATTTTCTCGGAACTATTCGAAGGCTCGCGAATATTCTAGACGTTTCTGACTGGCGTAACATTGCCCCCTTCTAATACATGCTCGCCCCGAGCATTCATAGCTCTAGAATATCGCGCCAATCAATCTTCTTAACTGCAAACTGGATTATGTAAAACCTTCTTAGAATCTTTTGCTGTGCCTCTTGTAGTCCCCTCGGGATCGTAGTCCTGAAGATCCAAGTCATCTCGCGATAAGTCCCGTTGACCTGCCTGGTTCTAGTTTTTCTTCAAATTGTCACTTCGATCCTTTTTGTCGCTGCACAAGTATCCCTCTTGTTTGTCGTAACGCCTGGATCTGCTACAGCGATCTCCATAAGTCACTAGTCTCGACTTCTCTCTTTGTTTGCGCCATTGGTCTTCATTCTCATGTTTCTTGACAGCAGTGCCAACCAACTTCGCGGCTTCACAACCCTTCTCAGAAGTCACCGGCTTGGCTATTTCTACAGGTTTCTTAGCCTCCATATCTGCACTGTCTACCAGCTTGCTGCTCATTTCGGTGTCGTGTGGCACTATACGACGCTGTAAACTCAGTTTCGGACGCTCCCGTGGTCTGACATCTTCTCGTGGTAGATCACCATCACAGTCTCCGAGATCCCGACTTTCAAACCGAAGCCTCTGCTTTCCTGGACACGTTCCTGCACGCTCCAATCGATCAGCAGTGCAGTCAATATCTCGGCCGCTGTACCCGTGATCCTTCCCGCCACGATTCCAATCTTCAACGAAGCACTCTGGTCCGTACGAGTCACGATTCCTGTAAGGCGTCCAGCCTTTCTTCGGTGCCACTCGCTTGCCATCTGTAGCTAGCTTGTGATCCGCTGTCCATGTTGTTCCGTTTACTTCCACCTTGATGATCAGACTGTTCCCATCATTGTTTTCTGAGATCGAAATCCTTGGGGCTCTTTAAACCTCAGCCAGCACCCAACCCGTAGTCCTGGCTTCTACTCGTTTCCCTGGTGTTGCGGCGCGTTACTGATAGCCGCCTTCTCCAGGGTCCGGTTTTCTTCTCTCTCTGCGCTTTGCTTTGGACAACTAGATCGAAGATGCCCCCCTCTCCACAAGTGTAGCATCTTGGGCTAAATCTTTTATAACGGTCGCGATCTTGCGATGAGATAACCTCTCTGACGCGGTGTGAACGATGGTCTTGCCTCACAGCTTCCACCTCCAAAGCATGAGCTAAGGCATCTTTCAACGTGTCGTGGTGCCCGAGTCTTACAGATGCCCTCACTTCAAGATCACGGATTCCGTCGATGAATACTTGCACAAGATTTCCATCGATGAGTGCAGGTACTGACTGGTATGCTTTTCGAACCAGTTTCTCCACTTCCGAGGCCCACTGTTGTTAGTTTTCACCAGTGCGTTGAACACGATCCTTTAATTGTGCTCTAAAAACGTGTTCTAGATGGGTGTCACCGTATCTAGCTTCCAGTGCCTCCAGTAGCTGCTCGTATGTCACCTCTTTACCAAGGGCTTCGAGGATGGTTGAGGCTTGATCGCGGAGGCCCAAGGTAAGCGCGGTCATCGCCTGACCTTTATTCCATCCATTTGCCTTCATAACGGCCTCAAGTTGTATTTTGTAGGCCGACCACGAAGATGTTCCGTCAAATGGCGGCACTTTGAATCCACGTCCTGAAGGTGCAGTAACAATTGGAATAGCAATCCCCTCTCCAGCTTTGATGCTTCCCAACTCTTTCTTCACGTCCACAATCTGTGATTCAGCTTGTGTGAGGCGGTTTTCATGTTGATGCACTTGGTCTTTCATCACTGTGATCTCCTTGCCGAATGTGGCGTGCAGATCTTTCATAAGGACCATCTGCTCCTCCTGGCGACGGGTCTGCTCCTCCTTGTCACGCTGCAGCTACTCTTCCAACCGACGGGCCTGTTCTGCCTGGCAACGAGCCTGCTCTTGGAGCATGGCCATTAGCGCAGCAAGGTCTGGGGCTGCTGACGCCGCAGGTGTGGCGGAAGGACCCGGGTTGACTTCTCGTTGTGGCAGTTGTTGATCTGCCGTTGATTGTGACGGCCGTGGTGAGGTTTCTCCAAACCTCCGCTGGTCCAGATCCTGCTGACGGATCTGACTCCTGGTGCGGATTCCTTCCCCGTCATCCTTGGGTAGAACCGGCATACTTGAAATACCACTTCTAACACCAATTGTTACGAGCTGGGGTTTCTTAAGAATCAAAAGCAACCGGTTATTACTCAAAATAAGACACTTTTATTCAGCACCAAACTAATTACTCTCAAACATAGTACAACACTACTTAGTTATACTACTGAATCACTTAACACTGTTATCGCACTCAAATATCACTTGATGTTAACTCGCTGTATAGTAATCGAATACTGACTTGCTACCGAATCGCTCGTCAATTTTTATCCAACTTTATCGATAGTTCTAGTAAGCGCGGGAATGGTCGCGCCGCTAACTGTTGCGTAATCTGGCACAGCGGTCATAAATCATCCTTTTGTGTTATTGATAAACAAGTTGTTATTGTCTTATTTTCTCGGAACTATGCGAAGGCTCGCGAATATTCTAGACGTTTCTGACTGGCGTAACATTATACTGCCTAGACAGTGTCGACAGGTTTAGTCGACGTGTTAATTACGCTACTAGTAACAATAGCCGAATACTTCATTAATCTCATGTCGCAATTCATTTTATTTATTTCTCAGAATATCGTAATTTGCCATGGCATATAAAATATTCAGCAACCACAGTTGGATAGGAAGGAACAAAAACAAATTAAATCAAATAAAACATTTATGCCAAACACCGTGAACGTACGTTACACAGTGACTGATCGGTTTGCAAAGCCGACCAGCTTCCATGGCCAAAAAAAAAGTTATGGCAGAGGCACTTTCCTGTAAGCAGCATAGGTTGCATACTGAACCCAAAGCAACTGGCATAGGTGCCTGCTCACAATAGGATGGCCCTGCTGCAGGAACTTGGTCATTATTGTCCTGCTTCTTTTCTGGAATATTGAAAATACATCCTTAAAATGTGTAGCTCATAGCATAACCAAGTCGTTTCAATTCTTTTAATAATTTCGGCAGTGGGTAATAATAGTGAAAAAAAATCAGATTCTTATGCTATAAACGCCAAAGTCTCTAGCGCCCACAACAAAGAATCTGCAAGCAATGTTTGCAAGTACGACAGTTTGCATCTATCTCAAAGTAAAAGTTAAAACATAAAGCATAGCAAATGACCGATTCCGGATTTCTATCACCTACTTTGCTCAAGCTATTTAACAAGAGTTTACTACATCATAGCCTCAGTCTCAACATTTGAATGCTATGTGCAGGTAAATCTTATCCAGGCAACCAAGTAAGCTTTGTACTTGTTGCAAATCGTGTGCCAGCAACCAAGCGACTAACGCTTGTAGCAAATCATGTACCGATGACCAACCGACTAACGCTTGTTGTAAACATGAATACAGCATCGCCTGCTGCCATAACTTACGAGTGCTACTGCTCAGCGACTCGTACTGTAACTGCTCACGCTCTCGAAGAAGGCAGAGCGTCCACTCTCCTAATCCCATATGTTTGACAGCAGCTTGGGTCTTTTTGCCATATGACCCAGCGAGCAGCTTTAACTCGTAGCGGTGATGTGGAAGCACTTGCACGACCTTGTATGGACCGCGCATGACAGAGTCCAGTTTGCCAGTGATCTGCGCTAGTTTACTGACTAAAAAAAAGTCTCCGATAAGATAACTGCGAGGTAGTATTCGACCATCATTCACATACGCATCTTGTCGTTGTTGGTTGGCGGTGAGAAGCTCACTTGCACGTTGCCTTCTCATAGTCAATAAAGCTTCTCAATTTGGATGCAAGTTATCTAGCGCGACATCGTGGGCCCGGGATCTGATGAACAACACCACAAAAATGACGGACCATATGATTGGAAAGGATAAGGCAGTGGTTTTCACCGGGGGTACTGGGTCGGATAACCTCCTCGTGGTGTACCCTGTGTGCCGTCGATCACTTCCCACTTGTGGGGACTTATCGACGGGAGCGAATAATCCAACGTGAGTGTGTCCTCCGCGTGTCCCTATGAAATTAGCATAGGGCACAGTGGATGGACAGGCGGACTTCCGCGGGGCGGGGAGTCCCATTGAGGGACTCAGCGGACCTTCGGGTAGTGGGATGGCCGGCCTTCAAGGCTGGCGGCGCGGCAGGGAGGGTCAACTCGGCCACCCTGTCGGGCAGTGGGATCAGATGAGGGTCTGGGGGCCGGGAACGTAGGGGCGTTCAACCGGCCTCCATTGCACAGACCCTCATCCCCGCCGAACGGCGGGAACAGCCTGGCGACCCAGCTGTTTCCGCCATCCCCCCCAGTCACACTGGGGGGGGGGCTGTGGGGCCCCTGTGAAGGGGCAATCGCTGGTGGTGTTGTGGAGGTAATGGCTTTAGCCGGATTCCCACGACACCACCACCCGGCGATAGCGGGACACTGCGGAGTTTAGTGGGTATTGCCTGTCGCTAGGACGGGTTGAGTCCCACACACGGCCTCGTCCCCAACGAGGCTATGGTGCCTAAACGCATTCTCCGCATTAAAAAAAAAAAAAATGGTTTTCACCGGCTCAATGCCAGAACCAGGCATATCGTCCTCAGCCAATCATTGCAGCCAGCTCCTGGCGAGTCAACCTCAATAGACGCCTGCCATTGCAGCCAGCTCCAGGAGAGTCAACCTTAGACGATGGTATCGCGTAGGTACAAAAAAGCCTATTACAAAAATCCCAGAAAAATAAACCTTTAGTTAGCTTAGACATTTCTACTACTGCAGGAATCGAACCAGCAACATATTTACTAATCTCTTTATTCAATTAAAAGTACAATTAAACTAACTATGTACAAAGGAATCAGTCAGATTACCTAAGGACCGTTACAAACGGCCTATAGGTAACTCAACTGTTCCAGACCAGTACCTAATTTACTAATTGTAGCGACTGAATCGCTATAAGAACTTGTTTCGAAATTTGACCGGTTAAAACGACCAGCTGAGTAGGTACATGTCTTCAAAGTCTGTGGCAAGACTACAACTCTATGATACTGCGATTACATCGTCATCGTGTGCGATGCGCGCTCGGCAACGGTCGTATCTCGCATTCGCATACTCTCGAATTTCATAATTCGCGTTTGACGCGACTTCCGCCGCTGCCCGCTACCATCGACTTCAAAACCGCTTATCGTTAACTAGTTTCTAGCATTTATACAGAATGCCATTGATACTATGGTTGAGCTGAGCATCATGAAAATCTGCAAATCTAACTTTAAGGAGGATGTGGTTATCAGTAGCAAGGCCCTTCTGTTCTTAGTACCGGCAAAACTGCCAAAATGCCTTCCCGATGAAGAGATGGTGGTGAGAAGAGTCTTCAGGACATCATCACCCTGTTCAAGGAGACCGATCCAGACGACGTGCCTGACTTCGTCGCGAAGGAGCTTCACAAGCTTCCCACCGTGACTTTCGACCACCTCGATGTAACCAGGCTGCTGAAGGATATTACATCACTCAAGGCGAGTCTGGTCGAGGTGAAGTTCAAGTTGGAGGAATCGCAGAACACCATCGGTGATCTTCGTTCTGAGGTTGCAAAGTTACGTGTCGTAGCCTTGGCAAGTAGGTCACCTGAGGTTTCATCGAATGTAACTTAACGTCGCGGAGCACAAATTGCGTCAGTGGCTTCATTTGAATCGGCGCTATTGGAGTCGTCACCGATTGTCGACACTGCAAATGCATCGAGCCATACCCCCCTCGCCCCGCTGCGCCGCCCGAGGTTGCATCAGCTGTTCCCTCGCCCGCGCATACGTCGCCGCCGCCGCCGCCGCCACCCACGAGAAGTTGGACTCTCTTCATAACGTTAGCTTTAGCTCGTTTATGGTGAGGGTTCCAACAGATCGACTATCCATGTTCATAGACACTAGCTGCTGGCCGCGTGACTCGAGACACCGGGGATCTCACGTCGACATTACGTGTGCCTACTTAAACTTTCTTATATTAAATGTATTTTAGTTTTAATATATCTATGGGTTCTATAATTAGTAAAACTACCATTCATTCATAAATACCTGAATTAAATTTGATTATTATTATTATTATTACGTCCACGATCGTGATAGCCACGTCGATAGCTCATCTTGCCATAAATATTATGGACACTAAAGTAAGGAAAACGACTACAGTGACTTCTACATTGAATACCCGTTACTTCGCAAATGCACGCGATCCAACGCGCGGCAGAAGAGTCGATCAGCCACGCCCATGACTTCGAATACAGATGGCAGCGGCAAGCACGAACACCTCGTGCCCCGCCCGATGCCCGTACAGAGCACCCAGCACGCCACGCTGAGCCACGTCCAATACCTTGGTGAAGGCGTGCTGTACGCGCAGCAGAGCGCGCAGCAACGCTTCGCACACACCACTCACGCTTATTGATGCTATCTCCGAGAAAACACAAACAGCACCATAAGCTAACTGTTTTTCACAAACACAAAAATATCGAGATGTAACCAAATTTACACAAACACTGTGAGCGCGTAGTTTCATATACCACAGTCTGATATTAGCAAATTCTAACAATCAGTTTTGAAGGTTTTTAGACTAGTAGTTCGCCCCGAACTGAGATCTCGTGATGTCTGGTTTGTGACGGATTATTTCTCAAATAGAACGTGATGTAATATCCTTACTAAAATGAAACAAAATATTGATGTCGTTTTGAAAAGTGCTCTCAAATCCGTTGCCTTTGTGTAGGTAAACTAAACTTGTGTAAGCGTAACTGTGAGCACAAATATGTCTGCTTAGCGTGGTGATAATGGTCGTACCTTACTTATAGAGGAAGTTGTTTATACATTGTAGTAGACCATAATGTACTGTTGATATAGAATATGCGCAAACCCCTTGCATGAAACCACAAAAGTAATCCTCGGATTTTATCGACTCCCATCCCGAGTTCCCATTCAAGAGTCTGTTCCTTCTCTTCGAGTGAATAACAAAAAAAATAGACCAGTTCTAATGAAATTTCGAATGCCTTCTCTTATCTTACAAGACCTAATGATGATCCTTTGCCCATTCATCTTAAAAACCACCCCTAATGAGGGCAAAATAAACTAATTTGGAAATCTGTTGTCTCAACCCCTATTTCATATGAAATTTCATGTTTTATCACATTTTCAGGACTTAAATCTTATTTACCCCCTTTTGCAACCCTTAATGTAAATACAAGGGTGGTTTCAGCTAGTCAAAAGAAAGTTAATTGTGAAGTGAACCCCCTTTAACAGCCTACAAGACATACCAAGCGATTAAACCCCTGAATGCGCCCCTATGTTACGAAAACCACCCCTAATAAAAAGTAATGTATAAACTTTATCAATGTGCAGTCGATACTCTTTCAAATGACACCCCACAAGCCAAAAATCTTCTCGTCTCACTTAACGCCCCTATTTCTCAAAAACTACCTTAGTGTCAAAAAAATCCTCGTACCGATTGATAAGGATTAATATAATCTTTGCATGTTTAAATTTTGAATTGATCGGATCAGTCATACAAAAGAAAAATTGTATTCTTTTCACCCAATATCTCAAAAACTAATCAAAAATACCCTACGACAATCAATTTACATTTACGTTATCTCTATTCAGTTTAAATTTTATGAAAATCAGATAATCTGTTCGAGAGTTATGCAAAATAGATTTTTGAGGCAACAAGCGCAAGGGCACCACTTAAGTACGGACCTCGGCTTGGGCTGTTGCCATTTGGTGGGGGAGGATAGGAATGGCCCAAGGCGATACCGATTGTAACGCTTTGAGACGACTCCGCCGGCGGAGTAGTTGTATCTGTGTAGTGTTTTCTCTGTGTGACGAGATAGAGACAGATATATATAATGAATGGATGCCGTCACCTCTGGGTTAGCGGTGGTGAGTGGGTCATCCGGGTCTCCGTGAACGTGTGTTGGCCTACGGAGGGACCACACTGCAAACTGCCCCGCGCCAAGAGCGCGCACTGTTTTTATAGGCCCAGTGACAGTGACGTCACGCAAGTTGTTTACTCGTCGTCGGCTGGCACCTCAATTTACAGGTAACACTAATATGTTATGAAAATGTGCAGGTAAATTTTATAAATCTCTATTCGAGCGCGTTTTTTTCAATTTCAAGTTAATATATATAACTTTGTTCGCACTGAGTTTCACAAAGGCAGCAGTTGTATTCATAGAACCACCTATGTATACTCGTATAATATAGGTCGATACAGTGAGTGAAGGAAGAACATTTCTTGCGATGACTCCACTTGAACTTTAAACTTGGAATTAGAGGAGAGAATGTTGTGATGTTGAGAAGATACCTACTATAGGTACTGTACGAACTGTCTGAAAGGCATGTCCGCTAATTTCGCAGCCTACTCGTATGGCGGCTGTGGTTAGGCAGGGGCGCGAGTGAAGGCATGTCGCTAATGCTACGTACCTACCATTTGGCGTAACGCGCTAACGATGTCGCGACCACGCCCTGAAGTAACGGAGCCTTGCGGTGGCACATTACCTCTATATATGTAGTTGGCTCGTTACTTGAGGCTGCATTACTGTTTCTAGTCATATTCGTCCGCGTAATGGTTTTTAACATTGGCGCAAGGAGAGATAGACTGGGATTTCGAAATATAAAAATCAAGCTAACAGAGGCTATGCCTAAATTGTCAGACCAGTCAAGTGCGGTTCTGTCACACACATCGAGGGTTCCATCCCATATTTCTAGGCAAATAATTTTATGAACTGGTAGCGTGGGTCCTACTTACGCTTGGCCTTTTCATTATTTATTTTACTCAAATAATGCACTATATTTCTACCAAGTTTGATTTAAGAAATAACAATTTATTAAATCGTTTCTTGTAACTTGGGAACACCACCTTTTATTTTAAATTTCTTGTCAGAAAATATTGGTCTGAAAATTTCAACATGCTTCAAAAGCATAAAAAGGGGTTTTCTTTTAATATTGGAATCTCTACTCTTTATTTTTGAAAATGCTTAACCCTTAACGCAAACCACAACAAGACAAATATATATACCCTCTAAGTTTAAAGTCTGTAAAACCAGCGGCTTAGGCTCTGCGTTGATACGAGTTAAGCAGTCAGCCAGGACTTTGAATGCGGTCGGGATTATTTTGGAAAAACTGTGATACACGTGTATCATAATTTTAATTGAAGATAATGTATACAAACTGGAATACTACGACTTCGACAGCGCTTATTTGCAGTGGTTCAATAGTTACTTAACTAATCGTTATCAGTACGTAAAATTATCGTCTAGTGCTTCTACACAACATTTTGATTTGCTGTCTGTTGCCAGGGGGTCAAGGTTCTATTTTGGGACCAATACTCTTCATTTTGTACACAGCTGACTTCAGGCAGAATATAAGGCATTGTCGATACCATGTCTATGCAGATGACACTCAAATTTATATCACGTGTAAGCCATCTGAAATTGACATTGCTATCGGTAGACTTAATGCTGACCTAGAGAACATAGCTCTCTGGTCCAAGAACAACAGCCTCTTGTTAAATCCAAGCAAAACCAAATATTTAATCTTTGGTAGCCAACATAATGTGGCTAGTCTTAGGCCTTTGGACACAGTTAAGCTCATGGGCAAACCTATAGAACGCGTCCATAAAGCTCGTAACTTTGGACTTCAGATGGACTGTGCCCTGAGATTTGAGGAACATGTCGCCGAGGTTATTGGGAGCTGTTTCTATCGGTTAAAAGTGCTGTACAGAATGAGACCCTATCTATCGGAAGACCTTCGTATTAGATTAGTAGAGTCGCTGGTTTTATCCAAATTAAACTATACGGATGTTGTTTTTGGCCCACGTCTATTAGCGAGAACAAAAAGAGTGACACAGCGAGTCCAGAATGCTTGTGCTCGTTTTTGTTTTAGTATACCTTACAGGGGTCACGTAAGCCCATTTTTAAACGCGCACAATATCCTTAAAATGAAACATCGATTTAAACTTCATTTTGCGTGCCTTCTTTTTGGGGTTATAAAGTACAATGAGCCCAAATATCTGTATGAGAAGCTTGGATGTGTGTCAAATGTAAGATCCTGCGAGCCATGTCAATGCTTGATGCAGCTCTACACTCAGCGGCATAGGACAACTGCCTTTAGAGGCAGTTTCCGCTACGTTGCATCGAAGTGTTGGAACAACATCCCTCCGCCAATAAGGAACCTGCAGAGTATTTATGGTTTTAGAAATAAGCTTAAAGAATTTCTTACAAATTGGCAGAAGATTTTGCTATACAATTTTGTGATGTATTTTTTGTAATAATAATAGTTTATTGTTATAAAATTATTTATTACTCTGAACATTTCAACTTATTATAATTATTATCATCATTTCAATTAATTATTGTTTCATAAACTTTATTATTGTAATCAATTGACGTCAATAGATATATGTAATTACTTAAAAAAATATTTTACTTTTGAAATTTTGTACTTCGTAAATGTTTGATGATTGCGTATTTGCTTAATTTATGACTAGGTATGTTTGTTTTCTTTAGTATTATTACTTTTTTTAAATGCACAGATTTCATTGTTATATTTTTTTATATGTTCTAACTTGTTTGTTTATTTTGTCCGCTAATGGAAACGGTTCTTACGGAAGATCAGCGCAGGTTGTTTTTGTCCAACCTGCTTTATGCTGAGTATGGACCCTTTTGCAGCGACATTTACTTATCTTACTATTATTTTTTTTAGTTTTTATTGCTACAAGTTTGTATGATCATTGATTGTTGTTGCAAATAAACTCTATTCTATTCTATTCTATTCTAGACCACAGAGGTGGTTCAAAAATTAGCGCATAGATTTATAGGATCTAGATTCATTAGGCGGTAGAATTTTGAAAAACCCTTTCTTAGTGGATACCTACGGAACTAAACGTCGTGGTCGAAGATCGGGTGCACATCGGCGATGATCGGTCGGCGGCGGATGGTTCGGCGGCGGATGGTTCGGCGGCTCGGAAGACATTGATCCGTGAGTGAAGTCTTTTGACGGTCTTGTGGATTCGAACTGGGAGTCGTCCTCGTCTCGGTCCATGCCTTACCGCCGGAGCCTGAGGTGCATGAGCATCCAGAGGTGCATGAGCATCCAGAGGTGCATGAGCATCCAGAGGTGCATGAGCATCCAGAGGTGCATGAGCATCCAGAGGTGCATGAGCATCCAGAGGTGCATGAGCATCCAGAGGTGCATGAGCATCCAGAGGTGCATGAGCATCCAGAGGTGCATGAGCGATCGGCCCGAAATTACGCATCACACTAAACAACTGACTGCTACAACAGAATCTGTTGTATTGCGAGAATTTGGCGGCAGGTGTACGCGCTACGCGCGGTGCTACGAGCAGCTACGAGCTTATCGCAAATGCTACGAAACATCACTCGTATGTAATTTATCGTGGTGGTTGGCTAGTATTTTGTTATCTTTGATTGAGTTATACATACATACTATTTATGCTATTACATGATTACTACCGCTGCCATCCCACATTATAATAAAATGGCAAAGTTTTGCCAGGCTTGTGGAGAGAATGTGACTACAGAGCAGGCGCTACAATGTTCCGAAAATTCATGTAAGAAATTCTATGATCTGAGTTGTCTTGGAATGAAACAGGACGTGTTTATGGATTATTCGCCAGAGAAAAGAAGTCAATGGATATGCCCAGAGTGCATTTGCGCGAAACCAAAACGATTGAATGCTAACACCCCGGTACGCAGCAACACGCCTGCTCGTAGCCCACCCGACCAGAGAACATTACCAGTCTGCACTAACGTCAACATGCAACGCGGAAGTCGCTCCAGAATACCGGAAACACCCGTAACTCGTATTTTGAGAAACTTCTGAAATTCAGGAGTTATGTATGGAAGTAATCAGCAGACTGGATACGCAAGCGCAAGCTATTAAAGGAATTCAACAAGTGTGCCTATCTACAATACATGAACTAAAAGAGTTAAAGGCAGGCTTGAATGTAATTAGAGAAAAGGAGAGCGCTATGGATAGTCAACTTGGACTGCTCACAAATTGTAACCATCAGTTGGAGAATAGTTATTTGTTATACAAGAGTGCAAAGTTGCTTTTTAACCGCGTCTTCAATTTTGATGACCGAGCAAGCGAAGGATTCTAAAATTGAACCACGAGCGCAGCGAGTGATTCAAAATTAGAATCCTAAGCGTTAGCGAGGGTCCTAGGGTTGATGAGGAGAAGCCGGAGAAGGCCACGCCTGTTCGACGTGGCTGGCGGCAAAGCTCCGCTGACGCGCACCATGCACACGCTCAACCAAGTGGCAGAGACTGCAGACCTTTTTCATTCGGAGAACCGAACGAATTCGCAAAAATAGCCTTGTTTGTTTTGTGTTATGTGTTACGTAAATAGATGACAGTTTTTATTGTTTATTTTACGAGTATTATAAGTTTTGATTGTATATTGTGATTTTAAGTAATTATTATTTTTGTAAATTTTTTATGACTACGCTATTGTATTAGGTTAAGCCTGTAAAAGTAGTTGTAATGTTGATAAATAAATAAATAAATAAATGTCTCTAAGACCAGCGGTTTAGGCTGTGCGTTTGATATATCAGTCGGTCAGTCATTACTTTGAATTTTATGTATATAGATATATATATTTACTCTGGTAGAATAGGGAATAGGAGGAAGTCTCTTCACCCAGCGGAGGGCATTGGTACTCCACCACACAGGTTGTCCTAGTTTGGGTACTAATGTCACCATCAAGGATTAATTCTGTTACCAGGAACATCACTTCTTTGTATAATTTAAAGGTGTTTTTTATCAAATAAATTTTTATTTAATTAATTTTATTTCACCTATACATAGCATCAAGCCTCATAGATCAGTTGGTAGTAGCTCTGCCTTTTGCGCTGTAAGTTGTGGGTTCGATTCCCACCCAGGACAAACGTTTGTGTGATGAATGTAGTGTTTGGGTGTCGTATTGTATGATAAGTGAGGAGGTATTATATCCGTAACCTTGTTTCCATATTACGAGCTATGCTTCGTTTCGGACTAGATGGCGCTGTAAAATTAAAGTCCTGTGAAATCCTGTAACATGTTATCTGTTTACGGTACGAATGCGAATTTCCATAATCACCACGATAGTATTGGCATTTATTCACTCAACATCTATGACAAAATATATATCTAAGCAAGTAATTATTCATAATAATAATAATAATCAACTCATAAAGGTGTCAAAGTATAATTTTTCATAGTATTCAGAATTATACCTAACTAGACCGGCTTTAGGGACAATAGCAATGTTTTTTTTTCTCTTTTTATTGTACGACAGCGAAGTGCTTGGCCTTCATCTCACTTGGTTACAAGTTAGGATAAGGCCGAAGGTGGAGGCGCACTTCACCCGGAATCCTCATCAAACTGAGGAACTGACTATCTTACCTCTAAATGCCGGAACACATCAATTTTAGAATTGTTATTATATCGACAGAATTAGGTAAGATGGTGGTAGCTAGCCGGGCAGATTTAAACAAAGTCCTACCACCAACCAAACCGAGCACAGAGCACTATATTGTACTCCTCTTGGGGATCGAACCCGGGACCTCTGAATCTAAAATCGGTGGGTTGAACCACTAGACCACAGAGGCGGCAAATGTCCTAATACAGGTTGATCTAGTTGAAATGATATAAGTGATGGTGAAGAAGTATGGGCTCAGCGATGACGCACTCCTGTGACGAATTGTTCGGAATATATTCTAAGAGGGTCCTGAGTTCGACTTGCGGGTGGTACTATACCTGTATGCCACAAATCAGTGCTGATTCGGTTTCTCTCTCTCAGTAGAGTTTGTTCTACATATTGGTAGTACGGTGAAACTATGCTGTGCTATACAATTTATTTCAACGATCATGAGGCTACGTGGACTTGGCTCCCGGTGGCTCCCTCAGGGTGTTGTATGTAGTACTATTCTGTGTCTACATTCCAAATTTGGTGGCCGAACAAATATAGGTACACATATTTTACACAATTGTAACAATATTTTGTTTTAATAGATTTTTTTTTATCTTTAGATTATATTCATTTATTCAATAAAAAGTACAATTAAACTAACTATGTGCAAAGGAATCGGTCAGATTACCTAAGGACCGTTACAAACGGCCTATAGGTAACTCAACTGTTCCAGACCAGTACCAGACGGAAGCGTGCCCAAAACACTGTCTACATTGCCACGCTGAATAGCTATGCTAATTCGCTGGCCTAAATAAGAGCCGACCCTTGGGTCACGTGTCGCCTCAATCAAAAGCCGCGTAAGATTTTTGAAATCCCGGAGGGCACCGGCTCCCCACGGACTCAAGGTCTCCACCCCAAAAGGCTCAAATAGGTAAGCTCTGTCGAGACCACTATATTTGCGCCTTTTGTGATCCTCGGCCGAATCAGCCGCCGCACCAGCCCTAACTGATGTCCCAGGCAGATGAGATGGCGCTAGGGTGTCGACGCAGGTAGCGTCCCACACCAAAGGCCTACCCATTTCCCAAGGGACAAGAGTCATACCGTCGGGCCGCTTACCATCATCACGTAACAGACCATTCGGTTCAAGAACGGTTGGAAAATTGACACTGGTAAAAGCTCGACGGATAATGTCATTAAGACTTGCGTGGCGCAAAATCCTGCCGGCAGACCTTGTGCACGAATGTCCGAGAAAACCAAATTGATCTACGGCCGCACTGCACCGGCACTGAGGGGCGCAGTATCTTGCACCCAACCGAAGACAAGTGGCAATACGGAATGTTAGAGGATAATACAGGTGAGTCAGTTCAATACGGTATTATATTGGGTGAGTCAGTTCAATACCATGTTATATGTATGGTATTATGTTATAGTACAGTCTTCAGCGCAGGCCTACAGTAACAGTCCAAGGAAATAACGAGCAAACTTTATCTCACAAAGAAAGTTCCCACCTATATACAAAACATAATCAATAAATTTACGCAGTGGCTATGTGGGCACAACCTCCCAGATTCATGAGTTTTTTGTTTTCAATAAGCCAGTTCTTGTAATGTATTCTAAATTTAGCCGATCCTGTTATTATTTTGTTGGAGGAAGATCATTTCGAACGGCATCACCACTAGATCTGCTGGAGACACGACTGAACACAAACACGAACACATGCGAGGGAACGCGTCTTCCGCTTGCAAAAACGAGCAGTGAGATTGTTTGCGTATATTTGTCAAAGAGGAGATCGCGCGACCGTTCTTCAGATAAGTAGTAGTAATGACCCTGCCTAGCTATTGATATATTAAACAGCGATGCCCACGTGCAAAAATATACGTAAATACCATGGTATCATACATACGCTAAACGAGGTGACTGAGATATAACCTGAGAAATCCACAAAAACTAAGATATGTCTCACGTTCATTGATTAGGTCTGGAATAATGGTTCACGTTAAGGGAGTTGATGTGTACAATAAGGGTGCCTTATTAAGGCTCCAAGCCTAATGTTAACGTCATTGAAAAATAGACAGAAGTATGGCTGATCAAAAATGCATGATTTCTTTCCGAGAGTTCCTGGTAATCCTACATTACCTGGATAGTTCCAGGTGTAACCTAAAAACTAAACGGGCTATTACCTATGTTAAGACATGCATAAGTACTGGAAAGTAATATTGCTACACATCTAATTGTAAAAATATTAGCTATTTATTTTTTACCGTTAATTATAGACACAACTAATAAACAGATTTGAGTTCGTGTTTATTTATATATTCTAACTATATCTAGAGAGATCTGGATGTTGAGTTGTGACTCGCCACGTGGCCAGCTGTGAAGTGTGAGCGTGTTCGTTCCGTAAAGCTTAGCGGGATGCCTCCGATGATGTTCTGCACGATGGTGGAGCGAGGGTCGGCGACGAGATGGCGCGGCGTTGTGGCGGCCGGCTCTACGGAGCACCGCGCTAGTACCGCTGCCAGTCCCGCCAGAGACTGCATGTGGCCGAGCCGGGCACCTGGATACAAGTCAACGGATACCACTTAAAGGAAATTGCTGAAATTGACTGCACAGGCATTGGTACAATTTAGGAGAACAAATGTATTAAGGGTTGGAGGAAACTACTCACCAATGCACGATCTAGGTCCATCTCCAAAGGGAAGGTACACAAATTTGTGCCTCTTTTCTACTTCCTCCGGAGCAAACCGCTCAGGCCTGAACTCGGACGGGTTGTCAAAGTACTTGGGGTCGTTCTGGATGGCTTGGATGGGAATAATGATCTTGACTCCGGGGTCGATGGTCACGTCCGTTCCGGGAATAGTATACTTTTTCACGCACATCCGCATAAGGAAACCAGACGACGGGAAGATCCGCATGCCTTCCATGAACACCCACTCGAGGTAAGTCATCTCTTTAATCGCATCGTAACTCAGTTTCCCATCGTACTTGGCGAGCACTCTGTCGATCTCAGTCTGGGCTTTTTTCTGCACCTCCGGGTGGTACGCAAGCTGATGCAGCGTGAAACTCGTCGCGGAGGACGATGTCTCAAAACCAGCGACAAAGAATATAAAGGCTTGTGCTGCGAACATAATGTCGTCTAATTCTAGGTGAACCATCTTCGGAGATCCGTCTTCTTTAAACCACTCGAGGGACTCGACCGACACTTTGCCCTTCTGCTGCCATTCGAGCAGGAAATCTATGAAGTCGTTACGTCCCGAGGGCCGATAGTCCCGCTGCTTGCGGATACTCCGCGTCAGCAACAGCATGTCGTTCTCTAGATCCTGGCCGAGGAATTTACTGTGTTTGAAGAGATTTGGGAACAAGTTTTTAGCGGCGCTCGTGAAAGCGCGTTCCAAAGTTGGGTTTAATATTTTGTTGCCGAGCTTGCGAAACTCGGAGTCCTCTTTGTTGAGCGAGTCAGCGTCTAAGCCGAAGCCGACGGCGCCGATGAAGTCGGTGGTGTAACGCGCCATGAGATCGCGAGCGTCGAGCGCGCGCCCGGCGGCGGCGGCGGCTGACGCGCGCGTCTGCAGCTTCTCCGCGCGCTCCACGATCAGCCCGAACATCGCCTTCAGCTTGCCCGAGGTGAACGCCGGCGTCATGCGCTGCCGCAGCAGTCGCCACAGGTCGCCGTCCGCGAAGAACAGGTTGCGGAGGAGCGGCTCCATCCACTTGTGCGAGGGTGTGAGGCCGCGCGAGTAGAAGTGTTTGAAGTCGGTGACTATGATGTGCTTGATGAGGTCGGGGTCGCGAATCACGAGCGTGGGCGTGGTGGCACGGAACCCGCCAACGAACCGCTCGTTGGGGTACTTCCAGTAGGTGTCGGCCGGCAGCTGCGTCCAGCTGCGTCGCCGCAGGAACCGGTCGAGCTCGGTGCCGACCAGCGGTAGCGGCGTGTCGTGCGGCACGCCACGCTGTCGCCAGTACCCGTGGTGGCGCGTTCCACTCACGTACAGACTCACCACCAAGATCACCACCAATGCTATCAAGATCATCGCGAGGGTTCAGATGCAACAATTCTAGGTCATAAGTTGATGATTGTTTTATGTTATTGCACGTGTGTTTGCTAACGAGTGATACTTTGGTCACATTTGTACAGTTATATATGCAATCGATTAGAATCGCGAAATCCTTATCAGAGTCTGGGCCGCTGTGATTTAACGATTCTGTTTGCGCGTAAGTAAGTGCTGAAGGATTTTAAATTTTACTGCGTTGATCTAAGTGCTCTTATCTAACAATCAAAACTACAAATATGAGTCGGTACCTATCAATAAATTTAACAAAAACACTGAAGTTCCAAAAAAAGCCAATCACCCACTGATCTAGATGTGACAAATACCTAGTTTGATTACGTCGCACGTGTTACAACATTTTATACACAATGAATGAATCATCTCCAGTCTTCGAAGTGACGAATACATTCAGGTGAATCGTGTATTGGCCTTGTAATGTAGAAGTTATCCGTCGTAAAACTGGTAACAGCTCTCGATTGCCTGACTTTGTGGATCGGTTTCCGAATACCTCCAGGAAAAGTTGGTATAAGTGCACTAAAGTACTTGAAGTTAAGTTCGAGGAAAAGGCGATTTGAGAAGTTGGGGCATCATTCACGAGCGAAATGACACTCGAGTATAATAATACTCGAAGAAATATCTTGGAGAGTTTTAAGTTGACAACACACGCACAGAGCCAGTTGTTTTTTTTTTATTGTCCGAGGAAGTACTTGGACTCCATCTCACCTGGTTACAAGTTGAGATAAGGCCGAAGGTGGAGGTGCACTTCACCCGGAATCCTCAACAAACTGAGGAACTGGCGTATCCTACCTCTAAATGCCGTAACACAATTTTTTTTTAAGAATTGATATTATAGCGACAAAAATTAGGTAAGATAGATAGATAGACAACTCTTTATTGTTCACCATTTACAAATTACATAACAAAATATAGATAGTGGATCTTAATCTAAGCGTCACTGGTAAAACAATGGGCGGCCTTATCGCTGATAGCGATAAATCTCTTCCAGGCAACTGCTGGATGGAAAGATAGGATGATTAATAACTATACGAATATCGAATATAAAACATAATATCTACATTCATAAAATTGCATAGATAATAATCATGATATTCATAATAATAATGGAGGATAAAAATGATAATTTAAGAATAAGCTTATAGATAACACTGATAAACGTTCAACTTAAAAGTGTGTTGCGATGTCGTCTTTTTAATATTATTAGTTAATGCGTTCCACAGCCTCACAGCTTCAGCTGTAAACGAACCGCGTCTGATGACCTGAGAGAAAAGTTGTGGGAACAATACAGAAACTCGAATTTGTCCTTAACACAGGAAGTTGAAAAGGGATTGAAAAGTATTGAATAAAGAAGAGAAAGAATATGCTAATTCCGGCGCTGTCGAATAGGATGATGCTAGCTAAGATGGTGGTAGCTAGAGTTAGCCAGGCGGACTTAAACAAAACCCTACCACCAACCAAACGAAGACAATATTGCTCCCCCTGGGGATTGAACCCGGGACCTCTGGATCTGAAATCGGTGGGTTGAACCACTAGAACACAGAGGCGGTTAAAGTGTGTTTGAGTCGATGAACGTTGCTTGACCTCAATCAGTGATTATAAAGATAAGCTGACCAAATGTGGCAGTGCAGAGCGGGTAGGCGGTCTCGTTGGCGGTTGTTGACACCAAACGTACTAAGGATCAAATATATAGGTAAGGGCGCGTTCCCGCTGTAACACCGCCCTGACATGAGGGATAAAACAAAACTAGCAGGTAGGACGGTGCAGTACGCAACATGCAGTACAAACTAGCAGGTAGGTTTTTTATTTTATTCATTTATGGAGACGTTCATAAACATTTTACTCACATTTTAATTTTTTATAGTTCTACTGACATATAATAAATACCTATTGCTGGTATATAGTACATCAAATACCTACATAGAATCCGGTGTTCGTCCGAGGAACTAATCTGTAACCTGACCGATAACAGAAAGGGCGAGCCGAGTGGCGGTGAGCAGACCTAATTATTGATCGAGTGAGCGAAGCGAACGAGATCTCTGAGTAAAGTTGGGAAATCCGGCACTGTATGTTATGTGGTAATGTTTGTGACGGCATAACTCATGAATAGATTATCCGATTTTCATGAAATGAAACTGAATAGAGATAACGTTGATATAATTTGATTGTAGCGGGGGATTTTTGATAAGAGGGGTAGTTTTTGAGAAATTGGGGTGAATATAAATAAAAAAAATTCGCCCATATCTTTTGAATGGCTAATCTGATCGATGCAAAATTTTTAATATGCAGAGATTATATCATAACTCATCAATCTCTACGATGATTTTTTTGACACTAGGGTAGTTTAGGGTAGGTAGGGAAAAGGAAATTGAAATAGCTTGTGTAGAGCTGAAGCAATTCATTATAATAAGTGTATACAGCCCACTTTGTGCCACATATTCAATTTTTGAAAATGTTATGGAACAAATATTGTTTAAATTGTCAGAATCAAAAAAACAATTGATAGCTTGTGGAGATTTTAATATTGATCTATTGACCAAAGACACATATAGCAAAAAAAATACTAACTTGTTTGATTCCTTTAATCTAAAACCTATGTTTATGGAGCCTACTAGAATAACTGAAACCTCAGCTAAATGTATAGATAATATATTTACAGATGCCAACATTATATGGAAGAGTGTAATAAGTAAAATAAAATTTGATCATCTAGGAGAAATTATTAAAATCGAAACACAATGTAATATAAAGAGAAAAAATACTTTTGTACCACTGACAGCTGATAGAGTGGAAACATTAAAATCAGCACTAATGTCTAAACTACCTGTTTCATATAATGGCAACTATCCTGATTGTTTATACAACCTAAAACAGAATATGTGTACTATGCCGAAACGGGGTTATCCGACCCGACTCGTGGAACAACGTTTGTTTTACGACTTTTGAATTTTGGTTCAAAGTTTTTGGTAAAACAGGATCAAAGTTCTGACACCAACAGCTGGTTTTTTGAGTTGAGACTACCCTAAAATCAGCTGTTTCTCAACTCGCGACAATGACCTCAGCTCTAGACAGATGAGGCAACATAGCAGAAGGTCACAATCACAAAGAACGAAAAGCGCTTTCACTAACATAGGAAAATCGTCGAAAAGCCTGGGCTGCTAATGAGATAATTCATTACTAGAAGGTTTGATTTGTCAAATCAATAAGAATTTTATCTATCTGTTAGCTAAAATACAAAATAATTGTTCCTATAATGTACTTTTGTTCGTCCAATATCGCATTTATCGTCTTTTTGTAACTGTAGGTGTAGGTAAAACGTAAAATGACGTGATGAAAGTTCAGTGAGAGCGCGAAACTTTGTGTCCATTTTACCGCTTACTCGAACTATATTTCGATAATCTGTGATCAAACTAACGTGATCTACGTGCTCCAGCGCTTCTAAAAAGGTATAGCAAGTGAAATTTTGAGTGAAAAGAGTGAAAAATTTCGTCACCTTGGAAGTGACCAAAACTATGTAAAAAGTGAAAATTGTGCAATTGTTCTTCATGCAATCGTAAGAACGGCCTTTTCAAGGACTGTACGTGTAGTTTCGCGAGTGTACCCGCTCCGAGGAGCCCACAGTGTTGTGATGAAAGTGCTCGCTGTTCTTCACCATAAAAGCGATCAAAGGTATGTAAAAATGCTTTATTCTCAACTGCTCACTTGCTTAATAGGTACGTACAAAACATACAACATAGGTAGGTAGTAAATTTGTGCGTGTTTAAAATAGTCTTGTAATCTTCTTACCAACTGATACCTACCTACCTACCTACATGCATAGTGCGGTAAAGAAATAGGGTCGTCACTATTTATTGTCATTGAGAAAATTAAAAGATTTGTATGGGAAACTGAAAATGGGAATTCACTATTATCTCCCCACCACAACAAATACTTTTCCTGGTCCGAAAAGCCCCCCACTGCTTAGTACACATATTCTGTTTTACCTTGCATAATACAATTTTTTTACTAAATTTAGCAACATATTTAACTCAATATATTCATCCAAAACAATCACAGTCTCTGATAATACAACATTTAGTGGCAACAGCGGGAATACATAAAAGTAGAAGAAAATTGTATGAACTTTAACACAACTTTAGTGAAGAGTTTAATGATAAGTTAAAAAATATTCTAAAATCTTTAAGAAAGTTTGTGTGGCCGCTAAATCCCAATACTTGAGAAAAAAGATTGTAAATAGTAAAGATAAAATTAAAGCTACTTGGAAAATTATTAATAGTGAGACTGGCAAAGGGAAAAGCAGCAACACTAACGAATTTAATCTAAAAATAGGAAATTTTAATATATCCCAAAATATTGATGTTGCGACAGCTTTTGAAACATTTTTTACTGATATACCTGTTTCTATCACAAAATCATTGAACTCTTCAAATATTATGGCAGAGTCAATACTGAAAAACAATATACCTTCATGTAATAAACCACTTTATTTCAAATATGTTAATAATAACGATATAATTTATTAGTTTAATTAATAAAAAAGGTATATTAGTATTGTATCATGCCTGTAATATTTTTTTATTATTTTATTATGAAGTAAGCCCGAAATATATTTTATCATGAAGTTGAATAAAATAAATAAATAAATAATAAATAAATATTACAGGACATTAATTTCACACTGCGCCATCTAGCCCCAAACTAAGCATAGCTTGTAATATGGGAACTAGAATACGGATGTAACACTTGAATACATTTTTTTTTTTATTTGTAAATACATATTACTTATCATACAATACACACCCAAACACAGAACAAACATCTATATTCATCACACAAATGTTTGTCCTGGGTGGGAATCGAACCCACAACCTACAGCGCAGAAGGCAGAGTTACTACCAACTGAGCTATGAGGCTTGTTAAAAAAGAAAAGTTACATTCAAAATGACAGCTAAAATTATGTTAGTCTGGTCTATGCGACTCCAGAAAAGTATTGTGGCCGAAACCATCGTGAAACGTCCGGTGACCGATGCTTGCGGGGCGCGGGGCGGCTCGTGTGCTGAGGCTGCAAATCGTGCTTGGTCGTTTCCATGAGCCGCTCCGTATGCAACTCAGCTATTATAACGTAGAGCGAATATGAAACAAGTACCTACTTATCTCATATAATTTAGACAAGACTGGTCTCTTCAAACATGTAGGTAATGGGTTAGGTACTTCGGTTAAATATGTAAAATATTTAAAGGAATAAAACATTTCTATCGTAGATGTTAATGTGTGGTTATTCTGTAGACTAAGCTAAATTTTAATTGCATTAAATTTAAAATAATTCATTATTGTTGTACAAAATACATAAAAATGTTGAGCGCTCGTCACCAAGTTATAAGCTAAAAGAGATTGTATAAAGTGAAGATGTATAGAAATTATCGCGATTACGTGTAGATGGATTCATTTAAGTGGTCGGTGCAGTATTGTTAGAGTACAATAAAAAAAATATTAGAGAATGTAGAGATATTTCTTGTAACTAGATTATATTATTCATTTATTTATTTACCACAAAGTAAGCACTATACTCACACAAACTTTGTTACTATACAGGTCGAAAATAACAATTTATAAAAACGTTTCATGTATGGGAACCCCCTTTTTATTTTTTGTTTAATATTGACTTATGTATGTATATTGGTCACCCCACCCTTTATTAACTTATTCCTTATGGGCAATCAACATATTATTTTTCAAGTGCCCATCATTTCCACCTTCCACCTTCGGCCTTATCTCAACTTGTTACCAGGTGAGATGAAGGCCAAGTGCTTACCCGTCGTACAATAAAAAAAAAAAAAAAAAAATTGTGGTTTCAAGGATATGCAACATTTTACTCCGAACTTTGAACCCCATTTTTTTCAAAATTCCTTTCTTAGCAGGCGTTTACACACCAAGACAAACATGCCCTTGAAATTTCAAGTCAGTACGCCCAGCGACTTTGGCTGAGCGTTGTATCTAGTTGAATCAGTCAGTCAGTCACTCAGGTCAGCTTGTCCTTTATGCATTAGAAGATAATAGTCAAGGGTCGTAAATACAGTCACGTCAACAGCCCATTTATGTAGTGGTTAATTGGATATTGGACAGAGCCACCAAACGGGAGGGTTTTGCCATAATCACCACACTTGGCATTCGGGTTGGTGATCACAGTAAAGGTGTTATGTAACATACGGCAGGAAGCTGCCGCTTCCTCTGGTGAGATCCCTTAAATCGGCTTTTACGAAATCCGCGGGCTGAGTTGGAGGGGGTCGATTCTAAAGCCGCGACTGCTACGGCCGGGTAAATTTAAAAAAATCATTTGTCGTTGAATGCCTCGTTATACAGATTTTTCAAAAAGTATAAACACGACTGTTATACCATGCATTATTCAGGAGTTCCGCTGTCATCATCGTAAGACCCTGGTTTACATGGTTCGTAGAAGAGTATCACACATACAATCATTTTAAATGCGCAACGCTCTTAATATGTATTACCGTTATTTACTGAAAAAACCCCTTTATATTGATTCCACTCCATCATCAGACCTTGGTAATTTTGACATTCATCCATTGCCATGTCATGCATGAGAGAATCACAAGTTTTAAAGACAGAGAAGTGTGAAAAATTATTAAAACTATGCAACGTGGCAAATCTCCTGGGCATGATAGTCACAGCATTGAGCATCTGACATATACGTATGGAGATCACGCGCGTCCATCAGACGCGCGTGATCTCCATGTGTCATAGTCACTTACCTGAAGAGATGACTAAAACTGTTGTGGTACCGATTGTGAAATGCTCTAATCTCATCGGCGAGCTCAGCAGTACCCACACAGGCTGTTTCATAGATGGAGTCGCGGTAAATAACCTGAGTTACGCAGATGATATGGTGATACTGGGGCCGTCGGTGGGTTCTGTTCGTCAATTGGTAAAGATATGTGAGGCTTATGTGACTGAACATGGACTTCGGTATAACTCTAAAAAGAGCGAGGTCCTCGTATTTAAGAGTGGTAGAGTTCGTCCTGTCCATGTTCCGCCTGTATTGCTCAGTGGTGCGGCTCTACAAGTGGTTAGAAGTTTTAAATATTTGGGGCACATTATCACCGAAGATTTAAAAGATGACAAGGATGTTGAAAGGGAACGCAGTGCGCTGGCAGTCCGGGGTAATATGCTCGCTGCTCGAGAGAAGTGAAAATGACTCTGTTTAAGGCTTACTGCCTTCCTTCTACTCGAGCAGCCTCTGGATAAACCACACCCGGCGGGCTGCCAGCTCGCTGCGAGTTCAATACAACAATACTACTCGAGCAGCCTCTGGATAAACCACACCCGGCGGGCTGCCAGCTCGCTGCGAGTTCAATACAACAATACTACTCGAGCAGCCTCTGGATAAACCACACCCGGCGGGCTGCCAGCTCGCTGCGAGTTCAATACAACAAACAATATCTTTAGGGTGCTGATGCGGAGGCGCGCACGGATTTTCTTTCAAGCTATTATTCGCAAGAAAGTCTCCTCCTTACTCCAGCGTGCGCGAGGCAGCTGCAACGGCATCCTGAAGATGATTGTAGCTCGGGCAGACTGCCCCATTCAAAACAGATGGATGCAAATAATGCTGGGCTCTATGTAATGTCAATGCATATTTTAATTTCGTGTTGTCCATTTTGTGTTATTTGATATTAATTTTAAAAATAATGACATTCATTTATATATTTTATTACTTGTGATTTATTATGCTTTAGTTATTGTTATTTTTATGTAATTTAGTTTTAAGTCTAAATGTTTGTAATAATGTTTTAAAATATTCTGTATGGATTAACATGATCTGAAATAAATGAATAATAATAATTGCATAGAGAGCACTCAAAATACACCAGTTTATTATAGAAACCACGTGTTACCACGTGTACATCGCGTTTTTTCTGTTAAATAACAATGTTTTTTGATAATAAAAGGACCCCCTGCCCTTCAATTATAAAAAAAAACAAAAAACCATGAATCACGTTCTTATCTATTTTATATGAGGAATCTATAATGATAATTTTGACCTTTTATCATGCACGGTTTCAGAGTTAGGGCATCCTTTTAATGAAAACTTTCAACCCCATATTGAACCCTTTAGGGTACGAATTTTCAAAATGCCCTTCTTAGCACTCATTTTCGCATCAAGACAAACATACCCTCCAAATTTCATTTCTCTACGATAAGTATATTATCTGTTGTTATCAGTGAGTCAGTTAGCATTTTAAATTAGTATAAGATAAGATATACATTAGTTTTTATTAGGGGTGGTTTTCGTAACAAAAAGGCGTGTTAAGGGGTTACAACGCTTGGTATGTCTTGTAGGATAGACTCATAGAGGGGGTTGACTTCACAATTAACTTTCATTTGATCAGTTGAAACCACCCCTGTATTTACCTACATTAAGTGTTGCAAAAGGGGCATATAAGACTGAAGTCTTGAAAATGTATCAAAACATTAAATATCATATTAAATAGGGTTTGAGACTGCAAATTTCAAAATAATTTTATTTTTGACCTTATTAGGGGTGGTTTTTAAGATGAAGGGGCAAAGGACGATCATCATCAGGTCTTGGGAGAAAGGAAAGGTATTCGGAACCTCAGTAAAACTTGTCTATTTATTTTTTATTATTCACTCAATAGGGAAAGGTGTCGATAAAATCCAAGAACTACTTTTGGGTGTCATGCAAGTGTTTTGACTCCGCAAATGCTTATGTAACAAATCAGGGGGAGCGCAGCTGTGTATCGTACAGGCTTTCAGCCTAGTTTAGACATCTGACGCTTTTGCTTAATTTCCTAGATAAATATTATTACAAGCTGGGGTTCGCAAGAATTAAAAGCAACCGGTTATTACTTAAAATAAGACACGTTTATTCAGCACAAAACTATTTACTCTCAAACACAGTACAACACTTCTTAGTTATACTACCGAATCACTAAACACTGTTATCGCACTCAAATATCACTTGATGTTAACCTCGCTGTATAGTAATCGAATACTGACTTGCTTCCGATTCGCGAGTCAATTTATATCCAACTTCATCGATAGTTCTAGTAAGCGCGGGAATGGTCGCGCCGCTAACTGTTGCGTAATCTGGCACGGTGGTCATAAATCATCCTTTAGTGTTATTGATAAACAAGTTGTTATTGTCTTATTTTCTCGGAACTATGCGAAGGCTCGCGAATATTCTAGACGTTTCTGACTAGCGTAACATTGCCCCCTTCTTAGACATGCTCGCCCTGAGCATTCTCAGCTCTAGAATATCGCGCCAATCAATCTTCTTAACTGCGAACTGGATTATGTTAAACCTTCTTAGAATATTTTGCTGTGCCTCTTGTAGTCCCCCCGGGATCGTAGTCCTGAAGATCCAAGTCATCTCGCGATAAATCCCGTTGACCTGCCTGGCTGAAGTCTTTCTTCAAATTGTCACTTCGATCCTTTTTGTCGCTGCACAAGTATCCCTCTTGTTTGTCGTAACACCTGGATCTGCTACAGCGATCTCCGTAAATCACTAGTCTCGACTTCTCTCTTTGTTTGCGCCATTGCTCTTCATTCTCATGTTTCTTGACAGCAGTGCCAACCAACTTCGCGGCTTCACAACTCTTCTCAGAAGTCACCGGCTTGGCTATTTCTACAGGTTTCTTAGCCTCCATATCTGCACTGTCTACCAGCTTGCTGCGCACTTCGGTGTCGTGTGGCACTATACGACGCTGTGTCACGTGTTCCCCTCAGCAAGGCTAGCGATATTCGACGGGAATCCGTGGACAAACCTATTAGGTTCCTAACCGAAATGAAAATTTCCAATGATGGTGTTACAATCTTTTATTCCTTAACAAAGTACCTACTTTTTACAGATATTACACTCTTAATTATGAGGCTCAGCCTTTACAACAATTCACAATAAGGTTCATCTGATTATAATTTACAATTCCTACTATTTACACAGGTATTGAAATATTAAAATTTTATTTCACAGATCAGGGAAGCAAAGGACTAGGTTATCTAGCACTTTCCCCAGAACCTCAGTCTTTAACTTTACCAGTCCTGAGGAGACCTTAGGAGGACCGCTTGCTGTAGTTTAAGATGAATTCAACCCACTTTGGCCAAAGGTTCCCCGACACCCTCCGGAGAGAATAATTAGTCTACCTAAAGTTTTCGGATTACAAGGGCCTCTCCCCTTCGTTGGCACGCCCTTATCTCTAGCTGGGGCGACGCTGGAGAAGTATTTAACCTTTCTCGAGACCTCCTGGCGGATATTAAATGGTTGGTGCCAACTTTGATGGTTAGAACCACCGGTCGAATCCGAACCATGACAAAATAAATTCCCCTAGCCGTATAGGCAACTTGGGTGTGACCCTCCGGTCCTTCCCACACTCTCACTAAATTGATCACACCCTATCCTAACCAGACTTGACTTCAAATGGTACCGACTCTAATTAAGCAGAATCACCATCTAAATTTAACACTAATACGAACGTGGCTTGGACTGTCAACACGACTATTAAATTGCTAACTGAATGGCACAAAGATATAGGACTCCGTATTTGCCGATAGTTCACACCTGATTTTCCGACGATCCGTGCTCTGCTCGCGTGACGGGAACAAACTGCCGTTCTGCCGCTGCTATCTCTGTGCGCAGGCTCTGCAGCTGCTCCGACTCGTACAACGGGATCTCCTTCCCCGCCGCCACGTGGATTTCGTTCACTCCAATCGTCAGACCTGGAAATCTCCCAACGAAATGCTATATAATTATATGCTATAGAATTATTTCCATATCCGTTCCCTAAGCGGAACGTATTTTTCCTCCCCTTTTTCCACCATTTTTAAACCCAGTGGATTAGATAATACCTTAGGCGTGAAGGTGGGCTTCTTTCTGCTTTCTCCCGCAGAGTTGTGACCGTCTACTCGCTTCAATCCCGCGTTCCCGGACTCGGATTCTTGGCGCTCCTGAAATAACTTTTATATTACTAGTTGTTCTTGACAAAAGACAAAACCCCTCTCGAAGCTTCCTCGCCTGGGTTTCGAGCAACGTACCTGCTTTTTGTGAGCGGCTGGTAGGAATGACGTCCTTGCTGTTCCTCTGGTCGAACTGCGGGCTGCCAGGAATTTCACTTGTAGCGTCGGCCTTCCCTGGTTTCATGGACTCACAAACAGTCAACGATTTTTCCCTCGAACTTTAGGCGTTGCCCTGATGCAGCACGACTATGTACTTAGCGATGATATAAGCTTCTTTCAGAAATACAAATACGGAGTCTCTCCCGCGACCCGGAATTGTCTTTTTATACGAAAAAACCATAGAATGTTCGATATAGTTGTTGTGCAATGAGTTTCTGCTACACCAGGTCCGACGCGAAGAAATGTTTTATGTATCCAGGATCCCTTCCTCGAAGGTTCTCGAATGGTTTTATATTAAAAATTTAATCTTCTCTAACAAACAAGACATCTATGGAGCAATTTTGGAAACTCCTAACGATCTATATGTGACGCCTCCGCTGCGACAAGCCCTTTATACATTAGATTTACCTTTTCCTTTATCCTAGATGTCGCTCCACGCTATGGCAAGATTCTTTGATATTCCGATACATTAACGGACTTCCGACGCTCTTCACCGACAGAGGGCTACCCTTTGTTTTGAAGAACAATAGATATAAATCCTGTCTCTATTAGTCTGTGTTGTGGTTGTTTCTTGTCTTCTTGTGCCGTGAACTTATTTTTGATCCGTGATAATACCCGTTACAGCTGGAAACTCAGTTTCGGACGAAACTGAGCTTGCCATCTGAAGCTAGCTTGGGATCCGCTGTCCATGTTGTTCCGTTTACTTCCACCTTGATGATCAGGCTGTTACCATCATTGTTTTCTGAGACCAAAATCCTTGGGGCTTCTTGAACATCAGCCAGCACCTACCCCGCGGTCCTGGCTTTTACTCGTTTCCCTGAAACTGGGTTTCTTTTCTCTGTACACTTTGCTTTGGACAACTAGATCGAAGATGCCCTCTCTCTCCACAAGTGTAGCATCTTGGGCTAAATCTTTTATAACGGTCGCGATCTTGCGATGAGATAACCTCCCTGACGCGGTGTGGACGATGGTCTTGCCTTACAGCTTCCACCTCTAAAGCATGAGCTAAGGCATCTTTCAACGTGTCGTGGTGCCCGAGTCTTACAGAGGCCCTCACTCCAAGATCACGGATTCCGTCGATAAATACTTGCACAAGATTTCCATCGATGAGTGCAGGTACTGACTGGTATGCTTTTCGAACCAGTTTCTCACCTTCCAAGGCCCACTGTTCTAAGTTTTCCCCAGTGCGTTGAACACGATCCTTTAATTGTGCTCGAAAAACGTGTTCTAGATGGGTGTCACCGTATCTGGCTTCCAATGCCTCCAGTAGCTTCTCGTATGTCACCTCTTTATCAAGGGCTTCAAGGATGGTTAAGGCTTGATCGCGGAGGCCCAAGGTAAGCGCGGTCATCGCCTGACCTTTATTCCATCCATTTGCCTTCATAACGGCCTCAAACTGTATTTTGTAGGCCGACCACGAAGATGTTCCGTCAAATGGCGGCACTTTGAATCCACGTCCTGAAGGTGCAGTAACTATTGGAGTTGCAATCCCCTCTCTAGCTTTGATGCTTCCCAACTCTTTCTTCACGTCCGCAATCTGTGATTCAGCTTGGATGAGGCGGTTTTCATGTTAATGCACTTGGTCTTTCATCACTTTGATCTCCTTGCCGAATGTGGCGTGCAGATCTTTCATAAGGACCATCTGCTCCCCTTGGCGACGGGCCTGCTCCTCCTGGCGACGGGTCTACTCCTCCTTGTCACGCTGCAGTTGCTCTGATATTGACTGTTCTGCCTGGCAACGAGCCTGCTCTTGGAGCATGGCCATTAGCGCAGCAAGGTCTGGGGCTGCTGACGCCGCAGGTGAGGCGGAAGGGCCCGGTTTGGCTTCTCGTTGTGGCAGTTGTTGATCTGCCGTTGATTGTGATCGCCGTGGTGAGGTTTCTCCAAACCTCCGCTGGTCCAGATCCTGCTGACGGATCTGACTCCTGGTGCGGATTCCTTCCGCGTCATCCTTGGGTAGAACCGGCATACTTGTAATCCACTCTTCTGACACCAATTGTTACGAGCTGGGGTTCGCAAGAATTAAAAACAGCCGGTTATTACTCAAAATAAGACACGTTTATTCAGCACCAAACTAATTATTTTCAAACACAGTACAACACTACTTAGTTATACTACCGAATCACTAAACACTGTTATCGCACTCAAATATCACTTGATGTTAACTCGCTGTATAGTAATCGAATACTGACTTGCTTCCGAATCGCGCGTCAATTTTTATCCAACTTTATCGATAGTTCTAGTAAGCGCGGGAATGGTCGCGCCGCTAACTGTTGCGTAATCTGGCACGGCGGTCATAAATCATCCTTTAGTGTTATTGATAAACAAGTTGTTATTGTCTTATTTTCTCGGAACTATTGGTGTTCACAGTTACGTTAACACAAGTTTTCTTTACAGAAACAAAGAAGCTGCTGCGTATTTGGTTGACTTTACGACATCCGTGGACTGGAGGGAGGGGTACATTTTTAAAGCACCACGACTAAGGCAACAGTTTTGAGAGCACTTTTCAAAACGACATCAACCATTGTTTCATGTTAGAAAGGATTACATTACGTGTAACGTTTATAGAACGTTAATTCATTTTAGTAACAGTTACACACGGTCGGGTCGTTGTTAATCTAATAGAACTACATAAAATAAAATATGTATCAATAAATCCCTCATGAAATAAATCAACAAACAGACAAACCTTACGCCCACGCAAACTCCCTTTTATATTTTGAAATTCTTGCACTGCTGGTTCGGCGAATCACAATACAAAGCGCCCGAGTCTACGTTCTTACTACGTCTTACGTTCCATAGAACGAACGAGCATTCATATTGCGGCGCACCGTCTTAAGAGCGACACCTTAGGTATATTACAAACTAAACAGTAAAGAACCTTATTTATCTCAGTCAAAAAGCTTTTGCTTTAAGTACCTACCTACCTAAGTAAAAGGTAATAAACAAAGTGAATAGTGTCCCTTGCTGGGTAAGTCCAGCATAGTTTTATAAATTGTAATGTTGTACTCGTAGAACGGCCATGATTCTCGAACATTCCGTGTCTGCGCATAACATTTGCACGACCTTGCTTTGTTTTATGCCAAATCACAATTTGAATTGTTTTTTTGTGTTCTGGTCTATTTATCACTTAATTGATATTAATTTAAGATTGGTTGTTGATTTGTGCAACTACATATTAAAAGATAACGTTTCTTAATAGTAAAATTAGAACTAAATGTAATTTTACTTGCACAGTCTAACTGTGCCTACTTGGGTAGATGGTCTTGTTTCTATATTTTCTTTTTCTATATTGACATAGGTAAGGCATTTCTTTATAAAATACTTGAATAGGTACGCGAGTACCTACCTATCGATATTGATGATTCAGTTCAATTGCAGACTTTGATTACAGATGTATTCATCAAAGATTGCAAGGATAAATCAGTACAAATAAATTAACTCATCTGTAGCTATTACTAGGTAATTTTTATGCCTCAAAATGTAATAGTTAAAGATGCATATTAGTAAAAATCATTTAAGTAGATAGTGTACCTACCTAATTTAGGTACGTACTTACTTTCTAGCTTCTAGATTTATAAATAATCGAAAATGCTCAGGTTTAAAAACCAAAATTAATAATGCACGCTATCGCGGTATCGCCGCTCGGGCCTACCTTCATTTTTTATCAAGACAAACGCGTACCTAACAGTTCTAAAGCTAGATTCAATGCCTATTTCATTGCAATTACGCACAACTTTATTTGTAACTAAGTACTTCCATTGTAAGAAGCTTTTATTTTGTGTTGAGAGCTATAGATACGATCGCCACCCGGGTTTGCTTACTCATTAAATTCATTTCATTAGTATAAGCTACCGCTCACAAACTGTAAGCTTCGCTGCTTCGCTAATATTGTACCTGGACTGCATCACACCTCACCAGTTTGCCAAATTGTAAATACATACCTACCTATCATTCCCCGGTAGTGGCGTGTGAACTACAGTCCAGGTCAGCTGTCTTCCGACCTGGTACTAAGGCTTTACCTTTTTCGCACATTCCAGGAACTACACTAAGCTACGCTACGCTCTAAGAACTACACTAAGCTACGATACGCTCTAAGAACTACACTAAGCTATGCTACGCTCTAAAAACGAAACTAAGCTACGCTACGCTCGAACAACTAAGCTACGCTACGCTCGAGGACCTAAGCTACGCTACGCTCGAACAACTAAGCCACGCTACGCACGGAGAACTGCGTTACACATGAACTTCGACTAAGCTACGTACAACTACGCCACAGTTACACTACGGCTAGAGCTACGCCTACGCTACCTACCTGTCTACCTACGGGGATCCTATCCGGAGCTGCCTGGAACCACCGATACGCATTACGAGGTTTAGGTTTTTTAAATAACTATAAGATACAAATAAGAACTAGTTTTCTCATTTGACCGAGGTTAAACTTCGGTACAACTCTACGTCCTCTCAATAAATTTAGGCTTAGATTTAATACTTGGTATACCTAGATCCTAGTTATCCTAGTTCGGCCTTCTGCCATTCTCTGCTTGCTTTTTGTAAATAAATCTTATAATAAAATATCTGTATCTTAGCATTACCTACCTCTATAGGTACCTACCTACTAGTGCAGTAGTGTGCCCCGAGCTGAGATCTCGTGAGCTCTGGTTTGCGTTAGGTATCCTAGCCTTACCTACCTCTATAGGGACCTACCTACTAGTGCAGTAGTGTGCCCCGAGCTGAGATCTCGTGAGCTCTGATTTGCGTTAGGTATCCTAGCATTACCTACCTCTATAGGGACCTACCTACTAGTGCAGTAGTGTGCCCCGAGCTGAGATCTCGTGAGCTCTGGTTTGCGTTAGGTATCCTAGCCTTACCTACCTCTATAGGGACCTACCTACTAGTGCAGTAGTGTGCCCCGAGCTGAGATCTCGTGAGCTCTGATTTGCGTTAGGTATCCTAGCATTACCTACCTCTATAGGGACCTACCTACTAGTGCAGTAGTGTGCCCCGAGCTGAGATCTCGTGAGCTCTGGTTTGCGTTAGGTATCCTAGCCTTACCTACCTCTATAGGGACCTACCTACTAGTGCAGTAGTGTGCCCCGAGCTGAGATCTCGTGAGCTCTGATTTGCGTTAGGTATCCTAGCATTACCTACCTCTATAGGTACCTACCTACTAGTGCAGTAGTGTGCCCCGAGCTGAGATCTCGTGAGCTCTGTTTTGCGTTAGGTATCCTAGCATTACCTACCTCTATAGGTACCTACCTACTAGTGCAGTAGTGTGCCCCGAGCTGAGATCTCGTGAGCTCTGGTTTGCGTTAGGTATCCTAGCCTTACCTACCTCTATAGGGACCTACCTACTAGTGCAGTAGTGTGCCCCGAGCTGAGATCTCGTGAGCTCTGTTTTGCGTTAGGTATCCTAGCATTACCTACCTCTATAGGTACCTACCTACTAGTGCAGTAGTGTGCCCCGAGCTGAGATCTCGTGAGCTCTGGTTTGCGTTAGGTATCCTAGCCTTACCTACCTCTATAGGGACCTACCTACTAGTGCAGTAGTGTGCCCCGAGCTGAGATCTCGTGAGCTCTGATTTGCGTTAGGTATCCTAGCATTACCTACCTCTATAGGGACCTACCTACTAGTACAGTAGTGTGCCCCGAGCTGAGATCTCGTGAGCTCTGGTTTGCGTTAGGTATCCTAGCCTTACCTACCTCTATAGGGACCTACCTACTAGTGCAGTAGTGTGCCCCGAGCTGAGATCTCGTGGGCTCTGATTTGCGTTAGGTACTTATATTACCACGGAGATGATGTATCAAAATGAATGCAATCTATAACGATACAAGTGTGCTTTCATAACACCTTAATTACCTTAGTGAGATTGAGAATAAGTGTAGATACTTTAGTTAAGTTTCTTCTCAATCTCCTTTTATTCATTCACCTTAGTGTTCGGTGCTAACTCTCATTCTATGCAAAGCCAGAATGATAGCAAAGCACCAAAGCAACGACCGAATAAGTCATCCCTTACTAACCTGAATAAGATGTAAATATTAGGATTCTATTTATAATTTCTTTGTTCTAATTCTAATGACATATCTGACTACTTTACTTAAATTTAATCTTAATCTTAATTAAAATGTTTAGTCTTTTATGATGTCTATGGTAGCTGTGGTTGCCTTTAATGAGTAAACACAAGAAATGTTATAATTGTTATGCTGTAATTGTAAGAAATGTGTATTATTCACTGGTAATCTTTAATAAATAAATAAATAAATAAGATGACGTCCAACTTTTTCCTTCAAAAGTTTTGCCGTAATATTTGTTGTTTAAATATCTACACATCCAGCCCACGCTTGAGAGATGTATAACGACATCCGTGGGGATGTCTTAAATTTAAACCAAGTAGATTCACAAAAAACGCCTCAATAGGCAATTCCCAATCTACCTACAATCATCATCATTACTCAAAAAGTATCACTTAGGACTTGGGCCACGCGTTGCAAGCGAGTCTGTTATTGTTTGCTTGGGACTTTGTTTTTCCGCGCTGCCACCTCCACAAACTAGAAACTTTGCGTTAGTACATGTAATATTGAATGTCACTAATGTAAAAGCACACTTCGTTTGTCTGTTGGGCAGGCAGGAGAGATCCAAGTTTGTATAAAACTTATGTATTACCGGTGTCCTGTGTTAATGTAAGTAATGTTGATGTAAGTGAGACTGCACTGGTACCGCTCGTGGTTTCATGTAATACTAGAATTGACCTCCGGGACGCCTGACACTGACGTAGCCATGCGAGTGGAACAGATTTCTCAAATACTATAAATTGACCTGGAACACCTAGAAGTGACGTTGCCATACAAGTACTGATCGCTGCACCTGCATATGTTGTCGGGTGGAAGTATTCCGGCGTAGCATGGAGTCAGGATCAGGCAACTTTATCATTTAATGTTTCATTTCCCGTCGTGTCGATGTAAAGTTCCAGCTTATCTCTGTTCCGGTCGAAGGCGTCTTTGAACGTTCAATTTATTGCCTTTCCGTTGCATTTTCGCAGGTAATTTGACGGACCTTTATTAATTACCTACAGTTTATGTAGGTACCTCAGTATAAATAATTCGCCTCTGTCTTCTTTTTGTTGAAGTATTTATAACTAGCTGTACCATTTCACTTGCATATAACATAAGATGCCGTTAATACATAGTTTTTTCCGTATAAACTTGGATCTCTCCAGCCTTCCCCACAGAAAATCTAAGTGAGATTTTACATAACTGAAATCACACATTAGTAGATACCTATCTAACGCAAAGCCTCTAGTTCGTGGCGGCAACAGCGCGGTAAAGACCGAGTGTAAGTCCCTAGCAGAGCGACTTTTTAACGGATGACCATATCTAAAGATATTAAGCTTGATTTTAATTTATGGTAAATTAATGGAGGTATATTTAACAATTGCTCTTGTGGGATTATCCTTTTTTTTGCATGCCATGTTGGTAGAATTCGTTGGAACCAAATTTATTATTGTAATACCTACCTTGTAACACTAATACATAGCAAATAAATATTTGATTGATTAACTTATTGACCCGCCCGTGGATGTTATTAGATTTGACAAAGGGATTTTAACATGAATGGGCGACCAGCAGCTTCCATCCACCTAAGAACCCACCTGACACCAATACTGTGATCACCAACTCACCTGTCAAGCCTGGTGATAATGACCATTAATCTTGTTCCGTATGTATGTAGGTAGGTAGGTATCAGTTGGTAAGAAGATTCCAAGACTATTTTAAACACGCACAAATTTACTACCTACCTATGTTATATATTTTTTTACGTACCTTGTTTAGGTAGGTATCAGCTGGTCGGAAGATTACCAGACGATTTTAAACAAGCACAAATTCACTATGTTGCTTCCGTCGAAAAGAGTCTTACACGAAAGCAACGGTAAGAGGGCAGCTCCTCCACACTGCCGCCGTCAGCTCATTATTTGGAGCTTCACCAACACACAACATCATATTATAATATTCAGCATTACTGTACGTCTCCATTTTTTTAATTCCATTTAAAAACACACGATAATCCGAAAAATTGCTCACCGGCCAACCCAAACCGCGAACGAAACAACACTAAAGTACTTTCGGTTCGGCTAGTGCTGTGGCAGGTACCTATTTGATTTTTGTCGAAAAATTTTAGGGTTCTTTTACACTACCAACGAAAAATAAAAACGGAAGATGCAGTCAAAATAGGCCTACATGCACCTATTACTTTACTTTCATGTGTCAATAAGTAGTCGAAGGTATTCCACACCTTGCACAACCTACCTGCAGCTAGTTCCATAGTGAAGCTTGAGACAAAGATTGTACCTAGTGTTCAGGCTTGAACATAAGGGAGCCTAATTCGACAAATTAAACTCCAGCTTTCGTATATACTTGTGTAATACAGTTAAATTATAAGTACAGAGATGACACGTCCATTCGGATGGTTTTTGTGTTGGAAAGAAAAGAAAGGTTTGACATCAGTAATTATCAAACTAGTACGATGGCTTGATACAAAACACCTTATGAATTTAACACGGCAACACACCTACCTACCTATTTCCAAGCTAGTTCAAAACATAAGGCGAGGCTCGAACACCTAGAATGACCTATTAGTGTAGGTAAACACGGTGCGAATCACTAGTTACGTTATTATTATTATCTAAATGTTGATACCTAGCTTTTAGTAATGATAATGAGCTTTGTAGCCAAGCGGCCGTAGATATACCCTCAAAAAGTTCTACTTGTAATGATTTGAGTTCGAACTGAAAAAAATTGTAGGTACCTAAGTAATTTTTTTTAGGTAGGTAAGTACTTTTTGTTTTAGCATCTGCACGAAAAGTAGAAAATACAGATTCTATGTTCTGAATACAAAAGTTTTGTAAAATGTGTTTTAGATAAAAAAAATGTAATGTGGAACCATTGTTAAAAATAATACTTAAAGTGGCGGTTCCTTTGACAAAGCCGCCGTGCCGGAGTGTCAAAACTAGGCGCTTTCTTTGTGCACTTGTCTGTGTCAAAGAATATTAAGGACAGATGAACCAATTTTAGTGAGAACTTGAAGTCATCTCGTGAAAGTTAATTACATAGGCACCTATATCTCACCTATATTACATTACCTATATCTCAACTCAAAAAACCAGCTGTTGGTATCAGAACTTTGATCCTGTTTTACCAAAAACTTTGAACCAAAATTAAAAAAGTCGTAAAACAAACGTTGTTCCCCGAGTCGGGTCGGATAACCCCGTTTCGGCATAGTACACATATTCTGTTATAGCTTGTATTATGAAGGATACGGGCAGGAGAATAACAGCTGATTATTAATTGAATTGAAGCGTCTCAGATTCGAGATTGGCCAAAAATGCTTTTGTCCGCTGTCTATATATCTTCTGAATGACTGATCCGATCAATTCTAAATTTTGAAAATGCAGAGAATATAATAATACTCATTAATCGTTACGATAATTTTTATGACAATAGGGTTTTTTGAGTAGTAGGGGTGTTAAGAGAGACAAGAAGATTTTGGCTTGTGGGGCATTTGAAAGAGTATCGGCTGTACATTCATATAATATAATTTTAATTTTAAATAGGGGTGGTTTTCGTAACAAAGGGGTGCATTAAGGGGTTAAAGCACTTAGTATGTCTGGTGGGAAAGACTGTTAAAGGCGGTTGACTTCACAATTAACTTTTTTTTGATTTGCCGAAACCAGCCCTGTATTTAAATAATGGGTTACAAAAGGGGTAAAATTGAAATTTTCGAAATGTGTGAAAACTTGAAATATAATATGTAATAGGGGTTGAGACTTGAGTCTTCAAATTTCAAAGTAAGCTATTTTTTGCCCTTACTAGGGGTGGTTTTGCAACGGTCTCAACGTTCAAGTAGTGCCTCTAACATACATGAAATACAAGTATCTGCTGGCAGCCAGGATCTCAACGTTCTACAACAGATTTGTATTGGAGCAGCGCTGCAGGGTATGGCCGAGGTATGTTGTATTTATTGAGAGGTGGCCGGGGGTGGGGGGTGGCGGAGGGGCGCGGGGGAGGTGAAGGGCTGGAGGGCCCACGTGGTCGCACGTCTCGCCGCAAGTGTTGACGCTCTCTGGAGCAACGACATCGCTTCACTCGAATGGACGTCTGCTGGCTAGATAACAATCAAAGATAATCATTAGATAAAAATTACCTGATTTTGAGCGATTCAAATGATAATCAAGATCTAGGATCAAGATTAAGCACATTTCAGTATCGCATTTATTATTTGTTTATATTTTTCATAATATAACCTTCATAGGAGAGGGCACAAGGATGTCCGACAAGCAGTACGCATACAGGGCTGGGGGGTGGAGGGGGGGAGCACCGTTCAGCCTGTTGCCGAACGACGTACCCGGTGCTGTCGGTGACGCGCAGGTCTACGTGTACTTACGTATGTACGCAGACGATGTCATCACCGCGCCAACGACGGTACTCGAACTGGAGCAAACGTTGAACGGTGTACTCCAGAGACTCGGTCTGGCTTTGAAAAGGGAGAAGACATGTATTATGACATTTATCCTAAACGGTTCAGCACCCCCTTCCTTGTCGGTGACCGCCGGTAGCACCCCACTGCAGATGCATTACGACGGCTGGCGTGTCACGTCCTAGCCTCAGCACCATTTCCTCCTTTTTTACACTAGGTATTAGGGAGGTGGCCCTCATACATGATCCACACACAGCCTTCAACCGACCACTGTTGGACATCAGACCCCTCCAACTAAACGCTCTGTACTCAGGAAGCCGTTGCTGCACAAGCCTGGGTATGGGTAGATGTAAGGAGGGACCCGTTATATGCTTGTTACTACATCCACTGGGTACGTTGGTTTCAAATTCAGAAGAAGAGTTCTATTCCACAATTTTTTGTTTCTAAAACCATGGGTTTTATTTGATCTGGGATTTTAGTATCACGACACCAACCCGTGTCTTGTAAGCTATTAGTTCGCCCCGAACTGATTGGTTCGTGTTAGGTATTTAACCACGGGGACTATTAATCAAAAAAACTACTTAAGGTTGCTTTCATTACACCTTACTCTGAGCACACTTTTTTTCAATCTCTCTTTATTCACCTGAGTGCTTTGAAAACTTATTTGATATCTGCTCTCCAAAACCTGTCATATGTAATATAATTTTTATTTAATAAAATGTACAATTAAACTAACTAACTATGTACAAAGGAATCAGTCAGATTACCTAAGGACCGTTACAAACGGCCTATAACTTAATTCAGTTATAGTAACAAGTAAAAGCTCGACGGGTAATGTCATTAAAGGCTTGCGTGGCGCTGTTTACGTGTGCATGAAAGTATATGTTATTTCACAAGACTTCAATCTTATTTATTTACCCCTTTTACAACTCTGTTTGACAATACAGGAGTAGTTTTGACAAATAGCAAAAAAAAATATTTAAGTTTATCCCCATTAACATCGTATCTTTGTAGATATACCAAGCCCTATAAACGCACCCCCATGTTACATGATTCACCCTTTATAAACCATAAAAGTTTGAGGTAATGCTGTTAATGTAACAAAAGTTTTAAGGTGTCAAAACAGAGCAATTAGAATAATTAACGGCCTAAAGAGACGTACTTCCGCAAAAAAAGCATTTCAAGAGTGACAAAATAATTACAGTGTTATCTCTTTATATTTATAATAGCTTGCTAGAAATATATGAGGCCAATCTACCAAAATATAAGGAAATGCATCTGTACAACTTACGAAACAATGAAAAGCTATTTAAGCCATGGACTATGTTGGTCAAAGTAAGTAAACAAGGTCGCCTCACCAAAATATTAATGTTCAATAAATTACCTCCTTGTATAACTGAATTAAGTTATAGAGAATTTAAGATGGCGTTAAAGCATTTCTTTGAAGCAACCTTTTCTACAAATAAAGCGAATTTATGTCATTGGAGTTCACGGAATCCTCATTTTTGTAGAAAAGAAACTGGCTTGTTTAATTTTAATATACTCAAAACTGAAATCTACAATAAGCATCAAAAACAGCATTGAAATAAATAGATTCACGAAATTACTGTTTTTTTTAAGAAGAAAATCAGAAGGGCATTGCGCAGAGAAGTCTAAAATTTTTACGACTCAAAATGTGGAAAAAAATCTTAATGAAGCTCCTGACGAAATTTTTCTGGCCACAAAAGTATATTTCGTATCTTAGTAATGGTAATTATTCTATATATATTTACCTGTTTTTTTATCTTTGTTATAGGTGGCCTTAATTTTTGGACCCAATGGTGCTTGCCGCGGATGTGAACTTGTAAACTTAAAGGTGGAGGACGTTGAAAATCATTCCAATGAGTTACTGCTGATTAATGTAAAGGAAACTAAGACAAAGAAAAATCGGTCATTCATTGTACAAGGACAATATACTGAAATCATTCATAAATACCAAGCATTACGTCCCACCAACCTGGAAAACAATAGATTTTTTATAAACTATCGGAATGAGAAATGTACTCGACAAGCCATCGGCAAAAATAAAATTAGCAATATGCCAAAGGAAATTGCTGAATATTTAAAACTTAAAGATGTTGAACTCTACACCGGTCACTGCTTTAGAAGAACTTCGGCGACTTTCTTGGCGGATTCAGGGGCGGATATTACGTCAATAAAAAGACACGGTGGTTGGAGCTCTGATAGAGTAGCTGAGGGTTATATCGAAAGCTCAATGGCGAATAAAACCATATTAAGCAGACAAATTAACAAAAACATAAAACTTAATCCATCAGCCACAACCATCAACTTCCGGCATCTTATCTTCGTCCGTAACTCACGATGCACCACCACCACTATCTCCGACGTATACTATCTACAATGAAACGCAAGTTCCTCAGACGCAAGAACAGAGAAATACTCAAATCAACTCATCAACAATAAATGTACCAAACAAAAATGTAACTCTCTCTATCAATAGTTGGACCAATGTTTCGAATGTTAACTTTTACTTTTAATTGTCATTATTTTTAATAAATGCTTATCTCATATTATTATTGCGTAAATTTTTTCGCAAATGGTACGAAAAGTAGAGTATTTTCCTCGGTGATAAAGCTGTCTTAGTCTTGGGTGAACTTAAATCCCTCGCTACACTCAGTACTCGTCTTAAATCCCTTTTTAACACCTCGCTACGCTCGGGAGTAAACCTCGAGTCCTTCGTTACGCTCGCGATTTAAATCGTCACCCGCGACAGAAGACATTGCTTTATCACCTTGGTTAATAATCTACTATTAACCGCCTCTATGGTCTAGTGGTTCAACCCACCGATTTCAGATCCAGAGGTCCCGGGTTCGATCCCCATAGGGAGTACAATATATTGTGCTTCGTTTGGTTGGTGGTAGGACTTCTTTTAAGTCCGCCTGGCTAGTTACCATCATCTTACCTAATTCTGTCGCCATAATAACAATTATAAAATTGTTGTGTTGTCTGCATTTAGGAAAAGAAGCCAGTTTCAAACAGTTTGTTGAGGATTCCAAGTGAAGAGCGCATCCACCTTTGGCTTTTTTTTTTTAATGCGGGGAATGCGTTTAGGCACCTTAGCCTCGTTGGGGACGAGGCCGTGTGTGGGACTCAACCCGTCCTAGCGACAAGTAATACCCACTAAACTCCGCAGTGACCCGCTTTCGCCGTGAGGTGGTGTCGTGGGAAACCGGCCCTGGCCTTAACTACCACAACACCACCGGCGATTGCCCCTTTACAGGGGCCCCACAGCCCCCCCAGTGTGACTGGGGGGGATGGCGGGAACAGCTGGGTCGCCAGGCTGTTCCCGCCGTCGACGGGGATGAGGGTCTGTGCAATGGAGGCCGGTAGAACGCCCCTTCGTTACCGGCCCCCAGACCCCCATCTGATCCCACTGCCCGACAGGGTGGCCAAATTCCCTGCCGCGCCAGCCTTGAAGGCCGGCCATCCCACGACCCGAAGGTCCGCTGAGTCCCTTACTGGGACTCCGCGCGAGTCCATCCACTGTGCCCTATGCTAACTTCATAGGGACACACGGAGGATACCCTCACGTCTTCAATTATTCGCTGCCGTCGATAAGTCCCCACAAGTGGGAAGTGATCGACGGCACCCAGGGTACACCACGAGGAGGTTATCCGACCCATCCACCTTCGGCCTTATCTCAACTTGTGTAACCAGGTGAAATGAAGGCCAAGTGCTTACCCAAGTGCTGGACAGAACCTCCTCCAAAGTTGGAGGGTTTTGCCTTAATCACCACGCTTGGCTGTTGGATTGGTGATCGCAATAAATGGGTAAACTATAGTAAACTATGTTAAATGTATATATTAATATATATATTATTATAACATAGGTAAATAGATAAACAAGAAGATAAAAATATTGTATAAAGTAAACTAATGTCTGAAATGTCCTAGAAAGTAAGAATTTGTAAAATGGAGTTGAGTAGCAGCATGAACATGCAGAAGAGTTTTCACGTTGCAACTCTACTCTATCAAAGGCAAAACATGTGAATGTTTTCCTGTATGGTTTTCTTTTATATTTGTGTGCTAATTTAATTTGTTTTTGATACTTCTGAAATAACTTGTTATCCTAGATTAAGAAATGAGAGAGTTGTAAGATAGAGTAGAGTTGCAGCTTTGAAAAGTCGAAGAGTTTTCAGGCTGCAACTCTACCTTGTCAAAATATAGATATGTAAAAATTTTAGGTTAACGCCTCTACCAGTACACGTGTCGTACAAATGCTAGCTATGTATGTTACTGCAACTTTTTATAATAAGGAACCGTAGTATAAGAAATACATCAATAAAACGATAACATAAAACATAAAACTATAGAAAAAAGACTCTGACTCCTACGTCTGAGGGTCGCCGACGCCCGGATAAGTGATGCCGGGAAAAAAAAAAAAAAAAAAATGGGTAGATATCATACTGGTAGTTCGCCCCGTACAAAATAAATAAGTATGTTATAGATAACCCACCACCAGATTGTTACATGGCCAGAATACTGGCGACATTACCGTATTACGTTGGATGGTAATACTCACCCGCTGAGCAAAATACAATCCAGCATTCTGGTCACGTGTAGACTCTTTTGGCCTCTCGGCTAAATCCCTATAAATGATATGTGCCCCTGGTCCCCAAGGCCTTAGAGTTTCTGCCCCAAATGGCTCAAATATATACCCCTTTTCCAGGAGCGCATATTTGCACCGTTTAAGGGACTCCGCTGATGTTTCTGCGGAACCCGCCTGCAAACAAGTTTTAGGGATATGGGACGGTGTCATTGTTTGGGATGCTACTTGCGTCGATACCCTAGACAAGCGGCCGTCCTAACTTCCAGGGGACCAATGTTATCCCGGCAGATCTTTTGCCATCGTCAAGCATGAGTCCATTTCTTCAGTAGTATAAGTCCATTGATTCGGCTTTAGGACTGCAGTGACGTTAGCGGTGGTAAAGGCCCGACGGATGATGGTGTTATGACGGAGCACACGTCCGGCAGTTCGTGCGCATGACAACGCGTGGTGGCCGAAGCGATCGGCGGTCTCACCGCGTTGGCAGCGACGAGACACTTGGCAAGGAGCACCTAATCTTAGGGATGTAGGCACCCGGAAAGAATTGTTGTCTAAAATGGTACCTACATTTTTTGATGGCAATGCGTGTAGCCAAAGCCCTGACTCCCACTCCGAGACAGCGAGGAGACGTGCTCCCTCCGACAAGCTGCTGGAAGTTTCGAATAGTCTTTTACCTTCCAGCTTGCAGAGCGGCTCAACCCACAGTCTCTGAGAGTCAGGACTTTGGGTAGAATGGTGTCAGGACAGGTTACTGTCCAAGCCTCTTGTGCTTCACAAAACTTGAAATATGCGATATTATTATCAGTACATTTATTCAATAAATTAAACTAACTAAGTACAAAGGAATCAGTCAGATTACCTAAGGAGCGTTACAAACGGCCTATAGGTAACTCAATTGTTCCAGACCAGTACCAGACGGAAGCGTGCCCAAGACACTGGCTGCATTGCCACGCTGAATAGCTATGCTAATTCGCTGGCCTAAATAAGAGCCAGCCCTTGGGTCACGTGTCGCCTCAATCAAAAGCCCCGCAATATTTTTGAAAACCCGGAGGGCACCGGCTCCCCACGGACCCAAGGTCTCCACCCCAAAAGGCTCAAATAGGTAAGCTCTGTCGAGACCACTATATTAGCGCCTTTTGTGATCCTCGGCCGAATCAGCCGCCGCACCAGCCCTAACTGATGTCCCAGGCAGATGAGATGGCGCTAGGGTAGCGTCCCACACCAAAGGCCTACCTATTTCCCAAGGGACAAGAGTCATACCGTCGGGCCGCTTACCATCATCACGTAACAGACCATTCGGTTCAAGAACGGCTGGCACATTGACACTGGTAAACGCTCGACGGATAATGTCATTAAGACTAGCGTGGCGCGAAATCCTGCCGGCAGACCTTGCACACGAAAGTCCGTGAAAACCAAATTGATCTACGGCCGCACCGCACCGGCACTGGTGAGAGGCGCAGCATCTTGCACCCAACCGAAGACAAGTGGCAATACGGAAAGTTACAGGATCCATAAGTGTACCGGTATTGTAGGATGAATGTGCTTGCAGCCAAAGACCTGATTCCCATTTTGAAACAGCTAAGACACGAGCACGATCTGTGGAGGTTAAGCACGTATGTAATAGATAATTCCGTGTCAACTCGCACAGAGGCCCGTCCCACTGCCGTTGTGCCGAAAGGTGTTTTGGGGGATCGGTATTAGGGCAAGCACTATGCCAAGCATTTCGAGCCTCGTCAAGATAAGAAATTTGGAGTATATTGCCTGGAACAGCCGAAATTGATGGTGTTAGAATTTTCTCAACCAAAGAATGTGTACTATAGACGGAAGACAAGAACGCTGGCAAAGCAACACTAGAAATTTTGCGTATACCTAAGCCGCCCAATCGAATAGGCAATGAGGCCTGCGACCATGCTCTGTCATCCAACTCAATATTCAAAACCGTGGAAAGGGTGTTCTTTATTATGTTGTCTAAGCCTTCCACCAGCTCACTGTGTTTCCACAGTTGACAACATCGTAAAGCATAAGTAAATTTTGGGACAAAAAGGCAAAATTTTATAATGCTGAAAGCCATATGTGAGTTAATTTTTGAAAGTCTGTCCAAAACCTTCATAAAATTTTGAATTTTGTCGTCGACGAAACCCGGAAAAGATTCATCAAGAATTGGTGAACCTAGTAGGTGGAGTGAACTCTTATCTACAACAGTAATATTGGAAGCCAAAGTCTCAAACTTTTGAATAATTGAATTTCTATCCAAACATGTATCTGAAATGTATATTTCACATTTCGAAAAATTTAGTTCTAAGCCAATCTGCCGAAATTCATCTATAATAATTTTTAGATCGCCAAATACTAAGTCCACATCGCCACCCAGGGTTCCGTCATCGAGATACCAAACATTCAATTTAGATTTCAGGCGTTGAATAATTGGGTGAATGGCAAGGCTAAAAATGGCCGGGCCAAGAGGGTCACCTTGCTGACAGCCAACTGCAGACGAAATAGTTTGGTTCTTGTAAATTAATTTAGATGGCGAACCATAACATTGAAAAAGAAAAGGATAAATTTCGGGAATTTTGGATTTGATTTGATTTAACAAGGTGCCTCTGTCAACCGAATTAAAAGCATTTTTGATATCTACTTTAGAATAACCTCCCCGTAATTTCGATCTAAAAATGTTCTTAAAGAATGGACCGCGGCCTCACAACCGCCTCGCGAACCAAAGCCTAGCTGCACGGGTCGGAAATAGTCGCCTAGATACGCGGCTTTTTTGCGACAGCAGACTTTGGCTGCAAGGCGGCGATAGGTGGTGCCTACGGCTATGGGTCTTATCCCGCCATCCTTTTTTTTTAAAGCACAAAGGTTAGCATTATACAAGATTTCTGTAATCTCGCTGTTGACTCGACCCGACAGCATGAGGTTGATCAATGCCGTCAGTTCTTCAAGAAGGACATCACCCGCATGGCCAGACCCACCAGATAGCAGGTCCTTTAGATGCTGTGGAGACACAGCATCCAGGCCAGCGGCTGAGCCACTCTGAAAGGACATAACGGCACTGAGTACATCCTGACTGGTCGCCTCAACAGCGCAATCACTATCTTGAGGTGCATCGGGGAGGTGGAAATCTGGCCCCGGGGCCGGATGTTTACTTTCAAGAGTAATGAGGGTTGCAACGGAATTTGGAGCTATCGTGTCACTAGAAAAAAGTATACGGGAGGCACCCTTAATATCACCATCGCTAATCTTACTCTCTACAAGTTTGAAGAGAGCAGACTCGGGGGATGGCTTTAATTTAGAATTTCTAATCGGGTCCTGATCATTACACAAAAAAGGTGTGCGCTCATCGCGAGCAGTGTACCTTACACAATTTTGCTTTATTCTAATAGTTAATGATGTTTTAGGATCTAAATCTTTATTTACGTGTAGTACACTATACGGAAATATTAGAAGATGTATTTTTAGATATTGCATTTTTGATGGCTTGTCCGAGAGCTGTGGCGACAGAGAGACGGGCACCTCTAGGAATACGTTTTAAAACTGGGGAGGTAATTTTGCACTGACTAATGACTTTCCAAAAAGGTTGAGGATTAGTGATAACATTGGAATTTTGTATCGAAATATTTACCGAGTCTGCGACCGGAGCAGATGACGGTATAATGGGATTCGCGTGAATTCTAGTTTGATGAATTTTGAGGCCTCTCTGTCCCTTAAAAAAGCGAGGCTGGGAACACAAAGTGCACTGAACTAGGTTCGGCACAGACACGATAGCCTGGATCCCAGAATCATCACGAATTGCACTTGTTGGTTGTGTGCAAAACGCCATCACATGGTTATTCTTACTAGCTAGCATTATAAGAAAAATAAAAGTAAATATAAATAAACTAATCTCGCAGCTGAGAAGAGCAGTGACAGGTGGGCAGGGCGCAAACGTGGCCTCCGGGCTCCACAGCAACCGCGCTCCGCTCTGTTGACATATAATAACAACAACGTAAGCTACTGTCAAAACGATGAAAACTAAATACAAAGAATGAAGCCACCTTTTCCGTCCTTGGAGGGAGCCGCAGGTCTTGAAAACAAACCCAGTCGTCTTCTCTGCCTAGGACTCCCAGCTCCTACCCTCTACAAAGCCGCAGAAAGCGGAGATCTTTTTTTTCTGAAATTATAAAAATAAATTTGAGTTCGTAGTTTGACAGTTTTTTTTTTTTTTTTTTTTTTCAGTTGTTACACTATTACATAATATTTTGTGTATGAGATCTTTTGTGCCGTGAATTGATGATAGAATAGCCGGAGAGATTATTGCAGTCCATATATATAAATGTTAGTTTATCACCATCAACAAACAACATATTCTCCTGCCCCCTCATTATATATATAGGTGGATCAGTATCATCATCGTCATCATAATCATCATCATCATCATCATCATCATCATCATCATCATCACCGTCATTGTCATCATCATCATAACTGAAAAATGTTTGGCATATTCACCATGCTGGGCAGGTGGGTGGTTAGTTGTACTGATATCGTTATACGATATGTAAACGTGAGTACTGGAGATAGTATGAGCAATATTTATTCTGGTGTCGTTGTTTCGTGTCATAATCATAGAACAAAAAAGTAGGTACCAATGCATGAAATGGGTCACGCTTGGCAAGCGATCCAGTAATCGCAGTGTTAGTATATATATAGTATATATAGTAGGCGATCCTCATGAGATCCGCGCTCTGAGTAGTGATCAGAGGAGAATCCTCGATGGGGAAAAAGTAAGTCTATTTACTATATTAAATATATTATTAATCTATTATTGGTCTTAAGAAAAACATATAATAGTATTTTATTTTGTTTAGTACGTACATAAGTGATTATTGCTGCTCTATCCTTTGCTCAACAAGAGAAATGGGGGATTTGGCATTGCCACTATCCTTGGCAGGTGATTCTTTGATCACTGTGTCGGTGTTAGGTAGGTAGGTACTAATATAGATGAAAGCTGCTGCCCAAAGCGGCGTTTTATTTCATTTTCAAGTGATACTGCACGGGTACAGCTATTTTCTAGACTATAGACTAAGGTTACTATTTTGAAATAATATACTTTTGATTGCTTGCATTGAACGTGTCGGACGTTTTCATAGCGCGTATACGTTAGCTACTAATTTTAATAGAAGTCTATACATAATATTCTGGCATAGTTTTAGTAAATTTAAAACATCATCATCATCACTCAAACAGATTTACTACAGAACATGGGCAAAGCGTAGCAAGCGAGTCAGTAATTGTAATGTTGGCAGAATTTTTTTATTTACCATTGTGTTGACTTCTAGATTTGCATAGACAAGTGTAAGGTCTACGATGGAGTGAACCCATCCTGATAACCCTACCTATTTGAGTGTTATTGCCAATTATCTCTCAACTGTCAAGTCTCAACGAGTGTGACTAGGGGATTTGCCATAACCACCACGCATGACAGGCGAGTTGATAATGGTAGTATTTGTGTTTAGTACTAAAGAGTATGTTGCCCATCAGAGTAAGGAAGAGATTTGCCATTATAACCACGCTTGACAGATGAGTTGGTGATCACATTTTTGGTGTCAGTTTTGCTGCCTGCCCATAGCCTGCTAAATCCCTTAGTCAAATCTAATGACATCAACGGGCGGGTCACAACGTTTCTCTGAGATTTATTTTGTTTTACGTATGGTTACTATTTTTTTTGTACGACGGGGAAACGCTTGGCCTGATTACAAAGAATTAAGAGGTATTCGATTACAAAGATATTAAGATACGGTCGAAGGTTGAAGCGGACTTCACCCGGAATCCTCAACAAACTGAGGTAAGATAGCCATCTTACCTCTAAATGCCGTAACACAACAATTTAAGAATGGTTTAGATAAGATGGTGATAGCTAGCCAAGCGGACTTAAAAAAAGTCTTACCACCAACCAAACCAAGCACAATATTATACTCCCCCTGGGGATTGAACCCGGGATCTCTGGATCTGACACCGGAAGGCGAGCCACTAGACCACAGAGGCTGTTAAATTTGTACAATTTGGGGATATAACATACCCTTGTCTCTCTCCGCAACGATACTGGATAGATTCTGGACTTGGACAGACATAGTGGCCCGATCACATCTCTCTTATAACAGGTACCAGGTTAGTCTGTCAGTCATGCAGAGCCTCGATCCAAGCTCTCTTATAACAATTACCAGGTAAGTCTGTCAGTCGTGCAGAGCCTCAATCCAAGCTCTCTTATAACAGGTACCAGGTAAGTGTGTCATCTACAACACAAGAAACCTTCTCCCGACAGCACTGGGCGTGGTCGCCATTCGTATGCATGGAGCGCCGGTAATTTGCGAACTCATTGCGTGGATCAGCGCGAGATTCCCTGAAAGTATAAGAAAATTCCGGCCGGATTTGAAAAAGGGAATATATAAGGGAAGCGCCTTTCTTATGCTAATGTGGCTGATTATTGGCGCACATCGAGGCGAGCTGCTAATTTATAGCCCACTCCCCTCACCCCACACCCCGCAGGCAATCACCGGGGACACCGGCCGAGATCACGTTGCGATATCAAAAGCTTAGAGCGCTGTTTACTGTAACCCAAAACAAAAATTGTTAAATTTTACAACAGAAAACCATATGGAGGTAATTTACAACTACTCTATAATATAGAAGAAATTAGAGTAACTCTGTAAAGTTTTTTGGCCTAACTCTGGATAATGTACGCTCATGAAAGCCACTCATTGAAAGCAGCAATTCAAAAATAAATATTTTTGTGTATGCTCAATGGAAGATTTCAAATATCACAAATTTACATCACTAAACCGCACATAGTGTAAAAGAAGCCAATGATAATTTGTTTAATAAAATTATTTTTAATATATTGACTGAGCAATGCATTCTGTTGATTTTTACCAATCAATTTAATCAATAAATTTTTTTTTGAAGAAAAGTTATTTCACTTTTAAAATGTATCGGTGATACTCAATTTAATATAAATCATTTCAAATGACTGTTTAAGGTTGCATGATTATTGTTCTGCAAAATGTAATTAATTACCTTCTTAGTTTGTAAATGCTTCTTAAACAATAAGAACTTAGTCACATACTATGTATACGGGAGAGATATAAGATATTTATTTTAGTAAATTAATTTACCATCTTAACAAAAATAGTGGCTAAAATGACCTTTAAAGACACATCTTTAAAAAACGGTTTCAGAGTAAAGCCGCCGTAAAAGTGACGTGAGCCTTCTCGGCGAAGGAAAAGTCGCCGGAAGAGTGACGGGAGCCTTCTTCGCGAAGGAGGGTTGCCGGAAGAGTGACGCGAGCCTTCTTGGCGAAGGAAGAGTCGCCGGAAGAGTGACGCGAGCCTTCTTGGCGAAGGAAAAGTCGCCGGAAGAGTGACGCGAGCCTTCTTGGCGAAGGAAGAGTCGCCGGAAGAGTGACGCGAGCCTTCTTGGCGAAGGAGGGTTGCCGGAAGAGTGACGCGAGCCTTCTTGGCGAAGGAAGAGTCGCCGGAAGAGTGACGCGAGCCTTCTTGGCGAAGGAAGAGTCGCCGGAAGAGTGACGCGAGCCTTCTTGGCGAAGGAAAAGTCGCCGGAAGAGTGACGCGAGCCTTCTTGGCGAAGGAAGAGTCGCCGGAAGAGTGACGCGAGCCTTCTTGGCGAAGGAGGGTTGCCGGAAGAGTGACGCGAGCCTTCTTGGCGAAGGAAGAGTCGCCGGAAGAGTGACGCGAGCCTTCTTGGCGAAGGAAGAGTCGCCGGAAGAGTGACGCGAGCCTTCTTGGCGAAGGAAAAGTCGCCGGAAGAGTGACGCGAGCCTTCTTGGCGAAGGAAGAGTCGCCGGAAGAGTGACGCGAGCCTTCTTGGCGAAGGAACTTCCAATCCCACCATTACAATTTGTTTCTCGCAAGAAATTGAGCATCTTCCCTAAATCAAAATGTAAACTAAATAATCAACAGTGAGGGAGTGAAAAAAAAAACCTGAAGATATCATACAGATAGAGGTAGTCAGTTAAAACTTTAGTATATATAAACACAAACTCCACGATAGGTTCAATACAACAAACAGGAGAAGCCTGACGTTAACACAGTGAGCGCCGCGAACATCACACAATACAACAAACAGGAGAAGCCTGACGTTAACACAGTGAGCGCCGCGAACATCACACAATACAACAAACAGGAGAAGCCTGACGTTAACACAGTGAGCGCCGCGAACATCACACAATACAACAAACAGGAGAAGCCTGACGTTAACACAGTGAGCGCCGCGAACATCACACAATACAACAAACAGGAGAAGCCTGACGTTAACACAGTGAGCGCCGCGAACATCACACAATACAACAAACAGGAGAAGCCTGACGTTAACACAGTGAGCGCCGCGAACATCACACAATACAACAAACAGGAGAAGCCTGACGTTAACACAGTGAGCGCCGCGAACATCACACAATACAACAAACAGGAGAAGCCTGACGTTAACACAGTGAGCGCCGCGAACATCACACAATACAACAAACAGGAGAAGGCCGACTTTAACACAGTGAACGCAGTGAACATCTCACAATGCAACAAACAGGAGAAGGCCGACGTTAACACAGTGAGCGCTGCAAACATCACACAATACAACAAATAGGAGAAACCTGACGTTAACACAGTGAGCGCTGCGAACATCACACAATACAACAAACAGGAAAAGCCTGACGTTAACACAGTGAGCGCTGTGAACATCACACAATACAACATTCAGGAGAAATCTGAAGTTAACACAGTGAGCGCCGCAAACATCACACAATACAACAAACAGGAGAAGGCCGACTTTAACACAGTGAATGCCGTGAACATCACACTATACAACATTCAGGAGATATCTGAAGTTAACACAGTGAGCGCTGCGAACATTATACGTCGAAGTCACAATTTAAATGAGACCATGAATGCTTCGTTTAGTCATATTACTAATGAGTCGTCAGATTCGATCGAGGTGAGCACTGCGGCAGGCGTAAACATAATGGACGGAACTGTCACTATGGAGAGCATCAGTAAACTCTTTGACATAAAACTAGCGCCAGATTCCTTTATTATGAGTCATTTGCGCTCTTCACTGAGTAAGGACATAGAAAAGATGATATCTGTAGAGGTTAATCGTGCTATCGAGAAGATGGAAGTTGAACTTACCTCGACAACCGATTTTATTGCTGCTGAACTAAAGGATATCAGATCGGAAATTTCTAATAAAGATTTGAAGATTGCGCACCTTGAGTCAGAACTCTCCAAAACCGAAACGGAGTTATGCAAACTTCAAAAACGTGTCTTCACGGTGGAGAAGATCACACGCGATTTGAATATTGAACTTCATCAAGTACCCGAAAATAAGAACGAAGATCTTGTGGATCTATTCAAAAAGCTGTGTGCGTGCGTGGAGGTCACCATCTCAGATAGTAATATCAAATGTTGTCGTCGTATTGCGAAGATGAGCGCAGACTCAAAGAGACCGAGGAATATTCTGATTACCCTCTCGTCGCAGCGTCTTTGTGATGCTCTTCTTTCTGCGGTCACTCGTTTTAACAAATCTAACCGGAGCGACATGCTTGGATCCAACCATATTGGTATCTCGGGCATTGCTTCAAGAGAATCAGAGTGGTCAGAACATTTATCTCCTGAAGCTAAAAAATTACACAGTTTCGCTAGAAAGTTTAGTAAAGATAATAATTTTAAGTTTGTTTGGGTTAGTTTTGGCCAAATTTATGTACAAAAGGACAAAAAATGTCCTGCTATTCTTGTCAAAAGTGTTGACACTTTAAATAAATTAAGCCGGGAGTAGTTGTGTAGGTACTTATTGTAATACGTATATATACTTATAAATACTTTCTCTTCTTTTGTAATGGTTCTTATTTCTTATCAAAATGACAATGGACTTCGTACTAAACTAGTAAACTTTAATCTTAATTTGTTAACTTGTAAATTATGAAGTTATATGTCTGACGGAAACGAACTGTAACGAATCTGTTTTCGATGGCGAGATAGCTGACTCCCGTTACAAGGTTTTCAGGAGAGATCGCTCAACTTCTTCCTCTGAAAAAAGCTGAAGGGGGAGGGGTTCTCCTCGCCATTCTTAAGAAATACCAAGTAATCCGTCAGGCATCATGGGATAGTAAGATGGAGGATGTCTGGATAAGTATTACATTGGAAATCTACGATTCACCGCGCCTTAACATTTAACTTGAAGCGGACTGACACAGATGAGTTCTACACTCACTGTCAAAAACGAATATTAAGCAATTACCCTGATGATAACTTTTTATTAATAATTGGTGATTTCAATCACCCTGATTACGTAACCACCCTAAAAATGAATTCTTAAATATCTGGTCTCTCTGGTAAACCACCATCATATAGTAGTAAACTACAGTTACTTATGGAACTAATGAGTCTCTGTAATTTGACACAGTATAATTATATCACTAATGACAATGATCGGATTCTAGACATGGTACTCTCAGATTTGGACTATATCTCAGTTAGCGAAGTTGATTCTTTGAGTCGATTGGATAAACATCACCCCGCTATTTTGATAACTTTACTCAAGTTCAAAGTCTCTAAAAGCCTTATGCGTCGTAACACAAACAATCTGAATTAAACTACTTAGACTGGAATGAAATTTTGTCTGTTTCAAATGCCGACCACTGCACAAATTTATTCGATGACACCCTTTTTAAAATAATTCGAAGACACACTCCTTTGACCTCATTAAAATCAGCTTCCTTCCCTGTTTGGTTTAGCAAACCTCTAATTAATAGTATTAAAGAAAAAAACAAATTTCACAAACTTTTTAAAAAATATAATAATCCTCGTGATTATGATACCTTTTCCTTGCTTCGCGGTAGATGTAAGGTCCTTGCTAATGAGTGCTATAATAAATATATCTCGTCTATAGAGAAATCTTTACAAAAAGATGTAAAATCGTTCTGGAGGTTTGTCAATAACAGAAAGGGTCAGGTCATTCCTCAAACAATGACTTTCGGGAATGACAGTTCATGTAATGGTCAGTCAGTCAGTAAGTGAACTCTTCTCTCGTTACTTTGGCTCAGTTTTTGTAAAAGACCCCGGTGAACGACCCCATGACTCTTCAAGTGATATTGATAATAGTAACTGGATAAACATTCAAAATTCTATTTCTAGCTCATAGACCAGGGTAGAAGCCTTTAAAAATAATGAAAAGTGAAAGAAAATTATAGTAGGATGAAACCCATTAGAAAAGGAGGGAATTATTATAAAAATGAAAGGAAAAATAATTTACGGGCGATCTGAGGTCGGGAAGGGGATGGGGGTGAGTTTTTAAGGGTAAAAAACGGTTTTTCCCGATTTCCGTCAAAACTAAAAGTCCTATCGAAAAAAGTCAAATGGCAAAGTTGTAGATAATAAAAAGATCTAAAACTTTTCTATTCACACTTTTTTCACATAACCTCAAAATTTATGTGAAAAATTCAAAAAACCAAGTTTTTGGTTTTTTATTTTTATCTTTTACAAAAAATCTTTTTTCTTAACGAAATTTTGTGAAAACTTACCTTTTTATGTCCCAAATACGCTGTAATTTATTTGATTAAAAATATTTATTTTTTCACCTTATTTTGAATTAATATCGAAAAAACACCCTAATTTTCAATCGAAAATTCACCCGTCAAAATATCAGCTTTTTTCAAAAAGTTGGTATGGTTTCTGTTCGTTGAAATCTCTACTTTTTGATGGTGAAAAAAAAAATATATGTTACTATGGTAAATCTTCTCAGAAAATGCAAAAATTCAAAAAAAACTTGAATTCGAAATTTTTTTTTTAATTATTATAAATAATTTTGAGCTATTTATTAAAATTTACACTTTAATTACTCGAAAAACGTTAGATTTCATGTGACGTTGATAGCAAAAAAATTGCAAATAAAAATATACTACTATAATCAAGAAACAAATAAGTTAATTAAATTAATATTTAATAAGACATCTACAATATTTGGAGAAAGTTACATTTTTTACATACATTTATACAGATACATTTTTTATAGATGTATAATATATTATTCATACATTTTGACATTTATTTCTTTAATAATTTTTTTTCATGAGAGTTTATTCACGATTAAATAGGGAAGACATTATTAATTCGATTTTGTCTTTTCAGATTATCAGTATGGATGAATCTGTTTGTATCATTTGCAATAAGGCAGATGATAAGCAAGTGTATGCAATAAAAAAAGCAGCTTTGAATCGCTTAGTGGTATCCAGCAAGAAAAGAATCGACAATAAATACAAAAAATTTGAGACTTTAACATCAGCTTTTATTCATCGAAGTTGTCAAAGTCAATATAATGACGAGACCGCAATAGCTACATTTTGTAGTTTAAGACAAAAAAAAGCAAAGGAAGGAAAAGAAGTAATTAAAGATGCTCTTGGATTTAATTTTGAATCTCATTGCTTTATCTGTGGTGGATTTTTCGGTAATATCTCAAAAGAAAAAATTTCATGTGTTCAAAGCAACGATACAAGAGATAATATATTACAGTATATTCAAAAACAGAACACATTAAATGATTTTGATAAAAAGATTTCAGCTCGTTTGCAAAATGTGCCTGATTTAGTCGCAGTAAGCGCATTATCACACTGCTTGTATGGCTAATTTTTATAACAAAAGAACAGAAAGAAAAAGGGGTGAATTTTATTAATTATATCGTTGACAACGAAACAGAATGTCAATTTTCTGTAAATGAAATAAAAGAGGGATTTTCAGGAGATCTTCCAGACTACACAACTATTAAAAATAAATTGAAAGAGTATTTTCAAAACGATGTCGAGTGTCATTTAATTAAAAGGGACGGGATTTTTTTTTAAAAGGGAATTTTTCAAATTCAAGTTTTTTTTGAATTTTTGCATTTTCTGAGAAGATTTACCATAGTAACATATATATTTTTTTTCACCATCAAAAAGTAGAGATTTCAACGAACAGAAACCATACCAACTTTTTGAAAAAAGCTGATATTTTGACGGGTGAATTTTCGATTGAAAATTAGGGTGTTTTTTCGATATTAATTCAAAATAAGGTGAAAAAATAAATATTTTTAATCAAATAAATTACAGCGTATTTGGGACATAAAAAGGTAAGTTTTCACAAAATTTCGTTAAGAAAAAAGATTTTTTGTAAAAGATAAAAATAAAAAACCAAAAACTTGGTTTTTTGAATTTTTCACATAAATTTTGAGGTTATGTGAAAAAAGTGTGAATAGAAAAGTTTTAGATCTTTTCATTATCTACAACTTTGCCATTTGACTTTTTTCGATAGGACTTTTAGTTTTGACGGAAATCGGGAAAAACCGTTTTTTACCCTTAAAAACTCACCCCCATCCCCTTCCCGACCTCAGATCGCCCGTAAATTATTTTTCCTTTCATTTTTATAATAATTCCCTCCTTTTATAATGGGTTTCATCCTACTATGATTTTTTTTGGTTTTAAAAATTATCGACCCTGGACTATCATTGACACATGTATATATTAATGCAAATGATATTCTTGTTAAAATTAAACTATTAGATATAAGCAAAGGCTCGGGACCAGACCAAATACCACCAACCTTTATTAAGCGTTGTGGAGAGGAACTCTTTATTCCTCTTTGCATAATTTTTAATAAGGCACTTAGTTCTGGTGTTTTCCCAAACCAATGGAAAACTGTACACATCATCCCTATATACAAAAGCGGAGATAAATCCCACTGTGAAAATTATAAGCCTATTAGTATTTTATCTTGTTTTGCTAAATTATTTGAATCCTTAGTGTACAGCCACCTTTATAACCACATTAAGCCAATTATTTCAGAAAAACAACACGGTTTTGTTAAAAACAGGTCTACGATAACCAACCTATTGGAGTACAAAAATTATCTTTGTCGTGCTTTTGCCCATAGTGGACAGGTTGACTCCATCTGTACGGATTTTTCCAAGGCTTTTGATAAAGTAAGTCATCGACTACTTTGTCGAAAGCTCTTGTCGTATGGAGTCCATGGTAACCTGTATCGCTGCATATGCTCGTATCTTGACAACAGGAGTCAGTTGGTGGCATTGAAAGGTTTTGTTTCGTCTCCGGTGGTGGTTACCTCTGGTGTCCCACAAGGATCCCATGGCACATAGCACTTAGGGCCCTTTTTTTTTTGTTATTTTTATCAATGACTTGATGACGCTTGTCTTGCGACTGTTTCCTGTACGCTGACGATTTAAAGATATTTAATGTAATTTCTGATGAAGCCGATTGCTTAACTTTACAAAAAGATTTGAATATTACATCAGAATGGTGTAAATGCAATCAAATGTCTTTAAATATAGATAAATGTTTCATTATATCATTCACAAACAAACGGCACAAAATCGTAAACACCTACACAATTGACAATCACGTGCTTAGTCGGTCTCACGTTGCTAAGGATTTGGGTATCTTGTTTGACGCTAAACTTTCATTTAGGGCACACTATCAACATATTACATCTAAAGCTAAATAACTCCTTGGCTTTGTCCTTAGATCGACAAAAGAATTTAAAAATACTAATAGTCTTTTATACCTATTTAAAACTTTGATAAGATGTGTTCTTGAGTATGGTAGTCCAATATGGACCCCATACTACGTAGTACATGTCAATGCAATCGAGCGAGATCAGAGGAAATGCCTTAAAAATATTAAATTATCGATATCAGCCAGGTCGTTCTAATCTGACATATAAGGATAGGTTGAATAAATTTAAGGTTCAATCATTAGAAACACGACGTACGTATTTTGATTTTGTTTATCTGTATAAAATCGTTCATTCTATAATTGACTCGCCTAATCTATTGTCCTAAATCTCTGTCAGTATTAGGTTTAGTGCCCGTAGATCTAACCAAACCAATATTTTTAGCTTACTCGTTTATAAAAACAATATTTCCTTTTTTAATCATTTAACAAGAATGTGTCGACAGTAAAATGAATTATCAAAAGCTAATTTAGAGCTAGATATCTTTATCTCAAAACAACATAAATGTATGAATACAATCAAAGACACCCTCTATTTTCACTTGGGATCAGATGCCAAATAGCTTCTAGAACCCTAACGCCCACTAAGGCAAATCAATACATAACCAATATTTTTTTTTTTTTTTTATCTAAATGGTATTAGGTATTAGACTTTACTCGATCTCGTTTTTCTTATATAATTATATAATTTGGTATTTTATTTTGTTAACTTAATTAGTAAAATATGCGAACATGTTTGCTCAACACTGCAAGTTATATTGTTTGGCTGTGCGCTCATAGATTTATGTTTCAAACCAGTCAAAATTCCTTATTCTAGATATATGTATATTTTTGTTTGAAATGTGTATTGTGCGTAATAAATAAATAAATAAAGCAGCTTCCATCCATCTAAGAACCAACCTGACACCAATACTGTGTTCACCAACTTACCTGTCAATCGTGGTGGTCATGCCAAATCTTCCATTCACATTCGTTGAGACTTGAGAGTTGAGAGATAAGTGGCAGCATACACTCAAGTAGGTAGGTGATGGGAGGCTGTGTAGGTTCACTCCATCGTCGACCTTATCCTTATCTGTGCAAATCAAGAGCATGGTTACATAAAAACTCGATGAGCATTTGCTCACCGCGAATGGTGAATGCGTATTATTTTTCACTCGTGAGATAGTCATAATCTCACGACAAACCAAATTTAGAATGACATTTACCACTATCCAGACACATTCAGTAAAATTTCGAATTTGAACTCGAATTCACTTAAGTGACCGAGCTCACTTTGAAAGCAAACGCGCTTCACCTGAAATGGTATCATTCTGTTTATGTTTCGGAGCACAAGTGAAGTGAAGTGAGTAGTGAAATGAGTTATGCGTTACAACTTATTGTCGACAAATCCTCTCATAGGGTTTTATACAATAAAGCGACAAGAAACGTATTATTTACATTATGTTAAGTCATTAAAATAGCTAAGTCTACAATAATACTTAAAATAAATAACGAACTCATGAGCTTCTTTAAATAGACTCAAAAAAACGAATAACCAAGACAACATGTGTGCCGTTATCGCTTACAAAACGAAAATCACAAAAAGTTCCATAATTTGTTTGTAACTTTTATTTGACAGGTGAATTCGAGTGTCGAGCGCTTGGATGATTCGGAAATCCCCTCATAGAATACCAATTGCATGTCATTACTCGTATATTATATTATCTTATATTATACTCGTAGAGTCAAAATTTCACTCAACATAGTTAATTTCATAGCCTCGCTCATCACTGCGGCGCCACAGGTATAATCGAGTTTTACAAAATACGAAACTATAATATCACTGCGGATTTAGTGAGATTATACTTTGAAGTCTGCCTGGCTAGCTACCACCATCTTACCTAATTCTGTCGCCATAATAACAATTTTAAAATTGTTGTGTTTTTGCATTTAGAGGTAAGATAGCCAGTTCCTCAGTTTGTGGAGGATTCCGGGTGTAGTGCGCCTCCACCTTCGGGCTTATCTCAACTTGTAACCAGAGTGCCTAGTGCGAGTTTCAAACAATTCGCGTTTGCTCACCCTGAACGGTGAATAGGTATTATTTTTCATACAAATCGTCGTAAGCGCAAACGCGTTCGAGCAGGTATTGAGCAAGTATAAAACTCGCACTAGACACTCAGGTGAGATGAAGGCCAAGTGCTATATATATATCTATACGATCCTGCCGCAGGATCGTATCGTATAGAAATAGTTACATGAAACGGCCGCCAGCGCTCCAACAGCGAGAGACAAGCACTTGTACAGATACCAGTTGCAATCGGGTAACGATCGCGTGCTAAGTGAAGCGTAGCTCGGCATAATGGATCCGCAACATACCTACTCGTACGTCCCCCTCCCCAACCCCGATAGGGGGAAACATTTCCACTATTGATGTATTGACGTTATGCCATTAAACGTCAATATCGCGGTGCATCGCCTTCAACAAGAACACGCGAATTTCAACCCTACTCGGGTTACAATAGAGGCGGTGCTGATCGGATCGCTCGCGCGGCAGATATCAAATAGGAATCGGCGTGAATTCATCCAGAAACAGAGCCGTAAAAGCGGCCCGCGCGATATTAAGTCATCAAGCGAGGCCCCGGCGGCGGCGGCGGCGGCGGCGGCGGCGGCGGCGGCCCGCGCGCCGCGCCGACCGAATATCAATCGATTTGCATATTGCTCGTGTATTTTTGGCCATCCCCGTAGATCAAGATATCCGAGTTGGATGCATTGTTTCATAATTTCGTCTATATCTGTGATATGAGACGTCGTGACCGCTGCGCGGGTTGTTTGGCCGCCAGCACACCGCTAGTGACTTAGTGCCCCACTTCAGTGACATCGTTGTCACTCTGTCACCCGAGCCGGCCGCCGGCGCCGCCTTTGCCGGATGTCATCAGAACTTCCCGCCGCTTCTCTAGCTACCGACCTACTTGTTCTCTACCCTGCTTTCGAACGAGGTCTTAGCTCTACCCTTGCAAACATTATTGACCCGTAAATTAGTAGGTATCAACGATATGAGTATATATATGGTATAAGTAAAATGTAGTAATACTTACTTTGAAAATTGTTGCTGTGTATTATATTTGATATTATATTTTGATATTTGAATGTTGCCACAGCGGAAAGACGGCGTGGATACAAAATACGTGCATTGTAAGCTTTTCTTGTATTTATTTTGAACAACAAACATATATGCTAAAACATTTTCAAACATTAATTTATGTTACAAACTAAATAGTTAATAACAACAAGGTATTATTAGCATAATTCACAAGTTAGATACCTACGTGCTTGTTGGTATCAAATGAAACTAGAAAGGCAATGACAATAATCACTGTGGGACACCCGACGCACACCCGAGCACTGTGGGACACCCGACGTTACCCGAACACTGTGGGACACCCGACGCACAGCCGAACACTGTTGGACACCCGACGTTACCCGAACACTGTGGGACGCCCGACGTCATAATAATTCTCAAACGGGTATTCCGATTTTTATGAAATTTAACAAAGAAAAGATAACATGTAGGTATATATAGATATGGGGGTGGTATGAACTGCAATAGGTACCCATATAGTTGCTCCGTAGAATTAATAATTTTAAACTTGCTGATATTTCATGTGGTAATGATGTATAACCGCCACAGTTCATACGTGGGGGCAGATAGCCATAAGTGTTACCGTCTGCACCCACGTGGGGCTCGTTCGTGTGGGCAGACGGTAACAATTCGTAACTAGAACCAGCGGCTTAGGTCGTGCGTTGACATCAGTCAGTCAGGACTTTGCATTTTATATATTATTATAATAATTGATTACTGTGTATCAAGTTACATTGGTCAAGGGACGTAAATACAGTCACGTAAAGAGCCCATTTATGTAGTGGTTAATTGGATATTGAAAAGACTGACAGAAAAATGAAAAGGCACCTTACCTCTAAGGCTAACGAAAAGAGTTGTAGACAGCTGTCTCCTCCCCACTCTAACGTACGGCAGCCAGACATGGACTTACACAAAAGAAGCAAAAAATTAAATCTCTAAATGTCAAAAAGCAATACAAAGAAGCGTAATGAAAATAAGACTGATCGATAAGGTACGTTATAAAGAAATAAGAAACAAAACCAAATTTATAGATGCACCATCGCATGCGCTCAAAATGAAATGGCAGTGGGCTGGCCATGTGGCCAGAATGCACAAAGAGAGATGTAGCCCATTGGTCTCTAACTGGAAGGGGGCAAAAGATAAAAGAAGGATCGGCAGGCCAAACGCGAGATGGGCCGACGAAATAGATAAATACCTAAAATCCAAAGACAGAAGAGGCAATAGACTGAGACGGATGGAAAAAGCTGGAGGAGGCCTTTACCCGAAAGGGGTCTCTAACTGAAGTAACAACACAATAAAATAAACTTAGGTTTAATACATCTTTTTCTTCTCTATAATAAAATCGATTTTCCACTGACGTGATAGGTAGTATAATCACGCTAGCGCCGAAACTGTACGACCTACAGACTTGAAATTTTGCCAGGGGGCTTATTGTGACATGTAGATGCTCACTAAGTACGGATTTTAGGAAATTCCTCCCCTAAGGGGGTGAAATAGTTTGATGCAAAATCTTTATTTATGATCCAATTGAGTTGAAAATTTCGGTGACGACCCGTCCACCCACTGGACTGTCCCACTGAGATGTTTGGACGGGTAATCCACAATTACCTCTCCACCCACTGCGCTAGTGTGAACCGAATAAGTATCTAGTTATCGATTTAATTTTTTAATTTCGATAAATTCAAATAAATTTAAACATGTATTGCGCTATAAAAAAAAGCTAACAAAAAAATTTTACGTATATTTATAATACCTTTGAAATGCTAATAATACAAAACTTGGTTGATTTTTCTTCTAAAGGGTGAAATGGGGAAATATTTTTTGTATGGACAAATCTTTTTATTTGATTCAATCGAGTTAAATGTTTTTACGTGTGTCTATTATAGCTAGGTAAATTATTACTTAGAAAAAATATTTCAGAAGGTCGAACTATGCAAGGGCCAAAATGGGGCAAAACAGACGCCCTCGCAAGTGGCTGAAGCGAGATCTACCGTAGGAGTCGGGCGTGTCGACGCCCTCGCAAGTGGCTGAAGCGAGATCTACCGTAGGAGTCGGGCGTGTCGACGCCCTCGCAAGTGGCTGAAGCGAGATCTACCGTAGGAGTCGGGCGTGTCGACGCCCTCGCAAGTGGCTCAAGCGAGATCTACCGTAGGAGTCGGGCGTGTCGACGCCCTCGCAAGTGGCTGAAGCGAGATCTACCGTAGGAGTCGGGCGTGTCGACGCCCTCGCAAGTGGCTGAAGCGAGATCTACCGTAGGAGTCGGGCGTGTCGACGCCCTTGCAAGTGGCTGAAGTGAGATCTACCGTAGGAGTCGGGCGTGTCGACGCCCTCGCAAGTGGCTGAAGCGAGATCTAGCGTAGGAGTCGGGCGTGTCGACGCCCTCGCAAGTGGCTGAAGCGAGATCTACCGTAGGAGTCGGGCGTGTCGACGCCCTCACAAGTGGCTGAAGCGAGATCTACCGTAGAAGTCGGGCGTGTCGACGTCCTTGCAAGTAGCTGAAGCGAGATCTACCGTAGGAGTCGGGCGTGTCGACAAAACAGAGAGCTCATGTTGTTTCTTATAAATTGATATCTTTAAACTCGTGAAGCAAATGTTTTATAATTTACTTTGTTTGTTTTTAGATAATGGCCATTTTCCGATCCACTGGTTTTACATGTCCGGGCTGATATCATCAGTAATATTATCAAATTCAATAATGCAAATATTTTTATATGTTAGTTAGTATCCGTATCTAGCTCTATATAAAAACATGTTTTATGTAGTTGTGGCTAAATTAATTACACAAGCCTCTGTTCTCTAATCCCCGTGACGCGTCCGCACAGCAACTTATTGTTCAAAACTGCTTGTTACTTTTTTAAAGTGCAATGTGTATTGCATTATAAAATATCGATGCAATAGAACCAGTCTATAAATAATTAACCTTAAGTAACCCCATGTCCGACCTAAAGTTCTACTTTCCGTGTCATTATCTGTTCCCAGGCGCACAGCACATCCCTGAATAACACGATTTGGCAAATCACTTCTGTGGGCGTTGCGAGCCCTTATATCATGCCGTGGCCTTTATTGCACATTGTCACTGAATAATATTCTACATAACATACGCGGTAGTACAGGGGAAATCATTGAATTAGCGCTATCTGACCATACAGCACAAATCCTAAAAAATCCAAAGAAAAGAATTTACAATATTAGAAGTGTCGCAATAGTCTCTTTTGACTACGAACCCACTGGTTCGTAGAATATTGCGCAGACAAATTAAAGCTTTTAAGAGCCATTTGAGTAGTTTGTCAGTCTCTGATACATACCAATGCCAAAACCCTAATGATATGATATATGATATCATATGATATATTTGTTGATATGTTCCTACTATTGTATAATCTATGCTTCCCTTATGTAAGAAAAAAATTAACATACACAAAAAGCTTAAAAGGATATCGAAAGGCATAAGAAAATGCAGTGTAGTGAAAAGGAAGCTACTCTGGAACTATCTTCATAAGCCAAACTCCGAAAATTAACAGCAATTTAAAACATTCACGAAACGATCCAAAAAAAATTAGAATAAGCGCTATCCCAAAGGTCACAGAACGACTATTACATTAAAGTAGCAGCAAATAAATCAAAAGCCACGTGGCAGATTATAAATAGAAACACAAACAATCAACCTATGGAGAGTGTAGTAAAATTGAAAATTGATAATGAAATTATATTGAATCCAACTACACTTGCTAATAAATTTAATAACTATTTCATATGTATAGTAGCTAATAATGCTTACAATTTGACTAATAATACTGACATACATTTATCTAAGACCCATGACAATATCAACTCAATATTCCTACTACCAACAACTCCCTTTGACATCCTCAAAACAATAATGTATCTTAAAAACACCTAAACGCCTACGCTGTTATCCTATCCTACGATACGAAGGAATATCAACGCACATCGTCAAAGAAGTTGCAATGATAATAGCACCAATATTAAATGATATTAATAATTAACTGGATGACGTGTAATAATTTGAAACTAAATTTAAATAAGACATATTTAATGAATTTTAAACAGCGAAATAATTACCCAATAAACTTAAACATCCATTATATGAACACGAGTATTAATTAAATCTGCTCCACCAGATTTTTAGGATTAGAAATTGACAGCAGACTGTTGGAAAAACCATATAGACAATGTATCCAAAAGACTCAATCAATTCTCATATGCTCTATATAAACTACATTAAATAGTCAGTACTCCCACATTACTAACAGCGTACTACGGTCATGTTGCATCAATATTAAGATACGGGCTTATTTTTTGGGGCAACTCAACAAACAAAATGCAAGTGTTCATAGCCCAAAAACGCTGCATCCGATCTATGTTTGGTTTGCAACAAACGGACACCTGTAAAGATGTTTTCAAGCAATGGGGGTTACTTACTCTGCCAGGACTTTATATACTCGAAATTGCAATATTTGTTAAAAAGAATTCCGATTTTTTTACATTCTACCCCAACGGCAGCCGTCGAGAAGGTACTCTGCACCACCATAAATCAAATACGGCACTTTTACGTAAGAGTGTGTTCTGTATGACGCCAATTATCTTCAACAAAATACCGTCGTCCATACGGGCTATAACAAATTTAAATATTTTTAAAAATTCACTGACAAAACTTCTAGTCGAAAAAGCATATTATTCAGTGAATGAATTTCTAAATGTCAATTTAATTTAGTTCTGACATTTTTAATTTAAAATCATTGACATAAATACTCATTAAACATTGTTAATTGTAACTTATGTAGTTTTGTGTGTTTTGGACAACCAACCAACAGAACACTGTTGGTTGACTTTTGGCTGCTAGGTATAAATTAAATTTGTGTTAAAAGATAGGTAACTAAGCACTCTTTATGTATACTTACTGATAAATGTTATTGAATAAATAGTATTAGTGCATGCTATCTTAATGTTTGTATACCAATATCTGGTGGAATCATGTGAGACCTAAACTATCTGTAACAACTTTTTATGTAGGTACCGTGATTGAACAAACCAATAAATTTATTTATTTATTTATTCGACATCATTTATCATTTATCATTTTATCACATCTTAAAAATAGAACTAGATAACTAAAAAAAAATAATATACAATGGGCGGTCTTATAGCTAAGTAGCGATTTCTTCCAGGCAACCTTTGGATGGAGAGGATTTTATGGCAAAAGAGGTGGTTGGTGGTGCACGTATTAATTAGGGGTCTAGCTAAATTAACTATATATTTAAAGCTATACTACAAATATACACACTACTTACATAATATAAATACCTAAGTACATATTATACACTATGTACTAACATACTATATAATATTATACTCAAATATATATATATATTTATGAATTATTTACTTAAGTATATGGTACACTATCATCAGGTACACGTCTCTACATATCGACGTCGTGATTGTCCAGTAGATAGCTTCGCGGATCTCGGTATGTACACAATAACAACGTGTCAATGCACTCTCTTCTGTTTTGTTACTAAACTATGAGTTTACATCCGAGATGAGCACCTCTCTCACACACACGCACACGCACACACACACACACACCGCCAGCGACGGTAGCGACGGTAGCGACGGTAGCGACGGTAGCGACGGCGCGGCTCCGCTGTACGCCGACTGGTCGCGCTGCATCGCTTCCACCGTCTCCTCTGCAAACCAAAAGCAACCTGGTTAGTCCCGGGAAGGAGCTCGCAGTACTCAAACCGAGTCATCAAGTCTCGAGCATTAGGTTACTACCTATTTAGGTAGTTACGTAGATATAGGTAAGTACGTAGAGTGCCAGTACGCCAGCACGCCACGCTCAGACTAGTACTACATTTACGTCCGTCAAAATTCTGTGTCTGTGTCTGTAAGTGGTTCTCAAAATATTTTCAGTCTGTTTATGACTTAGCATGTTGGACACAAATTAATTTATCACACACTTTAATTGATAGATGTTTTTCGACTTTCAATACCATAAACCTAGAAGAGACTGAGATTATTATTTCCCTAAAATTGAATGTACAAAAAGGTTTTACAAAAAGGGATCTAAACCATTATGCATATTATTTAACCGCTCCCCTAACGATGGATGTTTTCCATTAGAATGTTCATTCAATTCACAAAAGTGGTGACTGCGTCAGATATGGTACACGTACTTATCTAACGATCGTCCGGTTTCGATCCTTTCAGCGCTTAGTAAAGATTTCGAATCGATTAAACAGAAAAAAAAACTGAGAGGTTTCCCAAATTCATATTATTGTACATTTGAAGTCAACCTTTAGCACCTACTTATTTGTCATTGAATTGAGTTGAATGTAAGTATTGAAGTGCTCCTTCCATACATTCCACATATTCCATTTTATTACTTACATCCAGCAAAAGCCTCTTGCGCGTAGTAGATTCGCACTAGGTTTGTCAAGCCTTTAATACGATGATTACCATAAACTTTTAAAACTATATAATTTAATTTGATTAGTAATTATACAATTTTCAAGTCAATCTGTGTATATATTCGATGCATTAAATAAATATTTGAAACCCTAACTCCACCTCATTATGATAGATTCTCAAGAAATTTATGATGGGAAATATTATCGTTTAGAATACCAATTTAACCTTTTTTTTTATTATTTGGAACACGTATCATACGTGTTGCAAAACCTTTCCGGTAAAAAAAGCGTTTATTTTCTTCAGTTAATTCGGTAATAGGCCGGATTCTCACCATCATCGTCACCGACCAGCAGCGTGATCGCGTCCGCCGCATCCACATTCATGAGGTTGGCGATGGAGGTGTCCGAGGTGTCCGAGGTGTCGGAGATGGCAGCGGGGGCGGCGCGGCACTCGTAGCGGCCGGCGTCGGCGTGGCGCAGCTCGGCCAGCGTCAGCCGCGCCACGACGCGCGCCGCGCCCCACCGCTCCGTCTCCAGCGACACGCCGCCGCCACCGCCACGGGAACTCTGCGTGCGACACAACAACGCTCTATAATAGGTACGTTACTAACAAGTCGCACCGACTAATGCAGCTCCGTTCCGATAAGGAACTCCCTCCGGACGTCGATACTACGACAGGCAACAAATCGGTACATTCCTTCAACCTTTGATGAACGGCATCTTTCTGCATCACAGTGCATGTCCCCAACCCCCTCCAGCATGCGCGCGCTTTCCGCTCTCACCTGCAGAGACAGGCGGGTGGCGTCGTCCGTGCGGCGCCACACGACCGCGAGGGGGGGGAGCGGCAGCGCGCGCGGCGTCGGCTCGTAGCGCGCCACGCACGCCATCGTGCCCGTCCCCCCCACCGCTCCCCTCACCACGTGCTCCCCCTCCACTGTCACCACCACGCGCGGCATCGCTTCGTCTGCAACACACCACACACACCTCGAGTCACTACTACGTTATTGGGAATGCACGTTCATTAAATTTCAGTCTTTGACAGATCGTTGCTGTGAATGAATACGCTCACTATATCTTTTAGCAATCGCGTTTGTGTTTCTTTAAATTAATATCTCTCGTTAGCTTATCGAATGTTTAACTAATTTTTATTATATTAAAAGAGTAGGGCCTCAAAAAAAATAAGCTAAGAGCTCCCGATCCGATCCGTCGACGGGCAGCTCGGGGCGCGAGTGATCCCGGCCGTCCCTCGTCGCCCACCATTACCGCCGGCGCGAGTTGCCAGGACCGATCGTCGGTCACAACAGATGCAACGTGCCCTTTGTAGATGGATCAGACGCGGCGTTTGATGTAGGTACCTACATCGCGCGTCAAACAGTGAGCTATGTTGCGAAATCGGTTTGATCAGCGAAGTGCCGTAGCACGCTATCGGCACATCGACGGAGCTGCATCGAGCACCGAGACCTAACTCGATGGTTACAGCGACAAGTGTACGTCACCTAGGACGGTCAGGTTGAAGAGCAGACTCATCTTGGGATCGGTGTTGACCTGGCACTCGTAGCGGCCGCCGTCCGCCGCGCGCAGCCGCTCCAACTGCAGCGTGTGTCGGCTCGCGCCCGCCGGCCCGCGCTCCTCGGCGGCCGACACGCGGGAGTCCGCCGTGAACACAGCTCCCGCGTGCGTCAGGATTTGCAGATCGCGGGATCGCACCCACGACACCTGCGACACAAACGCGACTCTCCACGTTAGATCCCGACCGAGAGGGTCGGGATCTAACGTGGAGAGCTGCTCTCGATGGTTCCTGGAGCACGCTGACGGATCGCGAGAGTGCACGTGCTCCAGCTGTAGGTACCTACTGGTTGACATTTAGCTATGGTGGGTACCTACCTAGCCACAAGTGGCATCGTGTACAGTTACTGACCGCAGCATGAGTGGCAGTGGCCGCGCGACCGACGTACGCTCGCGATGCAAACATTAGGTATAAACGAGAGAGTATCGGCGCGGGAGAGCTATAAGCAGGTTCGTGACTCACCGAGAAGGCAGCCGACCTTTGCTACAGCCGCTCTAGAAATCACTTTTAGTTGGTGGATTTAAAGTAATACATGTTTGTGTGAAGCGCCAACATCTGTGCGCGTGCCCGCGAGCTTATTAATAGTGATTTACGCGAGCGGGTTGACACAGACCGGCAAGCTTGTAGTATTCGCTCGCGTGGTCGCCAAGGCGACGCTCCACTGACGTAGTATTCGCTGGCAGGGCTCCCGTGGTCGCCACAGCGACGCTCCACTGACGTGATATTCGCTGACAGGGCTCCCGTGGTCGTCACGGCGACGCTCCGCTGACGTAGTATTCGCTGGCAGGGCTCCCGTGGTCGCCCCGGCGACTCTCCGCTGGCAGGGATCCCGTGGTCGCCACGGCGACGCTCCGCTGACGTAGTACTCGCTGGCAGGAATCCCGTGGTCGCCACGGCGACGCTCCGCTGACGTTGTACTCGCTGGCAGCGCTTCCGTGGTTTTTCCGTGGTCTGAATTTGAGTCTAGATAGATTAAATAATCCACCATCCATCAAATAGCATATTTATATTCCACGGACATTACTTGTAGTGTCTCACAAAGTGCAGCAAAGTAATGTGCAAACAGAGTTGGATCCGATAGGAGGCCGCTTCACACCATAGGTGTCGGTGAGCAACCCTGCACCGATCGCTGTAACGCAGCACGTCATATCATCATGTAGTAAGAAGCGCAACAACCTCAATATATTTTCCGGACAGCCGAGTTTAGCCGACACGATCCATAAAGAGGTGTACCACAATATAGAAGTAAATGCTTTCCTTGCTCCCTGCTCTTCTCAGCTAGTTGACATTTTGAGAAAATGGCTCCAAATGTTCCTCGATCTGGTCGGAAATATTGATTTCGATACATGTACCTACCTAGATTTAAATTTAGAAGTATTCTCGCAAACACTTTACCCGGAGTTGACAAAAAGTGATTTGCCCCTGTAAAAGTTGAAGTCAGATCGGTCTCCCTTGTTTTATTAAGGGAACATACGAGAATTTTTTAAAACATTCCGGCTCACACAAACACTCATTTGCATAAAAATCTTCCAAAGCGTTGCATGAAGATCAGGACCACCGTATTTTAAAATATTTCCGCGTTTATTGTCAACTTCTGCTGCTCGTTTGTTTTGTTGTCAACTCCTTCTGCTCGTTTGTTTTGTTGTCAACTCCTGCTGCTCGTTTGTTTTGTTGTCAACTCCTGCTGCTCGTTTGTTTTGTTGTCAACTCCTGCTGCTCGTTTGTTTTGTTGTCAACTCCTGCTGCTCGCTTGTTTTGTTGATATTTAATTGCGATTATAGCTTCTTCCAGGTTATTAGGGTCAGCAAGATCTGTTTTGGCTCTGCTTCAGGAAGACGATAGATTACATTAACATTTTAAATACTTAAAAGAAAACCGACTTAAATAAAAAATAATATTTATACGTATTTTTTACAATTAGTATGATAACATATCGACGGGCAGACAAACAGACGCGTGATCGTATAAGGGGTCCGTTTTCTCCTTACTTTTGAGGTGATACTCAGACGAACCCACTCTTTTAGACTCCCCGTTTCCCAATGGAACGGATAGCACTAGGATCAGGGGAGTAGAGCCGCAGTATCTGGGTCAGAATAACAAGACGAGATGATAGATGCTCACCGACTTGTCTCCGAGGCGGTGCACGGTGCACTCGAGTTCAGCGTGCTGCCCTCGCGCGGCCAGCACGGCGCTGCGCTGCTGCGGCGCGAAGGCGGGGCCAGCGTCCAAAGCCCCCCCCACCCCCCAGCCGCAAACGCCTGCATAACACATCACACGAAAGTTGAGAAATTATACAAATGTTATAATGACACAAAATTCACAACCCGCGACGGGAATCGAACGCTCCGTGCGTGTGAGAAGAAGATGCGATTCTGCAGTAGTTTACAATTGTCTGTCGCCGGGTGGAGCGCCCGCCTTGCTGTGCTCGGAGCAGGTACTCGGAGAACCCGCCTTGCTGTGCTCGGAGCAGGTACTTGGATGCTCCGAAGTCCAACGGGGTAGGTAGCTTGCTAGTGGTGATAGGTTCTAACCACCGATTTTAGATCCAAAGGTCCCGGGTTGGATCTCCAGGGGGAGTACCTCCAATACTGAGCTCGGTTTGGTTGCTTGTAGGACTTTGTTTAAGTCTAGCTACCACCATCTTACCTTATTCTGTCGCCATAACAACAATTCTAAAATTGTTGTTTTCCGGCGTTTAGAGGTTCAGATAGCCAGTTCCTCAGTTGGATTCCGGGTGAAGTGCGCCTCCACCTTCGGCCATATCTTAACTTGTTACCAGGTGAGATGAAGGTCAAGTGATTTCCCGTCGCACAATTAAAAAAAAGCCTAAGAGGCTCGAACACTCAGGTGAATAAAAAGTGATTGAGAAAAAAGTTTGCTGTTGGTGTAGGTACAGTGTCGCCGAACGTGTGGCCAATAATCATAATTATTTTTATGAGAATTCAAACATCAATGAAAATCTGGAGCTTCCGGAAATTTTCGCGGCTTATAATTAGGATAAAATGAGCTCGTTGGTACCGAGGCCGAGGTGAATGGAGATGTTGTTATGAATCAAGCGGATGCCGGATGCGGAGCCCCCCCCCCACACCACGCCACGCGACACGCACGTGCGGGAACTCAGATCGTGACGTCACCACGACACAGCGCCACAGCACGTTCCTCGGAAGCTCTCCGTCACTCCCTACCCACATCTACATAGAACTCGGACATCTTCTACCGGAGCTGAGGTGTACCTGAGGGGGTAGGGGGTAGGTTGCTCCGGTACTCCATCACATCGGGGTTGATACGACGCGCGCTACGTATCTACCTAACCTACTAATAACTCCGTAAAATACTCCGCGGCCCTGTAATACTGTATCCGTCATTAATTTCTCCGAAATGAATAAAGTTCTGCGTGAAATCTCAGAATAGAAACCAATTAACCGCATTGTGACATCGGCCGCCCGGCTACGGGGCACGCGGCACGCCCACGTCCCGCGTGCCCCGGAGGAGGTGACACACGTTTCTGAGCAAGGTGCTGATGGACAGCTTGTCTTACCTGTAGAGTAACGCCAGAAAGTTTCATTATAACTGATGTAAAGTATATTATGCAGATACAGAGAAGGATCTATTTAGTTGTTTACTTTAATTAGCTATTTATATTTCGAATTTTTCTAAGTATTTCAAGAGAGCTCGAGTCTCCGTGTCATCATAATGTTTCAACCAGTCTTTCAAGTCTCGATGTTATTAATGCAACATTGCATTATAATGTATAAAACGCGGCGGCGGCGGTACGTCGCCTGCCGAGTCAACGAGCTCCAATCTTTACTGCCGATAATTAACTACAGCGTAGTTTATCACTCTAGAGAATGAGCTTTCCAAGATAATAAAATCAAAGCTAAAGGCGTCCACTGCCCTACGCCACGCCGCCGCCGCCGCCGCCGGCCCGTTGCAGTCCTTTTTACAATATCGTGCCACGAACAATGCTAATTGTTTCTCATATGAAACGACTACCAATTACCAACTGTAATACTTGAGACCCAGCAGCGTCCTGTTCCGTCCCGTCTGGTGCGAGGGGGACAGCGTCACGTCACCTCCCCCTCGCACCCTCCGGCTGCAAGGCGCAGGGTGCAGGGCGCACCTGCGCAAACACCAATGGGAAACACTATTCTACTTACGAACAAAGCGCGCATTAAATTGCAAACTCTATGGTCAACAGAACTCGTCTATAGCAGTGGAGAGATATTAATAATAGCTAGGTCACACGCACCATGCAAGCTCTTGTGTGTAGGTAGGTAGGTACCTAGTCCGTAACGTAAAGTAGTATTGTGGAGCGTGGAGTGGAGTGGAGCGCACACAGGCAGTTCACAACGATACAAACACGGCGAGACAAAGCCAAGCCAAGCCAAGGCAGTCGCTGTCAGATGAAAGGGACTAATTAAACATGTTTACTTTACATCGACACGCTACACGCTACACGCTACACGCTACACGCTACACGCTACACGCGCTCCGCATACTCCGCTGGCGCTGGCTAGGCCGGCTTCGACCGCGGGACGACTGCCTTCTATCTACTATAGTACCTACATAATTATATCTACAAACTCCACGGGCCCACACTAGGTACGTCTATCTAAACGAATCCTTCAGCATCGATGCTAGTCTCACCAGCCTTTACTGACCGCTGGTGGATTCTGTACCCTTTAATGACTGACCCTTTAATGACTTTAATGACTGTTTGTGGATGTAGATACTGTACCCTTTACATGAATGACCGTTTGTAGATATTGTACCCACTCTGTACTCGTCTTGTTTGCGAATGCTTTTATGTAGGTACGTATATCAGTTACTTGGAGAAATGGCTATTTTTCCTTGAATAATAAACAGAAGCTCTTTAGATTTTGTTTATTATCGGAAAAGTCAACATTTCTTTGTTCATTAAGATTTTTTAGGATCATTTTGAAACGTCAAATCTACCGTCTCTGTTCGGAATCGCGACCAGCACACAAGGGGAAAGTCAAGAAACTCGGGCTGGCTAATTTTTTGATGATCCATTCAATTAGATATACAGTTTTAAATTACATTGTATCATACATCATAAACCTAGATACTTAATACTATCTTAAAACATTTGTTATTACCTATCTACCTAATGGGTAGTTTGTTAACATTGAGAAATCACCATTTAGTTGTCGACTGGCATAGTAACATTGGGTTACGCGTTCTTATCGTCGATATAGTCACTAATTTTGTAGTAGGCACTTTTAACTTAATTATTCTTAATATAAGATTTGAATTTAGGAGCAGAGAGTTTGGTGGCGCTTTGAGGAAGCTTATTATAGAATCTCACACAGTTTCCTAAGAATGAATGATTCACTTTCCTAAGCGTTACCTAGGTATATCAAGTTTATTTTTATTTCTAGTATTAACACTGTGCACATCAATCTTTTACTAAGCTCATCAATATTTCTGTGAGCGAGCATTAGATTTTCATAAATGTATTGGGAGCAGAATGTAAGAATACCAATCTCTTGAAAACTCCAGATTTGCACCATTTCACTCTATCAGAGGAAGAATATCAAAGATTTTTTTTCATACTTAGCATTTCAATGTTACATACACGATTTTATATCAGATAGAATGAAACTTAAGATTTAGAATTTTCAAAAAGTCTTGAAACTTTTGCCCCATTTCACCCTTTTATTGCAAGATTTTCTGAAACATTTTTTATAAATAAGCTATAATAGCTTTTATATACACTCAAATCGAAAAATTCGAATTACGAATTTGAAGACGGTTCTATACAGACGCACTTTATAAACGCATGTACTTAAAATTAAGAATAAAACTCATAATAGTACCGCCAACTGTATCATAAAACTCATTATAGTACCGCTATCTTTTTTTTATTATTTCATTAAACTAGTCTATGGTTTTAGACTGAATATAAAAAAAAAGCGCATGCTCTTTTTTTGCAGTGTGAAAAAAATGGCGCACGCATGCGTAGTTTGAACTTAATTTCCCGCGCTTCCCATACATTTTTTTGCCGATCGTGTTTTTGTATTCGGGATTCCAAAAAAGTTTACCAGAGAGTTACATTGATGAATCAATGACAAGTAAGATTCAAGTGTCCAACATTATAATGAACACCATAGAAAATAAAGCCAATGAAGTAAATATAAACATACCAGCATCAACTACAAGCAGAAATACCGCATCTGACGAGAATGCAGTAATTAACATTCAATTTCATAACTACACCATCCACAATTTAAATAATTACTATACCAAATAAATTACTTCCTTGTAAACTACCTACTTTGTTTTTGTTAATACCCCTTCTTATATGACAGTTGCATAAACTACTATTATAACTAGATGTTATAATAAACACAAATTTACCAAATTTCAACTCGATCGGATCAAATAAAAATATTTGTTAATATGAAAAGTTACTTAGCTAATTACCCCGTTTCACCCTTTAGAGGAAGAATTTACGTAGTTTAAGCATTTCATAGTTATTATAAATACACGTTCGAATTTTCAACTCAATTGGATCATTAAGAAAGATTTTGCTTTCAAACTGTTTTGCCCTATTGTAACCCTTTAGTAGCAGATTTTTCTGTTTTTTTTTTCGAATACATTTTTAATATAATATGATATAATAAACACGTTAACAAAATTTCAACTCAATGGGAACATAATTAAGATTTTGCGTACAAAACTTTTTTGGCCCATTTTACCCATTTTATAATTTTTAGTAATAGTTACAGTTTTAATTTTATTTTTCTATTGCATTTTCAAGCTATAAAAAACACATACAAAATTTCATCTCAATCGGAACATAAATAAAGATTTTGCATACAAACAATTTTACACCATTTCACCCCCTTAGGGGAGGAATTTCCTAAAATCCGTTCTTAGTGAGCACCTAGTTATTATAATGTACACCCTGGCAAAATTTCAAGTCTGTACGTCTTACAGTTACTCTTTTAAATGACACCCCACAAGCCAATTACCTTCTTATTTATTTATTTATTTATTATTGATGGGAAAACTAACAGCTTTTTACGTCACAATAACAAATGCTTAAAGATAGAAAGCCAATTAAAGGTTCTCACGTGTAGGTACTAAATTAGGTATACAGCAGTGAAAAAGAAAAATTAAACAGGTTATGTAAAAAATAGAAGAAACAACACAAAAAAGGTACATGAATAATCCAATCATTGATAAAAAGATGTTCATTAATAATCTTATCATATTACGCTGAGAAGAAATCTCTGCTCAGCAGTGCTCGTGCTGAGGCTGCGCTAGTACAGAACAGGTCTTGTCTTCACTTCACATTTTGACAGACACACACAGAGTTCTTCCACGGATGATCCAGGCGAGACGTCGTAAGTAAGGGATTGCATGTGACCCCAGACATAGAAATCAACCGGCGTTAAGTCCGGACTTCTCGCAGGACACGGCATATTACCGATACCGATACCAGAACCGATAATTGTTGTTTTAATATTGATAAATAACCAGCGTTTAATCGTTTTTATAAATCAGAAGATAAAATGATAATTAATCTGTCAATTTTTGTTTTCATTAATTTTTGATGTTGCATTTTTGACTTATTTTGAAAAAAGCTAAAAAACATGATAACTTAAAAAATGGTTCACATTTTCATAAAAAATATAAGCGCTAAAATTATCGCAAATAGTCACACCTATCACCTCCTAACGGGAATACGTCGAATTGCCAATAACCCTGTATACATACATACATACATACATACATACATGCAATGCCGGATTACTGATCTCGTTCGCTTCGTTCACTCGATCAATTATGAGAGTTGTTGATTCTGATGCCAGTGCATGCAGCAATGATCGGTCAATTTTAGCATTTGGAGATAAACATGAATTAACTTTATGCATGTGATCGGCTGTCGCCAGTTCGCCAGTTCGCCGAAGTGAACTGACGATTCGCCAGCGCAGCCCTGGCCTGATGGGCTCCGGAGCTGCGCCGCCGCCTCGCATTACTCATTCATCAAAACAATATTTTTAGAAGCATTTACAAGTTCGCTTTACGATTGTAAACGTTATGCTCCGTTCGCCATTAGAGTCGGTTTGGGAGAAGTTACTCAACCGTACAAAGTTACTACGGAAATAACGTTTTGTTGATCATTTACGAGAAACAGCCGTGAATTACAAATGCCGTGCCAGAGGCGTTCGTTAGAGTACGTAGGTAGGACGAGTAGGTACGTTCCTACCAGTATAGATAGGACGAGTAGGTACGTTCCTACCAGTGTAGGTACGTTCCTACCAGTGTAGGTAGGACGAGTAGGTACGAGTGCTAGTACGAGAAGGACGCCGTCATCATCATCATCATCAACAGCCCAGTAGTGTCTACTGCCGGATAATGCCTAGTCACCACATTTGGCAGGCGTGGTGTTCACAGTAAATATGGAGATGATACTCAGAAGGAAGTTGTCCTTCTTCTGGTGAGATCCCTTTGTCGGTTTTCATTTTTCTGGTTAGGCTCGCTCCATCGTAGATCTCATTCTTACCTTTGTAAGTGTCGTGGTCAAGAGCCGACCCATCGTAAATAAAAAATAAAATAAAATTTCACATTCTATTATCGAGCAGAGAGCGTGTCCAGAGGCATCGTAATCACTTCACATTTTGCGACTGAACATTTAGTGAACTTACACATTCTATTGAGGAGCAGAGAGCGTGTGAAGATGGCTCCCCCAAGGGGGGTTGGGGTTCACCAGGATGGTCACGGGTCCGAAGACCAAAGCCATACTGACATGCAAAAGCATGCTCTGTATGACGTATGAACTAAAAAGTTCATACGTCATACAGAGCATGTCAGCTTTTGGTTTAAATGTTTACTATCGGGTGCTATCGGTTAGTCTTTAGAGGTTGAAAGTAGAGCCAATAGAGCAGCGTGATGTACCCTCGTGATGTAGGTACAAGTGCAGCCACAGCTTCAGATATCAGAACGTGGCATTACGTACGTACGTTTGTGATATCTGTGAGTACTATGTTATAGTTGTTCCTATCCCGTCAACGTGTGAACGCCGATGCTTGTCCAGATGTAATGAACCCGATATCACCACTTGGTGTAAGTACCTCCTTCTCGGCAGAGCTTCCGTCCCATGATCACTTTATGACTAACACATTGTATCTGCTTTAGGGACCTTTCAATTTTATAGCACAATATTTTTATGCCATAAAATAGTTTCAAACATAATTGTAGAGTACCTTTATATTTATACATAATTATATTATATAGACAATTATTTGATTTTGTTCCTGTACGTAGACGTCGCGTCGCTGGAGACGAGAGAGCTGGCTTGTTTTTCGCTCAGAATATATCTTTGGTCATAGCAGGCTTCTTGGTTCCTTGCCGCAAGAAAAAACAATTTTGTATACTTACAATTTATATATGAAATATTTAAATTTTACTAAGGTTCTGTACCTCTTTTTATTTTTTCTAAATAATATAAAATATAATTGAAGTAAACTATAAGGTCGTCCTGAACTGAGGTCACGCATCGGTTACGGAGATTATCTTACAAACATTTTATTCACTCCAATAAAAGTGTAGATTTCACAACTCACTCTTGGCACGCTTTTATTCAATCTCTCTTTTCTCATCTTAGTGTTCAAAGCTATCACTCATAGCTAACTGGCATTCTAAGTAAAGCCAGAACGAGAGCAAAGCATCATAGCATCGACCGTACGTCGTCATGTAGTGTAGGTGAACTGAATGCAACTAGTGGTTCGCGAGTGGTTCTAATGTAAGAACAGTTGACTTCGCGAGCGAAGTGAATGAAGTTTTGACATCGGCTGGTGTAACGTACTTGCCTACCTTAAGTTTTGAAATCGGCTGGTGTAGCGTACTTGCCTACCTTAAGTTTTGACATCGGCGGGTTTAGCGTACTTGCCTACCTTAAGTTTTGATATCGGCTGGTGTAACGTACTTGCCTACCTTAAGTTTTGAAATCGGCTGGTGTAGCGTACTTGCCTACCTTAAGTTTTGACATCGGCTGGTGTAGCGTACTTGCCTACCTTAAGTTTTGACATCGGCGGGTTTAGCGTACTTGCCTACCTTAAGTTTTGACATCGGCGGGTTTAGCGTACTTGCCTACATCGAGGATATATTCATTGAAGAAGCTTGGATAGCGTCAGGTCGCGCTCGCCCTGCCAGCTTTTTATATTAGGCTTAGAAAGATTTTTTATATCGACAGTAAGATCAAACTGTCGGACCATCCAAATCAACAATTATCGTATAATGGATTGAGGAAACTTTTGAGATAACGGCGGTAGCGCCCATATTATAATCTCACTTTATGTTTGAAGGTGAACATTTATCCAGTAAAAATCTATGCAAAGACAAACTCGAGAGGTCTATACCTACAGCTCACCGAGCCACTAGTTTAATATCTACCGAGTCACTTCAAGTGCAAATTCAAAACTGTTAACACGAGAAGAAAACGTGATATTTGGAATTAGCAATTCCAAAGGGTGGAAGGTGACGTCAATCTTTTAAAAGGGGGCAATGATCTCATCGGGGAATGTCCCGCGGAGCGAGGCGGGGCTGCGCGCGCGCACATCTGGTGCACACTTTTTGTTCGCGCTACATTTCAATCACAGATCGAATGCTCGCACGTAGGTAGGCAGGAATTAACTGTATTTTTGTAACCTAACAAATGAAAGCAATGCAATGATGATTTAATTTTGTTTCTGTAACGTCTGGACAGACAGAACAGCCTTTCCATGCAACAGTCGGTCCGTAAGCAGCTCGTGCTTCAATTTGCATTTTGTCCAACACCTACTCGTTTCCTAGAAATAGTTCAAGTGCTCAGCTGAAAAAAAATAATTAAAAATCTGCTCTTCCCGTAGTAGGTCATTTTCATAAATTTCATTTAAACGAAATAAAATCGCGAGGTATTTACAGATACAGGTTTTTTCTATAGTTCCTTATAAGTACTTTGTAGAAATAGTTTTTTTTTTTTTAATAATAAATTTATTTATTTCATTTTCAAGCACTTAAACTACACACAGTTAACAATTTAAAATTAGTACAAGCTGTAAATTTATAGCGATGGCTTGATACACAGGGGGTTAGGACTACAGCATCTACACTAAGTTGTTAGACTTGTGTCGTAGATACTGCGTTCCTTCCAGATATAGCATTTGATTATGCCACAGTATTAATAAAAGTTCACAATAAATCAATTAATTATTTTTATCATGTAGTAAGTCTAGGTATATAATAAGAAAATCATAAACTGCTATAATTACATTTACATTGTTATAATTGAATAAATTACAAAAGTGGCACTACCAGTTCGAGCTAAATTTAAAATAATAATATTAAGATAAATCATAATTAATGTTTTTACACTAGAATTGTAAACATTTCTTCAGTAGCATTATAGTCTAGAGTCATTAGCCACTTTTTGATGGCTATTGTATCTATTCTATTCAGCAATACAAATCCATTTATTTGTTTGTTGACTTTGTTATACAAGTTTGGACCTAGGTATAGATGTTGTCGCTGGGCAAAAGCTGTTTTACATTTTGGTACAGTAAGAATTTTGTCTTTTCTTCTTTTACCAGTTGCGAGATTATCATTGACGTCTACCTTTTTGTGGTGAGAAATTATAATGTCCAGAATAAATAACTGTCGTACAGTTAGGGCTTCGCATTCACTATATAAGCTAGATGTTGGGTACCTATAGGGCTTGAAGGTTGCTACTTTAAGCACCGAACGTTGGGCACGTTCAAGTTGCAATAGGTAGATTTTGCAGGCACCTCCCCAAGCAGTATTGCAATAAGTAAGCAAGGATTTACAGAGGGCATTGTAAATATTCAATATCAATTTTCTGTCAGCTACCTCTCTCAGATACTTGAACACGTAAATAAGCTTTCGAACTCGTTTAGAGAGTGATTCTACATGCGCTTTCCAGTTGACTTTCTCGTCAATAATGAGACCTAAGTATTTGATGCTAGTAACCCGATCTAAAGTTTGACAGTTACAACGGTTGGATAAACAGTCTACATGAGCATTAATCGTAAATTCTGGCCTTTTACTGCGAGCATTAGTAAATGTCATGTATTTGGTTTTATCTATGTTAAGGGATAACAAATTTGCTTGCAACCATTCAATAACAGTACTAAGTCCCTCTTCAGCATGACCCCTAGCCTCCTCCCAGGTATTGCCTTCAAAGACAATCGTTGTGTCATCTGCATATGAAAAGATTTTTCCATACATTAATTTTAGATTACACAGATCATTGACATATACTAGGAAAAGGGTAGGACCCAGAACACTGCCCTGAGGTACACCATGAGTCATTGACTCATCACAACTAATTATGCCACCAATTTTAGTTTTCTGGGTCATTTTGGATAAATAGTCAGACATCAGACACAATGCTTTATCACGAATTCCAATAAGTTCAAGCTTTTTTATAAGGATTGGGAGGGAAACAGTGTCAAAAGCCTTCTTAAGGTCTAAAAAGATTCCTATTACTTTTTTCTTCCTATCAATACCAGAAACTATCAAATCAATTAGTCCTGTTACTGCAGTTTCAGTTGATCGAGATTTTCTAAAACCAAACTGATTAGGTGACAATATATCATATTTTTCTAAATATGAAAGTAGTCTTTTATTGATATTTTTTTCCAAAATTTTTGAAAGAGAAGTTAGTACGGAGATTGGCCGGTAATTATTAACACTGTCTCCCTTCCCTCCCTTATGAACTGGTGTGATTATAGACGATTTAAAGGCGTCTGGAAACTTGCCAGAGGCAAGGCTTGCATTGCAAATGTGGGTGATGAGAGGAACAACCACCGGGCCCAATGTCTTCAATATCCTTGTAGATATGCCGTCAGAACCCACTGCTGAGTCACTTTTTAAGCTGCATAGAATATTATGGACCTCTTTTTCATCCGTTAGTAAAATGCCAATAGTATTGGTCTGAGATGGTAACTGACCGAATGATAGAGTGATACCTTGATTGTAAATTTTTGCAGCTAAATCCTTACCTAAATTAGCAAAATAGCTATTTATGTAATTAACTGATAGCTGCGGGTTTGATTTGGTGCTTAACAGTTGTTCATTATTTGACTGAGATTTCTCAGTGTATGTTATTCTACGTATTGTCTGCCAGGTTTGTTTAGTTATGTCGATTTTACAAAAAACAAATAACAATATATATATATATATATATAAAATATATTATTATCGTCTCTGGTACTGGTCTGGAACAGTTGAGTTACCTATAGGCCGTTTGTAGCGGTCCTTAGGTAATCTGACTGATTCCTTTGTACATAGTTAGTTTAATTGTACTTTTTATTTTATTGAATATATGAATTTTATATATTATAGATACTTATATTGAAGTTGAAAAATATCTTTTAACATTTTTCACTGTATAAAACAATAGTAAAACGATTAAAATGATACGTACTAGCACATTATATTTTATTTCAAAAATATATACATATCTACCGTATATATTAAAAACCACTAAAAACACTTGCCATAGAACTCTCAAAAATATTCAAGTGGAGCCGGGGAAAGGGGTGGAAGGAAATGATTCTATTCAACCAACTTAAAAACTGTGCAGTAAAGCATGTCCAAGTGTCCACATGTCATGTTATGCGTCGGTATGCATATATATGTCATACCTCCAGAGGTATTACTGCACGGTGGAGGTGTTCTCTAGAGTTGATGCTTGCCATAAAACATTTGGCTGAAAATAGCTGTGAAAGGTTTTGGTTTCTCAGAAGGAGTTTCTGTCAGCTTTTAACATTCAGTTGGAAATTAAGTTATAATATGTTCACCTGCGAGAGTGGGCAATGCCGCCACCAGACAGAGTTGTGCCAGCGCCAGCATGGTGACGTCCTGTGACGTCACTCGCGGCGTCCTGTGACGTCACTCGCGGCGTCCTGTGACGTCACTCAGGACGTCCTGTGACTTCGCTTACGGTAGCCCCGCGACGTCCACTGATCCACCCATCTCTGTACTTGCTCTGAAACACTAAGCGAATGGTTGATCGAGTGAGCGAAGCGAACGATATCTCTAGTTTTTGAAATATTGGGGTAAAAAGAAAAACAAATTTTCGTCCATATATTTTGAATGGCTGATCCGATCAATACAAAATTTTGAATATGCAGATATTATTTAATACGCATCAATCGGTATGAGATTTTTTTGTCACTAGGGTAGGTACTTTTTTTTGCTTGTGGGGTGTTATTTGAAAGAGTATCGGCTGCATATTCATAAAATATAGATTTAACTTTTTAACAAAGGGGCGCGTTAAGAGGGCAAAACGCTTGGTATGTCTTGTAGAATTATGCACTGTTAAAGGTGGTTAACTTCTCAATTAGCTTGCTTTTTATTTGCTGAACCCGGGGTGGGTATTAACATTAAGTCACCCTTTGACACCCTTAATGTTAATTTAGATTGAAGTTTTGAAAATGTGTGAAAACTGCAAATATAATTTAAAATGGGGATTGAGACTGCAGATTTAAAAATTAGTTAATTTATATTTATTAGGGTGTTTTTTTTTTAAAAATTCACTCAATAGTGTTGCCCTAACAAGGATGTCGATAAAATCCAAGAATTACTTTATGGACGTAATGCAAAGGGTTTGACTGCGCATATCTCATAGCAACAGCAAACTATTGTCCACCACCATGTGGACATTTTTTTTATGATCATCAACTCTTGAAAGATGAGAGAGTGCACGTCACTATCGTAGGCATTTACATTCTCTTCAACTCGATGGGTGCTGTAAAACACTCACGGTGTGTTTTACATAGAGAGCGAGACGAGCAGCACCCAACGAGTTAACTCGATGGGTGCTGTAAAACACTCACGGTGTGTTTTACATAGAGAGCGAGACGAGCAGCACCCAACGAGTTAACTCGATGGGTGCTGTAAAACACTCACGGTGTGTTTTACAGAGAGCGAGACGTGCAGCACCCAACGAGTTAACTCGTAATAAATTTGAATTAAAACTGATCTATCTATTTCTCAACAGGGTTGCCAAGTCAAGGGTGTCGATAACTAAGGGATGTTACAAGTAGTTTGACTGCGCTCATTCAATCTCAACCATGGGTTAACATGGGCAACGAGAGAGGGCCTCGAACACTCGGTAGAATAAGGAGGGATGCTGATGTCACTTTTCTCGATATCATGGAGGAACATCTTAATAAACTAGAACGTCTTCAAAACCTGGGGCCCAATTCTACTAAATCAATTGTTTCACAATGACAATGATTTCATCGCAGACATCATTGATGCATTTTGATATTCTACTAACCCAATCTATTTTCTATGACTGTCATTGAATTGACTTTGACGATCATTGAAAAAAGAGAGTCAAATTTTCGTATTCTGCTAATCAATCACATAGCAATCGCTAGCGAAAGTGGACAAAGTTTGGTATTCTGCTATTCTTTGACAACTCTTCCAATCGTAATTTCGTCTATGAATTCAAATGGTATCAGAGTGCAAAGGTTGCTTTTTACGTATATTGTTGCAGGGTATCGCGATGTCATACAAAAAACTATGTATGAAACAAGGCAGAATTTGAAAGGCGAATATTTTATCTCACTCACTTTCTAAGTAGTCTCGGTTCAAGTGTATGGGGTCCCGTCTCTTCTTACGTAGTATTTAGTATTATCTTTGTATATATTATTGTCATACCACGGACAAATATAATAAGTTTTATAATATGTACATACAAAAGGCTATTATGCTAATATTAGGTATCAGCAACGTCGCCTTCGCTAGCGCTGACATCGTCGACATTGTTGGGCTGTTTCGCAAAGCAAGCTGGACCCTTTTCGAGATCTCCACGAGACGAAAGGAGATCTACTCAAAGATCAATCAGTATATCCCAAGGGAACGCCGCCGTGATGGGATCTCGATGATACAAAGGCAGGTAAGTAATGAAACATTCTCTGTTCTCGAGTTTGCAAAGTTGGTGTAGCTACAAATCATACAATTTACTGAGCAATAAACTTCACCTACCTAACAAACATTGAAGCCCCAATAAAGAATAACAACTTCTACAGATTGAAGAAAAACTGAGAGCCAATGCTAAGCACTGGAGATTCGTTGGGGTTAACCCAGAGCTCTATCAGGTGGAGCATTGCAGCATTATATTGTTGACAGGTGATGGACAGGAGAAATTAAATACAAATGTATAAATATATTTTAATTATTTACGTATGTAAATATGTCCTATTAGGTAATATTAGGTACAGAGGTGACGGTCACAACTTCTTAAGGTAGACGGTTCCAGTTTCGTTTTACTCTATTGCAGAGAAAACGGTATGCAGCGTTCATGTTCTTCTTGTTATTTGAATTAACTTGATTTAAAATGATTGCAGGGAAATGCTGTGCAACGCTTCGCGACTCCAAACACCTTATTTGGAGTCAGAAGTAGATATCACCCGCCGACGTCGAGATCGTTGTCGTTTCTGAAAAGATAATTATGCATGAGTTATAAATAACATCACGATCATAGAAGTGTATTTACTTCCGCAATCTTTATTAAATATAGCATAGATAATACCGTTGAAAATACCTATCAAATTGCGTTGGCAACACCGGCCGAACCATTGTCATTAGAAGTCATAGTCAGAGAGAAACCATGTCATTGAAAATTTTGCAGAGTACCAAAATAACAACAATCTTAATTACCTACTAACCAATAGCAATAATTCTGCTATTTTCTATGAAATAATCATAGTGACACCATGATAATTGTTGATCATTAAGATTGTTGTTATTTTGGTATTCTGCTAAATTTTAAATGACATGGTTTATCTCTGACTATGACTTCCAATGACAATGGTTTGGCCGATGTAGCCAACGCATCTAAATAACAATATTACGCGCGAGATGGACCTTATATTACATAGACAATAGACTCTAAAAAGTTAAAGTTGTCAACGTCATGTTAACTTACAAGTCAATACCTATGCAAAACAAACAAATATTTTCTTTGTTTATTATTTCAACTCTTTTCTCTCGAGAATTCAGGATATATCTGAAGAACCACAGCTCTACTAAGGCTTACACATAGTGCATATTGAAGCTCTCTTTGACTTCCTACAGAGCCACGACTCTAGGAAGTGACCACGCAAGAGTTGGCGCTTGGTCACGTCCACGGCAGCAAGGGCCACAGTTTCTCAAGGTAGCTTTGGGCAGCTTGTGCTGATACTCCTGACAGACAGGCTCGGTCAACTTATATGTATTATGGCGCAAAAGGTTAGTGAGTAAAACCTTCTTCATTACTTACATACATTTAATATGTATTTTCTATGCTATATTTAATAAAGATTGCGGAAGTAAATACACTTCTTTGGTGGTAATGTTATTTATCTTTTCAGAAACGACAACGATGTCGACGTCGGCGGGTGATATCTACTTCTGACTCCAAAGAATGTCTTTGGAATCGCGACGCGTTGCACAGCATTTCCCTGCAATAATTTTAAATCAAGTTAATTCAAATAACAAGAAGAACATGAACGCTGCATACCGTTTTCTCTGCAATAGAGTAAAATGAAACTGGAACCGTCTACCTTAAGAAGTTGTTACCTCTGTATATATTACCATATTTACTTATGTAAATTGTTAAAATATATATTTTTCATATTATTATTTTTAATTCAAATGTATAACATTTGAATTTAATTTCTCCTGTCCATCACCTGTCCACAATATCCTGCTGCAATGCTCCACCTGTTAAGAGCTCTGGGTTAACCCCAAATAATCTCCAGTGCTTAGCATTGGCTCTCAATTCTTCTTCAATCTGTAGAAGTTGTAATTCTTTATCGGGGCATCAATATTTGTGTAAGGTAGTGCAGTATATTGCTCAATAAACTGTATGATTTGTAGCTACACCAACTTAGCAAACTCGAGAACAGAGAATGTTTCATTACTTACCTGCCTTTGTATCACCGAGATCCCATCACGGCGGCGTTGGGATATACAGATTGATCCTTGACTAGATCTCCTTTTGTATAGTAGGGATCTCGAAAAGGGTCCACCGTGCTTTGCGAAACAACCCAACGATGTCAACGATGTCAGCGCTAGCAAAGCCGACGTTGCTGATACCTAATATTAGCATAATAGCCTTTTGTCTGATAAAATAAAAGATATTATTTAAAAGGTTTATTTTTAAGACGAATAATCATTAAAAACAGTTTACTTCAAATTCATAATTCAACTCTAAACTAGATGCAAGAAAAACCACTACATAATCTGTTTTATTTAAACTATCTCACCATTTCTATGATCACAAAGTATTTTGATGAGTACAATATATTAACTCAAAATTCGACTACAATCAACAATTTTACTATTAATTAAAAAATCTTCTATAATTTATATTATAGCCTAATCTAGTAGGTATCATTCATTAAAAAATTGTATTGTTTTGTTGTAACTATTTTTGAAATCACACAAAATCTTTTTCATCGTGACTATCGAGCCCGTTTAAAACATTTCGCTCGAAGAGCCAAGCCTTCCCAACGCTGGTTTTTGATCAAGGTTCTGTACATAGCATGCACTCAGTACCTACTATCTACCGAAGATTCTGTATCAAACTCTTCCTTTCTCTCTTTATTCTGTTTTTTTATTATTTTTGTTTTTGGCTTCCTGTTTTTACTAAGTTCTTCTTTCTTTGCCTACTCCTTTGCCTTTAGTTTTCTTTTCAGGGATCGTTTTTACACTTTTGTCTTTACTTGACCTTTGCTTAGTTTTTTTTTTCCTCTTCAAAATTGTATTTATAGGGTGTGCTTATCAAAATTTATGAACCTATCTATCATTAGTTCTTTTCATTTTATCTTTGACAACGGCCGAAGGTCTCGCGATGCAAAAACTCCTAAAGGTGTCGATGGTTCATCAAAAGATTCATTGTATCCAACCACTTGCATTGCAGACCCTAGAGGTGCACCATCCATCAATTCGATCATCGTAATTCATCTTTTTAAAAATATAAACATCGGTGGAATAAAGCTTTTTTTTATTTTATTATACGACGTGTAAGCACTTGTCCTTCATCTCGCCTGGTAACAAGTTGAGATAAGGCCGAAAGTGGAGGCGCACTTCATCCGGAATCCTCAACTAACTGAGGAACTTCCAGAGAAGCTTCCACTAGCGGAACAACAGATTACTGCTGTTGTATACATCTTTACTTGTTTTTCAGGTAAAATGGTGGTCAAAAGATTGACAGTTACCTATAAAAAAAAATTTGTTTTCTTTGTATTTCTTAATAATAAGTAGGTTGGGTACCAACATAATAAAGGTTTCACTTTTTCGATCGAGTTAGTGAAGCGAACGAGATCTCCGAGTTAAGTTGGGAAATCCGGCACTGTATGTATGTATGTGGCAATGTTTGTGGCAGCATAACAGAAAAACAGAAAATCTGTTTTTCGGTTTTTCTGTTATGCTGTTGCTTTTCATTAAATTTAAACTGTTAAGAGATAAATAGAAATTGATTGTCGGGGGGGGGGTTTTCTGTAAGTAGGGTAGTTTTAGAGATATTGGGGTGAAAAGAAATACAATATTTCGCCCATATCCTTTGAATGGCTGATCCGATCAATTTAAAATTTAGAATATGCAGAGATACTATTAATACTCATATTGATGAGTATTTATATAATCTAATATCAATACTTATGAGGATTTTTTGACACTAGGGTAGTTTTTGATAAATAGGGGTGTTAAGTGTGTCTCACTTTTAGGAGATTTTTGGCTTGTGCGGTGTTATTTGAAAGAGTATCGGCTGCACATGCAAAAAAAAATTATTTAACCTTTAAATAGGGGTGGTGTTCGTAACAAAGGGACGTGCTAAGAAGATAAAACGCTTGGTTTGTCTTTTTTTTTTATTGATAATAGTCAAGCGTTTAACCACCAGCTTGAATGTAAAACAAGTAACACAATTGTATTTTTCACACCACCTGCTCGACAATGCCAAATTACATGTCATGCCAACCTTACGTAAAGCAAGTCATTAAAGCCCTTGGCTTTAACCGGGGTGTAGTGTTGGACTGAATCTCATTATAACCCGCTGGGTTTCAATATTTTTACTTTTCATAGTTCTTATTGCAATGGCCTTAAAGACTAATTTCGTAATAATAGATCAACAGACTAATACTCGAAGGCCGGGGCCGGCGCCGCGTCGAACTTATTTGAAAATCGAACTTTTTCTAAAATCGAGCTGGCCTCGGCAAGCTGAATCATTTTAAATGAAACAAAAGCCGCGAGTATTGTAAGACGTTGCAATAATATACGTAATAACTGCAAAGATTTTATAAAAACATATCAAAATAAAAGAAAAGTTCTGTTAAAATGTCAATCTTAAGGACCATCTTCCCCAACCTTTACAGTACAAAACGACCCTCAGACGCAAGTTTCTGAAGCTTTGAACAACGCTGTTTTTAGTAGCCTTGCTACGCAGTGAAGGGTTCAAAACCCTTCACTGCGCTCAGGACTCGTAACAGGACTTAATTCCCTCGCTTCGCTCGGGAATTAACTCATTACACCCTCGCTACGCTCGGGAGGTAAATCTGGAGTCCTTCGTTACTTTTAGAATTCAATAAAACGCCCGTGACATAAAACAGTGCTTTATCCCATCGATGTATAATCTACTATTGTACTGTATTAAGGGTTCCAAAGGGTGTAAAAAAGATTTAAATCTTGAAAATGTATCAAAACGTGAAATATCATATGAAATGGGGATTGAGACTGCAGATTTTAAAATTAGTTGATATTTGCCCTTACTAGGGATGGTTTTTAATATGAATTAGAGACGGAGTCTCATTAAAGCAGGTTGCCAAACCGAGGGTGTCGATAAAATCTGCACATATGCCACATCAACAGCACATAATTGTCCACCACAATGAGGAAAGAACTTCCTCTAAAACTGCAAGGATTGGCCATAACCACAACGTTTGGAGACAGATTGGTGATCGCTGTGAAAGTTTTGTTTACACAGCTGCTGCCATTTAGGTGAAGCCCCTTGGTTGAGACTATACGACATCCGTGGGCTGGAGGGGTACATTTTTAAACCACCACTACTAAGGCTACGGTTTTGAGGGCACATTTCAAAACGACATCAACCTTTTCATTTTAGTAATGGGCGACTTTTCTACCCACCTACTATGACGTATACAGTCGGCGGTTTGCTAACAATGAGAGAGAGAGAGCTTCGAACACACAGGTGAAAGAGAGATTGAGAAAAATAGTGTTTTAGTAATGTAAGTAAGGTGTAATGAAAACACACTTTTATCGTTTGTTCACAAAGTTCTATTTGAGAAATAATGTCCGTAGTTAACACAAACCAGACATCACGAGATCTCACTTCAAACGAACTACTAGTTATTTATTGTATTAATGTATATAATATGGACACATTATCTACCCATTTTATTGATCATCTATTATGATCAAGGGTTTTCTGTCAGAAAAGTCTACAAGGGCTTAAGCGCCTATTTACATAATTTTTCTGTTTTATTTTTTTTAATATGTGTTTGTGTGTACAATAAAGACGTTGACAAAATGTGTGCAAAAGAAGGTGTAATTTTCATTACATCTTTTTCTACCTTTTTCATTCGCACATTTTTTTCGTACAGTTATTTTTGTATGATAATCTCCGTGGTTGAATATCTATCACAAAGCATACCTAAGTACATCACGAGATCTCAGTTCGGGGAAAACTAACCACCTGCTAGTACCTAGCTATTTATAACAAAGTTTATGCCTGATATCTGCTACGTAACATTCATTTTACCCCAATAACAGCTGGAACGAAATGCTTCCCCAAATCGATTGACTTTAATTATTGACTCGCTAATTAAACATGTTTTTATGTTTATCTTATCGGACGCTGTCATCGACATCGCACGGCTTGTGTTGTGTTGTGTGTTACATGTACTGACATGTAGGTAGGTACCTACATGTTTCTTGTGGCGACTCGTGGGTAAGTAATTACCTACTAGGCAAATTAACATGCTTCTCATATAAAATTCGTAGTACAAGGTAGGTTAAAGAAAGAAATAAATAAATATTACAGGAAATTAATTTCACACAGCGCCATCTAGTCCCAAATTAAGCAATGCTTGTAATATTAAAAGGCTACTCGGATAAAACTCGTAGTTAAGTACCTACCTAGGTACTGGGTATTGGTCGACACTGGTACGGAGAAAATTCTTTACGCCAGTAGTGTCTGTGTATCGAGCGCACACTAAGAATTCGGAGACAACCTCATTTTTCCAGCACCTTCGCCAAGGAGCTGAAAAGGCTCTCCAAAAAAAAATTTAGTAGTGCTCATCTGGTATTTTAGGGATACTTTAATGCTTATCATCAGGAATGGCTTTCCCCGTCCAAGGGCATGCTGGGAGAGAGGCACTTAGATTGGGCTCACTTTTTACCTCTCTCAGATGGTCGGTGAGGCCACTCGGGTGCCTCACGACCTGACGATGGACCCAGATCGCTACAATGTTTCGGTTCCTACCACTGTCTGGTGAAGTCAGCTTCATCCCATTCCCCACCTGACCCCAGCCTTAAGAGCAGTCGGCGGGTGTGGAAGAACAAGTCTGCAGATTGGGATGAGATGCGCCATTTTTGGAACTGGCAGCCCTTATGCTTCTCTTCGGATGACCCTTCTTGTTGTGCTGAAGCGATACTGTAAGTGATGTGTCAACGTATGTAATATTTAATTTCTGAGATTTAGATTATCTCTTTCCGATTATATCTACAAAATTTAATGTGAATCGGACTTTCCACTTCGAAATGAAAAAGGCACTACGTTTGTACTGAAGAGCGAAAATCAACGGTACTTCGGGGCCCTCATAAGCACTCCTTTTATCAATATCTCTTTATGCCTCAGCGTGCGAGGCTCTCTCTTGTTCGTAACTCTTATTCTATGCAAGCCAGAATGAGAGCAAAGCACCGAGCGTATGTCACAGTGGGTGAGCATATACAATAAGTGAATAAGTCACCCCCTTACACGATAAAAATATATATATATATTACAGGACATTCATTTTACACAGCGCCATCTAGCCCCAAACTAAGCATAGCTTGTAATATGGGAACTAGATTACGGATAGAATACTTAAATACATTTTTTATTTTTTGTAAATACATGCGTACTATATGATACAACACCCAAACACAGAACAAATATCTATATTCATCACAGACATGTTTGCTCTGGGTGGGAATCGAACCCACAGCCTACAGCGCAAAAGGCAGAGTTACTACCAACTGAGCTGATAAGAGAGATAAGATTGATATCGCTTTGAAAAGTGCTCTCAAAACCGCACACGGATGTCGTAAAGTTAACCAACCGGCTTCACCGAGAAGGGAGCCGTTTTTTGTGTTAACTTTAACTGTGTAAATAAATAAATAGGAAGGTATTTCGCGCCCAAATGGCGTGCAATATTTGTGAGAAGATGTTCAGTTGATCCACCGTTGTCGCCGATAGTACACCCAGTACCTATATAGGTAGGTAGTACCTTTTTTTGCCTTTCGCCGTTCGGAGGAGGTGGACTACATTTTTACTCAAATACACACATCAACATTGTCTGGGATATTCTATTTCGAAATTATTTGCTTACAAACTATTTGCTTTTTTTATATGGTTATATATAAAAAGTTTATATATGGAATTAAACCTCTTTTGTTCCCTTTTCAAAAGTTTGAAAAAAAATAAAAATAGAACGCAATAAACAAAAGATAGAATGGGGACTCCGATTAAAATTAAACAACGTTAATTTTGCCTAAGATAAATTAACTTTTATTTAATTATCAATTAGTGCTATTTAAGTCATTTTAAATTTTAACGGATCTTGTGATATTCGTAATGTCATGGAACGTCGACATTTAAGCAGAGAAGAAATTATAAGAGCGATAGGCATGTTACAAGCCGGTGCTATCCAACGCGTGGTTGCCAATACCCTAAACACCAATCAAAACGTAATTTCTCAATTGTGGTCACGTTATCGTATTACTGGGAATGTAAGAGAGCGCCACACTGGAAAAAAACGAGTAACCACCCCTAGACATGATCGTTTTCTCTAAAATTCCGCCAGGAGGGAACCCAATCTCACAGCAAAGCAGCTAGTGCAAAGGCTTCAGTCAGACCATCAGCTGTCAGTCAGCGACCAAACCGTCAGAAGAAGGCTACATGAAGTCGATCTTCATTTTCGTAGGCCGCTTCGTGTGCCAGCTCTACGACGAGGCAATCGCGGAAGGCGACTTCTTTGGGCCCAAGAACATTTATTATGGAACAATGGCCAATGGACAATGGTTCTCTTTACTGATGAGTCTCGGTTTGGATTCCACCCCGATTCAGGAAGAACACGTGTTTGGAGAGTTCCAGGCAGAGAAAATTGCCTCCAGCAGCCACAAGAGGTCCATTCGTACCGAGGTGGGACAATCATGGTTTGGGCGGGAATTCGTATTGGCGCGCGAACCGAGCTCATTTGGATAAGCGGCAGCATGACTGCACTAAAATACCGGAACGAGGTCATAGTACCTGTGATCATCCCTCACAGAGTTCATATTAAAAAAAAAATATATTACAAGACATTCATTTTACACAGCCCCAAACTAAGCATAGCTTGTAATATGGGAACTAGATTACGGATAAAATACTTAAATACTTTTTGTAAATACATACGTACTATATGATACAACACCCAAACACAGAACAAACATCTATATTCATCACACAAATGTTTGTCCTGGGTGGGAATCGAACCCACAGCCTACAGCGCCGAAGGCAGAGTTACTACCAACTGAGCTATGAGGCTTGTCAATTATTGGCCAGGAACTTCAGCTCATGCAAGATAATGCCCCTCCACACACGGCGCGTTTGGTGTCAGCTGCCCTTCAGGAACATGATTTCGCGGTTTTGGACTGGCCTGCACAGTCACCCGACTTAAACCCAATTGAACACGCTTGGGACATGTTACAGCGAAGGGCTTTCAGCAATTTGCCATCAAGTTTGACCACAGAAGACCAACTTTTTTGCCATTTAAAAAGAACATGGGATCGCATACCCCAGCGAGACTTTGACACCCTAATTTTGAGTATGAATAACCGGTGCAGATGTGTTATCAACATCAGGGGAGGCAACACCGATTATTAAATTGTAAAAAGGTAATTTTATAAAGTCATGGCAACGTAAAAATAGTTTTAACACAATTTACCGAACCTTGTAAATTTTCTGATTTTTCGAGATTTTGTTCCTACTTTAATGTTTATTAAAGAAATATATAAAACTGTTGTTTTTATTACTATTAATAAACAACACAAAATAAAGATTCTTGCCATACCTAGTTTTGTAAAGAAATTATTTTCAGTTTTTGTAAAAATCAACAAAATGTTGAATATCCCTAGACAACGTTGATGTGTGTACTTTATTTATTACTATTAAGTAAATAAGATCGAGTACGCCAGTGTTATCGTAGCAGCATCATCATCATCAGGTATATGTAGGTACTTAGGTTAGGTATCTACGTAATCTGTGGTTATAGTGTGAGTGACTTTCATCAGTTGTCAGGTAATACCCCATCATGTCGACCACATCCTTGATATTAACTCCATATACGGCAGGCAGGTTGTAGTTCGCAGCAGGTATTGGTAAGAACCTAATTTATTTATACTCGTATACCTACCTAGTACCTACTATAGCAAGAATACAGTAGGTAAGTACCTTACCTACCTACCTACATATCGAAAACTAGCGAGATGAGCGCAATGTGAGTAACCGAGGTAGGTAGGAACTCCGCTAGGGAGTTCCTACATCAGTACGTAGGTACCTGCTAAATACTAGGTATATTATGTAGGTTACCTACCTACTATACTGTACTATAGGTAGGTAGGTAGGTACCTAAGTATAGAATAGATGGACGGATGGAGTGGCGCGGGAAGCGCGGGCGCGCTATTTGTGCGCGTCCGCTAATAGCGCGCCCGGAATACCGCCCAAAGGTTAGCTAAATATCGCCGCAAGCGAATCTCACACAAACAAACAAACAAACAAACAACCACGACATCATCTCACTCGATAACGTCAGTAAAGTGAGCTGTCGCATCTGCCCTGCCTGTACCTACGTAACAAGGTTAGGTACCTACCTACCTACCTATCATCAACATGGTTCTGAGCAATAAGGAATCGTTTGGCCGCCCGGCTTGCTAACACCATTAAAATAAATTATAGTACATTAATTTCACACAACGCCCATCTAGCCCCAAACTAAGCTTATCTTGTAATATGGGAACTAGATTACGGATATAATACTTAAATACTTTTTTTATTTTTTTGTAAACACATACTTGTTATACAATTGCATGTAAAGTACTTGTCTGGTTGGTGACGGAGATTATTTCTCAAATAGAACGTAATTAACAAACGATACAAGTGTGCTTTCATTACACCTTTCTCACTTTACACACTTTTTTCTCGAACTATCTTTATTCACCTGAGTGATCGAGGCTCTCTCTTGTTGCTAACGTAATGTAGGTAATAAGTATTATCCTTATCAACATAAGAAGATTTAGAAACAAAGGTTGAAATCGTTGAAATGAAAAATGAAAAGTGCTCTCAAAACCATAGCCTCAGTCGTAATGACGTCGGTAAGTAAGTAAGGATGTCGTAAAGTCAACCAAAAAGGCATCAGTTTTTTATTTTATTTTATTGTACGACGAGGAAGCGCTTGGCCTTCATCTCACTTGGTAACAAGTTGAGATAAGGCCGAAGATGGAGGCGCATTCCACCCGGAATCCTCAACAAACTGAGGAACTGGCTATCTTACCTCTGAATGCCGGAACACAACAATTTTAGAATCGTTATTATGGCGACAGAATTAGGTAAGATGGTGGTAGCTAGCCAGGCGGACTTAAACAAGATCCTACCACCAACCAAACCAAGCACAATATATTGTACTCCCATGGGGATCGAACCCGGGACCTCTGAATCTGAAATCGGTGGGTTGAACCACTAGACCATAGAAGCGGTCAAAAATCCTTGCAAGAAACCCTAAAAGTAGCTCTCGGATTTTATCGGCCCTTATTGAGTAACTAACTCAGAGATCAATTAGATCCTAAAAAGATCCGAGAGATCCTTTACCCGAGATTATAATTTGTTGTGTTCAGTCAGGCATAATCGAGGTAGGTACCTACCTACCTACCTAAGATAGCCAGTGCCTCTGACTGTGGAGGATTCCGGGTGAAGTGCGCTTCCGCACCTTAGGCTAATTGCTAACTTGTAATCATGTGAGTTTCACAATAAAAAAGTAAAAATTACTGGTTCCTAGGTACCAACGGGATAAGAAAGGGTGTAGGTACGATAGGTACCGACATGTAGGTGGAGTAACTAACTAACCAACTATACCTACATCATTCATACATCTGAGTAAGGTGAATTCAGCTACCTGCCACCGGTTAGAAAGTGTGTCGTGTGTCGGACGGACGTGGTCGTGTGTGGTCCGACACACAGTCGGCCTGGCTAGCAACCACCATGCTAGTAGTTCGTCCCGAACTGAGATCTCGTGATGTCTGGTATGAGTTAGAAAGTGTGTCGTGTGTCGGACGGACGTGGTCGTGTGTGGTCCGACACACAGTCCGCCTGGCTAGCAACCACCATGCTAGTAGTTCGTCCCGAACTGAGATCTCGTGATGTCTGGTATGAGTTAGAAAGTGTGTCGTGTGTCGGACGGACGTGGTCGTGTGTGGTCCGACACGCAGTCCGCCTGGCTAGCAACCACCATGCTAGTCGTTCGTCCCGAACTGAGATCTCGTGATGTCTGGTATGAGTTAGAAAGTGTGTCGTGTGTCGGACGGACGTGGTCGTGTGTGGTCCGACACGCAGTCCGCCTGGCTAGCAACCACCATGCTAGTAGTTCGTCCCGAACTGAGATCTCGTGATGTCTGGTATGAGTTAGAAAGTGTGTCGTGTGTCGGACGGACGTGGTCGTGTGTGGTCCGACACGCAGTCCGCCTGGCTAGCAACCACCATGCTAGTAGTTCGTCCCGAACTGAGATCTCGTGATGTCTGGTATGAGTTAGAAAGTGTGTCGTGTGTCGGACGGACGTGGTCGTGTGTGGTCCGACACACAGTCGGCCTGGCTAGCAACCACCATGCTAGTAGTTCGTCCCGAACTGAGATCTCGTGATGTCTGGTATGAGTTAGGTATTTAACCACGGACATTATTTCTCAAATAGAATAATGTGTGCTTTCAAGACACTTTGCTCTTTTTCTCAATATCTTCATAGGAGGAAACCAGCTCAAAACGGGTACTCCGCCCAAATCGAGTAAGCTTTTTAAATTTCGCGCCACTTGCGTGAGACTGACTATGTTCATGCACAAAGGTTGTCCAGGCGTTAGCCGATCACAGGCAGTCTCATCGCATCGCCTCTGTGGTCTAGTGGTTCAACACACCGATTTCAGATCCAGAGGTCCCGGGTTCGATCCCCATGGGGAGTACAATATATTGTGCTTGGTTTGGTTGGTGGTAGGACTTTGTTGAAGTCCGCCTGGCTAGCTACCACCATCTTACCTAATTCTGTCGCCATAATAACGATTCTAAAATTGTTGTGTTCCGGCATTCAGAGGTAAGATAGCCAGTTCCTCAGTTTCTTGAGGATTCCGGGTAAATTGCGCCTCCACCTTCGGCCTTATCTTAACTTGTTACCAGGTGAGATGAAGGCCAAGCGCTTCCCCGTCGTACAATAAAAAAAATAAAAAAAATCGACGGATCAAGCGATTGCAAGGTAATGTGTAAACAAATATTTTTTCTGGTTTTGATAAAATAATGTGTTTTTTGACTGGTGATTAGTCGATTTTGGTTTGGATAAGGTACGACCCCAGTGTTGTGCAAGACCCCAGTGATGGACAAAAAAAAAAAAAAAAACGTAAATAAGGTCAAAATTTTTAAATTTGCGCGCTGTCATCACTGGGCATAAACTACAAATATCTAAGTTACGTGACTACTCGTACCTATGTCATTTGATATCGTTTGCAAATGGCGAAGAAGAATGTGGGCTAGGACAACAACAATAAAATAACTTTGTTTTTATTGCATCCATCGCTAAGGAAGTGAGAAACAAAACAAAATTTGCTAGTATTTACTTTGCTCAAATCAAATCAAATTCATTTATTGCCAATAAGTTTAAATTAATTATACAATTACTAGAGGACCCCACACTAGGGCTAGCCTGTGCCGCGGGAGTCTATTTAAAGAATTACCAAAAGACTTGTGCTACTAACAGGGCAAAACCAAATTAAATTAAAATAAAAAAACAGAATTACTGAGTATGACAGTGAAAAAGGGTTTGTGTGTGTGTGTGTGTGTGTGTGTGTGTGTGTGTGTGTGTGTGTGTGTGTGTGTGTGTGTGTGTGTGTGTGTGTGTGTGTGTATGTAATAAAAATAAAACAATACATAATTTCATGGTTTAGAAGATTAATTAACGAGATGTATGAGTAAATGTCCGTTACTGGATTTTATTTTTTTCACCTCTAATGATGGACAAAATGTCGAAACTTAGTAATATGCCACTTATTTTCCATTTCATGATCTCCTTCCAATAATGGTCAAGGTGTCCATGACTGGGTATTTCATACAATCCCGTTATGGACACAGATATATTTATTTTTAAAACAATTTTATATCTATGCAGAAAATGGCGCCAAAAAAGAACTATACCCCTGAACAAAGGCAACTAGCCGTCAGAAGCTGTCAAGAAAGGGGAAAAAAGTGGCAATAGCTGCCCTAAAATAGGGTTCCACGAATATTAATACACAATAAAATTACTGGAATAAGTTCCCTCATTTGCATCACACGGTCATCACAGGTAGGACGTTAGTTTTTTCTATGTTCACACCCAGACCGATTCGACGACAAGTATAAGCTAAGCTGTTCAGCATTGTTTGCAGATCCTACAGCGATTCCACCATTATGACGATGTCGTCAGCAAACTGTAAGTGTGAGATGTAGTCCCCGTTATGTTGCTGCCCTATCCATTCCAACTCAGCGTCTTAAACATGTCTTCCAGTGCGGTTGTGAACAATTTGGGGACCTACAATATAAAATTCCTACTTACTTTTGTTCTTACTATAATAATTTCCGTAGTACATAATAAGACTATTTTTGTGATTTAAAAACTAATAATTTCTTTCACTTTTTTCATCATTTTCCTTTCGTTTCCTCCTATTATATAGATATTGAGAAAAAGAGCAAGGTGTCTTGAAAGCACACATTGATTGTTGGTTAATTAAGTTCTATTTGAGAAATAATGTCCGTGGTTAAAGCTCCCCTATTCACCTGAGTATCCAAGGCACTCTCTTGTTGCTCACTCTTATTGTATGCAAATCCAGAATTATAGCAAAGCACCAAACCACTGACTGTACGTCATAGTAGGTGGGTAGAAAACAGTAAGTGAATAAGTCACCCCTCTACTTAAATGAAACATAGGTTAATTTCGTTTTGAAAAGTGCTCTCAAAACCTTTGCCTTAGTTAGTCGTGACTTAAAAATATACTCTACGGATGTCATAAGTCAACCAAGGGGCGTCAACATAAAGGCAACAGCTTTTTTCTAGTTTATAAACAAAACTTTAACTGCGCGCACCAATCTGTCTGCCAAGCGTGGTTTTTATGGCCAAACCTTAAAGTTTTAGAGGAAGTTTTTTCCACATTGTGGTGGATAATAATTTGCTGTTGATATGAAATACGCGCAGTCAAACCCCTTGCATGACATCCTATGTAATTCTTGGATTTTATCGACACCTTTGGTTTGACAACCCTATTGAGTGAATTACAAAAAATAAATAGTTCAGTTTTCATGAGATTTCGAATACCCTCTCTTATCTTACAAGACCTGATGTTCATCTTATGCCCCGTCATCTTTAAAAATCACTCCTATTAAGGGCAAACATTATCAAATTTTTAAATCTGCAGTCTGAACCCCCATTTCAAATGATATTTCAAGTTTTCACACATTTTCAAGACTTCAATCTTATTCACCCCTTTTGCAACCCTTAATGTTATTACAGGCGTGGTTTCAGCAAATCAAAAAACAAGTTAATTGTAAAGTCAACTCCTTTTAACAATATATCCTACAAGACATTATTCATCGTTTTACCTTCATAACGCGCCCCTTTCTTATAAAAACCACCCCTATTTAAAAGTTAAATCTATATTTTATGACTGGGCAGCCGAAACTGTATAAGGAACCTGTTCACTCTGGACTTGAAGACTCCAAGATTGTATTGGTGCGGGAAAACAGACGAGGGCAAGGAGTTCCATTCCTTACCATTATTCAAAATAAAGCAAATCGATGCGTTCGACGTAATGGAACATCTACAAGGTACCGGTTGTAACCTGCCGTACGTCTGCTAGTCCGGTGATGGAAAGGGGAAGGAGGGATTAGGTCGAAGATATCAAGCGAACACTCGCCAAAGTGGTATTTATAAAACACAACCGGGATGGGTTGTGGCAACCCGTCGTCTGTGATCTAGGCTCCTCAACGAGCGAATAATCATTTAGTTGGGTATTAATCAAATGGTAGGCATTGCATTTTAACCAAAATCGAAAAATGACAGTTTTTGCGGTGAATCTTAGGATCCTGGCTGGGCATGACCCCTCTTGGCTAGCATGGCAAAAATTGGAGCAGCATTGCTGTGTTCCGGTTTGAAGGGTTGCTGGTGAAATTACGGGCACGCAAGCAAGGAGCATCACCAAAAAGGTGGCAAAAAGGTTTTTTTCTGTGTGTAAACAAAACTTTAACAGTCAGCACCAATCTTTCTGCCATGTGATTATGGCCAAACCTTACTTACAGTTTTGGAGGAAATTCTTTTCACATTGTAGTGGAAAATAATGTGATGTTAATATGGGATATGCGCACTCAAACCTCTTGCATTACATCCCAAGAGAAATTCTCGGTTTTTATGGACACCCTTGGTTTGGCAACCCAATTGAATGTATAACAAAAAATAAATAGACCTGTTTTAATGAGATTCCGAGTAACTCTTATCTTGCAAGACCTGATGATCAACCTTTGCCACTTTATCTTAAAAACGCGTAAATAAACCACTTTTGAAATCTGCAGTCTAAGCCCCCATTTCATGTGATACCTATTTCACGTTTTCAAAAATTTTTAAGACTATATTTATATTATTATTATTTATATTAACCCCTTTTGCAACCCTTAATGTCAATACAGGGGCGGTTTCAGCAAATAAAATAAAAGTTTTTTCAAAGTAATTGTGAAGACAACTCCCTTAACAGTATATCCTACAAGACATATCAAGCGTTTTATGTACCCTCTTAAGAGTCTATGATATGTGAAATGGCTTAGCTTCAGCGATCATATCATACATAATACTGTGGCATTTACTTTGAAATTAATATAATGTTATAGTTCAGGATTGATGCGTCGTTTAAGGCTTGTGTTTTGAAAAAAAATCCAAAGTTGGATCTAATTTGTACCAAAAATTTTCGCCATTCAATAAATACGCCCAATTAGGCACTTGACACTTTGTACAACAGATAAACACAGTAAACAGCAGACGATCTGTGTTTTAGATTTTCACAATATTTTTTTGTAGTAAAAAATTAAAACGTAGAAATTCGCGCGTAGTTGTTTGATCTGCTGGTCATAAGAGCCGTGCGGAGGAGCGGCGGAGCGGCGGAGCGGAGGAGCGGAGGAGCGGCGGAGCGGCGGAGCGGAGGAGCGGCGGAGCGCACAGTAATGTCAACTTTATTCTATATTACCTCAGATTAGCAACACAACGATGTCAATGCATTATTGGGCGTATTTATTGAATGGCGAACATTTTTGGTACAAATTAGAGTCAACTTTGGATTTTTTGTTTAAGTATATCGAGAAAAAAAAAAAAATCGTGTTTTAGAAACATGAATAATAATATTTATTAATTTCAAAGTAAATGCTTCAGTATTGTGGAAGATATGATCACTGAATCTAAGCCATTGCAGGTATCATATTTATTACAAAAACCACCTCTATTAGATAGTAAAATATGTATTTTTTGAATACGCAGACGATACAATATCAAATGACAAGGCCAAAAATCTTCTTGTCTCACTTAACACTCCTTTTACTCAAAAACTACCCTAGTTAAAAAAACCTTTGAATGGGTAAGTACCTACCTACCTAAGTAGTGTTTTCACTTTTATCACGGACCAATTTTATTTAAGTAGGTAATTGGGGTTATTCACTAACTGGACACAAGAGACTGGACACACGCGTGTACGCGTGGACCATGTTTTAATTCTCTTATTTGTGTTTTTTGTTCTGAATAAGTAGGTACCTATTTGTGAACCTCCACGTGTGTTTGAAATATAAATTAAAGAATACATTCGAGTTACATACCTCTGTTCCGAGATGCTCATGCCCAGTCTTGTCTAGAACGTAGGACACAGATATTTTTTTCCAAATTCAGTCGTTTCACGAATTCTTCGGATGTCCTTTGGTTAATTCAGTCTTTTTCTTCTTGCTTCGTGAATAGGTAAGTACTATAGTATATTATGCACAGTGTATAAGTATAGTACGGTACTAGCCTACGATAAGTATTAAATCTGAGAACCACGAATAGATAAGTATCGAAGTATCGTATCGTAAGTCAACCAACACACATTCGGACGGCGCGGTGCGGCGGCGGCGGCGGCGGTACGAGCACCTGGCTACAGACGTGCGCGCGCGCCCACAGCGGCAACGGAACTGATCCAAAGGGATTGTATCTATCAGTCGCTCGCACTGAACTGAACTGAACTGAACTGAAATGGCGGCCGCGGGCGACGTCGGTTGCCTTGCCTGCTTGCTGGCTGGCCTTGGCCTGCCCGATGGGACGGGGTGGGCACAAAGGTTTGTGGTTAGACTGTTGTAAAGTCAAATAAGTATATGAACCTAATTTCATGATGACAGCAATCCTAGTTTATCAAGCCAGCTGACCCTCGTTTACCTGCACTTTACTACACGCGCCAAGGTTCTCATTTGGTTCTAGTAAATTCCTCGCTATCGTTTCGGGCGATCACCTCTCCCGATCAAAGTGTGATCTCGGATCTCGGGAGGCACGCTCTGATGTCCGATGACCTCATTCTTGCCCAGGCGAGCCTCGAGATCCAGGGTATGTTATCACTAGGCAGTAGTTCGCCCCGAACTGAGATCTCGTGATAGTCTCAGGAAGGTAAGTAGGTATATAACCACGGAATTCTTTCTCAAAAAACGTTATTTTTAAACCCATAATTACTTACCATAAGCACTCTTTTGCTCAATCTTTCTTTATTGCCCTGAGTGTTCTCACGGTTCTCTCTTGTTTGCAACTCTCATTGTAGGAAAGTGAATAAGTCACCCCTTATTAACATTAAAAGGTTGATATCTTTTTGAAAAGTTCTCTCAAAACCGTTGCCCTAGTGGTCGTGGTTGAAATATCTACATCTCCAGCCCACGGATCTCGTTAAGTCAATCGAGGGGCATCACCAAAATGGCAGCAGCTTTTTTCTGTGTGTAAACAAGACTTTAACTGTGAGAACAATCTGTCTGCCAAGCGTGGTGATTATGGCCAAACCTTGCAGTTGGAGGAAGTTCTTTCCACATTGTGGTGGACATATAATAGAATAATGTGCAATTAATATGGGATATGCGCAGTCAAACCCCTTGTAGGACATCCCAAAATAAATTACTGGTTGTTATCGACATCCTTGGTTTGGCAACCCAACTGAGTGAATAACAAAAATATATAGACCAGTTGTTTGAATGAGATTTCGAATACCTCTTAAGGTATTCCTCATTTATTAAACATCAGGTGTTGCAAGATAAGTCTTGCAACGATGCTGCCATCGGTCTAGTCTCCGGGACGCGAGAGATGGAAGACATTCCGCCTCTGTGGTCTAGTGGATCAACCCACCGATTTCAGATCCAGAGGTCCCGGAATCGATCCCCAGGGCGATTACAATATATTGTGCTTGGTTTGGTCGGTGTAGGACTTTATTTAAGTCCGTCTGGCTGGCTACCACCATCTTACCTAATTCTGTCGCTATAATAACTATTCTAAAATTGTTGTGTTCCGGCATTTCGAGGTTAAGATAGCCAGTTCCTCAGTTTGTTGAGGATTCCGGGTGGAGTGCACCTCCACCTTCGGCCTTATGAGATGAGGTCCGGATGCTCTCATCCGCCATCACTGTATTCCCGCACAATCGCCCGATCAGGAAGCGGTTTGGGGTCGACACTTCCTCGTCCATCGCGTCGGCACTCAAGTGTACGAGTGACCGAGAGTTGACGGCGTGTTCCGTCTCCGTGAGTGTTGCCTTCCTCGTCCATCGCGTCGGCACTCAAGTGTACGAGTGACCGAGAGTTGACGGCGTGTTCCGTCTCCGTGAGTGTTGCCTGTGGAGCCTCCTCTGGTGGACTTCTCTGTCGTTAGTACTGCGTTCGGGGCAATATTTACCGACTGGATGAGCCTTTCCCAGGCACCTCCAATATTTGGAGCTCCCGGGGGGATAAATGTACACTGCCGCCATCTCGTCCGCCGCTTCTACGAGGAAAAGATTCATTATGTTCACCTCGACGCGGTCTTAGCTTCGTCCCTTCGACGCCGGCGCCGGTTCGTCGCAGGTGATATCAGGTTCGTCGCAGGTGATATCAGGTTCTTCCGTCGAGCGAGCACCGGAGCGCGGATCGCAAGCGGACCTCACGCGCTCCTCACTTCTCTCTTCGCGGGGGCTCTTCTTTCGTCGGACACTTCTGGTGGCGTACTCCTCGACCCAACGTATTATGCAAATTTATCTTTAGCCGAGTGTCTTTGAGTGTCTTCCTAGTTTAAATAAATAAATAAATATTACAGGACATTAAATTGACACATCAGTTTGGTGACTGTCCGCGCTCTCCGCCGTGCATTTCGCGTCGTCTGTCGTCGCGGTGATGTCGAGGCTGACGATTGCCTCGACTGTCTCTGGTGTCGTGTCGCGTCGCGTTCGTGTTCTTCACGTAGATAGCGGTGGCGGGCGAAGAGGCGGATGACGGATTTCATTCGGTATTCTTTTATCTTCACCTCGCCACAGGAATCGCTACTGTCTCCGCTACTGGGCCTTCTCGGAAACACAGAAGCACTCCGAAGCGATCGAAGTAGGTAGGGTCCTGGAAGTAGCGCGTCCCTTGGTATCTGGCAGCTGCGTCGAGTACGATCGTGTTTTTCCTAACTGCCGGCAGCACAGCGAAGTGAGCAAGTAGAAGGTGCGTCCCGGTGTGGAGTCTTCGGGGGTTTCTTCGGCACAACCGCTGCTGAATACATTCTTCGATTGTCTCTCGTATTCCTCCTTCAGAATCGTGTTTCTTCTCCACGTAGTTGTTCGGCAACGTCTAATTCTTTCTCTCCCTGGCGGTCCGGCCTCGTGTCGCCCATCCGGTGGCCACTTCGTAGTTTGTTCGAGGACCGTCAGGGCTCGGGCGGTTCTGCTTTATGCCGATTGCGTGGAGATCGAAATGACTTTTGATCAGCTCTTCTATTTGATCCTCTCCGTCTACGCTGCGGCAGTGGTTGACGTAGTTGACTCATGCGGCAGAGATTCCCGTGCAGCAGCCGTGAAGCACCCGTCCCAGTGCAGGGAGCGACGCCGCTGGCTGGTTTCGTTTCCCCTTTGGGATTCTCCGAGAAACGATTAGGTCCCAGTTGTCTCGAACGACGAGCATAGCCGGCTTTTCCTTTTCGTAGAGGAGCTCGTTCTTTGTATTCCAAGTGGCCGCGTTCCTCGAATTCTCGTTGACGGGTTGCGGTGACAGCTCGAGTCTCTCCACGGTGCGCGAGCCCGTCGAGGTTCTTTACTTTCTTCTATGTGCGTCTTTGATCTTCAAGTGAATTCTTTGGGAATCCTCGAGCTTGCCACCGACGGTTTCCAAGACGAGTGGATCCTCTCCACCGGTGGCTGGGATGCGGATACAGCGATACAGTACAGCGATGTCATCCATCGACGACACCGTCGATCCTTCGTCGAGCAGCGCCGGGAAGCGCGCGGACCCCATAGGGCCATAGGACGTCCACGGGAAGCATCTTCAAGTAAACCTGTGTGCCATCAGCTGTTGCGTACACAAACATGTTTCACTGTTTCTGTCTGCATTTTCTGATGCGGATTCATCTTGCTGCGGAAGCGGTGCCGTTGACTCGGTTGACTCCGAGCGCGATACGGTACGATGAGTTCGTTTACATTTCCTGCAGGATTGTCTTCTGCGACCGGTTCTCACGTGTCGGCGGCGCAGACATCGGAAACAGAGTTTCTTCTGTTTCTCATCTTTCATCGACTGCGGCTTCCTTAAGCTTCAGGCGTTTGGTTAGCCAGTGTTCGTCCTCGCACTGGTAAAATAACTTCTTATATATATTCTTACGGCCGCGTTGGTCTCTGTCTCTGGTTCATAAGATTGTTCTCGTACCGCGTGCACAGGATATCTTCTTTCTCCACATAAATGTTTATTATTTTTTTGTCTCGACTGTTTCCGGAGATACGCTAGATAGTACGCTACTCGTGTCAGCTCACAGCGCTGTCGAGGAACTCTTCATGTTCCATGTTGAGTAGCTCGGGCTGGTCGTAGCTCTGCGTGCTGTCGAGGTGGTCCTTCCAGCGGTACCGCAGTACGCTCGGTAGCTTGTCCGAACGTAGGTCATGTGGCATGTATAGGCACGTTGTCCGAACGTAGGTCATGTGGCATGTCCAGGCACGTAACCTACAACACAAAAACGCGAACAGGCATATCTCTTTCGTAGTTCTGCTAGGACGAGCTCATCTGGTTTCGCGAAGTTTATTTCCAATGCTGCGACGACTTCTTAGGGATCGGATGCAGAAAATAGAGAACTTCGTACAATACATTTTTTTATTATCAGCCATTATTATTGTGTGATCAGTAATGGATGATCTGCAGACTAAGCCAGATGATTTTGAATCGGTTTTTACAAATATGTGATCCAGACACAAGTCGTTTCTAGGAGGCTTAGTGATTGCAGGAGCGAGTCTATGAGAAGCCATTATACCTACATAGAGTAAGCTATGAGAATATGGCTTCTCATAGATACATTTCGTTCATCGCTTTCGTTTGCTTTTAATGAAAGCATTATATATTTTAAGCATTATGTACTTTAATCTTTGGTTTTCCAAGGATATATATATATATATATATACACGGTGTAACAGAATATGTGTCAACTAAGCAGTGGGGGGCTTTTCGGACCAGGAAAAGTATTTGTTGTGGTGGGGAGATAATAGTGAATTCCCATTTTCAGTTTCCCATACAAATCTTTTCATTTTTTCAATGACAATAAATAGTGACGACCCTATTCCTTTACCGCACTATGCATGTAGGTAGGTAGGTAGGTATCAGTTGGCATGAAGATTACAAGTTGTATGTTTTGTACGTACCCTGTTTAGGTAGGTATCAGCTGGTCGGAAGATTACCAGACGATTTTAAACAAGCACAAATTCACTATGTTGTTTACGTCGAAAAGAGGCTTTCGACTCACGAAAGCAACGGTAAGAGGGCAGCTCCTCCACACTACCGCCGTCAGCTCATTATTTGGAGCTTCACCAACACACATCATATTATAATATTCAGCATTACTGTACGTCTCCATTTTTTTTAATTCGATTTAAAAACACACGATAATCCGAAAAATTGCTCACCGGCCAACCCAAACCGCGAACGAAACGAGACTAAAGTACTTTCGGTTCGGCTAGTGCTGTGGCAAGTACCTATTTGATTTTTGTCGAAAAATTTTAGGGTTCTTTTACACTACCTACGAAAAATAAAAACGGAAGATGCAGTCAAATTAGGCCTTCATGCACCTATTACTTTACTTTCATGTGTCAATAAGTAGTCCAAGGTATTCCACACCTTGCACTACCTACCTGCAGCTAGTTCCATAGTGAAGCTTGAGACAAAGATTGTACCTAGAATGACCTATTAGTGTGGGTAAACACGTTGCGAATCACTCATTACTTTATTATTATTATCTAAATGTAGCTATGAAATTTTGAATTGAGATTTGTAGCCAAGCGGCCGTAGATAATACCCTCAAAAAGTTCTACTTGTAATGATCTGAGTTCGAACTGAAAAAAGTCGTAGGTACCAAGTAATTTTTTTTTAGGTAGGTAAGTACTTTTTATTTTAGCATCTCTACGAAAAGTAGAAAATACAGATTCTATGTTGTGAATACACAAATTTTGTAATACTTAAAGTGGCGGTTTACTCAAAGAGACCGACCAAGAGACGGCAGGCGCGCGCGCGCCGCAGGCATCTTTGACGAAGTCGCCGCCTACCTTTGACGAAACCGCCGTGGCGGAGTATCAAAGGTAAGGCGCTTTCTTTGTGCAATTGTCTGTGTCAAAGAATATTAAGGACAGATGAACCAATTTTAGTGATTACTTGGAGTCATCTCGTGAAAGTAGGTTATTACATAGAACATACACATTGATAAATTACATAGGCACCTACAGTTACAAAAAGACGATGAATGCGATATTGGACGAACAAAAGTACATTATAGGAACGATTATTTTGTATTTTATCTAACAGATAGATAAAATTCTTATTGATTTGACAAATTAAACTTTCTAGTAATGGATTGTCTCATTAGCAGCCCAGGCTTTTCGACGATTTTCCTCTGTTAGTAAAAGCGCTTTTCGTTCTTTGTGATTGTGACCTTCTGCTATGTTGCCTCATCTGTGTCTAGAGCTGAGGTCATTGTCGCGAGTTAAGAAACAGCTGATTTTAGGGTAGTCTCAACTCAAAAAACCAGCTGTTGGTATCAGAACTTTGATCCTGTTTAACAAAATCTTTGAACCAAAATTAAAAAAGTCGTAAAACAAACGTTTTTTCCCGAGTCGAGTCGGATAACCCCGTTTCGGTATAGTACCTACACATATTCTGTTACAGGTTGTATATATATATATATATATATATATATTGATCTAACATATTACGAAATATAATCGTTTCACTTGCGGATAATCCCATTTTCTCCATAGTATATAACCAGTGGTATCGCGGGAACCCACAATTAATACTATCACTTGTGGTACGGTTGGAACCCACAAATCATACTATCACTTGTGGTACGGTTGGAACCCACAATTCATACGATCACCTGTGGTACGGTTGGAATCCACCATTCATACTATCACTTGTGGTACGGTTGGAGCCCACAATTCATACTATCACTTGTGGTACAGTTGGAACCCATTAACACCCCTTAGTTATAGCTAATAGCATGTCTGTTATTCCTAGTCCAGAACAATTTGTGCAAATGTCAGCTCGGACTGAGCAGTAGTTTTCACTACTTACCTAATCTTGGTGTGAAGGAGGAACTTATATTTATAATATCAGTGGGACTAGGTAGGATTTATATTTTATAAAATATCATAACATCATTTAATGATCAAGTATTTATTTATTCAATCACAACGAATGTACCTGCTAACAAAAATATTTATCTAAGCGTCATATTTTACCTTTTTTCTGTACAGGTAAACGTCGCCAAACAAATCATGATATAACTATGTACAGCATCCCATCAATCATCGCTTCTTTATAAATGACTATTTAAATAATAATAATGATCTACCTTAACACTAACCTAAGTAAATCTAGTTGAACGTGTGATACATCGCGGGGGCGGGGGTGGGGGTGGGGGCGCACTACCCCGAGAGGTCTCCGTGGTCGAACAGGTCCTGGTCGTAGAGCGCGGCGCGCACCGTGCGGCCGCCGAAGTAACGTCCGTGCAGCGCGTTGGCGGCGGCCGTAGCCTCTGCAACCACACAGCGTTACAGTTACAGTACACAGCACACAGTACACACAGCACACAGCACACACTCACCGTCCGGCTCCTGGAACTGCACAAAGATCTTGACGTGCGCGTCGCTCGGCGACTGGTCCTCGGTCTGCCTCTCGTTGTAGATGACGAGTCGCTGCACGGCGCCCCACTTGCCGCACTCCTCCTGTATCTCGTGATGCAGAGCCTCGTCCACCTCGCCCGCGGACACCACGTTCCGCAGCAGTACGGTGCGCGACGCTCGGCGACGCATCAGTCGCTGCATCACGAGGTGTCGCGCCGACTGTCCCGAGATCGAGAGCGACTCCTGTTGTTGCAGCGTGTCGGGGGACGCGTCCAGTAGCTTGTGTTGCAGTGCGACGGCGGCGGCGGCGGCGGCGGCCGACTCGGCGGGGGCGGGGGCGGGGGAGGCGGAGGGGGGCGCGGGCGGCGACTGCAACCAAACGTAATGCGATCCTTTTAATCTAATTGCAATTCATTATTTTTTTGATTAAGTAGCCCGAGGGGTTGTCCCCTGAAATGACAACTAAAACAAGTTACGAAGTCGGTAAATTGTATTATTTGTTAACTTTAAGATAATTATTGAAGCGGCTGTAAGTGCCAGTTCAATGTCTGCGTGACGCTTCGTATACAAACACAAAGGCAGTAATATCAGATGCATCGCTGAATGCGTGCGAGTTTATCGATAATACCTGATTTCACGCAGTGCATCTGCGTGAAATCATCTCATTCAAGTGATTATATTTATGTAGGCAGTAAAATAAATTTATTATTAATTTTTCGCAACAATGTATTAGGTCCTTACATATGAAATTGGCGTTTTGTATGGGAGGAACATAAAGGCAATTTTTTCATATTAAAATATATTTTATTAATCAAAGTATGTACCATTGCTATCTATACACTTTTGCCATCTTATAGGTAGTTCATTGATCCCTTTACTAAAAAAACCATTCGGACGGGAATCAATGAAATCTTTGAAAGCGGTTTGGACTGCCTCATCGGAATTGAATTTTTTTCCTTGCAAGAAGTTATCCAAATTTCGAAAAAAATGGTAATCTGTTGGAGCAATTTCCGGAGAGTACGGTGGATGTCTTAGACATTCCAATTGAAGCTCCTCTAATTTGGTAGTCGTCTGTTGGGCCGTGTGTGGTCTAGCGTTGTCTTGAAGCAGCAGTGGCGTAGAGCGATTGAAAAGTCTCGGTTGTTTAACAGCGAGCTTTTCCATCATGGTTTGCAGTTGCTGACAATAGACATCAGCCGTAATCGTCTGACCAGATTTAAGAAAGCTACTTTTCATCACATGTAATGATCCGATTTAAAATTCCTTCATTATTGTGCCGGTTGAGTAATGTAACGCAGCAGTCGACGCGCGTTTGTCGGTTTGCTTCACGCAATTCATGAGGTACCCACCTTTCAAGCTTTTTCACCTTCCCAATTTGCTTCAAGTGGATTAAAACGGTTTTGTCACTAACACCGCAGCCTGCAGCTAACTGTGATGTGGTTTGCGATGGATCTGCTTCCACAATAGCCTTCAATTCATCATTATCGACCTTGGTCTCCGGCCGTCCACGGGGCTTGTTCTGCAGGTCGAAATTTCCAGAACGAAAGCGTTGAAACCAAAAACGCACCGTGTTTTCTTTTGCGACACCACCACCATACACATCATTAATCCTTCGAGCCGTTTCTGCAGCACTGGTGCCACGGTGGAACTCGTACTCGTAAATAATGCGATATTTTAAGTTTTCCATTTTGTGAAATGAGTGACGCAGAAAAAAACAAATGAATTACGGTTTTCGAAACACAAATGCATGAGTAAATAGCTGTTTAAATTTGAATTTGGAATTCCTAACCAAAGAGGAGATATTTAAGATCAAAGTGGCCAGTACGACAAAACGCCAATTTCATATGTAAGGACCTAATATATTCTTTCTGTAAGATTTGGTTTTGCCATTGGTTCCGTAATATTTCAGTTTGAAAATCAATGTTTCATTTTTTACACAGCCGTACTAAACAAAACATGTTAGATTTTTAATTTCCCCCGGGGGAGTATAATATTGTGCTCGGATTGGTACCAAATTGCCTGTCGTTTATGATTTGTTAACATCAATGAATTTATATAGTTCATTAGCGATATATTTTTCATAAATTTTGCTAAACACTGGTAGAATAAATATCTATACATCTCAATCTATATATATATATATATATATAAATATCAATATAATAATATGGTAGAATTCAATCGCACATACATGTTTTTTTTTTATTAGAATGCTTACTAAAATTATACTTAACTAAATACATCCCAATAGCATTACGATCTAGCCAAGTGGTAGGCTAATGAGTAATTCAAAACTGACCTAGATTTATACATCGAGTAATAACTAAGAATGTGTCCGTTAGCACTTTCTTCTAAGGTTATTCACTTTGTTCATGTGTTTTATAAGTAGCACTAGCACAACACTACATTATTATATTATTTACATTACACTAACTCGAAGGGTTTAGTTCAGTCGAGTTGAGTGTTCTCAGTATGTTCGTGTTGTCGAGAGCTGGATTACCTCGATGTTTACGTGGTAAAGAAGCCTTCGCTCATGAGCTTCTGAATACCTTTGAATACTTTGGAGACGAGATCTTCAGCATGGGTTTCCCCAATGGCCATCAGTGCAGTATCGTCTGCGAAGGTCGCAATCGTGTTGTGTTCTAGTTTTGGAATATCACAGATGTAAAGTAAGTATAGGACCGCGCCCAATACGCTTCCCTGTGGTAATCCAGCTTTGATAACTTTAATTTCAGATACAGCATCTTTTTGCCTTATTCTGAAAGCTCGGTCTGTTATGTAAGATTCAAAGAATTTTCAGTAAACTGAGTGGGAAGTATTGTTCTGAGCTTTATTATTAAACCTTTATGCCACATTCTTATCAAAAGCCTGTGCTACATCAAGGAAAACAGTAGAGCAGACTTTTTTTACTTTCTAGACTTGTTTCTATGATATTTGTTATTCTATGAACTTGATCCATCATGGAGTGTTTTTCCCTGAAACCAAACTATAGGTAGTCAGGAATCAGATGATTGTCCTTAATTATTGGTTTTAGTTTTTTTAGTCTTTTTAGTAATAATTTCTCAAAAAGCTTAGACAGGATTTGTAGAAGTGAGATTGGTCTATATGATGTAGCTTCGTGAGGTGGTTTTCCTGGTTTGATTATCATTAATACTTCAGCCACTTTCCATAAATCTGTTCCATATTTTATTCTCAATGAAGCGTTTATAAGGGTTGTAAGCTTCACTAAGGCTTTTCTTGGAAGTTGATGGAGCCCTGTTACTAGGTCATGACCAGGCGATTTCTTTGGGTTGATGTGGTGTTTAATTTGGGTTATTATTTTCTTCAGGCGAGAGTGATGGTGATATCATGTTCAATTTTATTTTCTTTCTAGTCCTTGCTCTTATCCACTCTGTCTCCTTTGCAAGCTCTTCCTCATCAGTAGCATATTGGCAGTTTCCATCACAGAAGTCGACGGACGTCGTTCATTGGGTTGTTTTCTTTCACACGTTTTAATTGCTGGTGCAAGTTTTCTATCCGGCTCAATAATTCTTCAACGAGGATTTGGAGTTTAATGCGCTCTTTTTTTAAATTTTCGTAGAGCCTGCAAACTTTTGAAGTGGTTGTAGCGAGAACTGTTTCTGTTTTTAATTGTACAGACCCTATACATGGCATATGATATGCCGAACCCATTGTAAGGCAAGTTGAATCGCCGACACAATCATGAATTGTCGCTTTCAGCTTGCCTCACGCGACGACTACTGGAGACTACTGTTCTCAGCGAAAATCGAACGATCACAACATACATACGCCATAAGTGTTACCGCCTGCCTCCACGTGGGGGGTAACAATTCCATGTGAAACATATCATTTTGTGGGTTTTATTTTTATTTATGGATATGTTATATGTTAAATATATATACAGGGAGAGTTTTTTTTAGGGCCACTGAGACCAAGTCTGAAACCGTGAGAGTTATCGAAAAGTCATGTAAGGAGTTGCGTGCTCGAATTATAAAAAAAAGTTCTGCATTAAAGAACATCAAATTTTTTTTTTAGTTTGCCTGGATAAGTGTTTTTTTTTTTTTTTGCATTCATGTGTTCTTTATTTGATAATAAAAAAATAATATCGGATGACTATGTGCCCAAATTTGTTGGAACGCTTTCAAAATTATCAAAATTTTGATTCAACTTTATGCATATTTTTATCTGCAACTGTACGCTGTCGTACGCTAGGTACGACAATATTCAAAATGTTCAGCCAATAGGGTGTCCGTGCCTTGCCATCAGCTGCGTTACCACAAAAAGCGAACGTTATTTAATCCGATGACGATTCAATTTAAGCTCGTCACGAACAAAAAATACAGCAAAAGAGGATTTAATAGCTTAGATTACGCATAGTACCTACAACCTTTTCGTGTTCCAACAACTTTGGGCACATATTCATCACACTTTTTTTTTTATTATCAAACAAAGAACTCATAAATGCAAAATTTTTTTTTTTTCAAAAACTCACTTTTCCAGAAAACCTATAAAAGAACTTTTTTTTTTTTAAATCGAGCACGTAACTCCTAACATGACCTTCCGATAACTCTCACGGTTTCTGACTTGGCCTCAGTGGCCCATGAAAAAAACTAACCCTGTATATATACACAGTCAGGTCATAAGTACTGTCACACAGTAAAAACTTTTCTTTTAGAATGCTGGCCACAAAAAAGTTTATTGAATTCGAATTTCTAATTGTTCATGAAAATAAAAATGTATACTATTTAAAATATTACTCATTTTTAAATATGGAGTGGACGCTTAATGAAGACCGTGTTGCAGTTATTGCCTTGCATCGTTGCGGTTACGCGCCAATTCAAATTTTTGACATACTGAAAAATTTGAATATAACCTAAAGATTCGTTTATCGTACCATCAAACGATACAATGAAGACTCTAGTGTAGATGACAGGTCAAGAAGTGGTCGCCCTCGGTCTGTTAGGACTCCAGCAGTGATAAAAGCTGTGAAGGCGCGAATTCAAAGAAATCCCAAAGGTAAGCAGAAACTGTTGGCCCTTCAGATGGGGTTAAGCAGAACCACGGTGAAAAGGGTGTTAAATGAAGACTTAGGGCTTCGGGCATATCGAAGAAAAACAGGACATCGTTTAAATGCTCGTCTAATGGACCTAAGACTGAAGAGATGCCGCGCTTTGTTGAAGCGGTACGCGGGAAAAAAATATCGGGAAATTCTTTTTTCGGATGAAAAAAAAAATACCGTAGAAGAGAGCTACAACAAACAAAATGATAAGGTGTACGCACACAGTAGTGAAGAAGCGAGCAACCGTATTCCGCGTGTCCAACGAGGTCATTTTCCATCCTCGCTCATGGTATGGTTGGGAGTTTCTTATTGGGGCTTAACAGAGGTACATTTTTGTGAGAAAGGTGTAAAAACGAATGCAGTTGTGTATAGACTATAGACGCAGATTGAAGGCCTGTATTCAAAATCATGGATGTCATTTTGAATAAACTTTATTGTCATAAGAATCTATGTTTCGTTAAGTTCATTTTGTTATATAAATGGTTACATAATGAATAAACTTGTTTCAATTATTTTATATTAAACTTGTGACAGAATTTATGAAATGACTGTGTATATATATATATATATATATATATTATGGATTAGGTCCTGGCACCGCACACCATAACCATAATAAGTTGTGTCTATTTAAAATTAATTTTCACTTTAAAATCTAGAATAAAAAAATGAAGAGGAATTTGTTTCGGTCACGACCGACGCCAGGCCGATACGGGCCGATGGCGTGTACGTCAACTATCTTGCTCTGACATAAGCTCACACTATATTCTCTTTCTCTTTTGCATCGCCAATCTACGGTTACTATACATACGGTCTGCGCACATTCGATACGAGGTGTCGACGTGGCGTTAAGTTCCGCGATCTCACCGAGGAGCGCTCCGTGACGCGATGGATGGTTGGCGAATCTGTCGTCCTTTCCTTGACCTAACGGGGCTATCGCTTATCGCACTTTGTGTTTCGTTCGATAAAGTTGTATCGTCACTGGAGCACTGGCTAGCCTGTGGTACCTTCACGTACCTGGTGGTGGCGCAGCGGCTGCGACGGCAGCGCGGGGATCACGACGCCGGGGGGGGGCAGCGAGGCCGGCGGCGGCGGCGGGGGGGGAGCGGGCGCGACCTGCAGCACCGGACTCCCCCCCACGGTGAGTCCGAGCGCCGCCGCCGTGCTGCAGACCGCGTCCATCGCCTGTATCTTGGCGGTGGCGGCGGCGGCGGCCACGGCGGCGGCGGTGGGCATCGCTTGCGGCGCGGGGGGGCCGGCGAGAGCGTTGGGGGGGGTGATGGCTCGCCCCACGCGCAGGTACTGCCCGCCGAGGTCGAACAGGTTCATGGAGGCGATCGCTTCCAGCGCGCCCGCCAGCGACCCGTACTCCAGGAACCCGAACCCCTTGTGCTTGTGCGCGCTGGCTCCGTACGCCAGCTTGCAGTACGTGATGGGGCCGAACGCCTCGAACACGCTGCAACACACACACGTCGCGTGATGTAGGTAGTGTCGGTGTGTCGGTGTCGGAGTGCGCGGACACACACTCACTTCTTGATATCGTCCTCGGTGAGCTCGGGGTGCACGGAGGCCACGTAGATCCGGTTGTACTGCTTGGCCTCCTCCTGGATCTCGTCGATGACGGCCTGCGCCTGCGGCATGTTGGACGGCCGCCCCACCACCTTGATGTTCCTGTAACGCGACCGAGGCGGTCAGAGCGGGAGTGGTGTGGGGGTGGGGGCGGGGGTGGGGATGGGGGTGTAGTCACCTGCCGCCGAGCATCACCCCGTTCATCTGCTCCAGGGAGAGCTGCGCCGCCTCCGGGATCTCGTACTCGACGAAGGCGAACCCCTTGTGTTTCTGGGTGACGGGGTCCCACGACATGTTGATGCTCTTGATCGGACCGAACGGCAGGAACGCTTGTCGGATCGTGTCCTCCTTCAGCTCGAACGAGATCGAGCCCACGTACACCCTGCAACGTGACGAGGAACACGTTAGCGTAACGCAAACGATCGCTCACCGGTACGAGTACTCGATCGTTGGCTCAGATCTTTTCAGCAAAGTATCACAGGCTCGACCGGCTCGAGGCGGGAACCTCACGTATCGCTCTCATCACGGCCGCACCTCGGGACCTCCCCGGGGGACGCACGGGGACGCACGGGGACGCAGAACAAGACAAGCGTGTTATAGGCTCGAACGGCTCGAGGCGGGAAGCCAGCGAGTTGAAAGCCGCGACACGTACCTCGCGGATCAACGTCGGTTCTAAAATGTCACCGCCCATCGGTATACCTCCCGAATGACAGAAATAAAATAACATCGACCCGCAAACTCCACAAAAAAATAATTCAAGGAAAATATGAGTGCGGGGGTGCTGCGCCGACCTGCTTCCACTCGTAAGGTGCTGCGACGACCTGCTTCCACTCGTAAGGTGCTGCGACGACCGGCTTCCACTCGTAAGGTAAGGCGGACTCTACCCTACCATCCACCGCGTGTCTCCGTCGCGCCTCCTCACCTTCGTTACGTAGGACAGTACCTACCGATGGAGATCAGCGATTGTGCTCAGGGAACCTATAGCCGAAGACAGAAAGCTAGTGATAGAGATACACCCACGCTCGTTAGCCGGGGCGGTACTTATACCCAGTCAGCAGTATGCAGGTAGACGAGCAGACAGCGGACGGTACCTGCACATGAGCGCGAGCGCCTGCTGCCGCTGCACCTGCGTCCGCTGACTCGCCATCTGCTGCTGCTGGTGTGCGAGCGTCTGCTTCATGAGCACCATCTTGATGCTCTGCTCCATGGCGTACTTCTTGGCGCGCGCCACGGCGTCGGTCTGCTCGGCCGACAGCCGCGGTAGGGCGCCACCGAGGATCGCCGGCAGCGTCGCCCACTTCGCGCCCGGGCCTGCCGAGTTGTACACGGTGAGTGTCCGAGGGCATCGACCATACCGGGAGAGAGGAACTTAAATTAGCGCTCACTGTAACTCTCTCGGATGGTCGGTGGGGCCACTCGGAGGCCGCTATGATATCTCGCAGGTTTGCGCGTAGCTCCAAATAACCTTGTTCAGAGCCTATTGTACATATTTGAGGTTGGCTACCGGAGCGCCTCGGGTGTGTTTGCAGAAGCTCGCACCGCACCGCCTGCTACAAACGATGCACGTCCCGAGTGCGCAGGCTGCGGGCCAGCACCGGTAACTACTGTCCTGACATGATAGCTACGAGTACCTAAATTGATTGCCGTATATTCGCCAATGTTGTGGAAGGCATGCCCTAGGGGCATAGGCTGATTTTTATATGTAATGCCATTCGGTTGTATGCGCGTATTTTATCAGTGTAATTTGAAATAAATTTATATTATTCTATTAATTATTGATCGAGTGAGCGAAGCGAACTAGATCTCTGAGTTAAGTTGGGAAATCCGGCACTGTATGTATGTATGTATGTATGTGGCAATGTTTGTGACAGCATAACTCTCGAACGGATTATCCGATTTTCATTAAATTAAAACTGAATAGAGATAACGTAAGTAGGATTCGATTGTCACGGGGGCTTTTTGATAAGTGTTGTAGTTTTTGAGATATTGGGGAAAAAAGAAAATCATTTTTTATCTTTTGAATGGCTGATTCGATCAATTCAAAATTTTGAACATGCAAAGATTATATTAATACTCATCAATCGGTAAGAGGATTATTTTGACACTTGGGTAGTTTTAAAAAATAGGGGTGTTAAGTGGGACGAGGAGATTTTTGGCTTATGGTGAACACCTTTATATCATTTATATTATATCATTTTGTATCATTTGAAAGAGTATCGACTGCACATTGATAAAATATATATTTAACTTTTTATTAGGGGTGGTTTTCATAAAAAAGGGGCGCGTTAAGGGGTTCAATCGCATGGTATGTCTTGTAGGATTGACTGTTAAAGGGAGTTGACTCCACAATGATCTTTTGATAATACTGAAACCACCCCTGTATTTACATTAAGGGTTGCACAAGGGGTAAAGAAGATTGAAGTCTTGAAAATGTTTTAAAAAATGAAATATCATATATATAATAAGTTTATTTTTGCCCTTATTAGGGGTGGTTTTTAAAATGAGCAAAGGATGATCATCAGGTCTTGTAACATAAGAGAGGGTATTGGAAATTCATTAAAACTGGTCTATTATCTATTGTTATTCATTCAATAGGGAAGGGAGTCGATAAAATCCAAGAATTACTACTTTTGTGGTTTCATTCTAGGGTTTTGCGCATTTTCCATATCAACAGTACATTATTGTCCACCACAATGTGGAAAGAACTTCCCCTATAACTGTAAGGTACGGCCATTATCACCACGCTAAGCAGACCGATTGGTGCTCAGTTACGTCTACACAAGTTTTGTTTACCTCACTAAGAAAATAGTTGCTGCCTTTTTGGTTAACTTTACCTAAAACCGAACATGAAAACCATCTAACCCAATGAAGAGAGTTCGAGAAAAAAGTAAGTAAAGTGAGAAAGCTGTAATGAAAGCAAACTTTTTATCGTTTGTTAATTACGTTCTATTTGAGAAATAATCTCTGTCACAAACCAGAGAAATCACATGATGCGTTGGGAGTCTTTTGTGATTTGTCTAAGGCTTTTGACTGCGTGCACCATGAAACACTGATTATGAAATTAGACCACTATGGTATCAAGGGTGTTACACTAGACTTACTCACGTCTTACCTAAGTGATCGCATACAGCATGTCGACGTGAACGGCTAGCGTTCTTCAGGATCTTTGGTTACCATGGGTGTGCCGCAGGGTTCTATATTGGGGCCTTTCTTGTTTTTAGTATATATTAATGATCTGCCCCAAATAATTGAAGATGACCATGAGATTGTTCTGTTTGCAGATGATACGTCACTTCAATAAACAATGCAATCTCAAAAATTGTTAACTGGTTTAATGTAAATAACTTAGTACTCAATCAGAAAAAGACCAAATGTATTCGATTTATTTTACCAAATGTAACTGAAGTTGAAGCTAATGTAAAAGTTAAAGAGGAAAACATAGAATTAGTCAAAACCACTGTATTTTTGGGATTAACATTAGATAATAAACTTCAATGGGGCCCACACATAGATAAACTGGCGAAGAGACTTAGTTCTGCAGCATATGCTGTAAAGAAGATACGTCTTCTCACAGACGTTGCTACAGCAAGACTAGTTTACTTCAGTTACTTTCACAGTATTATGTCATATGGCATAATACTGTGGGGAAGTGCTGCAGATATAGACACCATATTCGTTTTGCAGAAGAGGGCTGTTCGCGCTGTTTACAAAATGGGTCCCAGAGATCCATTAAGCGACAAGTTTAAAGAAATAAATATATTGACTATGCCCTGCCATTATATTTATGAAAATATTATGTACGCGCGTAAAAACATAAGCTTATTTGAAAAACTGTGATAAACATAATTATAATACTAGAAATAAGAATAAACTCGCTGTTCCCACAACTAGGCTCCATAAGGTTAATAAATCGTTCATAGGGCAAACTGTACGCTTTTATAATAAATTGCCAAGTGATGTGCTAAGCTTGTCAAATAATAAATTCAAAAATTTTGTAAAACAAAAGCTATCCAGGAAAGCTTATTATAAATTTCAGATTACCTAGAAGATAAGAAAGCCTGGCATTAAAAAAAATAATTAGCTCCAGTGAATAAATTGTAATTAGTATTAGATAATTTTAAGCTATTGTAATGGATCATGAAAAAAAAAACTAGCCCGAGGTTCTTGCCTTTCTCCTTGTGTGCTGGTCGCAATTCCGAACAGGCGGTAGATTTGACGTTTCAAAGTGATCCTAAAAAATCTTACTGAATAAATATATTTGGCTTTGACTTTGAGACATCACGAGATCTTAGTTCGGGTCGAACTACTAGTTTTCAGTTTCACGGCAGTAGGTTAGGTACCTACACTAGACTACACTACACTACACTACACTAGACGCTACTCACCCGTGAACACGTCCCCGATCTGCCGCAGCTCCGCGGCCGGCACCGCGCCGTCCCCTGCAACACCGAGACGATCAGTAGCGCTCGGGCGGCGCGCGGGGACCGGCCGCCCCCCCGAGGGGGCATCCGGTCCCCTCGCGGCGACACGCCTCCTCTCGCTCTCCTCGCACTCAGCGCGACCCGTCCCACGCGCCCCCCTGGGGACCTGCAACCGTCAGCCGTGCAGCCCTGTACCCTCGCCGCTTGGTGTATCGAGGGCGAGATATGATTTCTGGTACGTAGGTGCCCATCGTCGATGACGACGGGCCGAAGCGGGTGTCGAACGTCGGTTCAGAGGTATCCGCGACGGGAGGGAGCACGGAGGACGGAGGACGGAGGACGGCGGGGGGGCGCGGGGCGCGGGGCGCGGATCCCTCGCATCGCATCGCACATAGTGGAGAGATAGGTACATTGTGTGTGAGCGTGGCGCGCGGCGGCGGCGGCGGCGGCGGCCCGACCTCGGCTCTACAGTTAACCTAACTTATATCTAGTCTGAAACAGAAAGCAGAACGGTATCACTGAGCGGTGAGCGAGCGAGCTCTGGGGGCTCTGGGCGGCGGCGGCGGCGGTAGCGGCGGCGGCGGCGACCCCGTCTGTAACAGCGAGCAGAGCCAGCGGCGTTACGCCTCGAGTCGAGTCACTAACGACGTGTTGACATCGGAGGGGGGAGGGGGGGGGCACTCACCGGGGGGGGCGGCGGCGAGGGGGAGAGGTGGCGCCGCGGGCAGGGGGGGCGCCACCAAAAGTGGCAACGGAGCGAACATCGGGTTTGACATCTGTCGAAAAACCATCATTTATCACGTTCACGAAATCGGTATCAATATGGTCCATTGCAATTGCAACACGTGAATCTCCCACAAACGAACAATAGGGGTTTGCCATATTATGATTTCATATTAGTTAGGCTTAGGAATAAGGCCAATAATGTATTGTCTAAGTTTTTTTTTTAAAACATTTATACTTTGGCTTTCTTTTAACTCGCCTGGGAGTTAATTGTACAATAATGCTTCTTGGCATAACACATTTCTTTTTCCATATTTTTTTTATTTTTTATTGTACGTTGGAGAAGCGCTTGACCTTCATCTCACCTGGTAACAAGTTAAGATAAGGCCGAAGGTGGAGGCACACTTCACCCAAAATCCTCAACAAACTGAGGAACTGGCTATCTTACCACTGAATGCCGGAACACAACAATTTTAGAATTATTATTATGGCGACAGAATTAGGTAAGATGGTGGTAGCTAGCCAGGCAGACTTCAACAAAGTCCTACCACCAACCAAACCAAGCACAATATATTGTACTCCCCATGGAGATCGAACCCTGGACCTCTGGATCTGAAATCTGTTGAACCACTAGACCACAGAGGCGGTTAAATATCTTTCCGTTTGAGATGGATGTACGTAAAGTTTGTTTTTATTTCTAAGGTTATATTTATATTTTTTGATGGTGAATGTAAGATTTGATTTAATTGTTTTGTCAAGGATCTTTTTAACCAGAATGCATGTACTATATGTGAATGTTTGCGACAGGTTCAGTATTTTTGTTTTACTATATAAAGTTTAAGTCGGTGTTAGGAAGTCGTAATTGAATAATTATTTTATTACTTTATTTTGTGAACTTGAGCTTTCTTCTTCTGAACCAGGCAATCAAATAACTGTATCAAAATATACAGTTATCACCAATAGAAAGAGCAATAAATAAGGAAGGTTCATGTATCTAAATAAAATAAAAATTTGCTGGGTAATATTTTGTACCTTTTGTGCATAAGTCCAACTTCCAACATAATGCACTTAAAATAACTCTCTTCACTGTACATGTTGAGTTGCACCACATCACTGACAGACAGAAACTTTCATTCCCTCTAAAATAATTATCTAGTTTATCTGACTCATCAATAGCTAATGGATTCAGGCAATGTATTGCAGAAATCCATTGTTCAATATAATGATGTTGCAGCTCAGTGCTCATCAGCAACAGGTCTAATTCTAATTTAGTTAGTCAAGTTAGTTAGTTAGTTTCCGTTTTCAGGTTTTCTGATCGGTTTTTTTCATTTATTTTGATTTACCAATGGCACAGTTATTTTAAATTTGTCACAGAGTTAACAAGGAGCTTAACAGTTGGTATGGAATAGTATTTAGTGAATTAAATGTATGGAAGGAGCACTTCTCTCGCACAGTAAACTCTTCTCACGGAGAGCTCACTGTGTAAGGTTGCTTTCTCTTAGTCTTAAAAATAATGATTGTCTTGCAAAACAAATGTTTCATAATTAAATTTGTCTAGTATTAACTTTCAAGTTGATCCATCAACATATTGAAGGTATAAAAAGTCTAAGAGTCGGTTCATCTTGCACAAGTCTGAGCAGAGTAGGGGTGGCGAGAGTCGGTGATGTTGTATACAAGTTGAGTTAAAACTTCCGGTCTCCTATAGTTTTACCGAAAAACTATTGTTTTGACTTCTGTATTAATAATAGGTGCTTCAAAAATATATTTAAATGTAAAGATTTTGACCCTGACTATACATTTATCCATTTTTATGCTACCACATTGAATGATTGATGTATTGAATTATGTATGCATGTTTAAAAATATATTGTTTCTTGTGGTAGGAAAAGGACTTGAGTGTTGACCCGCAGCAGTGAGGATAACGAAGCAAGGTGGTGGAGGTATTTATATACCTATAAACACAAGCACTTTGCGCCTGGGGGTAGTAAGTACCTAGTAGGTAAGTAGTGTAGAGTTTCCAAGTAAATAAAGTTTTGCGGCGGCGGTCTAGATCTAGGATCGTTATTTAAATTTTGCTCGTGGAAAAGGATCTGCAGTGACTGCGTCGATTGGTGGCATTTTTTACTTTCACGCTCTTTGCCGCAATATAGTAAGCAGGTATGTACCAACCTACTTACGATCGTTCAGAGCTAAGAAAAATAAATGTACGTACCAATTCCATTGTAAGTCTAGTTTGTTTGAACAACAACAATGTAATTTACACAAGAAAACCAAGGATTTTACAGATTCTAGAATAGGATTCCAACTGATTTCAACACGAGTACAATACAAGAAAGAAATGCGCACATAAGGAATACAGTTATTGATCTGTGAATGCGCATGATAAAGAGTACCTAACCTATGTAAGGTAGGGCTAGTGGTAGGGTAGATATGTAATCTGTAGTATAACAGTAACTGTTAGCTATTGTTATACTCTTTGGTACCTACTTACTCCCGGCGCGTCATCGGTCGTCGTCGCCGCCGCGCTGCCTCGCCGCCGCCCGTCCTGTCCCGTTTGGGAGACAATAATACACAGCCAATAATGTACGACCCGATAATGCACGGCCAATAAAGTACGACCAATAATAATTGGTGACCAGATTAAAAGTGGACTTGGATTATTGACTGTACATTATCAATACGTGTCAATAATGCACAGCCAACTATCCGTATCCACTTTTTCTTTTTTTGCAGTGGACTACCTTAATGCCTTGTTTTCATAGGCGAGTGCAAGGGTTAGTAAGTATAAGGTATTTGGTGCAAGGCGAATGTAATAACTCAGCAAAAGGGGGGCGGGCCGTACTTGGTGTTGGTGATGGTGGTCGTATCAGCCCTCGGATGTGGTTCTGTACTGCTAGCTGGCTTGGGGTGGGTGGAGCGTGAGGTAGATTACCTCGGACCCCCTCAGGAACCCTAGCTGCTGGACTGTCGAAGTATGTTGGAAGGATGGGATGGATGGTAGGTAGGTAATTAAAAGAACTCGGGCTGATGTGACTGTCTTAGCCGGTTAGCAAGCGAAGATCCTAGCCTGGGTAGGTACGATGATCTATGAAAAGGATTTTAGCTTCTCGATGTTATGGTCGGCGAGACCCCTACAAATCCCTTGAGTTTAATAAATAGGTAAGTATATAAAAGTCTGGTTATTTTGACAAATTATATTGGTTTGATTCACTTAGCACTAACACTCTAAATAATTATTACTGCTAAATGAATTATGGTTATGAGCCGCTCTGGTTGATGGTAAGACGCGAACTGATTTAGATTTACTTGATTCGCAGCAAACTGCCATTGTGAACGCTTACAATGCACTATGCGTTTTGCTGCGTGTTCAAATATCTTGAACATACTCCCGAGACCGAAATGAGATGTGGGATGGAGTTAACATCTGGTGAATGATGAATACCTTACTTACAAAACATGGTAATTTTCTTAAATTTATGGTATAACAGTTCAACCTTAACATAACTTATAAAACACAGACATTATGAATAAACAATATGGTTATGAAATAAAATTAAAGTCTTTATACGCCTATGTTACTAATTAATTATGACTTATCTCCTCTAAAGTAAAACCGTCATTATTGTGGTCCATGTCCGTGTCCATTTTGCCTTGTTTTCTTGCACTATAACCTACACTAGGCCAACGATTGGCATAATTGTGAAGCGAACACTCACTTTTATGGTTAAGTTCACTTGCACTTAACACTTCACTGTGGGCACTGGTGGGCCCCGGCGGCGCGGTTGTCCCGACAGCCTCCTGTCGTTGGGGACATTCGCTTCGACGCCGGGGTCTTGGAGACGGCGGGGTCGCCGCAGACTCCTGTCGGCGGTGACCCTCGCCGCGATGCTCGTAGGCAGGAACCCGTTGCCGACGGCACCGACCGCTCCTCCATATCCAGGCTGCACCCATGCACACTACCCCCGCTAGCGTTAGATAGCCGAGTGCGTAGTGGTGGATGTTATGAGCAGATATGTCTTCTATATCTGCGTTGCTCTGTTTCAGCTTTTCTATGGCGCTTCCTAAACTGGCCATTGATATGTTTAATCCCTCGCTTACTTTGGTTGATGTGTCATTGGGGATTTTCACGTTGATAATATGATTTATCTGATCCAGTTCGGGCATGAAGATGGATGGTGTAAGGGTTTTCTGGTATGAGTGGTGGCGGATCGAGTATAACAAGAAATCATTGCCCTTGATTAAGCAATCTTCACTTGTGGCAATGACCCCACTTCGTTCTAGCTGCTGTAGTGTAATTTGATCCCCACATATTATTTTGATTGTGCATTTATCGCAACAAAAGAATAAGTGCTGGTGCAAGTGTAACTCTGCCCATATGTTGGTGCAGGTCAGTTCCTCTACTGTGCACTTATTGCTCGATTTGTCCATTACACAAAAACTTTCGTCATTTTTAATGGTAAAGATAGGTTTTGCCAGCTGACAAAGATATGCGGATTCATGCTGTAAGCACCCTAGTATCTCGTTTGGAGCGACGTAAAAATATGAATCTTTTTGCAGATTTACCGCTACGTATTCAGATGCTGGTATTATTCTGATCATGTTGGTATTTGTTTGTTGGGGTATAGGTAGCAGCTTGTATAATTGAAAGCTTTCTCTACCTATAAGCGGGAAGGTGACTTCGATAATTACGTACCTTTTGGTAGCCCTAGCCTTGACCTTCAATGTTTTGTAGATATAGGGAAAATCTGTATCTATATCGCTTATTGGTAGTGTGAGTTCGCTTGGCATCTTGCCGTATATTGTTTGTAACTCGCGTTTGAGTTGTGCTGGTGTTAGCAGATGCAAGCTTATTTGCCCGTGATAGATATCAGCGATGGTGTCCAGCAGAGTATCTTGTAGTCGTTTGAGCGCGAGAAGAAGATTATTTGCGGCCATTGCTGACAACGTGAAGTCTTGAATGTACGATATGTTTTGAATTTCACGTTGAACGACATTGGCATTGTTTTGGAAGACCAGAAGTTTTCTGTTTGCTTCTTGATTTTGTTGCGCTACAGTTGTCTCCATCTTCTTCATTAGATTAAACTCCGCTTCAATTATGGAGGTCTGATTTTTCCACAGGTTTGACAGATGCTTTTCATTAGTTTTTAAGATATCAATATCCTTGATATACTGCTCCGCAAAGCGTGAGTCTAAAACTCCAAACAAATCATTCGCTAGATAGCCAACAGCATTAATAATTCCCCGCGGGAGGCGCCTCGCTGTCTGGGCCGTGTCGCGACGCCGCCGCCGTCTAGCGTGGACGCTGAAACGCTGTGTCAGCAAAAGTTCGTTGTAGTAAGTCATTTCTTGGAAATCATGGTTCGCCTGCTGGAGGATATTATTACACTGCGATGTTTTTTCAATCACTTGGCATAGTTTTTCTGTATAATTCATCATTTGCTTGTATGTTTTTATGCCTCCCCAGTATGGTCCCATATCGTAGTATACAACTATGGACCATTTATCTCTGATTAGATGTAACTTTGATATAGGATCGAAATATAAAGTTTGGTTGGTTGATAGTTGTTTTATTTCGTGCAGACTTTGAGCTGGTGTGAATAGCAAGGTGAGACACAGAAGCGCGGTTGCGATGGTCGTCATTGTGGATCTTGCTATACTTTTACGTTTTGGTTCTGGTTTTGGTTCTGGTTTTGATTCTGGTTTTGGTTTTGGTTCTGGTTCTGTTTGTATGTCATTGTTGTTAAGAGGCAACACAGAAAGTTTCACAATCGGCCGTTTCATGACCCCGTTTTTTGTTTTTAGCGAAACAGCCCTGACTAAACCTTCATCCCCCGGGTGCGTGTCTATAACCCGACCAAGAGCCCACTTTCCTGGAGGTAGATTGTCGTCATGGATCACAACCAAGTCACCGATGCTAATGTTTTTCTGTGGTTTGCGCCACTTATTTCTGGATGATAGCTGCACTAAGTACTCAGCCTTCCATCTCTTCCAAAGATCTTGAAATAACTTCTTTATCAGATGCCATCTGGTTCGGGCATCGTTTTCTGTTTCTATGAGCACTGTCCCTGGTTTTCCTGATAGAAAGTGTGCTGGCGTAAGAAAATCTAGGTCGTCCGGTTCTTCTGTCAAGGCACATAGAGGGCGAGAGTTGAGGCATGCTTCTATCCTAGCCAACAATGTGGTATACTCCTCGAAGGTTAGTTTCTGCTGCCCTACAACCCTCCTAAGATGCCCCTTAAGTGATCTAACAGCTCGTTCCCACAGACCGGCTGCACTTGGCCAGCTAGGCACATTGAAATGCCACTGGATTCCCATTTCTGCTATTTCAACCAGGCAACTTTCGCTGAACACTTGCATCAGCTGGTCGTGCTCTTCCTTTATTATTCTGTTTGCTCCAACGAAATTGGTTCCGTTGTCGCTGTAAATATGACCTGGGACTCCTCTCCTGGCTGTCATTCTTGTTAGTGCTGCCAAAAAAACTGCACTGCTCATATCTGATACAAGCTCTAGGTGGACGGCTTTTGTAACCATACACACGAACACCGCAATGTAACCCTTTGTGGTTTTGATCCCACGCCCTTTGTTTGCTTTCACCTCGACAAACCCTGTATAGTCCACCCCGCAGTGATGAAATGCATGTTCAGGATTAACTCTGGCTTCCGGCAAATCTCCCATAAGCTGGTTCTGCTTTCCAGGATCCTGCCTTTTGCATATAACGCATCTTCTCACATGCGCTTTTGTTGCACTGTATCCCCCGATAATCCAATACTGCTGGCGGAGAGTAGCCAAAGTGAGACGCGTTCCTCCATGAAGGGATGATTTGTGGGCTTGATCTATCATCAATGTGGTAAGGCGGTGGTTATGCGGCAAGATGATCGGATGTTTCATCTCTTCACTTACATGAGCATTTCTTAATCGACCTCCGACGCGTAGTATCCCATCTTTGCCTAAAGTGGGATTCAAATTAAGAATTCTGCTCTTATTACCTACATTTCCGCGTTTATTTATAGAATTAATTTCATCAAAAAATTCAGCTGACTGTATGCTTTTGACTATCAGCATTTTTGCGCGATTGAGTTCATGTGAATCTAGGTAGCCTTGGTAACCTCGTTTATTGCAAACTGGCACTCGTAGTATCCATGCGATAATGCGAATTATTTTTGTTATGCAGCTATATTTTTGCAATAAATCAATTATTATTTCACTACCACTTGCACCATTGTTATCCGTTTGAGTAACTATATTGCAAAACGACGCTTTTATTTCTAGCTCGGTTTCATAAATGGTTTGATTTTTCTGATTGGTATGTGATGGTAGCCACGATGGTCCGTGCCACCACAATGTGTGATCTTTGAGCTGCTTGACCGTTAATCCGCGGCTTGCGCAATCAGCTGGATTATCTGTCAATCGCTCTGGTTGATGGTAAGACGCGAACTGATTTAGATTTACTTGATTCGCAGCAAACTGCCATTGTGAACGCTTACAATGCACTATGCGTTTTGCTGCGTGTTCAAATATCTTGAACAATCTACCCTACAGGTACCTAGGTAGCTACGCGTGACTCGACTCGTGAACTGAACTGAACACTGATCCTAGATAGAATTATACTTTAGCCCGGCGAATCATCCCATTTTTCCATGTGTGAACGAACCAACCTTGATCAGTCCCCTCCGTCCGACCTCCTGTGCTCAAAGCATTACCTTAAGGAGAGCGGTTTTTCTTTACCGATTTACGATTAATCCCACTTAGATTTTCACTTGCTATCCGGGCTTTAGACTCATTTATTGTAACAGTTCCTTATGTCTACGTATACAAATATGGTGCCTATGGCTAGGTCATACAATTATCTGCATTTTTATCCTATTCGTCTAACCATAGGTCTTACCCTCTGGTCTGTGGTTTGCATAAACATCGGCGTGTAGCCTAGTATATGCCCTTTCCTATACCTTATTTTACCTATACTAACTCCTACCTATCCCTACCACTTCATTCTGTGGGTCTAATTAAGGTAGAGGATACCAGCTTGAAGCTGGTACCTCGCCTGCTATGATTCCTAGCTTGCCTGAAGAACAATCTAGGTCCTATCGTATACCTATAGAATCAGATTTAGATCATCAGTGTGCAGCGAACGGAGCGCTCCCAGCGGTGCGCAACAGAACTACGATACCAACTTTATACATTGATATTTGAAAACGAAGCGATCTTCGATACCTAGGTACTTAGTTTCCGCTACTGCACACAGATGGCGCTATCTCTGCCATTCGTACATAAAAGGTAATACCTACCTACTTAGGGTTCGTAATGATACACAGTTATTACTTCGTTTATTCTTAACTTTACATTGTTTTATGCTATGCTACCTACTTGCTTGATAATCCTTTATGGATCTACCAGGCCCTATGTATTATTACTTTCTAATTATACTTAAATGCTATCTTATATTATGGCTCGTCGCCGACATCCTCCCCCTCGCGCCTCGCGTCGACCTCTGCCTCGGTGACCGCTGCCTCGCCTCTGGTGGATGACTCGTCTTGGCTCGCCTTCTCGCAGATGAGCACCGCCTTCGTCGTGGGACGCTTCAGCACGCCTCCCGTCGTTCGTACGTCGACGACTCGAGTCCGTCCATCTGGTCCGGGGTAGGTACGGACCACTTGTCCGCGTGGCCAGCAGTTGCGCGGCAGTGTGGAGTCGACTATGAGGACGACGTCTCCACACTGCAGGTCTCGGTTGATGCCGCTGCCCGTTGATCGTCTAGGTACGAGAGTTGGTAAGTATTCTCGCACCCAACGCGCCCAGAAGTGGTCCGCTAGTCTTTGCGCCACCCGCCATTGTCGCCGCCCGTTGATGTCCTCGTCGCAGACTGCCCCCAGCCGTGGGGCCCCGCACGAGCGACCGATCAGAAAGTGGTTGGGTGTTAGCGCCTCCTCTTCTGGGTCTCCCATGTCCGTGAGTGGCCTTTAGTTGACCACGTGCTCCGCCTCCAGCAGAAGGGTGTGTAGGACCTCTTCCCTGGGTTGTCTCTCCTTCAGTGTGACGGCCAGTGCCGTTTTCACGGATCGTACCAGTCGTTCCCAAGCGCCGCCTTGGTTTGGGGCGCCCGGGGGGATGAACTTCCATCGCACGCCCTGCTTCTCAGCCCCCTGGCTGAGTTCTTCTCGGTTAAGAGTCTCGGTGGCCTTCACGAAGTTGGTACCGTTGTCGCTGAACAAGGTCTTTGGTGTGCCTCGCCTCGCCGCGAAGCGTCGCAGCGCCAAGATCATGGAGTCGGCGGACAGCGACGCCGCCAGCTCGATGTGGATTGCCCTTGTGGTGAGGCAGGTGAACAGCGCCCCCCACCTCTTTTCGTGACGGCGACCGACCGTCACCGCCATCGGGCCGAAGTAGTCCACTCCCGTGTGTGAGAACGGCGGTTCGCCGTGCGCCAGCCGCTCCCGCGGCAGGTCCCCCGTCGGTGGAAGTTGGGGTGACCCTCTGCGCACCCGGCACCATTGACAGCTGTGTACTGTGGCTCGCACAGCTGCTCGTATACCTAGAATCCAGAAAGCTTGTCGCATCTCGTTAATAACGGTGTTGTGATTGCCGTGATTAAACCGTTTGTGATAGTCTGCTATTAGTAATCTTGTTATTACATGTTTACTATCCAGTACGGCCGGGCGTCTATGAGCCCGAGGCAGATATTCCGCCTTATCTATTCTCCCCCGTAGACAAAGCAGACCATCCTCTTCTATCGCGACGTCGATTCGATATAGCTTGCTAGATTTATTTATAGGTTTCCCTTTGTGTAATGCATTCAACTCGTCTCCGAAACTCTCATTTCTATGTATCGTATCTACTTGCCTCGATATCCGGAGCGCCTCCCCCGTGTCGACGAAACTATGTAAATAGTCGTCCATGTAGTGATTTCTTTCAATCGCTTCGGCTGCTTCCGGATACGTATCTTTATATAATGCAGCGTTTTTATTTTTCACATAAATCGCCGTGCTCGGCGAACAAGCCGCACCGAATATTACCGACGCCATCCGAAGTTGTTTGGGTTCAGATTGACGTTCGTTTCCCCTCCACAGGAAACGTAAGCTGTCTCGATCCTGTTCGCGTATGTTTATTTGCAGGAACATTTCTTTAATGTCTGCTACCACTGCCACCGGCTCCCGTCTGAACCGTAGCAGGACTCCAAATAGTGACTGTAGTAAGTCCGGACCTGGTAGGAGGGCGTCGTTCAAACTCTTACCTCTGCACTTTGCCGCCGCGTCGAAAACCAACCTTTTCTTGGTCTTAGTGGGGTGAGTGACCGCGAAGTGCGGTAGGTACCACTTCCGGTTCCGACTCGACGACGATTCCTTCGGCGCCTCCTCTGCGTAACCGCTCGCAAGTAGGTGTTCAACCTGGTTACTATATTCTATTTTCATTTCCGGATCTTTATCTAACTTCCGCTCTATGTTTACGAGCCGCCTTCGCGCGTACTCATAATTGTCTGGCATTTCTTCACTATCGGTTTTCCATATCAGACCGGTTTCGTACCTGTTCCCGTTTCGCACAGTGGTCTCCTCCAGGATCTTCATAGCGCGGTCTTCCGCATCTGTGGTGGGTCGGCGTGGCAGCACTCCTAGCGACTCTAGTGAGAAGTGCTCTCTGATCAGCTGATCTAGGTCGTTACCCTTGTCCGCCGCCGTTACGTGTGCACAGGTCATGTAGTTCATTGACTGGGTCGCTCCCCGGTCCAGTCCGTGCAGCACCCACCCCAGGTGAGTAAGAGAAGCGGCTGGTTGCCCGCGCTTACCTTTTCTTGTAGTCCGTGAGACTATAAGCTCCCAATTATCCTGTCCTATGAGCAGCTGTGGGTTCCTATCTTCATAAACCAGTTTGTCGGCTAACCGCTTCAGGTGCTGACATTCCACTAGTCTGCTTTTGTCCACTTGCTGTGACGAAAGTATCAATCCGTCTATGGTACGAACTCCCGTCATCTTTCTTCGCGTGCTCTGGTGTAATCCTTTTATACTTACATCAACCCTCATTGAGTCATCCTTCCCGATGATCTTACCACCGACCGTCTCCAGGGCCAGTGGGTCGCAGGGTCCTTTTAATCCGACTTCGTCGGCTACACCAGAGTCCAGTAGGGTTACAGTAGAACCCTCATCGAGTAGCGCTAGTACCTGTGCCTTTCCCTTAGGCCCGTAGATCTCGACGGGCACCATTTTTAGGTACGCTCTCCTTCCGCTACTTGCGTTACCTACGCTCTCTACCGTTCGGATGTTATTGGATATCTCTTTACTCGATCTCTCTCTATTTAAGTCCGCTCTAGCTACCTCTGGTCCTCTTCCACCGTGTAGCGATTCGTGATGCCACCTTCGACATTTTCCACATGGTGGTTTTCGGCAGTGCTCCTTCCTGTGTCGATACTTTAAGCATTTAAAACACGCACCTGTTTTCTTTGCGATGTCCCATCGCTCCTCTACATCGGCCTGTAGGTACTTTGAACAGTTCTCTAAATAATGTTCTCCTTCGCAGTGCGGGCAGATCGTGTGCGTACGCTGCTCTTTCGCGTTCACCGATGCGGCGGCGGCGGCTGCGCCGTGCGCGGCTTGTCTCGGCTGCGGTGGTCTAGGTTTCGGTGGTCTAGGTTTCGGCGGCGGTGCCGAATACAGAGCAGTGTACTTGCCTATTCTACTGGCGTATTTATTTAGAAACGTTACCAGGTGTGTTAGGTCTGGGTTATCGAACTCTTCTTCGTGTAAGTACCAACGATGCTGCACAAAAGTAGGTAGCTTATCTATAATGACTTTCATTGTCTCGGGCGAACTTAAATATGACTCTACTTTGAGTCCTCTGATCGTAGCTACTGCATTACTTACTTTGCTGGCGAACACGCAGAGCTCTTCGCTTTTATCCGACGGTGATGGCAGCTTTCAGCCTATTCAGTTCCCGTATAACTATAACGTCCGGCTTACCAAAGTTTATTCTTAGTGCGGCCATTACCTCGTCGGGTGTCACTTCAGAATATAAAATATCCTTTACTGCCTCCCTCGCGTTCCCTTTCAATGCCTTGCGAAGCCGGGCCATGTTCAGAACCGCTCCGAAGTGCTTCTCAGTCTCATCGTAGACTGTCCGAAACGCTATCCACTCCCCCACATCGCCATCATAACTAGGTAGTTCATATAAATACCTTGGCGTGGAGTAGACTGAGGCTTTCTCTTCGACACCCGCTTTCCTCTCATCACATCCGCACAGTCCCATCGTGGCTTTCACGTCGACAGCCGCTGGAGTCGGAGGTTTCATGATGCGCTCCTTCGGGAGTGCTTCACCTGGTCGCCCCTTCCCGGACGTCCCCTCGTCTTCCTTAGTATGCCCCTTCCCGGACAAACGGCTTACCGTCGTTTCCACCCATGTTTGTACATTCTCGATCCTGTCTGCGGGTTCCTCCTCTTCAGAGTCCACGTCGTCCTGGTCTTCCTTCAGCTCGTCCAGTCTGAGCTGCGCCAGTTGTATCCACTGCAGAGTTAGCTCGATCTCAGCTTTCCTCTTCTCTCGCCTCCGTGCCTTATCCTCGGCCTTGGAGGATCTAGCGGACCCTGGACGACGTGACTTACCTTTATCGCCTGCTTCATTGTTCTGCGTCTCCACCGTAGTAATCGTTTGGTCGCTGGTGGTACCTGTACCTGTCGTGTCCGTTACCGTGGTAGTCGCGGATGTACCGGATTCCTCCCCGGAGGTAGGTACGCCCGACTCCGCCTGACTCCTAGTCACCGGCATCGCGGTCGCGTTCAGTGTTGGGATACCTAGATAAAGTCTTAGCCCTCACGATACAAGAGTCACAGTCTCGGGCGTTACACTGTTCTCAAGTCTAGGTACCTACTTTTTCACTTATAAAGTTCAACACTGAACGTACCTTGGACTACTTTTCTTCACGCTGCCTTCAAGCAACCCTGGCAACGGGTGCGAATCCTGGCAGTACAGGCGCGAGCGGTGGAATGCTCAGCGCAGACGGTTGAAGCTCTTCTTCGACAGTAGCAGCTTCTCCACTCGGTCCCCAGCCAGTACCCGGTTGGCGTACTATCCGGCTCGCAAGGACCAGCTGTAATAACTCAGCAAAAGGGGGGCAGGCCGTACTTGGTGTTGGTGATGGTGGTCGTATCAGCCCTCGGATGTGGTTCTGTACTGCTAGCTGGCTTGGGGTGGGTGGAGCGTGAGGTAGATTACCTCGGACCCCCTCAGGAACCCTAGCTGCTGGACTGTCGAAGTATGTTGGAAGGATGGGATGGATGGTAGGTAGGTAATTAAAAGAACTCGGGCTGATGTGACTGTCTTAGCCGGTTAGCAAGCGAAGATCCTAGCCTGGGTAGGTACGATGATCTACCCTACAGGTACCTAGGTAGCTACGCGTGACTCGACTCGTGAACTGAACTGAACACTGATCCTAGATAGAATTATACTTTAGCCCGGCGAATCATCCCATTTTTCCATGTGTGAACGAACCAACCTTGATCAGTCCCCTCCGTCCGACCTCCTGTGCTCAAAGCATTACCTTAAGGAGAGCGGTTTTTCTTTACCGATTTACGATTAATCCCACTTAGATTTTCACTTGCTATCCGGGCTTTAGACTCATTTATTGTAACAGTTCCTTATGTCTACGTATACAAATATGGTGCCTATGGCTAGGTCATACAATTATCTGCATTTTTATCCTATTCGTCTAACCATAGGTCTTACCCTCTGGTCTGTGGTTTGCATAAACATCGGCGTGTAGCCTAGTATATGCCCTTTCCTATACCTTATTTTACCTATACTAACTCCTACCTATCCCTACCACTTCATTCTGTGGGTCTAATTAAGGTAGAGGATACCAGCTTGAAGCTGGTACCTCGCCTGCTATGATTCCTAGCTTGCCTGAAGAACAATCTAGGTCCTATCGTATACCTATAGAATCAGATTTAGATCATCAGTGTGCAGCGAACGGAGCGCTCCCAGCGGTGCGCAACAGAACTACGATACCAACTTTATACATTGATATTTGAAAACGAAGCGATCTTCGATACCTAGGTACTTAGTTTCCGCTACTGCACACAGATGGCGCTATCTCTGCCATTCGTACATAAAAGGTAATACCTACCTACTTAGGGTTCGTAATGATACACAGTTATTACTTCGTTTATTCTTAACTTTACATTGTTTTATGCTATGCTACCTACTTGCTTGATAATCCTTTATGGATCTACCAGGCCCTATGTATTATTACTTTCTAATTATACTTAAATGCTATCTTATATTATGGCTCGTCGCCGACAGCGAATGTATTTTTATTTCTACGGAGTACCTAACCTAGATAATTTTCAGTTTTTTGGTCGAAACCAAATCGTAAACACTTGCCTGTTGAAACTTTGAAGAATTTTTAATCTAAATGTGAGAAATAGTAGTTTTTATGCATCAGTATCCAGTGCAAATGGAACCTAACCTGTAAATAGTTTTGGAAACATAGTTTTTTTCAGCAAAATCTACTTGGAAACGGCTAAAAACACAACACAAACTTCTTGGAAGAATTTGGATAACGAACATTGCAGTGAGTCACTATTTTTTATAACGGAATCTCCAAAATTACTGTGAGTAGAATTGTTTTGCTAAATAAGCGCAAAAACCATCAAATAAAGCTGACAATCGGAAATCAGCTGATCGACCGGACATATACAGCTACAGACCGTGGCGTGACATTGACACATTTCTGCTTTCATTTCGTCCGAAAACCACTGACAAAAACTTCTCTAGCGATTTTACGGGTTACCAGCGTAGGAAATTCTACTATGTCAGAAGACGGTATAAAAAAGAGCGAAAACGTCACCATCAGACGTGCACATACACAAATTAACATGAATGTCGTAAACGATTCAGACATGAGCATTGACACCATAGATGTCACGACGACTAGTCTTCTTGACTTAACGACAGATATGAATGAACAAATTTTAAAGTTGTCACAAAAAATAGAACTACTTCAAACACAATTGAACAGTGCACACTCGGAAGTTGAACAGCTCTCTCTTGAAAATAATGACCTGAAACGAATTAATCAAGAGTTAATTAAGAAAAATGAACTGTTTAAAAAAATCAGCAATAGTCCCTCCAATACGATTTCTCCAACAGGTCTAAAACGAGGTACAAAAATACAATCTAAACTTAAAATATCAAATACACTACCACCAACTAAGGAAAAAGACAAAATGAACAAGAGAACACAAACAGACAGTGCTGCAGATAAAAGTAAAGACAGAATTAACAAAGAGACACAAACGGATAATACTAGGGACAATACTAGAAATAATAACATTAAGACCACCAAACATCAAGATACACAAACAAAAGAGAATCACAATGATTTAGGAAAGATGACTATGGAAAAAGTAAACAAAGCAGTGCAAGCAACAACTAATGTTAATAACTTTGAAGCTAACAAGAAGACGGAGAACAAAGAAACACAGACAGCAAATTTCACCAATAATGAAGACTGGAATGTAAATGCGCAAATCATTTCTAACAAACCTGTGAGACTAACCTCACCGATGACACAAGATGAAGTCTTGGAGAGTCACCACTCAAAAAAATGTATAATGAGCACGAACACACGAAACAAAGTTTTAGCTGTAGCACAGAATATTTCATATATTTCATATTTTATTTATTCATAAACAATTATACAATCGTGTCTGAAAACTCTTAAACTAAAAACAAAAATGTACACAAATATAAATTAAACATAGAAATATACAATTCAATTAATTAATATAAATATTATTCATGCGTCATCATAACAATAATCGTAAATAGAGTAAAAACACCCTTCGAGCAGAAGTTTTTTCAATTCAGAAGTGAACAAATTCGGACTGTCTATTGTCTTCAGTTTAATTGGTAAGCAGTTAAATAATCTGACAGCTTGGTATCTGCAGCAATGCTTCACTATCTCTAGTCTTGGACAATACGGTGTCCCAATATCTTTTCGTCTAGTAGTAAGGCGTTTTAATCTTTGCTCAGCCGTTTCGTAGCGATATGGGTTTTTAACAATATCACTTACAGTTACTAATATATACAGACTGGGAACCGTAAGTATATTAAGATTTTTAAAATGCTCTTTACATGATTCCCACTGAGGTATTCTAACTATAGTTCGAATTGCGCGTTTTTGCATTATGAAGGCCTTTTTCATATTGTAGGCATAGCTCCCTTCCCAGAATTTAATGCTATATCTAATTTTTGATTCTATCAGGGCATAATATACTAATTTTAATTGGTTGATTGTTACCTCCTCCCTCAAGCTTCTTAGAGCGTAACAAGCGGAACTAATTGAATTTTCTATAGCTTCTATTTCTTTTTTCCAGTTTAAGTGTTCATCTATTTGGACGCCTAAAAATTTGATGCTATTTGAGAAAGTAACATGCACGTCTTCATTAAAGCGGTCACTTTCATCGCTATTGTGGCTGGTTGTTTTAAACAATAAGGCACATGTTTTATTAATATTAAGGTTAAGATTATTGGCATCGAACCACTTATTAAAAGCCAACAGAGCAGCATTGATCTTGATTTTGAGTTCATGCAAACTGTTTGCTGGAATCACTGCATTAGTGTCGTCAGCATAGATTATTAGCCCAATATCCGGGGCGGTGCTATTTATGAAATTGATGAGGTCATTTAGGAATATCACAAAAAATATTGGTCCCAGGATTGAGCCTTGCGGCACACCCCTTCTAATTGTAGTGGCCTTAGATTTGGCAATAACTTCTTGTTTATTTATAACGCTTCTAATTTCGACAAACTGCTTTCTATTACTGAGGTATGATTTTATGAGGTTAAGCACATTTCCTCGTATGCCGTAATGGTCTAGTTTTGCAAGTAGTATTGGATGATCTATTGTATCAAAAGCAGAAGATAGATCCAGAAATAGACCTGCTACCTTCATTTTCTTATTCAAGTTAGTAATAACATCATTCACTAAAAAATCTATAGCATCAACAGTACCTACATTTAATTGATAACCAAACTGGCGTGAATTTAGAATGCTATAAGAGCTTAAATGCAATACCAGCCTATCTTTAATTAGTTTTTCGAAAATTTTCGACAATATAGGCAACAATGAGATTGGTCTATAATTTTTGGGATTGTTATGTTTTCCTTTTTTATAAATGGGGAGAATTCTAGCTATTTTAAGTTGATCGGGAAAAATGTTTAGCTGTAGGCAATTGTTAAAAAATGTTGCCAAAGGTTCAGCGAGTAAGTCAATGTTATCTTTTATTATAGAGATTGGTATTTCATCATACCCATATGATTTCTTTACCTCCATTTTTTTAATTATAATTCTAATTTCATTTCTGTTTGTCTGCTTAAATTCCATATCATTATTAATCCTTTCCGTATAATTAGTCAAAAATGTCAAAGCAACTTTTCGATGGTTGTCAATATCAGTGTCATCAGATTTAATGTCAAATTGATCAGAAAAAATGTCAGCAATTTTCTGGGTATCAGTAACAATTTCGTCGTTTATTTTCAAAAGATAGTTTTTACCGCATTTTATATCCGCCTTATTTCTATGTTTGTTAACCACTTTCCAGATGTATTGAGACCTGTTTTTTGCTTTAAGCAATTCCTTTCTTAATGCTATTCGTTTTGATGTAACTATAATCTTTTTATACAGTTTTAGATATTTTGTTTTGTAACCTAATATTGATTCATGTGATGACATTTTATTAATAATAATTGTGCTTAGAAATCTTTTCATTTTACTTGACACCTTAATTCCTTTTGAAATCCAGTTTAATTTGTTTATTTTACTCGTTCTAATTTTAGAGTTCCTCTTCTTTAAGCAATTTTGAAATAGAGTTCTAAGTTTACTGATAAATCCATTTACATTATATTCACATAAGTCATTGTCCAGCAGATTTTTTCTAAAGGCTGACAGATTTGACTCCGAAAAATGTCTTCGTCTTGAAGAATAATAATTATTAAAATTATTTATTTGGTGGGTGTTTTTCATAATTAGACTACACAATATGGCTGCGTGGCCATCGCCAAGTCCATTTCTTTCCACTGTAACGTTTTCAATGCTGGTGTCTGGAAGATTCGTTAATATGTTATCAATGCATGATTGTGCGTCATTTCTCCAGAAAGTGATTGAAGTAACAAGATACCTATAGTTGTAGCATTTTAAAAGATTGATGAGTTGATTCTGATGCTTACTTTCTTTTTTAATATTCACATTAAAATCTCCGAAAATTATACAATTTTTATCAAAAAAGTGTTCTAACAATTGCTCAAGTCTAGTTATAAAATCTTCAAAATTTTTTTCCTCAGGGATCCTATACACACAACAAATATTGAGGTTAAAGTCGGTATCTCTAACTCCACATACTTCGAATACATTTTGTTTAAACATTTTTTTACAGAAAACCAGTTCCTCAGTATTTCTAGCTGAACCTGATAAAATGAGAGAGCCTCCTCGTGTCTTGTTTTTCCTAGTATTGTAAGAAGCCATTTTATAATTTGAATAATGAAAAACAGTCGCGCTGTCATTATTTAAAAAATGTTCACATATACAAATGTAGTCTATGGTTTTCGCAATCTTATTCAAATACAGTTGTATTCCCTCTTTATTACTTGATATACCACATATATTTTGATAGTAAAAATTTAGCTGGGTTACAGTAGGTAATGAGTTATATATACTAGTGCTTTGATTATCATCGTAAGTCTGATCCTCTGAAACGTTTAGGTATACATTGTAGGCTTTACATTGTAGGCTTTATTATTTACAATAAGACCTTTTACACTGTTATTTGCGAAATAAATTATTCTTACTGGAGTTAGAAGTATTGATCGAAATAGATGAAGGAGAATTGATATAATATTCATTTTTATCACATGATGACCGTATTGCTTTCTCATTATAAGCAACAAAAGATTCTAAAAATTCAAAAACTAAAAATTGGAACACTGTGCGTAGTCCAGCATTATTAATTTTACCTGAAGGTTTATGAAACATTTTGTAATCGTAGGTGAGATACTTGTTTGAGTCGTAAAGGCGTGCGTATTTGTACATTTCAATGTCTAGTGATAGTAGCTCATTAAAGTTATAAATTCTGCGGTTTATCGCATCAGTTTTAGATTTTAAATAATAGTTTGGATTGCATATTATAATACTCGTATGTGTGATTTTCAGGAGTATTTCTCTGATTGTTCTAATCATTTCAGGATAATTTTTGCTCTCTGAAAAATCTTCGTCACTGATGAAAATGATGCAGTAATCAGATCTCGTAAAACCCGTGAGCTTGGCTCGAAGTCCGTTAAGAAGCTGTACAGTATTTGCTTGAGGAAACAGGTAGTGACATAGGTTGTAGTCGTCTGTGCGTATCACGTCCTGTGCGATCGCCGTGACTTTGTTCCAGTTGTTACTGCTTATAAGGCATATTTTGGACCTGACTTTATGGAGTGCTTGAGAAGGTGAAGAGTTTAGAGGAGTTTTTGCTAAGTTGGGAATGTGACTCACTGAAAGCTGATTGTCATACTGTTTTTTTCCTGTCGAAGTAATGTCCAGTTCAGGTGTAATAATTGGTTGTAGGATATCTGTTTCACTTTGTCTATGTTTCTTGTTAAGTTTTTCTGTCTGTGTTTGTTTTTGTACAGTTATTATAGGCTGTGTATTGGTTTTTTTACTCGGCGTCGATGATGATGATGATGGTGATGATTTTTGAGCAGCGTTATGATCTTCTGTCTGTGTTTGTTTATTTTCGGTTACTTTCGGCTGTGGTTGGGTTTTAGCCCTCGGCGTAGGTGAAGATGATGATGATGATTTTTGTCCCACGTACCTTGTTGGACTATAACCGATTTTTCTATACAATGAATTTTTCTTAGTTAATTCCTGATTATTTTTCCGTAGCTCTGAGTTATCCAGTGACAGCTGTTCAATTTCTTCATGGGCACTGTTTAGTTGACTCTGTAGAAGTTCAATTTTCTTGAGAAGAGGTTGTTCCTGAGAGTTATTGTCAGATTTGGACTCGGGGAGACTACAGGCAGAGACATCTAGCGCTATCTCGTCGACGTCGATAGTGTCGATACTCATATCGGTCTCATATCGTCGGTGCGCTAGCGTCGTGTGTGCTCGCCTTAGAGTTATATGATCATGTGCCTCCATTGTTCTATTGTAGTTCGCTAGATGGCAGTATATCAGTATCTTAATTCCAAGTAATAGATTTAGTTATTGTATGTCAAATGCATTAAAATTTCATAAAGATTAGATGAATTATTTATCCGTGTGAAATTTGATCAAGATCTAGTTGAAAGAGCTCTGCTAAAAACTTTGAGAAAGCGTCTGCGATTCGGGTCCAAAGGTTGATTTTCGTGTTGATGGACAACAGCTGTTTGTTGCGTAGTGATGACGGTTTATAGTGGATGAATATTTGAAAATGGACTCACTTGCAGCAGTTTTTTTGCTGATCCTTACATAAAATCTTGTTCTTCATATAAGTTTCCGTATTTCTGTGTAAATTGTAAGTGGATATTTCACTGGTTTTGGGTAAATAGTTTTCACTTTATTGTTCTTAAGTTTTTTGGTGTTATTCTTCTTCTGATCAAGTCACAAACACTGCATGATGTGTTTTGTAGACCACTATACGTATTTATTCACTTTTGCAGCTAGAATATTTGGTTATCGATTTTTAAATATTTTAGTATACGGAGCTAGTGTTGACTAAGATAGCAGCGCCATCTGAGGCGCTGAATAGCCTTAAGAAAGCAGATATCTGCCATTATCTTAAGCCTAATTGCAATATAAGGGAACTATTATCAGGTGTTCAGACGAAACTAACTGATTTCACACTGAACGATTTTTGCATAATTTTAATAGGTGAAGAAGATTTTGAGACAACGCAAGACTACTTTAAAATTATTGCGCACATTAGGGGTACTTTGAAAGAATTAAACCACACCAACATTATAATCTGCTTGCCGACGTATAGATATGGAAGAACGATGAATATGTACAACTGGAGAGTTGAAAGTTTCAATAATCTTCTGTATTTGGATGTTGCAACACACGAACATGCTTACATATTAAATATCAAAATATGTCAATATATATATATCAAATGAAGAACTTGAATACGATAATAGCATGTTTAATCAAAAATCAGCAAAAATAAATAATAGAGGATTTAGATCAATATTTGAAAATTTAAGTAGATATGTGCAAGATTTACATAATGGACTATCACTTAAAGCTACAAGAATTATTAATGAACTTACAAGCACTTGCGCACATACAAATACAAGGGATGATTTAAAATTTTTTCGTCAATAACAGAAACGAAAATAGTAATATCTGGAAAGCCGCGGCATTAGAAAATTCTGAAACCGATATGGCGACCTTAAATGTCATTCATCAAAATGTGTATGGTATTACAAACAAAAAGGAGGAATATTATTTGTATTTGGCATACAAGAACATAGATTTCGTATGCTTAACTAAACACTTTTTGAATAAAATTAATATTAATTTGTTTAGCTTTCCTAGTTATAAATTAGTGTCTTGGAATGTAAGACATAAAAAACTAAGAGGAGGTTCGTTGATATTAAGTAAAGAAGATAGGGAAGTAGAGGATGTAGACGTCATAAATAAACTGTATAAGATTGACTGTTTTGAGATATACTGTGTGAAGGATATAGAGACAAACTTATTTATTTGCTGCTTATATAGAATTCCAGATGAAAAAAATTTTGATGAATTTCTGGAAAGGCTTGAAAAGGTCCTTGAGTTTTTCTTTAAAAAGAAATGTGTTATATGTGGGGATTTTAATATTAACTTGCACCTTGACAAATTGTACATTGTACAGAATTTCTTACTCTTTTGACATGCTATAATTTCAGACACTTAGTCACACAATCAACTTTCCTGCGCAATGATAAATCATCCTGCATTGACAACATACTTACGAACCTGGGTGAGAGCTCAATAAAAACAAATTGTTCAGGTTAGGTTAGGTTAGGTTAGGTTAGGTTAGGTTAGGTTAGGTTAGGTTAGGTTAGGTTAGGTTAGGTTAGGTTAGGTTAGGTTAGGTTAGGTTAGGTTAGGTTAGGTTAGGTTAGGTTAGGTTAGGTTCCACGGACCTGCTGAGTTGTCTCAGTGGGCGGAGAGGTGTACTCCGACGTGGCGCGTCCCCGGGTGGCGGATAGGGGAATGGCTCCCAGAAATGGGAGTTACCGTTTTCGGCGCGGACCAAACACTGGGGGGGAAATGGGTGAGGAGGCTTCTCCAGGCGTCCCTCTGACTAGCAAAGGGCGCAGTGGACGGAGACTTTCGGAGGAAAGGAGTTCCAACTCCGTTGAAGAGGTGTGGTGGGCTAGGGAGAGCCGCCGGTTGTCGGGAAAGCTCTTCACGCGTTCCTCTGCCTTGCAGAGGAAGCTATGAATGGAGCTGGGAGTTCTTACTCCGCTGTGGAGTTGATCCAATAGGATCTTCGGACACCAGATCTCAAGGTTCTGGCGCCTGCTGAAGGGAGTACCATGTGTGTGAATCCGGACTCGTACTGCTGTATCCAATATTTAGCCGTTCTATGCAGTCGCACTTGTATAGTGCGGATGCATGGAGCGGCTGCGTGTTGGGTCGCGGTGCGCGTCCGGGTTCACACACTTGGTATGGTCGGGGGGAACCCGGCCGTTAGGGCGCCACAATGAGGACCTCACCTCACTAAAAAGGAAAAAAAAAACAAAAAATGGATAAGGTTAATTGTGAAGAAACTACCCAGGGGAGTATCAGCGGCTCTGCCGTTGAAGAATCTCTCCGTGCTACGGCACGCTGCCCTCAATCGTATTCTGGGGAGGGCAACAATTGCCTCGTAGGTCGGCCATCCGCCGGCTTTCGTGAACACGACCCTGGCTTTAACGGAAAACTGGACACTGAGATTGCTTACGATTTGGATGTTGTTGAAAAGGAGGTAGAAGCGTGCGCCCCGAAGGCGTGCGCTGACACCATTGACCATGGACTGCATAAGGACTTAAGAGTAGTGGTGACGCGTCTGTCAGATTCGGAGTCTGACATGAGCATGGTGACGGTGGGATCTGGCACCGTGTCAGGCGGCAAACTACGACGACGTGTGATTTGCTCCGACTCAGAATCGGACGTATCTGTGACGGGAGGGAGAACGACGCCTATGGTGACGGAGTCGGCAAGGGACAGCAGCCGCTCGCCCACCGTGGAGGAGAATCGCTTTTGGCGTAAGAGGGGTGCTGTCAGCCCATCGCGCGGCGAGAAAACCGATGGAGCAGTGACCTCCGCGACTGGGGCCCCGAAGCGAGGGCGCGGACGTCCACCTACGACCGGCAAATATGTCGGTCTATCTAAGGCGAAGGCCGAACAAAGGCGTCTCGAGGAGGAAGAGGAGCGCGAGCAGCGTCTGCAGGCCTTTGAGAAGGAATTGGCTAGCAAGAGGGAGGCGACTGCCGCTACCTTCCGCAAAGTGGAAACGGCGAGGCTAGATGCCCCTGATGAGGCGATGGTAGATCTTGCTGGACTTGTGGGAGATGCGCTCACGACGATCAACGACGTGTCTTGCAAGTCCAAGCATTTAAAAGGGACCTTTCAGAAGGCTCTAAAGGAGGCTTCCGAAAATATTCGGAAAGCATTTACGGAGATGAGGAGCCGTACAGTCACGGAAGAGATGTTGCGCCTCGAGGCGGCTAACGCGAAACTCTCGGCGGAGCTTGTATCCATGCGTAAGGAAATGGTAGAGCTTCGCGCTCTCTCTCAGCCGCCCAACGTGGATGTGGACGAGATCGCTCGTTCAATAATGACCCAATGTGGTAGCATGCTGAATGCGCGGATCGAGGGATTGGAGGACCGGTTGCTTCCGGCTAAGCGTTTACGGCCACCGCTGGCCGCAGATCTGAGGAGGAGTCCTGTCGAAGCAGCAGCACCACCAAAGACAAAGGAGGTTCCTCGCGTACCTTCTCCCCCGCCTCCTCCGGCAAAGACCGGGAAGGGGAAAGGGAAAGATAAGGCCAAGGCGACAAAAGAGGCCCGTCCTTTGCCTCCTGCTCCGGAAACAATGGACGAAGGCTGGAACTTGGTGACCCGCAAGGGCAGCAGGGCCGCAAAAGCGTCGAAGAAGGACACGAGGAAGCCAGGGACCGATAAGGTTCCTGCCGCTCGCTCGAATCAGAATGTGAAGGAGACTCCCAAAAGGAGGCAACGGTTGAGGCTGAAAACTCCACAGACTGCGGCGATCGTCCTGACGCTGCAGCCAGAAGCAGTGGAAAAAGGAGCGACCTATGCCCAGATGCTTACGCAAGCAAGGGATCAAATCAATGTGAAAGATCTGGGCATAGAGGGGTTACGGTTCCGCACGGCCGCCACTGGAGCCCGAATGCTGGAAATACCCGGTGCCTCCGGCGCCGAGAAAGCCGACTGCCTCGCAAAGAAACTGGTGGAGGTCCTTGGCACTGACCTCGTTCGAGTGTCACGCCCTGAGAAATGCGCAGAAATGCGCCTCTCGGGTCTCGATGACTCGGCAACGAAGGAGGATGTAGCGTCGGCTGTTGCCGAGGCGGGGGGCTGCTCTAAAGAGGCCATTAGAGTCGGGGACATTACCCGATCTTCTGGCCGCCAGGGATCGGTTTGGGTGCGGTGCCCAGTTGCTGCGGCCAAGAAAGTCACAGCCGGTCGGATTCAGGTGGGTTGGGTTTCGGTGTCCGCAAGAATACTGGAACCTAGACCCCTACACTGTTACCGTTGTTTAGCGGCTGGACACGTGGGAGCGAATTGTCCGAGCAGCGTCGATCGCAGCATGCTGTGCTATCGATGCGGCAAACCCGGGCACAGGGCAGTCGGATGCGAGGCCGCGCCGCACTGCCCGATATGCGAGACGGCGGGCCAAAAGGCCGATCACCAGGTCCGGAGCTGCAAGAGCTCGGCCCCGGGGAAAGGGGGGAGGAAGAGGACTGCTGGCGTAGGAATACCCCCATCGCAGCAGCCATCGGGCTCAGCTCGTGAGGAGGGTCAGATGGACGTCAATTAGATGGCCCTTCGATGTCTCCAGGCGAACATCAACCACTCTGCCAGAGCTCAGGATCTTCTGCTCCAGAGTCTGGCAGAGTGGTTGACACATATAGCAGTGGTTACCGAGCCCTATTTGGTTCCTACCCGCGATAACTGGGTTGGGGATCGAGAGGACTCGGTGGCCATAGTTGTACCGGCGGCGACTGGTGGTTTTCGGTCCTTTGAGAGGGTGTCCAGAGGTCGGGGATGTGTTTTGGCCGTTGTAGGTGGACAAAGTAGTGTGGCGGTAATAGGGGTGTACTGCTCCCCAAACCGGAGCCTAGCTGACTTCGAGCGGACACTCGCAGAAGTCGGGGTTCTGATTGGAGCAGTGCACCCCAGTCCCGTTCTGGTTGCTGGAGACTTCAACGCCAAGTCTACGGTTTGGGGATCTCCAGCAACTGACGTGAGAGGGGAAATGTTGGAAGACTGGGCGGCATCAATGGATCTCCAAATCCTCAACAGGGGCAGCGAGCACACGTGTGTACGGCAACAGGGTGGATCAATCATAGACCTCACATTCGCGACATCCGCCCTCGCAGGCCGTGTTTCAAACTGGAGAGTGGAGACGGACGTGGAGACGCTATCGGATCACCGATACATCCGGTTTAGCGTCTCTACGTCTGTAGAACAAATACCGTTGCACCATGCATCTAGCGACGGCCCGCGATGGTCATTGAGGGGGCTGGATAGAGAGGTGGCAAAGGAAGCGTCCATCGTCGAGGCATGGTTGACTGCCTCGGACCTGGGGAGTGTGGACGTTGCGGTGGAAGCGCTGGGTGAATCGCTTGCGCGAATCTGCGACGCCGCCATGCCCCGGGTCAAGACTTCGTCACCGCCGCGTCGTACTTACTGGTGGCGACGGGAGCTCGGAGAGCTCAGAAGGGCCTGTGTCGTGGCACGGCGCTGTTACGCTCGTTACCGCCGAAGAAGGGTGCGCGACGAGGAAGTTGAGAGGAACCGCTACGCGAATTATAGGGCTGCCTGTAGTGAACTGCAGGTGGCCATCAAGGAGGCTAAAGAATCCGCTTGGCGGGAGTGGCTGGAATCCCTCAACCGTGACCCATGGGGTCGCCCATATAAGTCGGTCACTGGGAAACTTCGTCCTTGGGCCCCCCCACTCACCACGACACTAGAGCCAGAGTTCATGGAGCGGGTGGTGACTGCGCTTTTTCCTCACAGAGAAGCGTGGAATCCGCCGCCCATGGTGGCTCCGGATGAGGTGGACGGACCTGACGACGACGACGCTGCAGTTCCGGATCTTTCGGAGACTGAGTTTAGGATGGCCGTGTTGAGGCTTCAGCTGAAGAACGCGGCCCCGGGACCTGATGGCGTTCCGGGACGAGCCCTGGCATTGGCGGCTGGGCAGCTTGGGGATCACATGAGATCTGTGTTCTCTTTGTGCCTGGCGCAGGGCCACTTTCCGCAATGCTGGAAACGCGGAAAGTTGGTCTTGTTAAGAAAGCACGGGCGCCAGGCCGACTCCCCGTCGGCCTATCGCCCGATTGTATTGCTTAGTGAGACGAGCAAGCTCTTCGAACGAGTGCTCGCTGCTCGTCTCATTCGGCACATGAGGGAGGTAGGTCCGAACATCCACGACGGTCAGTTCGGCTTTCGGCATGGGCGATCGACGGTGGACGCCATCACTAGGGTGCGTGACCTCGCGGAGGAGGCGGTCTCGGAGGGCGAGGTGTTGTTGGCGGTGTCGCTAGACATTGCTAACGCTTTCAACACCCTTCCTTTCGAGACCGTGATGGAGGCTCTCAGATACCATCGAGTTCCCCGGTACCTGAGGGCCTCCGTGGCGAGCTACTTCGCAAACCGGGTTGTTATCTATCCGGCCCAGGACGGCGAATGGAAAGAGAGAAGGATGTCGTGCGGTGTTCCACAGGGGTCAGTCCTCGGTCCGCTTCTGTGGAACATCGGGTACGACTATGTGCTTCGCGGGCAGAATCTGAGGGGTATCGGCATTGTTTGCTACGCCGACGATACCTTGGTAACTGCCCGCGGAAGCACGCATAGGGAGGCGGCCATATTGGCTACGGCCGGTACAGCACAAGTGGTTCGAAGAATCAGGACCCTCGGGCTTGAGGTGGCGCTGGAGAAATCCGAGGCTCTCTTCTTCCACGGGCCTCGGAGATCCCCACCGCGAGGGATGGAGATTGTGGTGGGTGGAACTTCCATCGCCGTCGCGCCGCAAATGAAATATCTGGGCCTAGTCCTCGATGGCAGATGGAAGTTCACGGAGCACTTCCGACAACTGGCTCCAAAGCTTATTGCCTTTGCCGGAGTGCTCAGTAGACTCCTCCCTAATTTAGGGGGACCAAGTGTGGGGTGTCGCCGTTTGTATGCCGGTGTGGTGCGCTCCAAGGCGTTGTACGGAGCGCCAATATGGGCGGACGCCCTCGACGCGCAAAACTTGACCCTTATGCGACGACCGCAGCGGGTCATGGCAGTTAGGGCGGCTAGAGCGTACCACACCGTCTCGTTTGAGGCGGCGTGCTTGCTGGCCGGTACACCGCCGTGGGATTTGGAGGCGGAAGTACTGGCGGCGGTGTACAGGCGCAGCTCGGAGGTGAAGCAGACAGGTGGGTGGCCACTCCAGGAGGAGATCAGGCAGTGGAGGGAGGAAGCCCGCGCAGATCTCCTTTTGGACTGGGCACAGAGATTGGAGTCCCCGGCTGCCAGCCGGGAGGTGGTAGCCGCCTTTCGACCCGTTCTACAACAATGGGTCGATAGGCGACACGGTGCGCCGACGTTTCGCCTCGCGCAGATTCTTTCAGGGCACGGCTGCTTTGGGAGATATCTGTGCCGGGTGGCACGTCGGGAACCCACAATGGAGTGTCACCACTGTGGGGCGCCAGAAGACACGGCGCAGCACACCCGCGTCGTGTGCCCCGAGTGGGCGGAGCCACGTGCAGAAATGGTGGCGGTGATCGGAGGAGACCTGTCACTTTCGGCCATAGTCGGCGCTATGACCGAAAGTGAGAGGAACTGGAAAGCTGTGGCCGAATTCGCCGAAGTGGTGATGCGGCAGAAAGAGACGGCGGAGAGAGACCGAGAGGCTGATCCTCTCTCGGCCACTATCCGCCAACGGAGGCCTGGTCGAAGGCGGCTGGCTTATGTCAGTCGTCTTCCACCATAAATGGGGACCTGTTGGGTAACGGATAGGGGATCCGTTACTTGACTTAAATGGTCTCGTGCTGTAAGGCACCTCGTCCTGTGTTCCGAGGTGCCTTAAGAGAAGGAGTGAGGTGGGCGGGTAAGCCCTCCCCACGGAGAAGGGCCCTACTGGGCACCCGTTGAGGAAGTTGCGGAGCGTATCGGTACCGTGACTTTCTCACTGTAGCGGTGAAGACGGAACACCCCGGTGGTTTAGTGGGTATACTGCCTTTTTCAAGGCAGGAGTCCTACATAACCATTCCGGCCCCCCCTGGGTCGGATGGTATCTATAAAAGATTCCCCGGGTCAAAAAAAAAAAAAAAAAAAAGGTTAGGTTAGGTTAGGTTAGGTTAGGTTAGGTTGCGCGCTCCTTGACGCTCGGAACTTTTGGTGACAATTAGCAGGGTCGAGCTAGGCTCCCTCGCGTTGTTGCCAACTGTTGTGGGTTGTTAGTTGTTGCCAACTGTTGTGGGTTGGCGTGAATAATTAGCACGGTCGAGCTAGGCTCCTGTGCGTTGTTCCGCCTTCCCATATCAGGATGGACGAGCGGCCTGTCGTAAACGGGGGAGGGTCACCCCCCCCCTGTCGTCGGGAAGCTGCTGAAGCCGGTCCGTCTTGCGTGGAGACATCGCAGACTCCGCATTATGCGTCGCAGGCTGCGAAGCCCATACGCGGGGCGAACGGGCGCTTCATAAAAGGCCCTTCTCAGGGCCAAACAACAATCGGCCCTTCTCAGGGCCACCCAACCGGCCCTTCTCAGGGCCCCCCAACAGGCTCTTCTCGGGGCCAGACGTCGGAGGAATCTGGCTCCGAAATGGAGGGAAGCCGGAAGCGGCCGTCCTCCTCGCTCTTCGTGCCCGGGGGATTCGACTCGGACACTGAGACCGAGGGGACGTTGGCCGCCAAGGTTAACACTGCCAGGAGAGGCAGAGGGAGTACCGCGAGGGCGGCAGCAAGGGAGGTTTTCCTCAAGCCACGGCCAGTGGATGAGGAACTCGACGAGGTCCTGCAGAGCAGGAGATATGGGAAGGGGCGTCCCGCTGTCGTCTCCGGCCTTGTGACTGACACCGGCAGTGATACCGATGTCACCGCAAGGTCCGGGGACCCCAGTGAGTTCAACGCCCAGGAGATGAGGGCGTTTGCGGGCGAGAGGATCGCCTGCATTATGGAGGTTGCTCGGAAGTCGGGCAACCTAAAGGGCGAGTTCGTCGCCCGACTAAAGCGGTCCGCCTCCGACTTGCGTGAGGTCGTGACAGCCCTCGCGGGCAGGACTGAGGTGGAGGAGACGCGCCACTTGAGGGCGGACAATGGCCGCCTACGCCTGGAGGTTGAATCCCTCCGGGCGGAAGTGAAGGCGCTGCGTCGCGGCTTCTCCGAGGCAAAGTCGGAGGCTGCTGCTGCTGCCACTGCTGCTGCCACTGCTGCCGCAGCTGGGCCGCAGGTGGCCGCCCCCACAGTCATGCAGGGGGCAGGGGAGTTGGTTGAGGAGCTAAAGCGCTCCTTGACCCATACGTTCGGGCAGATGCTGAACGCCCGACTCGCGGGGATTGAGGAGCGTCTCCTGCCGGCCTCGGTGGTTCGGCCACCACTGAGGGCGGATGCCGTTAGGGCGGCAGTGGCTTCCGCGCCACCAAAGGCGACGCCACAGCCGGCTCGCAACCCTGCCCCCAAAGCGGGGAGGAATGCTGCGCCGGTGGCTGGACCCTCAGGGAAGCCTGCCCCCGCCGCCGCTTCCCAGGGGAAGACCTGGGCAGCGGCGGTGGGTGGAGGAAGGGGCAGGGGTGGAATCTCCTCCAACACTCCCCCGAAGACTGCTGCCCCTCCCACAATGGCACCGGTGGCTGGCCCCTCCAGAGTGAATGCCGCCGCCGCCGCTCCTGCCCAGGAAGAGACCTGGGCAACGGTGGCAAGAAAAGGAAGGAGAGGGGCAAGGGGGAAGAAATCCACTGCTCCTCCTGCCTCTGCCCCATTGACTGGCGCGAGGCCGAAGCCGGTGGCCCCCCCGAAGCCTAAGGTGGCGCTAAGGACCCCGAAGTCCGCGGCTGTGGTGCTGCTGTTGCAGCCTGAGGCCGCGGAAAAGGGGGCGACTTACAGCGCCATCCTTCAGAAGGCGCAGGAGCGCATCGATCTCCAAGAGTTGGGGATCGATGAGCTCCGCTTCCGCCAGACGGCCACGGGAGCCAGGATGTTGGAGATTCCTGGTTCCCAAAACGGCGAGAAGGCGGACAGGCTCGCGGAGAAGCTCCGCGACGTCCTGTCCGAGGTGGCGACAATCACCAGGCCCGTCAAATCCACCGACGTCCGGATTACGGGCCTGGATGACTCGGCCACCAAGGAGATAGTGGCCGCAGCGGTGGCTAGGGTGGGGGGCTGTGAAGCGCGGCTCGTTAAGGTCGGGGAATTGCAACCCGGCCTCGGCGGTGCGGGCTCCACCCTGGTGTCCTGCCCGATTTCAGCGGCCAAAGCGCTGCTGACAAAGGGTAGGCTGTTGGTCGGGTGGAGCTCGGCGCGAGTGGTGGCCCTAGGGGAACGCCCCATGCGCTGCTTCAAGTGCATGGGGCTGGGGCACACTCGTCCTCAGTGCCCCTCGTCAGCCGACAGGACGAACCTGTGCTTCCGGTGCGGAGGCACAGGTCACCGGGCGGCCACGTGCGGAAGGAGCGAACCCCGCTGCGCAATCTGCGCAGACTCGGGGCGCCCTTCCGGGCACGTAATGGGGGGACGCAGTTGCGAACCCCCAAAGACTAAGGGAAAGGCCCCCGGGACCAGGGCCACCCCGGCTACCTCTCAGGCCGCCCCAGAGGAAGTCGCAGCTCCGGTGGTGGAGGAGGTGATGTCTGAATAATGTTTCAAGCCAGACATCACTTCCTCCAGACGAACCTCAACCACTGCGCTGGGGCCCAGGACCTGTTCGTTCAGTCCCTGGCGCAGTGGAAGATTGACGCGGCGGTCGCCACGGAGCCGTACTACGTCCCCCCCCAACATCCTTCCTGGGTTGGGGACGTGGACGGCTCCGTGGCCATTGTGAGTGGCGGCCTCCCCCTCTCAATCGAAGAGAGGGGTGCAGGTTTCGTGGTGGCAAAGTGGGAGGAGTATTCGCTAGTCGGCGCATACTTCTCCCCTAACAGAACCGCTGCGGAGCTGGAGGTCTTTGTCGACCTCCTAGCCGCAGCGGTGAGAAGGCAGGCCCCACGACAGGTCCTCCTTATGGGGGACTTGAACGCCAAGGCCCGGGAATGGGGCAACCCCTCCACTGACTCTCGAGGGGAGATTGTCAGGGAGTGGGCAGTTGCCACGGGGCTAACCCTACTAAACAGAGGGTCAGCCCACACGTGCGTGCGGTGGAACGGGGGGTCCGTGGTGGATCTTACGTTCGCCACCCCATCCACCGCGGCACGTGCCCGGGCCTGGAGGGTGTTGTCGGAGGTTGAGACTCTCTCGGATCACAAGTATGTGCGGTTCGAGATCTCCACCTCCGACAACCAGGGAGGGGAAAGCGTGGTGCGAGCGAATTTCCCGCGCTGGACGATCAGCCGCCTCGACACCGAACTAGCTGCCGAGGCGGCTATCGTCCAGTCGTGGCTTGCCGCTCCCACGCACCCGGAAGTCGACACCGCAGCGGGTCGCTTCCGGGAGGCGGTGACGGCGGTGTGCGACGCCGCCATGCCGCGGTCGCGTCGCCGCCCAGGCCGTCGCGAGGTGTACTGGTGGAGCTCGGAGATAGCGGATCTCCGAGCGGCCTGCACAGAGGCGAGGCGCCCGTACACCCGCAGTAGGAGGCGGCGCAACGGCCGGACCGACGATCAGCTGTCAGATGAGGAACTGACAGCTGAGCGCCGGCTGTATAGCGCGTATCGGGAGGCGAGACGCGCGCTACAGCTGGCCGTCGGAAGGGCGAAGGCCCAGGCCTGGGCCGAGGTCCTGGAGGGCCTCGACAGGGACCCATGGGGCCGTCCGTACAGGGCTGCCCGGAAAAAGTTCCGAGGCCAGACGGCACCGGTAGCGGAGACCCTGCAGCCGGAGCTCCTCGGCCGGGTGATGGGGGGGCTCTTTCCCCTCAACGACCCCCTCCACGCCCCGCCGACGATGGCACCGCCGTCCCTCTACGGGGAGGTGGTCGACCCCGCCTCGATCCCAGCCGTGTCGGAGGCGGAGATGGAGGTGGCCGTCGACCGGCTAAAGGGCAAGAGGACGGCGCCGGGTCCAGACGGGATCCCGGCGCGCGTCCTCAGGATTGCCCTGAAGGAGTTGGGGGAACAGCTTCGGGAGCTGATGGACGCGTGCCTTGCGTCTGGACGGTTCCCGAAGCCGTGGAAGGACGGGCGGTTGTGCCTGTTGCGGAAGGAGGGTCGAGACGTTGACTCGCCCTCTGCATACAGGCCAATCGTGCTGCTGGATGACACGGGAAAGATGCTGGAAAGGGTGCTGGCTTCCCGTGTCATACAGCACCTGGAGGGAACTGGGCCTGACCTCTCGCAGGCCCAGTATGGGTTCAGAGCGGGGCGGTCTACGATAGACGCCCTGCTCTGGTTAAAAGAGTGGACCCAGGAGGCGGTCCGGGAGGGAGGAAAGGCGTTGGCCGTCTCTCTTGACATAGCCAACGCCTTCAACAGCCTGCCGCACTCGACGATACAGGAGGCGCTCCGTTATCACGGAGTGCCTCTGTATCTGCGGAGGCTGTTGGCGGACTACCTCCAGGACCGCGAGGTCCTGGTGGAAGGGCGCGACGGGCTGAGGCACCGTCGCGTCGTCCGCGGTGTTCCACAGGGGTCGGTACTGGGACCGCTCTTGTGGAACATTGGCTACGACTGGGTGCTGCGTGGCACGCTTCCCGCCAATATGCGGGTGGCGTGCTATGCAGACGATACCCTGGTCGTGGCCAAGGGGAGGGACCTTGGGGAGGCGGTGCGGCTGGCTGCGTTGGGGACAACCCTCGTGGTCGACCGCATCCGCTCCCTGGGACTGGAGGTCGCCCTCTCCAAGACCGAGGCCCTGTTGTTTCATGGGCCTCGGGGGGGACCCCCTCCAGGAACGCGTGTAGTTCTGGACGGGGTCTCGATCCGGGTTGGGACCCAGATGAAATATCTGGGTCTCATCCTGGACGGAAGGTGGACTTTTGGGGCGCACTTCACCCAACTGGCCCCAAAAGTCCTAGGAGCCGCCGCCGCATTAGGGAGGCTGCTGCCCAACGTGGGTGGCCCGAGCGCCAACTGCCGCCGGCTATACTCTGGAGTGATCCGGAGTATGGCCCTGTACGGGGCACCGGTCTGGGTGGACGCCCTCGGTCGCGCGAACATGACCCTGCTGCGACGTCCGCAGCGGGTCATAGCGACGAGGGCGATACGCGGATACCGGACGGTGTCCTGGACGGTCGCATGCGTCCTGGCCGGTGATCCCCCTTGGGGGCTACAAGCGGAGATCCTCGCCGAAGTGTACCACTTCGTGGCGGCGAGGAGATCCCGCGGGGAGCCCCTTGTGTGGGAGGAGGTCGGACGCATACGGCGGCAGGCGCGGGTCGCCCTGTTGGCGCGGTGGACGGAGGACCTGGCTCCGCCGGTCCCTGGTCAGTGGACGGTGGAGGCCATCCGCCCGGTCCTCCGGGAGTGGTTGCGGCGGCGGTTCGGGTCGCTGACCTTCCGCCTGGTGCAGGTACTTTCCGGGCATGGCTGCTTCGGAAAGTATCTGCACCAGATTGCGAGACGGGAGGCGACCCCGGCCTGCCACGAATGTGGGGCGCCAGAGGATACGGCGCTCCACACGCTGGAGGTGTGTGCCGCGTGGGGTCCCATGCGACACACACTTTCAGCGATACTAGGCCGAGACCTCTCGCTGCCGAGCGTGGTAAGCGCCATGCTCTGCGGTGAGAGTGAGTGGCAGGCGATGGTCTCCTTTTGCGAAGCGGTGATGACGCAAAAGGAGGCTGCGGAGCGGATCAGGGAGGACGACGCCCACTCTGACCCGCTCCGGCGTAGACGTGCAAGGGGACGAAGGAGGCGGTATGGCCGCCTTCTCGATCCCCCGTAGTGGGGCCGCTGGTAGGGGGTCGGGGGACTCCTTGCCGGCCTGCACGGCCCCACACGTCTGGGGGGTGGCCTTTGGGATAAGGTTGCCCCTCCAAAGGCGCTGAGTGGCCCGAGATATCTACTCGGGCCTACCGCCAGGGCGAGATGGTGAATGCTAACGCGACCCCATCTCGCCCTATCTCGGCGGCGGTCTGCTCCCCGTGGTGGTTTTAGCCGGTAAGAGTCCGGCATAACCCATTGCCTCCCCCGAGGCATGGGTATCCATGAGGATTTCCCCACGAAAAAAAAAAAAAAAAAAAAAAAGGTTGCGCGTTGTTGCCAACTGTTGTGGGTAGTTAGTTATTGCCAACTGTTGTGGGTTGGCGTGAATAATTAGCACGGTCGAGCCCTAGCTCCTGTGCGTTGTTCCGCCTTCCCATCTCAGGATGGACGAACGTTCTGTTGTTAGCGGGGGAGGGTCACCCCCCCCCTGTCGTCGGGAGGCTGCTGAAGCCGGTCCGTCTTGCGTGGAGACATCGCAGACTCCGCATTATGCGTCGCAGGCTGCGAAGCCACTACGCAAGGCGAACGGGCGCTTTGTTAAAGGCCCTTCTAAGGGCCAGTCCACGGGGTTGAAATCGGGGTCGGAGTCCGAGTCATCGGCTGCGCCCAAAAAACGCCCTCTTCAGGGCCCCTCCGGCACGGAGGAAGGGATGGAGTCCGACTTCTCGGACATGTCTGTAGAAGAGGCGGCCAGGAAGCGGCCGTATTCCTCGTTCTTCGCGCCGGGGTACTTAGACTCCGACACGGAGACCGAGGGTGCGGCGGCTGCAAAGGTCGCGACGTCGAAGAGAGGAGGGGGCAAGGGGAGAGTTGCCAAAGTTGGGGGTCCGTCGAGGGAGGATTTTCTCCGCCCTGCGATGACGGATACCCTCAACAAACGGTGTTACAGGGGGGCCTCTGAAAAGGCAGCCAAGGTGGACAGCGGCAATGAAGTCGCTTCCTTGGCAGAAAGCGACGCCAGTGCGCTGGACGCGCAATCGCTGAGGGCGCGGGCAGGAGAGAGCCTCTCCAACATCTTGGGGGTCGTGAAGAGGTCGTCGAACCTCAAGGGGGAGCTCGCTGGCCTCCTGAAAACTTCGGCGAGGTGCCTGCGAGAGGTCGTCGACGCCCTCGCCGAGCGGAGTGAGGCCAGGGAGACGCAGATGCTGAGGGCCGACAATGGCCGTCTACGCCTGGAGGTGGAGGCCTGCAAGGCAGAGGTGAAGGCGCTCCGTCGTGGATTCTCTGAGGCCAAGACGGAGGCCGCCGTTGCCACCTCAGCTGCCGCCGCTGCTGCTGCCTCTGCCTCCGTGGCGATGCAGGCTCCCCCAGGGATGGGGGAGATGCTGGAGGAGCTAAAGCGCTCCTTCTCCCTGACATTCGGGGACATGTTGAGTGCCCGAATGGCGGGAATAGAGGAGCGCCTCTTGCCAGCGCCTGTGGTCCGTCCGCCGCTGAGGGCGGATGCAAAGAGGGCTGCAGCGGATGCCGTACCATCGCCGCCCAGGCCCATGCCGGTAGTTGTCCCTGCTGGTGACAGCTGGGCGACGGTGACGAGCAAAGGGAAGGGGAGGGGGAAATCCTCCGTCCCCTCAGCGCCCCCAGTGCCTGCTCCAGCGGCTGCCCCAGCGCCTGCTCCAGTGGCTGCCCCAGTGGCTGCCCCAGGGCCGAGGAAGCGCGGGAAAAGGGGGAAGAAATCCTCCCCCCCTTCAGCGCCGGTGACTTTTGCCGCCGCCGCTGCGGCCCGCTCTGCGCCTGCGGCTGCTGCCGCTGTCAAGGCGGCGCTGAGGCCGATGGCGGCGCTACCGAGGGCCCCTAACTCCGCGGCGGTCGTGGTGACATTGCGTCCCGCGGCCCAGGAGGCCGGGGTCACCTACAGCGCCGTCCTGCAGCTGGCCCAGGACAGGATCAAACTCCGCGAGATCGGAATTGATCTTGTCCGATTCAGGCAGACGGCCACGGGAGCCAGGATGCTGGAGATTCCCGGCTCCCAAACAGAGGAGAAAGCCGACAGGCTCGCGGAGAAGCTCCGCGAGGTCCTGTCGGAGGTGGCCGTGGTGACCAGGCCCGTCAAAACGACGGACCTGCGCGTCATCGGCCTGGACGACACGGCCACCAAGGAGAAGGTGGCCGCTGCAGTGGCCGAGGCGGGCCGCTGCGACGTCGGGCTCGTGAGGGCTGGAGAGGTGCGCACCGGCCCCGGAGGCACTGGCTCCACCATTGTGTCCTGCCCTGTCACGGCAGCCAAGGTGCTGCTGAAAGAGGGCAGGCTTTTGGTCGGGTGGAGCGTGGCACGGCTGGTGTCGTTGGGGGATCGCCCCATGCGCTGTTACAAGTGCATGGGGCTGGGGCATACACGCCCCCAGTGCCCTTCGTCGTCTGACAGGGGTGACCTGTGCTTCCGGTGTGGAAACACAGGTCACAAGGCGGCCACCTGCGGGCGGGCCGACCCCCACTGCGCTATATGTGCAGAGTCGGGGAGGCCGGCCGGGCACACAATGGGGACGCGAAGTTGCGTTCCCCCCAAGACGAAGGGGAGAACCGCTGGGGTCCGGACCACCCCAGTGACTCCACTGGTCGCTCCCGTGACGGGAGCGAGCCAAGCGACTTGCGAGGAGGTTGAGATGGCTGACTAACATGGATCAAGTCGGCCAACTCAACCTCCTCCAGACGAACCTCAACCACTGCGCCAGGGCTCAAGATCTGCTTATGCAGTCCCTGGCGCAGTGGAACGTCGACTTGGCGGTCGCTGCGGAGCCGTACTTTGTCCCCTCTCAGCATGCCTGCTGGGCTGGGGACCTGGACGACTCCGTGGCCCTCGTGGGAAGGGCGCATGGCGGTCCCCCCCTCTCGGTAGTAGAGAGAGGTGCGGGGTACGTGGTGGCCAAGTGGGGGGAGTATGCGGTAGTGGGCGCATACTTCTCCCCCAACAGAACCGCTGCAGAGCTGGAGGTCTTTATGGACCTCCTAGCCGCGGCGGTTAGAAGGCAGGTGCCACGTCAGGTCCTCTTTATGGGGGACCTGAACGCCAAGGCCCGGGACTGGGGCAACCCCTCTACCGACTCTCGTGGGGAGATTGTCAGGGAGTGGGGGGTTGCCACGGGACTGACCCTCTTGAATAGAGGGTCGGCCCACACGTGCGTGCGACAGCGAGGGGGGTCCGTGGTGGACGTATCGTTCGCCACCCCCGCTGTCGCGGCACGTGTCCAGTCGTGGAGGGTGATGTCGGAGGTGGAGACTCTCTCGGACCATAAATACATATGGTTCGAGATCTCCTCCACCTCCGACATCCAAGGGGGGCAAGTGGCGCGAGCGGACTTCCCGCGCTGGACGATCTCTCGCCTCGACGCCGAGGTGGCGTCCGAGGCGGCGATCGTCCAGTCGTGGTTCGCCGCGCCCACACACCCGGAGGCGGAAGTCGCAGCGAGCCGCTTCCGGGAGGCGGTGACCGCGGTGTGCGACGCCGCCATGCCGAGGTGCAGACGCCTCCCGGGCCGCCGGGAGGTCTATTGGTGGAGCTCGGAGATAGCGGATCTCCGAGCCGCCTGCTCGGCGGCGCGCCGCTCCTACGCTCACCGTAGGAGGCGGCGCCACGGGCGGACCGACGGCGAGCTGTCAGCCGAGGAGCTGACAGCCGAGGAGCAGCTGTACAGCTCCTACCGCGAGGCGAAGCGGGAGCTGCAGCTGGCCATCGGTCGGGCCAAGGAGCGGTCCTGGCGCGAGGCCCTGGAGGGCCTCGATAGGGATCCGTGGGGGCGCCCGTATAGAGCGGCCCGGAAGAAATTCCGGGGCCAGGCACCCCCGGTTGCGGAGTCCCTGGAGCCGGAGATCCTGGGCGGGGTGTTGGAGGGGCTTTTCCCCGCCATCGACCCCCACCACACCCCGCCCGCGATGGCGGCGCCCTCCTCGCCGGTCGAGGAGGTGGACCCGGACTCCATCCCACCTGTCTCAGAGGTGGAGATGGAGTTGGCCGTCAGCCGCCTGAGCGGCAAACGGACGGCGCCGGGTCCGGACGGGATCCCGAAGAGGGTCCTGAGGATCGCCCTCAGGGAGATGGGCGATCGGCTTCGGGAGCTGTTCGACGTGTGCATCACGTCCGGACGGTTCCCGAAGCTGTGGAAGGACGGCCGGCTGTGCCTGTTGCGGAAGGAGGGTCGTGCCGTAGACTCGCCTTCCGCATACAGGCCAATAGTGCTGCTCGACGACGCGGGGAAGCTGCTGGAAAGAGTGGTGGCTTCCCGCGTCGTCCGGCACCTAGGCGGCACTGGGCCTCAGTTGTCGGAGGCCCAGTTTGGGTTCAGAGCGAGGCGGTCAACGATCGACGCCTTGCTCTGGCTCAAGGGGTGGACGCAGGAGGCGGTCCGGGAGGGGGATAAGGCGTTGGCTGTCTCGCTGGACATTGCCAACGCCTTCAACAGTCTGCCGCACGGAACGATACAGGAGGCGCTCCGTTACCACGGGGTGCCCCTGTATCTGCGGAGGCTGTTGGCGGACTACCTCCAGGACCGCGAAGTCCTGGTGGAGGGACGCGACGGTCTGAGACGCCGTCGCGTCGTCCGCGGGGTTCCGCAGGGGTCGGTGCTGGGACCGCTCCTGTGGAACATCGGCTACGACTGGGTCCTCCGTGGCACGCTGCCCGCCAACATGCGGGTTGCGTGCTACGCGGACGACACCCTGGTCGTAGTCAGGGGGAGGGACCTGAGGGAGACGGTGCGGTTGGCCGAGGTGGGCACGGCCCACGTGATCGACCGCATCCGCTCCCTCGGACTGGGAGTGGCCCTCTCCAAGACCGAGGCCCTGTTGTTCCACGGGCCTCGGGGGGGACCCCCGCCAGGGACCAGAGTGGTCCTGGACGGAGTCCCGGTCCGGGTTGGGACCCAGATGAAATATCTGGGTCTCATCCTGGACGGACGGTGGACTTTCAGGGCCCACTTTACCCAGCTGGCCCCGAGAGTCCTGGGAGCCGCCGCCGCACTGGGGAGGCTGCTGCCCAACGTGGGCGGCCCGAGCGCCACGTGTCGCCGTCTATACTCCGGAGTGATCCGGAGTATGGCCCTATACGGGGCACCGGTCTGGGTGGACGCCCTCGGTCGCGCGAACATGACCCTGCTGCGACAACCGCAGCGGGTCATTGCGACGAGGGTGATCCGCGGATACCGGACGGTGTCCTGGACGGCAGCATGCGTGCTGGCCGGCGATCCCCCCTGGGCTCTCCAAGCGGAAATCCTCGCCGAAGTGTACCACTTCGTGGCGGCGAGGAGATCCGACGGGGAGCACCTGGAGTGGGATCGGGTGGAGGGCCTACGGCGACAGGCGCGGGCCGCCATGTTGAGGCGGTGGGCGGAGGACCTGGCTCCACCGGTCCCTGGTCAGTGGACGGTGGAGGCCATTCGCCCGGTCCTCCGTGACTGGGTGCGGCGGCGATTCGGGTCGCTGACGTTCCGACTGGTGCAGGTGCTTTCCGGACATGGATGTTTCGGAAAGTACCTGTACCAGATCGCGAGACGGGAGGCGACCCCGGCCTGCCACGAATGTGGTGCGCCGGAGGATACGGCGCACCACACGCTGGAGGTGTGTGCCGCGTGGGGTCCCATGCGACACACACTTTCAGCCACCCTGGGAGGGGACCTCTCGCTGCCGAGCGTGGTCAACGCCATGCTCGACGGCGACAGGGAGTGGCAGGCGATGGTCTCCTTCTGCGAACAGGTGATGTCGCAGAAGGAGGCCGCGGAGAGGGTCAGAGAGGACGATGCCCGCTCTGACCCGATCCGCCGGAGGCGAAGGGGGGGTAGGAGGGGGCGGTTTGCCCGCCTTCTTCGACTTCCCCTGTAGTGGAGCCACCTGGTGGAGAGTCGGGGGACTCTCCGCCGGCTTGCACGGCTCCACTCGTCTGAGGGGTGGTCCTGGTGAGCAGTGACCACCCCTCCTTGGCCGGGGCCTGGACACGGGTTCCAGGCCAACCGCCGGGGCCAGATGGTGAATGCTAACGCGACCCCATCTCGGCCCCACGAAGGCGGGCGACTGCTCATAGTGGGTTTTTAGTGGGTTCGAGTCCCACATACCCCCTTCCACCACCCCCATGGTGGAAGGGAAATGCGAGGGCATTTTCCCACTTAAAAAAAAAAAAAAAAAAAGGTTAGGTTAGGTTAGGTTAGGTTAGGTTAGGTTAGGTTAGGTTAGGTTAGGTTAGGTTAGGTTAGGTTAGGTTAGGTTAGGTTAGGTTGGCGGCATTGAGTCGCAGCGGACCTTCAGGTCGGAGGATGATCGGCCTTCAAGGCTGGTGGCGCGGCAGGGAGGGTCAATTCGGCCACCCTGTCGGGCACAAGTTGAAATGGCGGCATTGAGTCGCAGCGGACCTTTGGGTCGTGGGATGGCCGGCCTGCAAGGCTGGCGGCGCGGCAGGGAGGGTCAACCCGGCCACCCTGTCGGGCATAATGCGTCTCCGAATCCCGTTGTTCGGTGCCTGCACATGGGATGCATGACCGGGGGGAACCCGGTAGCAAGGGCACCAAAAGGGGAGCTCACCCCTCAAAAAAGCAAAAAAAAAACATGATAATGGCGACTTCTGGAACGAATCCTCAGGTGGGTGTCAGCCAAGCTGACGAATCCCACGGTGCTACGGCGCCCAGCCCCATCGTATCTGAGGGGGGCAAGAACCGCCTCGTGAGCTCCGGCCCACGTAACAACGACCTTAGCAATGACCTGGACCTTGATTCTACAACAAATAATGACCTTGGCACGAATATGGACAATGTGGAGATAGAGGCTTTTGGTGTTCCCCCAAGTGGAACCCTACTAGCCCTAGAGCTTCGGATCCCGACTCCGAACTTGTCGGAATCGGAATCCGACACCATGAGTTGGGAGTCGGTTTCGTCTCCGGGAGGCGGCTCCGAGAGGAGAATGCGCAAGCGGCGCAGAAACGGTGAAAAGGAGGAGGACACGGGTGACTCATCACCGTCACCCAAGGTGTCAACCCCTCGGCGAGGAAGAGGGCGCCCGCCTACAACAGGCGAATACGTTGGCCTGGCGAAAGCCAAGGCCGAACTCAACCGGGCGCGAGAAGAGGAGATGCGGCTCACAGCCGAAAAGGAGCTCCAAGATGAGCTCAAACAGAAGAGGACTGAGTTAATGAAGGCGCCATCGCCATCGGTGCCCACGGTGTCCCATTCTCAGCTGGGCGGTTGCGACGTTGGCCAGCTGGAGGCAATGTTGCTGGGCTCGGTGGACACCATCCTTGCGGTGGCTACAAAGTCCAAGAACCTAAAAGGTACAAGTGTAAAGGCCCTGAAAGATGCTGCGACCACCATAAAGGCATCGTTTCAGGAAACACGGGCCCGATCGATGCCCGAGGAGATGGCTCTTCTTGTAAAGGCCAATGAGCGGCTTTCGTCGGAGCTGAAGGAACTCCGGCGAGAGATAGAGCAGATGAGGGCGATCCAAGCTCGTCCCGCTCCGACTTCGGTACCTGCTCGGGCCCCGGCCTCGGCTCAAACCCCCTGCACAGAGGAGGTAGTGCAGCAAATCATGGTGCAAGTCGGCACCAAGATAAATGCCATGTTTGCTGGGATTCAGGATAGACTGCTTCCTGAGCGGACCCTGAGGCCTCCATTGGCCGCAGATCGGCGAAGGGAGGCCGAGGCTGGTATCACAGCAGATCCCAAACGAAAGGGTCCTCCAAGCGCTACTCCAGTGCAGGTGCCCAGGACAAAAGGCGCTCCAACAGCTACGGCCGCCCCTGTCCCCGCTGGCGCCATGGCTCCTTCGGCTGAAGCCTGGAACGTGGTGACGAGGCGAAGAAAAGCTGGGAGGCGAGAGACTGTGCCGGTGTCGGCAGATTCAAGACTCGCGGAGAAGAGGTCTGCCCCTCCGGCCCGAGCCCCTCCACCCCCGAAGGCGAAGCCGAAGACACAGCCCCCTAAACCAGGAGTGGCTAAACTCCGCCCCCCGAAGACCGCAGCGGTGGTGATCACTCTGCAACCGGGGGCGGCGGAGAAAGGTGTCACATATGCCAAGGTGCTGGAGGCGGCCAAGGCTAACATCAAACTTGGCGAGCTGGGAGTACCACCGCTGAAGATCAGGACAGCGGCCACCGGGGCTCGAGTACTGGAGATCTCCGGCGAGGACAATGCTGCCAAAGCGGATCTCCTTGCTGGCAAAATAAGGGCGGTGCTCGGGGACGATGAGAGCGTGCGAGTCTCAAGGCCGACTGCAACCACCGACCTTCGGGTCAGCGGCCTGGACGATTCCGTCCTTCCGGAGGAGCTGGCGGAAGCCCTAGCCAGGGTAGGCGAGTGCCCTGTGTCAACGATATCCGTTGGCACAATACGCCGGGGCCAAGCGGGGATGGGCACGGTGTTTGTGCGCTGCCCAACAACAACTGCCAAGAAGGTGATGGCTGGCGGTGGCCGTGTATTAGTGGGCTGGGTGGCGGCGCGGGTCAGCATTTTGGCTGTTAGACCGCGCCGCTGCTATCGCTGCCTCGAATTGGGCCATGTTGTGGCCCAGTGCAAGGCCGAGGTTGACCGCAGCGACGAGTGCTACCGCTGCGGTAAAAAGGCCCACAAGGCCAAAGAGTGCACCGCCGCTCCACGCTGCACCCGCTGTGCTGCCGCGGGCAAGCCGGCGGACCACCTCTCCGGGGGCAAGGCTTGCGCCAAGCCCCCGTCAAAGTCAGGGGCCAGAAGGAAGACCGTTGCGACTGAGGCTAAGGCCCAGCTGCGACCGCCTAGTCCTGAAAAAGGGCCGGTGGAAAGCATGGAGGAAAGTTAGTTAGTATGGCCCTAACTTTCCTCCAGGCGAATCTCAACCACTCCGCCGGTGCTCAGGACCTGTTCCTGCAGTCAATGGCGGAGCGGTCGATACAAGTGGCGGTGGCCGCCGAGCCTTACGCGGTCCCATCCAGATCTGACTGGGCGGGGGACCTCGATGGCTTGGTTGCGATCACCACGCAGTCGCCGGCTCACTCCCCTTCTCTTGAAGGAGTGGTGAGAGGAAGGGGTTTTGTGGCGGCTTGTTTGGGCCAAGTCGTCGTCGTGGGGGTGTACCACTCCCGAAACCGGCCGGTTTACGAACTGGAGGCTCTTCTCGGTGAGGTAGGAACCTTGATTGGTCAGACCCGCCCACGCCCCGTTCTCGTACTTGGGGACCTCAATGCCAAATCCACGGCGTGGGGATCCCCGACGACGAACCCTCGGGGCGGCGTCGTGCTCGAGTGGTCGGCCGAGGTGGGCCTCTGCGTAGTGAACCGTGGGACGGAAAACACCTGCGTCCGTCAGTCTGGTGGGTCGATCGTCGATGTGACGCTCGTCACGCCAGACCTCGCCTGCCGCATTCGCGACTGGCAGGTGTTGGTGGACGTGGAGACGCTGTCCGATCACCGGTATATACGGTTCAGCGTCTTCTCGTCCCAGACGAACGAGGTGAGAAGGACGGGAGGTGAGATCGGTCCGCGATGGGCCCTGAAGCGCCTCAACGCCGAAGTGCTGCAGGAGGCAGCCCTCGTCGAAACGTGGAACGGCACTCCTCCGGAACCGGACCCAGTAGACGTGGATGCAATGGCGAACAAGTTGTGCGAGGCAATGTCGCGCGTCTGCGATGCTGCGATGCCGCGCGCACGAGCCCCACAGCCGAAACGCCAAGTCTACTGGTGGTCGGAGGAGATCGCCGAACTCCGGAAAACGTGCGTGATGAGGCGCCGCCAATACCAGCGGTATCGGAGACGTAGGCGGCAGGAGAACGAGGTGAGCGAGTCGCTCTATGCCGCCTACAGAGAGGCTTCCGGGGCTCTTCGCGTTGCGATAGTCGAGGGCAAGAGACAGGCTTGGCAACAACTGCTGGAGGGGCTAGAGCGCGACCCATGGGGCCGCCCGTACCAGTGGGCAAGACAGAAGCTTCGCCCCTGGGCTCCCCCCATCACGGCCTCGCTCCAACCGGCAGTGCTGCAGAGAGTGGTTGACGGCTTATTCCCCGGTGCTCCGGGGTCCGACTTTGCGCCCCCCTCGACATCGGCTGATCTCGCCGAAGAGGTGGATGAGCCTGCCCCTGTCTCCGAGGTTGAGCTGGGTGTAGCAGTGCTCAGGATGAGGGCCAAAAACAGAGCGCCTGGGCCTGACGGCATACCGGGTCGCGCATGGGCCCTCTCCTATAAACATCTAGGGGCTTCCCTGAAGGACCTGTTTGACTGGTGCCTCAGGGAAGGCAGATTCCCCAAGAGATGGAGAAGGGGCAGACTCGTCCTCCTAAGGAAAGAGGGTCGTCCAGCGGATGAGCCTTCGGGCTATCGTCCGATCGTGCTGCTTGATGAGGCGGGCAAACTGTTGGAGAGAGTGGTCGCTGCCCGCCTTGTTAGGCACCTCGAGACTACGGGACCGGATCTGGCGCCCAACCAGTTCGGTTTCCGGAGAGGTCGCTCGACGATCGATGCCATATCCCGCGTCCGCGACCTCTCCGAGGAGGCGTGCTCCAGCGGCGGTGTGTTGTTGGCCATTTCGCTGGACATCGCCAACGCATTCAACACACTGCCTTGGAGCACGATACATGCCGGTCTGGAGTACCACAAGGTGCCCCAGTACCTGCGCAGACTCGTCGGGGACTATCTCTCCGATAGAGAGGTAGTCTTCCCGACGACTCTAGGTGAAGGAAGTAGCCCCATGACGCGCGGCGTTCCACAGGGATCGGTCTTAGGTCCACTCCTGTGGAACGTCGGGTACGATTGGGCTCTCCGGGGTGCAAACCTTCGTGGCGTCGGCGTCGTTTGTTACGCTGACGACACGCTGGTTGCCGCCCGGGGAGAAAACTACAGAGATGCTGCGATTCTGGCGACCGCCGGTGTCGCGACGGTCGTTGCCAGAATTCGAATGCTGGGTCTGGAGGTGGCGCTTCACAAATCTGAGGCCATCTGTTTTCATGGTCCTCGGCGGGCGCCACCTGCAGGTTCCACCATTGTGGTTGGTGGAACTTCCATCTCTGTCGGGACGACGCTGAAATATCTCGGTGTCGTCCTCGATGGCAGATGGAACTTCAAGGAGCACGTGCGGCGGCTGTCCCCCAAAATTCTGGGAACAGCCGGCGCACTGAGTCGCCTGCTCCCGAACATCGGAGGCGGGGAGGGAAGCTGCCGCCGCCTCTATACAGCGGTGGTAAGCTCGATGGCCCTGTATGGCGCCCCGATATGGGCAGGTCGGCTCGATCGGCAGACCACCGCCCTGTTGATCGGAGCCCAACGGGTGATGGCGGTGAGAGTGTGCAGGGGGTACCGCACTCTCTCTCACGAGGTGGCATGCGTGCTTGCTGGCACGCTCCCGTGGGACCTTGAGGCTGAAGTCCTGGCCTCAGTCTACTGGCGCAGAGCGCAGGCGCGGGAGCGGGGTGAGCGACCGGCACCAATAGAGGTGGCGCACTGGCGTGATGAGGCCAAGACATCGGCCCTCGCCACGTGGGAGGAACGGCTCCTTGCGGGACCCGTGCAGAGAGGGGAAAGCGCCCGACGACTCCTCGAGGCCATTCGCCCCGTACTCGCAGAGTGGGTCCGAAGGAAGCATGGGAGTCTTTCGTTCCGGCTGACGCAGGTTCTCTCGGGACATGGCTGTTTCGGGAGATATCTGTGTCGTGTCGCCCGAAGGGAAGACTCCACGGCCTGCCACCAGTGCGGCTTCGCGGTAGACACCGCCCAGCACGCACTGGAGGCATGCCCAGGGGGAGATGAACCGCGGCGATCACTGATCGCGGTCGTGGGGACGGACCTCTCCTTATCGGCAATCATTTGTAAGATGGTCGATGATCAGAGGTCGTGGGAGGCGGTGACCTCCTTCTGTGAGACTATTGTTTCGCAGAGGGAGGTAGAGGAGCGGGAGAGAGAAAGAAATCCTCTCTCTCTGCCGCTCCGGAGGGCGCGGACACGGAGGCGGGCTAACAGAGCCCGCACTCCGTCTCCGCTTCGAGGGCCTGGGGTGTTGGGTGCGGGGGCACCTGGCACCTCTCAGTGATAGGCCATCGTGAGGTGGTGTAGATGCCCCAAGTGCTCCGGGGCATCACACACGAGGTGTGGGAGGGCCTTTTACACCCTCCCAAGAGGTGGGTCTGCCAAACGGTGGGCTGCGACTCGACGGGAGCTGCGGCGAATGCGCAAGCGGTCCCGCGCCTCCCGTCTTCGGTCGGCGAAGGTGGAGCACCCTGGGTTTTTAGTGGGTATTACGCACCAAAGTAAGGTGTGGAGAGCCCCACATAACCACCCAACCCCCCGGTTCGGTGGTATCCGTAATGGATTTTCCCAGGATAAAAAAAAAAAAAAAAAAAAGGTTAGGTTAGGTTAGGTTAGGTTAGGTTAGGTTAGGTTAGGTTAGGTTAGGTTAGGTTAGGTTAGGTTAGGTTAGGTTAGGTTAGGTTAGGTTAGGTTAGGTTAGGTTAGGTTAGGTTAGGTTAGGTTAGGTTAGGTTAGGTTAGGTTAGGTTAGGTTAGGTTAGGTTAGGTTAGGTTAGGTTAGGTTAGGTTAGGTTAGGTTAGGTTAGGTTAGGTTAGGTTAGGTTAGGTTAGGTTTTTTTTTTTTTTTTTTTTTTTTGCCAGCATCGATCATCTGGCCGTGGGCGAATCCCTCTGACTTGGTCAGAGTCTTTTTTAATCTTTTATTTATTTACTTATTTGCTAATTTAACATCTTATAAACTACTTGGATGGTTCTCAACACACTAAACATTGCAAATGCATCCCACGTTTGACAGAGACAGAGTTGCAGCCTGAAAACACTTCGACATTTTCAAGCTGCAGCTCTACTTGTCTTACACATTTTACTATCTACGGAATTATCACTTTGTCACATTTTTAAACTTATTTCTATAAAATACATATCTTAAATTTACAGTTTCCGGATATAGGTTCTTAGGTCTAACAAATTTAATACTGCATATTTTTTTTTTTTTTTTTTTTTTTTTTACTACAAAGTCTTAATATATTTAGCATATTTATTTACAAACAGGTCTTATTATGTACTTAATCTAATCTTATTGCTAGACAATAGTTTTATATTATGCTTATATGTATAATCATTATACATAGTCATCATATTTTCCTTAAGCTATTTATTTCTTTTTATTGCTATATTCGCTATGTTTGTACAAAATTTCAAGAACTCCATTCGGTTGTTCTTGTCCCTTATAATTGTGTTTATGCTTTCTTTTGTCAATTTTATGTTCAATTTCTGCTCTACCTCATATCTCCGATAACCGTACGCAGGGCACTCGAGTAAAATATGCAGCACAGTCTCGTCTTTCTCGGGCTCACATATGCACGATGGGTTCTCCTTACGCTTGAAACGGTTCAAGTATTCGGAGAACCCACCGTGTCCTGTCATTATCTGCGTTATGACGCCAGTTGGTTGAAGCTTCCTTACTATTTTATAGGCTTCGATGGCGTTGGGGAAGAACAGTTTGGTCACCGATCCTGTTTGGCCTGATATGTATCTCCTATTCCATTCGTCAAGCGAGTCCGCACGGATTTCTCGCTTGACGTATGAAACAGGGACATCGTCATAGTCAGGCTTCTTTTTTGAGTTTTGTGCCGCGTCCTTGGCCAGCTCGTCGGCGCGCTCGTTCCCCTCAAGACCCGCATGTGCTTTGATCCAGAATAGGGTTATCACCTTATTCTGGAGTTGGGCCTCTCTGACGTTTCTCCTGGTCTCCACTGCCAGGGGGTGGGGGGAACAGGGGTTTGTGATGGTCTCCAGTGATGACCTTGAGTCGCTGTAAATTCCAAAGGAGTTTTCTGTGCGCTTTAGAATAACCCTGGTAGCCTTGCATATGGCTAAGAGTTCCGCCTGGTAGACCGTGCAGTATGATGGTAGCTTAAGTTTGATGGCTTTGGTTTCTGCAGCGTCATTCCAGAAGGATAGCGCTGCCCCAACCTTACCATCAATCTTGCTACCATCGGTGAAAATTCGAACTTGTTGGTCGTTATGGCTTTCCACCTGTTCTCGGTCCTCCAGGCTCATGAACTCAAGGCTCATATGTTCTGCCGGGTGCTCCATCATGGCATACTTCACCACACGCTCCACCTCCCTGTCTCCCAGTGCTGGCCGGGGTACCCCTCTCTTCGCTTCGTAAAGGGCGGCTGCCTCCTTTATCCTCAAGTCTAGCGGAAGTATTCCGGCCAACAGCAGTGCTGAGTTCAGCGAAACGGTGCGGTATGCTCTGCACAGCTTTTGCGCGAAACTCCTTTGGACAGCGTTCAGTTTCCTCTGCACCCCCAGTTTGTCGGTCGCTTGTACCCATGCGCTGGCCGCGTACATAACCACTGGCTCCACTGTTGCCGTGTAGATGGTACGGACGATTTCCGGGTGGAGTCCCCAGCTGACTTTTGCGGCTCTTGAAAGAGACTTGTAAAGGTTAAGGGCCTTCCTGCATGCCTCCGCGACGTGGGTGTTGAAAGTGAGTTTGTGGTCAATAGTAAGTCCCAAGATCTTAATTTCAGGAGACATGCCTATGTCTACCTCGCCCATCCGCAGCAGTGGTGTGTCGTGTTTTAGCTTCCTTGTTATAAGCATAGCTTTGGTCTTATGCGGGGCAAATTTCAGCTTGTTCTTGACACCCCACTCCTGAACATGGGCGAGGGCGGCATTTGCACGTCTCTGGACTTCTTGTGCCGTATCTCCATCAAATATCAACACCACGTCGTCAGCAAAAGCCTGGCAGTAGTCCCCTCGTTTGTCCATCTCCTTAAGAAGCGGGTCTAGGAGAATATTCCAAAGAATTGGACCGCTAATAGACCCCTGTACACAACCTTTATTGGTGCTCCTCACGTGTTCTTCCCCCGCGTACCTCACTCTTACCATTCTGTTTTGCAGGTAACTGTCTATGGTCCTTCTCAAATTTACGGGACATTCCTCCTCAGCCAGTCGTACCCTAATAGCAGGCCACCATGCGCTGTCGAAGGCTCCCTCTATGTCCAGTGATATCAGCGTAACAAGTTTTTTGCCATTCAGTTTTCCGCGTATGTAGTTCATCATGTCATAGAGGGAGTCCTCGGTGCTCTTCTGGGGCATGAATCCGTACTGGCGTGGGCTCATTTTGGGGAGTAGGTGCCACTTCAGCCTTCTTACGACCATTTTTTCTAAGATTTTACCCATCACTGGAAGGAGACCTATAGGTCTATAGGACTTGGGGTTGGTGTATGAGTCCTTGCCCGGTTTTCTAAGTGCTACTACCGTGGCCTCCTTCCAGATGTCGGGAAAGTGGTTCTGTTCCAGGCATTTGTTGAGTAGTGCGAGGTTCAAGTCTAGGTCACAGAAGACAACGTGACGGCATATATCGGGCGTGAACCCTTCCGAGCCCGGGGCTTTCTTCGGGTTGAAGCTCTCGGTGGCAGCTCGTAGCTCTGCTTTGGTAAACGGTGGATCATGCTTCTCATCATGCTTCCACTCGTTTACTTGGTCAGCTGCTTTTCTGGTCTGCCTATGGGTCTTGCTTTCTCCCGAAACAGTGTCCTCGGGGTAAAATGTCTCGGCTAGCAGCTTGACGGAACCTTTAGGGTCTAACATTCGTCCATCTTTTTCCAGAGGTAGATCTTCCTGTCTCTTTGTTGTTTTCCCTATAACCCTGTAGATTCCTTCCCAGAGTCCCTCCCTATCCTGTTTCTCGCAGAACCCCTTCCAACTCCTTATTTGTGCCTTCTTGGCTTCGCTCTCATATTTTTCTTTTTGTTCCAGGTACTCTCGGATGACCTTCGCTCTTCGGACCGGCGCTGCACATCGTATTCTGCGTTTCATAGTGGTGACCTTCTTCTTCATGGCTGCGAGTTCTTCGGACCACCACGGCAGGGTAAGTTTTTCATTCGTTTTCTTCAGAGGTATAGCTTCTTTGCATGCTTGCTTAATTATATTCGTGTATTTGTTTACTGTTTGTTCTAATTCTTTCTTATTTTTTATTTTTGCTATTTCTGTTTCGGTTATTTTATTCTCTATTTTAAATTGGTTAAGTTTTTCATTAAACTGACCCCAATTTGCTTTTTTGGTATTATATATCCTTGTTGTTCTTTCTACATTTGTACCTACTGATTTTTTGAGTTTGATTTTAAAGGTGATGCCGTTGTGGTCCGAGCTAACCAGGTCTTCTTCCACTCCCCAGTCTTCCACTAGACTAAGCAGGTCTTCAGTGCAGGCCGTCACGTCGACATGGCTTGTGTAGGTTTTGTTTCCCCTAACTGTGTCAAAAGTTGGAGTGTCACCTTCATTGAGTACCTGCAACGTCATGTCTTCCAAGGCTCCGGCCATTTCCTCTCCTCTAGAGTCTACCGTTCTACTACCCCACCAAAGGTTTTTGGCGTTCGTGTCTCCTCCCATTATCAGTTTTGTGGGCCCAAGCTTTTCTGCAATCTTCTTGAGATGATCCAGGTACGGTTCTATGGGCTGGTCTGGTTCGAAGTAGAAAGAGACTGCCGTGATCTCCCAGGCACTGGTTCGGATCCTCACCACCACGATGTTGTTCGTGGTGAGTTCTGGGTATTGCAAGACGTCCAGTTTGCTGTCGAAGACAGCTACTGCTGCCTTGACATTCCCTTCTCCTCTTCCAGTGCTCTGGTAGATCCTGGCTCCTCTGTAGCTCTTCATACTTCCAACCCCGCCCACGTACGGTTCCTGGATCAACGCAAGAGTCATGTTCCTCTCACTCGCTTTCATCATGAGCTCATTAGTTGCGAGTTCTTTCCTTTGGAGATTAGCCTGGGCCACTAGGTAGGGTTTTTTGATGGTGCTCGTTGTGAATGCCGTATTGACGCCCTCAGCAGTAGGCTACTGTGGCTCGCGCCAGAGCATCCCACTTCCGCCTTACTGCACATTCTTGGCTGAATGCATTGTGCTCTGACGAGTCGAGCTTCGCATGCCTACAGTTGCAGCATGATGGGGCCGCACCGGCGAGCGAGTCCGCGCAGTCTGCCTTCATGTGCGGCCCTCCGCAGTGGCTGCACTTCGCGATTGTCTCCTTACAGTAGCGCCTGCCGTGCCCGTATCCCAGACACTGGGTGCACTGCACTAGAGGAGACTGGTCAGCAACGCGAATTCTCTGGAGGTCGACATGTACCTCGCCAGCCTCAATCAGCAGGTTCCATACCTTGGGAGAGACCCGAAGCACGATGTGGCATGCATGTGGGTTTCTGGCTCTCCTCCGGTATCTTACCTCTATCCTGTCGTCCTCTGTGCTGAGGTTCCCAAGGATGTGTCCGTTCTGGTTTCTCAGGGCGCTCAGGACGTCTTCGTCTTTGTTGTACTGGAGCACGTCCTTTAAAACCAGAAGTGGGTCTTTGTTTTTGACTTCCTCAACACAGAGGTGCAGTTCTGCTTTCTTTAACCTTTCCTTCACCTTTTTCCGTTCATCCTCTGTCTTGCACCCTATGATGATCTTCCTGTCCTTTGCCTTCCTCACTCTATCCACCTTTATCCATCCATCCTTAGCGTTTACTGCCTCTCTGACTCTACTAAATACCTCCTCTCCTGTTTCCGTTTCATCCCTTGAGGAAATGATCACTGAATGCAACGCAGTCTGGCTATTTGGCTGCTTCTTAGTGGGGCCGGCTACCACTCCAGCGTATGTCATTCCCTCAAGGGTCTTCTGTTGTCTGCTCATTTCCTCTTTTAACCCCTCCATCATTTGGTTACTATCTTTTATGAGCCTGCTGTGCTCTTCCAGTCTCAATAGTAGCTCTGTCCCAGGTTCCATTCCTAAGGCAGGAGCGGTGGAGGAGGGAGAGGATTCTTTCTCTCCTTCTCTTTTCTGTCTCTTTTCCCCTTTCCTGTTCTCTTCTTCCGCCTCTTTAACCAGTTTAAACAGACGCTCTACCGCTAGGGTGACGTCTGTTTTTATATCAGTCCTGATATTCCGTGCACTTCCCAACTGCGTCTTTGCTTTCAGGAGACATGCGCGAGCCTCCGCCACTCTGTCTGCGTACTTCAGTTTTTCCGCCTTTGGTGGGCTGCTCGTCACCTCTACTGAAGCTCTACGCGTTTGCGCGCTAGCCTGTTTTGAGGGTCCTGCTTGAGCCGGTGTTACCTTTTTTGGCGTGATTTGGGACTTTGGTTGGGCGTCTGTTTTTCCTGATGATTCCCACTCTCCTATACTTTTCCTAACTTTAGTCTGGGTCAGTTCGTGGGGTGGTCCTGCCTTCTCTATCATTTCAGGAGATTTCTCCGTGTCGTGGTTCACGTCCTTAGCCATTTTGGCTGGTGTACGGTATCCGAACATGCTTGGTCAGTTTACACGCAATTCACAATAAGAAAAATAGAAATGGAAAACAAGTCAAAATGTACACACAAGAAAATAAAAATAAAATATAACAAAAGTTTGTAAAAGTGGTAAAAAATATTTAAATAACTAATTAGAATGCTGTAGTGATGGGTGGTTTCAACCAACCAGCGTCAGTACTAAACCTAAACGAATCCCTAAAAAATTTTTAGGTAGAGTCGTGCTCTATGTTTTTCTACCTATTAGTAGCGACCAAATATTAAAATGTTTTTGCATATACTACGTATACGTAGTATATGCAGGACTTGTCAAAATCTTGCTACGACGTACCGTTTCGGAGATATGAGGCTTTTTGTGTTTTTTGAAAAATTTTCAAAAGTTGCAGAAAATACAATATTTCTTACCAATAATAATATAAAATAAAAATTTTGAGCGTAGGTTGCCAATTTAGGCAAAAAATTTCAATTTTCAAAAATTAATTAGAAAGGGGGGGGGGGGGAGTAAGGGGGGGGGTGCTAGTTCCTTAAATGCCTAATGTTCTTGTATATTATACGTAGTATAATATACAAACTTTTGTCAAATTTAACCTATCTCCAACCGTTTCCGAGAAACAAGCGTTTAAGTTTATTTGCGGTTGGTATTTTAACTCTAAATATCCGCGCTCGGAAACGGATGGTCTTAAAAATCTAATTTTTTCACAAAAATGTTGGACAACATAGGGACAGTAAATACACAAAAAATAAGCCTATGTTGTCGCTGAAGATTTAAAATAAAAACACTTACGGTAAAACACAAAACAGCACAAAAATTTATGAGTCAATATCTCCTTCAAAAATTGTCAAAAATAAAATCTGGAGGTGCCTCCCTGCTGCTCGCCACTGCGCCCTCGGGGTCCCGTTCTTGTATCAATGCCAGCGGCACGGGTCACCGACCTCGTGGCCACGTGGTTTTTGTTTTTCTGTTGATTTTTCCGCAATCCGCTGCGGAATTTTCCGGGAAAAACGGCAAATAGAAGGGCCTCCACTAGGCCTTGGAATCCACGGAATAAAAAGTAGGGGTCGTCGCTGATAATCCAAAGTTATTGCACTTTCACTTTTCAACAACTTCACAAATTACACTTTTTGGTGAATAACTTTTCACTCAATTCTCTTAGCGAAAATCTGCTACCGCCAACTTGTGCGCCGTCACAACGCGCTTCCGAAAAGGTATAACACTTGTTGAAAACGCGAGAAAAAACAATTTTCGGCAATTTTTAAGTGCGGAGCCACGTGCTAAGGTTGGCCGCCTTGAGCAAGGTTGAGGCAGGACGGTTAGGTTAGGTTAGGTTAGGTTAGGTTAGGTTAGGTTAGGTTAGGTTAGGTTAGGTTAGGTTAGGTTAGGTTAGGTTAGGTTAGGTTAGGTTAGGTTAGGTTAGGTTAGGTTAGGTTAGGTTAGGTTAGGTTAGGTTAGGTTAGGTTAGGTTAGGTTAGGTTAGGTTAGGTTAGGTTAGGTTAGGTTAGGTTAGGTTAGGTTAGGTTAGGTTAGGTTAGGTTAGGTTAGGTTAGGTTAGGTTAGGTTAGGTTAGGTTAGGTTAGGTTAGGTTAGGTTAGGTTAGGTTAGGTTAGGTTAGGTTAGGTTAGGTTAGGTTAGGTTAGGTTAGGTTAGGTTAGGTTAGGTTAGGTTAGGTTAGGTTAGGTTAGGTTAGGTTAGGTTAGGTTAGGTTAGGTTAGGTTAGGTTAGGTTAGGTTAGGTTAGGTTAGGTTAGGTTAGGTTAGGTTAGGTTAGGTTAGGTTAGGTTAGGTTAGGTTAGGTTAGGTTAGGTTAGGTTAGGTTAGGTTAGGTTAGGTTAGGTTAGGTTAGGTTAGGTTAGGTTAGGTTAGGTTAGGTTAGGTTAGGTTAGGTTAGGTTAGGTTAGGTTAGGTTAGGTTAGGTTAGGTTAGGTTAGGTTAGGTTAGGTTAGGTTAGGTTAGGTTAGGTTAGGTTAGGTTAGGTTAGGTTAGGTTAGGTTAGGTTAGGTTAGGTTAGGTTAGGTTAGGTTAGGTTAGGTTAGGTTAGGTTAGGTTAGGTTAGGTTAGGTTAGGTTAGGTTAGGTTAGGTTAGGTTAGGTTAGGTTAGGTTAGGTTAGGTTAGGTTAGGTTAGGTTAGGTTAGGTTAGGTTAGGTTAGGTTAGGTTAGGTTAGGTTAGGTTAGGTTAGGTTAGGTTAGGTTAGGTTAGGTTAGGTTAGGTTAGGTTAGGTTAGGTTAGGTTAGGTTAGGTTAGGTTAGGTTAGGTTAGGTTAGGTTAGGTTAGGTTAGGTTAGGTTAGGTTAGGTTAGGTTAGGTTAGGTTAGGTTAGGTTAGGTTAGGTTAGGTTAGGTTAGGTTAGGTTAGGTTAGGTTAGGTTAGGTTAGGTTAGGTTAGGTTAGGTTAGGTTAGGTTAGGTTAGGTTAGGTTAGGTTAGGTTAGGTTAGGTTAGGTTAGGTTAGGTTAGGTTAGGTTAGGTTAGGTTAGGTTAGGTTAGGTTAGGTTAGGTTAGGTTAGGTTAGGTTAGGTTAGGTTAGGTTAGGTTAGGTTAGGTTAGGTTAGGTTAGGTTAGGTTAGGTTAGGTTAGGTTAGGTTAGGTTAGGTTTTTTTTTTTTTTTTTTTTTTGCCAGCATCGATCATCTGGCCGTGGGCGAATCCCTCTGACTTGGTCAGAGTCTTTTTTAATCTTTTATTTATTTACTTATTTGCTAATTTAACATCTTATAAACTACTTGGATGGTTCTCAACACACTAAACATTGCAAATGCATCCCACGTTTGACAGAGACAGAGTTGCAGCCTGAAAACACTTCGACATTTTCAAGCTGCAGCTCTACTTGTCTTACACATTTTACTATCTACGGAATTATCACTTTGTCACATTTTTAAACTTATTTCTATAAAATACATATCTTAAATTTACAGTTTCCGGATATAGGTTCTTAGGTCTAACAAATTTAATACTGCATATTTTTTTTTTTTTTTTTTTTTTTTACTACAAAGTCTTAATATATTTAGCATATTTATTTACAAACAGGTCTTATTATGTACTTAATCTAATCTTATTGATATTATGCTTATATGTATAATCATTATACATAGTCATCATATTTTCCTTAAGCTATTTATTTCTTTTTATTGCTATATTCGCTATGTTTGTACAAAATTTCAAGAACTCCATTCGGTTGTTCTTGTCCCTTATAATTGTGTTTATGCTTTCTTTTGTCAATTTTATGTTCAATTTCTGCTCTACCTCATATCTCCGATAACCGTACGCAGGGCACTCGAGTAAAATATGCAGCACAGTCTCGTCTTTCTCGGGCTCACATATGCACGATGGGTTCTCCTTACGCTTGAAACGGTTCAAGTATTCGGAGAACCCACCGTGTCCTGTCATTATCTGCGTTATGACGCCAGTTGGTTGAAGCTTCCTTACTATTTTATAGGCTTCGATGGCGTTGGGGAAGAACAGTTTGGTCACCGATCCTGTTTGGCCTGATATGTATCTCCTATTCCATTCGTCAAGCGAGTCCGCACGGATTTCTCGCTTGACGTATGAAACAGGGACATCGTCATAGTCAGGCTTCTTTTTTGAGTTTTGTGCCGCGTCCTTGGCCAGCTCGTCGGCGCGCTCGTTCCCCTCAAGACCCGCATGTGCTTTGATCCAGAATAGGGTTATCACCTTATTCTGGAGTTGGGCCTCTCTGACGTTTCTCCTGGTCTCCACTGCCAGGGGGTGGGGGGAACAGGGGTTTGTGATGGTCTCCAGTGATGACCTTGAGTCGCTGTAAATTCCAAAGGAGTTTTCTGTGCGCTTTAGAATAACCCTGGTAGCCTTGCATATGGCTAAGAGTTCCGCCTGGTAGACCGTGCAGTATGATGGTAGCTTAAGTTTGATGGCTTTGGTTTCTGCAGCGTCATTCCAGAAGGATAGCGCTGCCCCAACCTTACCATCAATCTTGCTACCATCGGTGAAAATTCGAACTTGTTGGTCGTTATGGCTTTCCACCTGTTCTCGGTCCTCCAGGCTCATGAACTCAAGGCTCATATGTTCTGCCGGGTGCTCCATCATGGCATACTTCACCACACGCTCCACCTCCCTGTCTCCCAGTGCTGGCCGGGGTACCCCTCTCTTCGCTTCGTAAAGGGCGGCTGCCTCCTTTATCCTCAAGTCTAGCGGAAGTATTCCGGCCAACAGCAGTGCTGAGTTCAGCGAAACGGTGCGGTATGCTCTGCACAGCTTTTGCGCGAAACTCCTTTGGACAGCGTTCAGTTTCCTCTGCACCCCCAGTTTGTCGGTCGCTTGTACCCATGCGCTGGCCGCGTACATAACCACTGGCTCCACTGTTGCCGTGTAGATGGTACGGACGATTTCCGGGTGGAGTCCCCAGCTGACTTTTGCGGCTCTTGAAAGAGACTTGTAAAGGTTAAGGGCCTTCCTGCATGCCTCCGCGACGTGGGTGTTGAAAGTGAGTTTGTGGTCAATAGTAAGTCCCAAGATCTTAATTTCAGGAGACATGCCTATGTCTACCTCGCCCATCCGCAGCAGTGGTGTGTCGTGTTTTAGCTTCCTTGTTATAAGCATAGCTTTGGTCTTATGCGGGGCAAATTTCAGCTTGTTCTTGACACCCCACTCCTGAACATGGGCGAGGGCGGCATTTGCACGTCTCTGGACTTCTTGTGCCGTATCTCCATCAAATATCAACACCACGTCGTCAGCAAAAGCCTGGCAGTAGTCCCCTCGTTTGTCCATCTCCTTAAGAAGCGGGTCTAGGAGAATATTCCAAAGAATTGGACCGCCAATAGACCCCTGTACACAACCTTTATTGGTGCTCCTCACGTGTTCTTCCCCCGCGTACCTCACTCTTACCATTCTGTTTTGCAGGTAACTGTCTATGGTCCTTCTCAAATTTACGGGACATTCCTCCTCAGCCAGTCGTACCCTAATAGCAGGCCACCATGCGCTGTCGAAGGCTCCCTCTATGTCCAGTGATATCAGCGTAACAAGTTTTTTGCCATTCAGTTTTCCGCGTATGTAGTTCATCATGTCATAGAGGGAGTCCTCGGTGCTCTTCTGGGGCATGAATCCGTACTGGCGTGGGCTCATTTTGGGGAGTAGGTGCCACTTCAGCCTTCTTACGACCATTTTTTCTAAGATTTTACCCATCACTGGAAGGAGACCTATAGGTCTATAGGACTTGGGGTTGGTGTATGAGTCCTTGCCCGGTTTTCTAAGTGCTACTACCGTGGCCTCCTTCCAGATGTCGGGAAAGTGGTTCTGTTCCAGGCATTTGTTGAGTAGTGCGAGGTTCAAGTCTAGGTCACAGAAGACAACGTGACGGCATATATCGGGCGTGAACCCTTCCGAGCCCGGGGCTTTCTTCGGGTTGAAGCTCTCGGTGGCAGCTCGTAGCTCTGCTTTGGTAAACGGTGGATCATGCTTCTCATCATGCTTCCACTCGTTTACTTGGTCAGCTGCTTTTCTGGTCTGCCTATGGGTCTTGCTTTCTCCCGAAACAGTGTCCTCGGGGTAAAATGTCTCGGCTAGCAGCTTGACGGAACCTTTAGGGTCTAACATTCGTCCATCTTTTTCCAGAGGTAGATCTTCCTGTCTCTTTGTTGTTTTCCCTATAACCCTGTAGATTCCTTCCCAGAGTCCCTCCCTATCCTGTTTCTCGCAGAACCCCTTCCAACTCCTTATTTGTGCCTTCTTGGCTTCGCTCTCATATTTTTCTTTTTGTTCCAGGTACTCTCGGATGACCTTCGCTCTTCGGACCGGCGCTGCACATCGTATTCTGCGTTTCATAGTGGTGACCTTCTTCTTCATGGCTGCGAGTTCTTCGGACCACCACGGCAGGGTAAGTTTTTCATTCGTTTTCTTCAGAGGTATAGCTTCTTTGCATGCTTGCTTAATTATATTCGTGTATTTGTTTACTGTTTGTTCTAATTCTTTCTTATTTTTTATTTTTGCTATTTCTGTTTCGGTTATTTTATTCTCTATTTTAAATTGGTTAAGTTTTTCATTAAACTGACCCCAATTTGCTTTTTTGGTATTATATATCCTTGTTGTTCTTTCTACATTTGTACCTACTGATTTTTTGAGTTTGATTTTAAAGGTGATGCCGTTGTGGTCCGAGCTAACCAGGTCTTCTTCCACTCCCCAGTCTTCCACTAGACTAAGCAGGTCTTCAGTGCAGGCCGTCACGTCGACATGGCTTGTGTAGGTTTTGTTTCCCCTAACTGTGTCAAAAGTTGGAGTGTCACCTTCATTGAGTACCTGCAACGTCATGTCTTCCAAGGCTCCGGCCATTTCCTCTCCTCTAGAGTCTACCGTTCTACTACCCCACCAAAGGTTTTTGGCGTTCGTGTCTCCTCCCATTATCAGTTTTGTGGGCCCAAGCTTTTCTGCAATCTTCTTGAGATGATCCAGGTACGGTTCTATGGGCTGGTCTGGTTCGAAGTAGAAAGAGACTGCCGTGATCTCCCAGGCACTGGTTCGGATCCTCACCACCACGATGTTGTTCGTGGTGAGTTCTGGGTATTGCAAGACGTCCAGTTTGCTGTCGAAGACAGCTACTGCTGCCTTGACATTCCCTTCTCCTCTTCCAGTGCTCTGGTAGATCCTGGCTCCTCTGTAGCTCTTCATACTTCCAACCCCGCCCACGTACGGTTCCTGGATCAACGCAAGAGTCATGTTCCTCTCACTCGCTTTCATCATGAGCTCATTAGTTGCGAGTTCTTTCCTTTGGAGATTAGCCTGGGCCACTAGGTAGGGTTTTTTGATGGTGCTCGTTGTGAATGCCGTATTGACGCCCTCAGCAGTAGGCTACTGTGGCTCGCGCCAGAGCATCCCACTTCCGCCTTACTGCACATTCTTGGCTGAATGCATTGTGCTCTGACGAGTCGAGCTTCGCATGCCTACAGTTGCAGCATGATGGGGCCGCACCGGCGAGCGAGTCCGCGCAGTCTGCCTTCATGTGCGGCCCTCCGCAGTGGCTGCACTTCGCGATTGTCTCCTTACAGTAGCGCCTGCCGTGCCCGTATCCCAGACACTGGGTGCACTGCACTAGAGGAGACTGGTCAGCAACGCGAATTCTCTGGAGGTCGACATGTACCTCGCCAGCCTCAATCAGCAGGTTCCATACCTTGGGAGAGACCCGAAGCACGATGTGGCATGCATGTGGGTTTCTGGCTCTCCTCCGGTATCTTACCTCTATCCTGTCGTCCTCTGTGCTGAGGTTCCCAAGGATGTGTCCGTTCTGGTTTCTCAGGGCGCTCAGGACGTCTTCGTCTTTGTTGTACTGGAGCACGTCCTTTAAAACCAGAAGTGGGTCTTTGTTTTTGACTTCCTCAACACAGAGGTGCAGTTCTGCTTTCTTTAACCTTTCCTTCACCTTTTTCCGTTCATCCTCTGTCTTGCACCCTATGATGATCTTCCTGTCCTTTGCCTTCCTCACTCTATCCACCTTTATCCATCCATCCTTAGCGTTTACTGCCTCTCTGACTCTACTAAATACCTCCTCTCCTGTTTCCGTTTCATCCCTTGAGGAAATGATCACTGAATGCAACGCAGTCTGGCTATTTGGCTGCTTCTTAGTGGGGCCGGCTACCACTCCAGCGTATGTCATTCCCTCAAGGGTCTTCTGTTGTCTGCTCATTTCCTCTTTTAACCCCTCCATCATTTGGTTACTATCTTTTATGAGCCTGCTGTGCTCTTCCAGTCTCAATAGTAGCTCTGTCCCAGGTTCCATTCCTAAGGCAGGAGCGGTGGAGGAGGGAGAGGATTCTTTCTCTCCTTCTCTTTTCTGTCTCTTTTCCCCTTTCCTGTTCTCTTCTTCCGCCTCTTTAACCAGTTTAAACAGACGCTCTACCGCTAGGGTGACGTCTGTTTTTATATCAGTCCTGATATTCCGTGCACTTCCCAACTGCGTCTTTGCTTTCAGGAGACATGCGCGAGCCTCCGCCACTCTGTCTGCGTACTTCAGTTTTTCCGCCTTTGGTGGGCTGCTCGTCACCTCTACTGAAGCTCTACGCGTTTGCGCGCTAGCCTGTTTTGAGGGTCCTGCTTGAGCCGGTGTTACCTTTTTTGGCGTGATTTGGGACTTTGGTTGGGCGTCTGTTTTTCCTGATGATTCCCACTCTCCTATACTTTTCCTAACTTTAGTCTGGGTCAGTTCGTGGGGTGGTCCTGCCTTCTCTATCATTTCAGGAGATTTCTCCGTGTCGTGGTTCACGTCCTTAGCCATTTTGGCTGGTGTACGGTATCCGAACATGCTTGGTCAGTTTACACGCAATTCACAATAAGAAAAATAGAAATGGAAAACAAGTCAAAATGTACACACAAGAAAATAAAAATAAAATATAACAAAAGTTTGTAAAAGTGGTAAAAAATATTTAAATAACTAATTAGAATGCTGTAGTGATGGGTGGTTTCAACCAACCAGCGTCAGTACTAAACCTAAACGAATCCCTAAAAAATTTTTAGGTAGAGTCGTGCTCTATGTTTTTCTACCTATTAGTAGCGACCAAATATTAAAATGTTTTTGCATATACTACGTATACGTAGTATATGCAGGACTTGTCAAAATCTTGCTACGACGTACCGTTTCGGAGATATGAGGCTTTTTGTGTTTTTTTGAAAAATTTTCAAAAGTTGCAGAAAATACAATATTTCTTACCAATAATAATATAAAATAAAAATTTTGAGCGTAGGTTGCCAATTTAGGCAAAAAATTTCAATTTTCAAAAATTAATTAGAAAAGGGGGGGGGGGGAGTAAGGGGGGGGGTGCTAGTTCCTTAAATGCCTAATGTTCTTGTATATTATACGTAGTATAATATACAAACTTTTGTCAAATTTAACCTATCTCCAACCGTTTCCGAGAAACAAGCGTTTAAGTTTATTTGCGGTTGGTATTTTAACTCTAAATATCCGCGCTCGGAAACGGATGGTCTTAAAAATCTAATTTTTTCACAAAAATGTTGGACAACATAGGGACAGTAAATACACAAAAAATAAGCCTATGTTGTCGCTGAAGATTTAAAATAAAAACACTTACGGTAAAACACAAAACAGCACAAAAATTTATGAGTCAATATCTCCTTCAAAAATTGTCAAAAATAAAATCTGGAGGTGCCTCCCTGCTGCTCGCCACTGCGCCCTCGGGGTCCCGTTCTTGTATCAATGCCAGCGGCACGGGTCACCGACCTCGTGGCCACGTGGTTTTTGTTTTTCTGTTGATTTTTCCGCAATCCGCTGCGGAATTTTCCGGGAAAAACGGCAAATAGAAGGGCCTCCACTAGGCCTTGGAATCCACGGAATAAAAAGTAGGGGTCGTCGCTGATAATCCAAAGTTATTGCACTTTCACTTTTCAACAACTTCACAAATTACACTTTTTGGTGAATAACTTTTCACTCAATTCTCTTAGCGAAAATCTGCTACCGCCAACTTGTGCGCCGTCACAACGCGCTTCCGAAAAGGTATAACACTTGTTGAAAACGCGAGAAAAAACAATTTTCGGCAATTTTTAAGTGCGGAGCCACGTGCTAAGGTTGGCCGCCTTGAGCAAGGTTGAGGCAGGACTAGGTTAGGTTAAAAAAAAAAAAAAAAAAAAAAAAAAAAAAAAAAAAAAAAAAAAAAAAAAAAAGGACTAGGTTAGGTAGAGCTGCCAAAGTTGGGGGTCCGTCGAGGGAGGAGTTTCTCCGCCCTGCGATGGCGGATACCCTCAACAAACGTTGTTACAGGGGGGCCTCTGAAAAGGCGCCAAGGGCGGACAGCGGCAATGAAGTCGCTTCATTGGCGGACAGCGACGCCAGTGCGCTGGACGCGCAATCGCTGAGGGCGCGGGCAGGAGAGAGCCTCTCCAACATCTTGGGGGTCGTGAAGAGGTCGTCGAACCTCAAGGGGGAGCTCGCTGGCCTGTTAAAAACTTCGGCGAGGTGCCTGCGAGAGGTTGTCGACGCCCTCGCCGAGCGGAGCGAGGCCAGGGAGACGCAGTTACTGAGGGCCGACAATGGCCGTCTACGCCTGGAGGTGGAGGCCTGCAAGGCAGAGGTGAAGGCGCTCCGTCGTGGATTCTCTGAGGCCAAGACGGAGGCCGCCGTCGCCACCTCAGCCGCCGCCGCTGCTGCTGCCTCTGCCTCCGTGGCGATGCAGGCTCCCTCAGGGATGGGGGAGATGCTGGAGGAGCTGAAGCGCTCCTTCTCCCTGACATTCGGGGACATGCTGAGTGCCCGAATGGCGGGAATAGAGGAGCGCCTCTTGCCAGCGCCTGTTGTGCGTCCGCCACTGAGGGCGGACGCTAAGAGGGCTGCAGCGGATGCCGTTCCACCGCCGCCCAGGCCCATGCCGGCAGTTGTCCCTGCTGGTGACAGCTGGGCGACGGTGACGAGAAAAGGGAAGGGTAGGGGGAAATCCTCCGTCCCCTCAGCGGCTACCCCAGTGCCTGCTCCAGCGGCTGCCCCAGCGGCTGCCCCAGCGCCTGCTCCAGTGGCTGCCCCAGTGGCTGCCCCAGGGCCGAGGAAGCGCGGGAAAAGGGGGAAGAAATCCTCCCCCCCTTCAGCGCCGGTGACTTTTGCCACCGCCGCTGCGGCCCGCTCTGCGCCTGCGGCTGCTGCCGCTGTCAAGGCGGCGCCGAGGCCGATGGCGGCGCTACCGAGGGCCCCTAACTCCGCGGCGGTCGTGGTGACATTGCGTCCCGCGGCCCAGGAGGCCGGGGTCACTTACAGCGCCGTCCTGCAGCTGGCCCAGGACAGGATCAAACTCCGCGAGATCGGAATTGATCTTGTCCGATTCAGGCAGACGGCCACGGGAGCCAGGATGCTGGAGATTCCTGGCTCCCAAACAGAGGAGAAAGCCGACAGGCTCGCGGAGAAGCTCCGCGAGGTCCTGTCGGAGGTGGCCGTGGTGACCAGGCCCGTCAAAACGACGGACCTGCGCGTCATCGGCCTGGACGACACGGCCACCAAGGAGAAGGTGGCCGCTGCAGTGGCCGAGGCGGGCCGCTGCGACGTCGGGCTCGTGAGGGCTGGAGAGGTGCGCACCGGCCCCGGAGGCACTGGCTCCACCATTGTGTCCTGCCCTGTCTCGGCAGCCAAGGTGCTGCTGAAAGAGGGCAGGCTTTTGGTCGGGTGGAGCGTGGCACGGCTGGTGTCGTTGGGGGATCGCCCCATGCGCTGTTACAAGTGCATGGGGCTGGGGCATACACGCCCCCAGTGCCCTTCGACGTCCGACAGGGGTGACCTGTGCTTCCGGTGTGGAAACACAGGTCACAAGGCGGCCACCTGCGGGCGGGCCGACCCCCACTGCGCTATATGCGCAGAGTCGGGGAGGCCGGCCGGGCACACAATGGGGACGCGAAGCTGTGTTCCCCCCAAAACGAAGGGGAGAACCGCTGGGGTCCGGACCACCCCAGTGACTCCACTGGTCGCTCCCGTGACGGGAGCGAGCCAAGCGACTTGCGAGGAGGTTGAGATGGCTGACTAACATGGATCAAGTCGGCCAACTCAACCTCCTCCAGACGAACCTCAACCACTGCGCCAGGGCTCAAGATCTGCTTATGCAGTCCCTGGCGCAGTGGAACGTCGACTTGGCGGTCGCTGCGGAGCCGTACTTTGTCCCCTCTCAGCATGCGTGCTGGGCTGGGGACCTGGACGACTCCGTGGCCATCGTGGGAAGGGCGCATGGCGGTCCCCCCCTCTCGGTAGTAGAGAGAGGTGCGGGGTACGTGGTGGCCAAGTGGGGGGAGTATGCGGCAGTTGGCGCATACTTCTCCCCCAACAGAACCGCTGCGGAGCTGGAGGTCTTTATGGACCTCCTAGCCGCGGCGGTTAGAAGGCAGGTGCCACGTCAGGTCCTCTTTATGGGGGACCTGAACGCCAAGGCCCGGGACTGGGGCAACCCCTCTACCGACTCTCGTGGGGAGATTGTCAGGGAGTGGGGGGTTGCCACGGGACTGACCCTCTTGAATAGAGGGTCGGCCCACACGTGCGTGCGACAGCGAGGGGGGTCCGTGGTGGACGTATCGTTCGCCACCCCCGCTGTCGCGGCACGTGTCCAGTCGTGGAGGGTGATGTCGGAGGTGGAGACTCTCTCGGACCATAAATACATATGGTTCGAGATCTCCTCCACCACCGACATCCAAGGGGGGCAAGTGGCGCGAGCGGACTTCCCGCGCTGGGCGATCTCTCGCCTCGACGCCGAGGTGGCGTCCGAGGCGGCGATCGTCCAGTCGTGGTTCGCCGCGCCCACACACCCGGAGGCGGAAGTCGCAGCGAGCCGCTTCCGGGAGGCGGTGACCGCGGTGTGCGACGCCGCCATGCCTAGGAGCAGACGCCTCCCGGGCCGCCGGGAGGTCTATTGGTGGAGCTCGGAGATAGCGGATCTCCGAGCCGCCTGCTCGGCGGCGCGCCGCTCCTACGCTCACCGTAGGAGGCGACGTCACGGGCGGACCGACGGCGAGCTGTCAGCCGAGGAGCTGACAACCGAGGAGCAGCTGTACAGCTCCTACCGCGAGGCGAAGCGGGAGCTGCAGCTGGCCATCGGTCGGGCCAAGGAGCGGTCCTGGCGCGAGGCCCTAGAGGGCCTCGATAGGGATCCGTGGGGGCGCCCGTATAGAGCGGCCCGGAAGAAATTCCGGGGCCAGGCGCCCCCGGTTGCGGAGTCCCTGGAGCCGGAGATCCTGGGCGGGGTGTTGGAGGGGCTTTTCCCCGCCATCGACCCCCACCACACCCCGCCCGCGATGGCGGCGCCCTCCTCGCCGGTCGAGGAGGTGGACCCGGACTCCATCCCACCTGTCTCAGAGGTGGAGATGGAGTTGGCCGTCGGCCGCCTGAGCGGCAAACGGACGGCGCCGGGTCCGGACGGGATCCCGAAGAGGGTCCTGAGGATCGCCCTCAGGGAGATGGGCGATCGGCTTCGGGAGCTGTTCGACGTGTGCATCACGTCCGGACGGTTCCCGAAGCTGTGGAAGGACGGCCGGCTGTGCCTGTTGCGGAAGGAGGGTCGTGCCGTAGACTCGCCTTCCGCATACAGGCCAATAGTGCTGCTCGACGACGCGGGGAAGCTGCTGGAAAGAGTGGTGGCTTCCCGCGTCGTCCGGCACCTAGGCGGCACTGGGCCTCAGTTGTCGGAGGCCCAGTTTGGGTTCAGAGCGAGGCGGTCAACGATTGACGCCTTGCTCTGGCTCAAGGGGTGGACGCAGGAGGCGGTCCGGGAGGGGGATAAGGCGTTGGCTGTCTCGCTGGACATTGCCAACGCCTTCAACAGTCTGCCGCACGGAACGATACAGGAGGCGCTCCGTTACCACGGGGTGCCCCTGTATCTGCGGAGGCTGTTGGCGGACTACCTCCAGGACCGCGAAGTCCTGGTGGAGGGACGCGACGGTCTGAGACGCCGTCGCGTCGTCCGCGGGGTTCCACAGGGGTCGGTGCTGGGACCGCTCCTGTGGAACATCGGCTACGACTGGGTCCTCCGTGGCACGCTGCCCGCCAACATGCGGGTTGCGTGCTACGCGGACGACACCCTGGTCGTAGTCAGGGGGAGGGACCTGAGGGAGACGGTGCGGTTGGCCGAGGTGGGCACGGCCCACGTGATCGACCGCATCCGCTCCCTCGGGCTGGGAGTGGCCCTCTCCAAGACCGAGGCCCTGTTGTTCCACGGGCCTCGGGGGGGACCCCCGCCAGGGACCAGAGTGGTCCTGGACGGAGTCCCGGTCCGGGTTGGGACCCAGATGAAATATCTGGGTCTCATCCTGGACGGACGGTGGACTTTCGGGGCCCACTTTACCCAGCTGGCCCCGAGAGTCCTGGGAGCCGCCGCCGCACTGGGGAGGCTGCTGCCCAACGTGGGCGGCCCGAGCGCCACATGTCGCCGTCTATACTCCGGAGTGATCCGGAGTATGGCCCTGTACGGGGCACCGGTCTGGGTGGACGCCCTCGGTCGCGCGAACATGACCCTGCTGCGACAACCGCAGCGGGTCATTGCGACGAGGGTGATCCGCGGATACCGGACGGTGTCCTGGACGGCAGCATGCGTGCTGGCCGGCGATCCCCCCTGGGCTCTCCAAGCGGAGATCCTCGCCGAAGTTTACCACTTCGTGGCGGCGAGGAGATCCGACGGGGAGCACCTGGAGTGGGATCGGGTGGAGGGCCTACGGCGACAGGCGCGGGCCGCCATGTTGAGGCGGTGGGCGGAGGACCTGGCTCCACCGGTCCCTGGTCAGTGGACGGTGGAGGCCATTCGCCCGGTCCTCCGTGACTGGGTGCGGCGGCGATTCGGGTCGCTTACGTTCCGACTGGTGCAGGTGCTTTCCGGACATGGATGTTTCGGAAAGTACCTGTACCAGATCGCGAGACGGGAGGCGACCCCGGCCTGCCACGAATGTGGTGCGCCGGAGGATACGGCGCACCACACGCTGGAGGTGTGTGCCGCGTGGGGTCCCATGCGACACACACTTTCAGCCACCCTGGGAGGGGACCTCTCGCTGCCGAGCGTGGTCAACGCCATGCTCGACGGCGACAGGGAGTGGCAGGCGATGGTCTCCTTCTGCGAACAGGTGATGTCGCAGAAGGAGGCCGCGGAGAGGGTCAGAGAGGACGATGCCCGCTCTGACCCGATCCGCCGGAGGCGAAGGGGGGGTAGGAGGGGGCGGTTTGCCCGCCTTCTTCGACTTCCCCTGTAGTGGAGCCACCTGGTGGAGAGTCGGGGGACTCTCCGCCGGCTTGCACGGCTCCACTCGTCTGAGGGGTGGTCCTGGTGAGCAGTGACCACCCCTCCTTGGCCGGGGCCTGGACACGGGTTCCAGGCCAACCGCCGGGGCCAGATGGTGAATGCTAACGCGACCCCATCTCGGCCCCACGAAGGCGGGCGACTGCTCATAGTGGGTTTTTAGTGGGTTCGAGTCCCACATACCCCCTTCCACCACCCCCATGGTGGAAGGGAAATGCGAGGGCATTTTCCCACTTAAAAAAAAAAAAAAAAAAAAAAAAAAAGGACTAGGTTAGGTTCTTTTTTTTTTTTTTTTTTTTTTTTTTTTTTTTTTTTTTTTTTTTTTTTTTTTTTTTTTTTTTTTTTTTTTTTTTTTTTTTTTTGGTGACAATTAGCAGGGTCGAGCTAGGCTCCCTCGCGTTGTTGCCAACTGTTGTGGGTAGTTAGTTATTGCCAACTGTTGTGGGTTGGCGTGAATAATTAGCACGGTCGAGCCCTAGCTCCTGTGCGTTGTTCCGCCTTCCCATCTCAGGATGGACGAACGTTCTATTGTAAGCGGGGGAGGGTCACCCCCCCCCTGTCGTCGGGAGGCTGCTGAAGCCGGTCCGGCTTGCTTGGAGGTATCGCGGACTCCGCATTATGCGTCGCAGGCTGCGAAGCCCCTACGCAAGGCGAACGGGCGGTTTGTAAAAGGCCCTTCTAAGGGCCAATCCCCGGGGATTATATCGGGGTCGGAGTCCGAGTCGTCGGCTGCGCCCAAAAAAGGCCCTCTTCAGGGCCCCTCCGGCACGGAGGAAGGGGCGGAGTCCGACTTCTCGGACATGTCAGTAGACGAGGCGGCCAGGAAGCGGCCGTATTCCTCGTTCTTCGCGCCGGGGTACTTAGACTCCGACACGGAGACCGAGGGTGCGGCGGCTGCAAAGGTCGCGACGTCGAAGAGAGGAGGGGGCAAAGGGAGAGCCGCCAAAGTTGGGGGTCCGTCGAGGGAGGAGTTTCTCCGCCCTGCGATGGCGGATACCCTCAACAAACGTTGCTACAGGGGGGCCTCTGAAAAGGCGGCCAGGGCGGACAGCGGAAACGAAGTCGCTTCCTTGGCGGAGAGCGACGCCAGTGCGCTGGACGCGCAATCGCTGAGGGCGCGGGCAGGAGAGAGCCTCTCCAACATCTTGGGGGTCGTGAAGAGGTCGTCGAACCTCAAGGGGGAGCTCGCTGGCCTCTTAAAAACTTCGGCGAGGTGCCTGCGAGAGGTCGTCGACGCCCTCGCCGAGCGGAGTGAGGCCAGGGAGACGCAGCTGTTGAGGGCTGACAATGGCCGTCTACGCCTGGAGGTGGAGGCCTGCAAGGCAGAGGTGAAGGCGCTCCGTCGTGGGTTCTCGGAGGCCAAGACGGAGGCCGCCGTCGCCACCTCAGCTGCCGCCGCTGCTGCTGCCTCTGCCTCCGTGGCGATGCAGGCTCCCTCAGGGATGGGGGAGATGCTGGAGGAGTTGAAGCGCTCCTTCTCCCTGACATTCGGGGACATGTTGAGTGCCCGAATGGCGGGAATAGAGGAGCGCCTCTTGCCAGCGCCTGTGGTCCGTCCGCCGCTGAGGGCGGATGCAAAGAGGGCTGCAGCGGATGCCGTACCATCGCCGCCCAGGCCCATGCCGGCAGTTGTCCCTGCTGGTGACAGCTGGGCGACGGTGACGAGGAAAGGGAAGGGGAGGGGGAAATCCTCCGTCCCCTCAGCGGCCCCAGTGCCTGCTCCAGCGGCTGCCCCAGCGGCTGCCCCAGCGCCTGCTCCAGTGGCTGCCCCAGTGGCTGCCCCAGGGCCGAGGAAGCGTGGGAAAAGGGGGAAGAAATCCTCCCCCCCTACAGCGCCGGTGACTTTTGCCGCCGCCGCTGCGGCCCGCTCTGCGCCTGCGGCTGCTGCCACTGTCAAGGCGGCGCCGAGGCCGATGGCGGCGCTACCGAGGGCCCCTAACTCCGCGGCGGTCGTGGTGACATTGCGTCCCGCGGCCCAGGAGGCCGGGGTCACTTACAGCGCCGTCCTGCAGCTGGCCCAGGACAAGATCAAACTCCGCGAGATCGGAATTGATCTTGTCCGATTCAGGCAGACGGCCACGGGAGCCAGGATGCTGGAGATTCCTGGCTCCCAAACAGAGGAGAAAGCCGACAAGCTCGCGGAGAAGCTCCGCGAGGTCCTGTCGGAGGTGGCCGTGGTGACCAGGCCCGTCAAAACGACGGACCTGCGTGTCATCGGCCTGGACGACACGGCCACCAAGGAGAAGGTGGCCGCTGCAGTGGCCGAGGCGGGCCGCTGCGACGTCGGGCTCGTGAGGGCTGGAGAGGTGCGCACCGGCCCCGGAGGCACTGGATCCACGATTGTGTCCTGCCCTGTCTCAGCAGCCAAGGTGCTGCTGAAAGAGGGCAGGCTTTTGGTCGGGTGGAGCGTGGCACGGCTGGTGTCGTTGGGGGATCGCCCCATGCGCTGTTTCAAGTGCATGGGGCTGGGGCATACACGCCCCCAGTGCCCTTCCACGTCCGACAGGGGTGACCTGTGCTTCCGGTGTGGAAACACAGGTCACAAGGCGGCCACCTGCGGGCGGGCCGACCCCCACTGCGCTATATGCGCAGAGTCGGGGAGGCCGGCCGGGCACACAATGGGGACGCGAAGTTGCGTTCCCCCCAAGACGAAGGGGAGAACCGCTGGGGTCCGGACCACCCCAGTGACTCCACTGGTCGCTCCCGTGACGGGAGCGAGCCAAGCGACTTGCGAGGAGGTTGAGATGGCTGACTAACATGGATCAAGTCGGCCAACTCAACCTCCTCCAGACGAACCTCAACCACTGCGCCAGGGCTCAAGATCTGCTTATGCAGTCCCTGGCGCAGTGGAACGTCGACTTGGCGGTCGCTGCGGAGCCGTACTTTGTCCCCTCTCAGCATGCGTGCTGGGCTGGGGACCTGGACGACTCCGTGGCCATCGTGGGAAGGGCGCATGGCGGTCCCCCCCTCTCGGTAGTAGAGAGAGGTGCGGGGTACGTGGTGGCCAAGTGGGGGGAGTATACGGTAGTGGGCGCGTACTTCTCCCCCAATAGAACCGCTGCGGAGCTGGAGGTCTTTATGGACCTCCTAGCCGCGGCGGTTAGAAGGCAGGTGCCACGTCAGGTCCTCTTTATGGGGGACCTGAACGCCAAGGCCCGGGACTGGGGCAACCCCTCTACCGACTCTCGTGGGGAGATTGTCAGGGAGTGGGGGGTTGCCACGGGACTGACCCTCTTGAATAGAGGGTCGGCCCACACGTGCGTGCGACAGCGAGGGGGGTCCGTGGTGGACGTATCGTTCGCCACCCCCGCTGTCGCAGCACGTGTCCAGTCGTGGAGGGTGATGTCGGAGGTGGAGACTCTCTCGGACCATAAATACATATGGTTCGAGATCTCCTCCACCACCGACATCCAAGGGGGGCAAGTGGCGCGAGCGGACTTCCCGCGCTGGGCGATCTCTCGCCTCGACGCCGAGGTGGCGTCCGAGGCGGCGATCGTCCAGTCGTGGTTCGCCGCGCCCACACACCCGGAGGCGGAAGTCGCAGCGAGCCGCTTCCGGGAGGCGGTGACCGCGGTGTGCGACGCCGCCATGCCTAGGAGCAGACGCCTCCCGGGCCGCCGGGAGGTCTATTGGTGGAGCTCGGAGATAGCGGATCTCCGAGCCGCCTGCTCGGCGGCGCGCCGCTCCTACGCTCACCGTAGGAGGCGACGTCACGGGCGGACCGACGGCGAGCTGTCAGCCGAGGAGCTGACAGCCGAGGAGCAGCTGTACAGCTCCTACCGCGAGGCGAAGCGGGAGCTGCAGCTGGCCATCGGTCGGGCCAAGGAGCGGTCCTGGCGCGAGGCCCTGGAGGGCCTCGATAGGGATCCGTGGGGGCGCCCGTATAGAGCGGCCCGGAAGAAATTCCGGGGCCAGGCGCCCCCGGTTGCGGAGTCCCTGGAGCCGGAGATCCTGGGCGGGGTGTTGGAGGGGCTTTTCCCCGCCATCGACCCCCACCACACCCCGCCCGCGATGGCGGCGCCCTCCTCGCCGGTCGAGGAGGTGGACCCGGACTCCATCCCACCTGTCTCAGAGGTGGAGATGGAGTTGGCCGTCGGCCGCCTGAGCGGCAAACGGACGGCGCCGGGTCCGGACGGGATCCCGAAGAGGGTCCTGAGGATCGCCCTCAGGGAGATGGGCGATCGGCTTCGGGAGCTGTTCGACGTGTGCATCACGTCCGGACGGTTCCCGAAGCTGTGGAAGGACGGCCGGCTGTGCCTGTTGCGGAAGGAGGGTCGTGCCGTAGACTCGCCTTCCGCATACAGGCCAATAGTGCTGCTCGACGACGCGGGGAAGCTGCTGGAAAGAGTGGTGGCTTCCCGCGTCGTCCGGCACCTAGGCGGCACTGGGCCTCAGTTGTCGGAGGCCCAGTTTGGGTTCAGAGCGAGGCGGTCAACGATCGACGCCTTGCTCTGGCTCAAGGGGTGGACGCAGGAGGCGGTCCGGGAGGGGGATAAGGCGTTGGCTGTCTCGCTGGACATTGCCAACGCCTTCAACAGTCTGCCGCACGGAACGATACAGGAGGCGCTCCGTTACCACGGGGTGCCCCTGTATCTGCGGAGGCTGTTGGCGGACTACCTCCAGGACCGCGAAGTCCTGGTGGAGGGACGCGACGGTCTGAGACGCCGTCGCGTCGTCCGCGGGGTTCCGCAGGGGTCGGTGCTGGGACCGCTCCTGTGGAACATCGGCTACGACTGGGTCCTCCGTGGCACGCTGCCCGCCAACATGCGGGTTGCGTGCTACGCGGACGACACCCTGGTCGTAGTCAGGGGGAGGGACCTGAGGGAGACGGTGCGGTTGGCCGAGGTGGGCACGGCCCACGTGATCGACCGCATCCGCTCCCTCGGGCTGGGAGTGGCCCTCTCCAAGACCGAGGCCCTGTTGTTCCACGGGCCTCGGGGGGGACCCCCGCCAGGGACCAGAGTGGTCCTGGACGGAGTCCCGGTCCGGGTTGGGACCCAGATGAAATATCTGGGTCTCATCCTGGACGGACGGTGGACTTTCAGGGCCCACTTTACCCAGCTGGCCCCGAGAGTCCTGGGAGCCGCCGCCGCACTGGGGAGGCTGCTGCCCAACGTGGGCGGCCCGAGCGCCACGTGTCGCCGTCTATACTCCGGAGTGATCCGGAGTATGGCCACCTACGGGGCACCGGTCTGGGTGGACGCCCTCGGTCGCGCGAACATGACCCTGCTGCGACAACCGCAGCGGGTCATTGCGACGAGGGTGATCCGCGGATACCGGACGGTGTCCTGGACGGCAGCATGCGTGCTGGCCGGCGATCCCCCCTGGGCTCTCCAAGCGGAGATCCTCGCCGAAGTTTACCACTTCGTGGCGGCGAGGAGATCCGACGGGGAGCACCTGGAGTGGGATCGGGTGGAGGGCCTACGGCGACAGGCGCGGGCCGCCATGTTGAGGCGGTGGGCGGAGGACCTGGCTCCACCGGTCCCTGGTCAGTGGACGGTGGAGGCCATTCGCCCGGTCCTCCGTGACTGGGTGCGGCGGCGATTCGGGTCGCTGACGTTCCGACTGGTGCAGGTGCTTTCCGGACATGGATGTTTCGGAAAGTACCTGCACCAGATCGCGAGACGGGAGGCGACCCCGGCCTGCCACGAATGTGGTGCGCCGGAGGATACGGCGCACCACACGCTGGAGGTGTGTGCCGCGTGGGGTCCCATGCGACACACACTTTCAGCCACCCTGGGAGGGGACCTCTCGCTGCCGAGCGTGGTCAACGCCATGCTCGACGGCGACAGGGAGTGGCAGGCGATGGTCTCCTTCTGCGAACAGGTGATGTCGCAGAAGGAGGCCGCGGAGAGGGTCAGAGAGGACGATGCCCGCTCTGACCCGATCCGCCGGAGGCGAAGGGGGGGTAGGAGGGGGCGGTTTGCCCGCCTTCTTCGACTTCCCCTGTAGTGGAGCCACCTGGTGGAGAGTCGGGGGACTCTCCGCCGGCTTGCACGGCTCCACTCGTCTGAGGGGTGGTCCTGGTGAGCAGTGACCACCCCTCCTTGGCCGGGGCCTGGACATGGGTTCCAGGCCAACCGCCGGGGCCAGATGGTGAATGCTAACGCGACCCCATCTCGGCCCCACGAAGGCGGGCGACTGCTCATAGTGGGTTTTTAGTGGGTTCGAGTCCCACATACCCCCTTCCACCACCCCCATGGTGGAAGGGAAATGCGAGGGCATTTTCCCACTTAAAAAAAAAAAAAAAAAAAAAAAAGGACTAGGTTAGGTTTATTGCCAACTGTTGTGGGTTGGCGTGAATAATTAGCACGGTCGAGCCCTAGCTCCTGTGCGTTGTTCCGCCTTCCCATCTCAGGATGGACGAACGTTCTATTGTAAGCGGGGGAGGGTCACCCCCCCCCTGTCGTCGGGAGGCTGCTGAAGCCGGTCCGGCTTGCTTGGAGGTATCGCGGACTCCGCATTATGCGTCGCAGGCTGCGAAGCCCCTACGCAAGGCGAACGGGCGGTTTGTAAAAGGCCCTTCTAAGGGCCAATCCCCGGGGATTATATCGGGGTCGGAGTCCGAGTCGTCGGCTGCGCCCAAAAAAGGCCCTCTTCAGGGCCCCTCCGGCACGGAGGAAGGGGCGGAGTCCGACTTCTCGGACATGTCAGTAGACGAGGCGGCCAGGAAGCGGCCGTATTCCTCGTTCTTCGCGCCGGGGTATTTAGACTCCGACACGGAGACCGAGGGTGCGGCGGCTGCAAAGGTCGCGACGTCGAAGAGAGGAGGCGGCAAGGGGAGAGCTGCCAAAGTTGGGGGTCCGTCGAGGGAGGAGTTTCTCCGCCCTGCGATGACGGATACCCTCAACAAACGTTGCTACAGGGGGGCCTCGGAAAAGGCGGCCAGGGCGGACAGTGGCAACGAAGTCGCTTCCTTGGTGGAAAGCGACGCCAGTGCGCTAGACGCGCAATCGCTGAGGGCGCGGGCAGGAGAGAGCCTCTCCAACATCTTGGGGGTCGTGAAGAGGTCGTCGAACCTCAAGGGGGAGCTCGCTGGCCTCTTAAAAACTTCGGCGAGGTGCCTGCGAGAGGTCGTCGATGCCCTCGCCGAGCGGAGTGAGGCCAGGGAGACGCAGCTGTTGAGGGCTGACAATGGCCGTCTACGTCTGGAGGTAGAGGCCTGCAAGGCAGAGGTGAAGGCGCTCCGTCGTGGGTTTTCGGAGGCCAAGACGGAGGCCGCCGTCGCCACCTCAGCTGCCGCCGCTGCTGCTGCCTCTGCCTCCGTGGCGATGCAGGCTCCCCCAGGGATGGGGGAGATGCTGGAGGAGCTGAAGCGCTCCTTCTCCCTGACATTCGGGGATATGTTGAGTGCCCGAATGGCGGGAATAGAGGAGCGCCTCTTGCCAGCGCCTGTGGTCCGTTCGCCGCTGAGGGCGGACGCAAAGAGGGCTGCAGCGGATGCCGTACCACCGCCGCCCAGGCCCATGCCGGCAGTTGTCTCTGCTGGTGACAGCTGGGCGACGGTGACGAGGAAAGGAAAGGGGAGGGGGAAATCCTCCGTCCCCTCAGCGGCCCCAGTGCCTGCTCCAGCGGCTGCCCCAGCGGCTGCCCCAGCGCCTGCTCCAGTGGCTGCCCCAGTGGCTGCCCCAGGGCCGAGGAAGCGCGGGAAAAGGGGGAAGAAATCCTCCCCCCCTTCAGCGCCGGTGACTTTTGCCGCCGCCGCTGCGGCCCGCTCTGCGCCTGCGGCTGCTGCCGCTGTCAAGGCGGCGCCGAGGCCGATGGCGGCGCTACCGAGGGCCCCTAACTCCGCAGCGGTCGTGGTGACATTGCGTCCCGCGGCCCAGGAGGCCGGGGTCACCTACAGCGCCGTCCTGCAGCTGGCCCAGGACAGGATCAAACTCCGCGAGATCGGAATTGATCTTGTCCGATTCAGGCAGACGGCCACGGGAGCCAGGATGCTGGAGATTCCCGGCTCCCAAACAGAGGAGAAAGCCGACAGGCTCGCGGAGAAGCTCCGCGAGGTCCTGTCGGAGGTGGCCGTGGTGACCAGGCCCGTCAAAACGACGGACCTGCGCGTCATCGGCCTGGACGACACGGCCACCAAGGAGAAGGTGGCCGCTGCAGTGGCCGAGGCGGGCCGCTGCGACGTCGGGCTCGTGAGGGCTGGAGAGGTGCGCACCGGCCCCGGAGGCACTGGCTCCACCATTGTCTCCTGCCCTGTCACGGCGGCCAAGGTGCTGCTGAAAGAGGGCAGGCTTTTGGTCGGGTGGAGCGTGGCACGGCTGGTGTCGTTGGGGGATCGCCCCATGCGCTGTTACAAGTGCATGGGGCTGGGGCATACACGCCCCCAGTGCCCTTCGACGTCTGACAGGGGTGACCTGTGCTTCCGGTGTGGAAACACAGGTCACAAGGCGGCCACCTGCGGGCGGGCCGACCCCCACTGCGCTATATGTGCAGAGTCGGGGAGGCCGGCCGGGCACACAATGGGGACGCGAAGTTGCGTTCCCCCCAAGACGAAGGGGAGAACCGCTGGGGTCCGGACCACCCCAGTGACTCCACTGGTCGCTCCCGTGACGGGAGCGAGCCAAGCGACTTGCGAGGAGGTTGAGATGGCTGACTAACATGGATCAAGTCGGCCAACTCAACCTCCTCCAGACGAACCTCAACCACTGCGCCAGGGCTCAAGATCTGCTTATGCAGTCCCTGGCGCAGTGGAACGTCGACTTGGCGGTCGCTGCGGAGCCGTACTTTGTCCCCTCTCAGCATGCCTGCTGGGCTGGGGACCTGGACGACTCCGTGGCCCTCGTGGGAAGGGCGCATGGCGGTCCCCCCCTCTCGGTAGTAGAGAGAGGTGCGGGGTACGTGGTGGCCAAGTGGGGGGAGTATGCGGTAGTGGGCGCATACTTCTCCCCCAACAGAACCGCTGCAGAGCTGGAGGTCTTTATGGACCTCCTAGCCGCGGCGGTTAGAAGGCAGGTGCCACGTCAGGTCCTCTTTATGGGGGACCTGAACGCCAAGGCCCGGGACTGGGGCAACCCCTCTACCGACTCTCGTGGGGAGATTGTCAGGGAGTGGGGGGTTGCCACGGGACTGACCCTCTTGAATAGAGGGTCGGCCCACACGTGCGTGCGACAGCGAGGGGGGTCCGTGGTGGACGTATCGTTCGCCACCCCCGCTGTCGCGGCACGTGTCCAGTCGTGGAGGGTGATGTCGGAGGTGGAGACTCTCTCGGACCATAAATACATATGGTTCGAGATCTCCTCCACCTCCGACATCCAAGGGGGGCAAGTGGCGCGAGCGGACTTCCCGCGCTGGGCGATCTCTCGCCTCGACGCCGAGGTGGCGTCCGAGGCGGCGATCGTCCAGTCGTGGTTCGCCGCGCCCACACACCCGGAGGCGGAAGTCGCAGCGAGCCGCTTCCGGGAGGCGGTGACCGCGGTGTGCGACGCCGCCATGCCGAGGTGCAGACGCCTCCCGGGCCGCCGGGAGGTCTATTGGTGGAGCTCGGAGATAGCGGATCTCCGAGCCGCCTGCTCGGCGGCGCGCCGCTCCTACGCTCACCGTAGGAGGCGGCGCCACGGGCGGACCGACGGCGAGCTGTCAGCCGAGGAGCTGACAGCCGAGGAGCAGCTGTACAGCTCCTACCGCGAGGCGAAGCGGGAGCTGCAGCTGGCCATCGGTCGGGCCAAGGAGCGGTCCTGGCGCGAGGCCCTGGAGGGCCTCGATAGGGATCCGTGGGGGCGCCCTTACAGAGCGGCCCGGAAGAAATTCCGGGGCCAGGCGCCCCCGGTTGCGGAGTCCCTGGAGCCGGAGATCCTGGGCGGGGTGTTGGAGGGGCTTTTCCCCGCCATCGACCCCCACCACACCCCGCCCGCGATGGCGGCGCCCTCCTCGCCGGTCGAGGAGGTGGACCCGGACTCCATCCCACCTGTCTCAGAGGTGGAGATGGAGTTGGCCGTCGGCCGCCTGAGCGGCAAACGGACGGCGCCGGGTCCGGACGGGATCCCAAAGAGGGTCCTGAGGATCGCCCTCAGGGAGATGGGCGATCGGCTTCGGGAGCTGTTCGACGTGTGCATCACGTCCGGACGGTTCCCGAAGCTATGGAAGGACGGCCGGCTGTGCCTGTTGCGGAAGGAGGGTCGTGCCGTAGACTCGCCTTCCGCATACAGGCCAATAGTGCTGCTCGACGACGCGGGGAAGCTGCTGGAAAGAGTGGTGGCTTCCCGCGTCGTCCGGCACCTAGGCGGCACTGGGCCTCAGTTGTCGGAGGCCCAGTTTGGGTTCAGAGCGAGGCGGTCAACGATCGACGCCTTGCTCTGGCTCAAGGGGTGGACGCAGGAGGCGGTCCGGGAGGGGGATAAGGCGTTGGCTGTCTCGCTGGACATTGCCAACGCCTTCAACAGTCTGCCGCACGGAACGATACAGGAGGCGCTCCGTTACCACGGGGTGCCCCTGTATCTGCGGAGGCTGTTGGCGGACTACCTCCAGGACCGCGAAGTCCTGGTGGAGGGACGCGACGGTCTGAGACGCCGTCGCGTCGTCCGCGGGGTTCCGCAGGGGTCGGTGCTGGGACCGCTCCTGTGGAACATCGGCTACGACTGGGTCCTCCGTGGCACGCTGCCCGCCAACATGCGGGTTGCGTGCTACGCGGACGACACCCTGGTCGTAGTCAGGGGGAGGGACCTGAGGGAGACGGTGCGGTTGGCCGAGGTGGGCACGGCCCACGTGATCGACCGCATCCGCTCCCTCGGGCTGGGAGTGGCCCTCTCCAAGACCGAGGCCCTGTTGTTCCACGGGCCTCGGGGGGGACCCCCGCCAGGGACCAGAGTGGTCCTGGACGGAGTCCCGGTCCGGGTTGGGACCCAGATGAAATATCTGGGTCTCATCCTGGACGGACGGTGGACTTTCGGGGCCCACTTTACCCAGCTGGCCCCGAGAGTCCTGGGAGCCGCCGCCGCACTGGGGAGGCTGCTGCCCAACGTGGGCGGCCCGAGCGCCACGTGTCGCCGTCTATACTCCGGAGTGATCCGGAGTATGGCCACCTACGGGGCACCGGTCTGGGTGGATGCCCTCGGTCGCAGTAACATGACCCTGCTGCGACAACCGCAGCGGGTCATTGCGACGAGGGTGATCCGCGGGTACCGGACGGTGTCCTGGACGGCAGCATGCGTGCTGGCCGGCGATCCCCCCTGGGCTCTCCAAGCGGAGATCCTCGCCGAAGTGTACCACTTCGTGGCGGCGAGGAGATCCGACGGGGAGCACCTGGAGTGGGATCGGGTGGAGGGCCTACGGCGACAGGCGCGGGCCGCCATGTTGAGGCGGTGGGCGGAGGACCTGGCTCCACCGGTCCCTGGTCAGTGGACGGTGGAGGCCATTCGCCCGGTCCTCCGTGACTGGGTGCGGCGGCGATTCGGGTCGCTGACGTTCCGACTGGTGCAGGTGCTTTCCGGACATGGATGTTTCGGAAAGTACCTGTACCAGATCGCGAGACGGGAGGCGACCCCGGCCTGCCACGAATGTGGTGCGCCGGAGGATACGGCGCACCACACGCTGGAGGTGTGTGCCGCGTGGGGTCCCATGCGACACACACTTTCAGCCACCCTGGGAGGGGACCTCTCGCTGCCGAGCGTGGTCAACGCCATGCTCGACGGCGACAGGGAGTGGCAGGCGATGGTCTCCTTCTGCGAACAGGTGATGTCGCAGAAGGAGGCCGCGGAGAGGGTCAGAGAGGACGATGCCCGCTCTGACCCGATCCGCCGGAGGCGAAGGGGGGGTAGGAGGGGGCGGTTTGCCCGCCTTCTTCGACTTCCCCTGTAGTGGAGCCACCTGGCGGAGAGTCGGGGGACTCTCCGCCGGCTTGCACGGCTCCACTCGTCTGAGGGGTGGTCCTGGTGAGCAGTGACCACCCCTCCTTGGCCGGGGCCTGGACATGGGTTCCAGGCCAACCGCCGGGGCCAGATGGTGAATGCTAACGCGACCCCATCTCGGCCCCACGAAGGCGGGCGACTGCTCATAGTGGGTTTTTAGTGGGTTCGAGTCCCACATACCCCCTTCCACCACCCCCATGGTGGAAGGGAAATGCGAGGGCATTTTCCCACTTAAAAAAAAAAAAAAAAAAAAAGGACTAGGTTAGGTTTGGACGGAGTCCCGGTCCGGGTTGGGACCCAGATGAAATATCTGGGTCTCATCCTGGACGGACGGTGGACTTTCGGGGCCCACTTTACCCAGCTGGCCCCGAGAGTCCTGGGAGCCGCCGCCGCACTGGGGAGGCTGCTGCCCAACGTGGGCGGCCCGAGCGCCACGTGTCGCCGTTTATACTCCGGAGTAATCCGGAGTATGGCCACCTACGGGGCACCGGTCTGGGTGGATGCCCTCGGTCGCAGTAACATGACCCTGCTGCGACAACCGCAGCGGGTCATTGCGACGAGGGTGATCCGCGGGTACCGGACGGTGTCCTGGACGGCAGCATGCGTGCTGGCCGGCGATCCCCCCTGGGCTCTCCAAGCGGAGATCCTCGCCGAAGTTTACCACTTCGTGGCGGCGAGGAGATCCAACGGGGAGCACCTGGAGTGGGATCGGGTGGAGGGCCTACGGCGACAGGCGCGGGCCGCCATGTTGAGGCGGTGGGCGGAGGACCTGGCTCCACCGGTCCCTGGTCAGTGGACGGTGGAGGCCATTCGCCCGGTCCTCCGTGACTGGGTGCGGCGGCGATTCGGGTCGCTTACGTTCCGACTGGTGCAGGTGCTTTCCGGACATGGATGTTTCGGAAAGTACCTGTACCAGATCGCGAGACGGGAGGCGACCCCGGCCTGCCACGAATGTGGTGCGCCGGAGGATACGGCGCACCACACGCTGGAGGTGTGTGCCGCGTGGGGTCCCATGCGACACACACTTTCAGCCACCCTGGGAGGGGACCTCTCGCTGCCGAGCGTGGTCAACGCCATGCTTGACGGCGACAGGGAGTGGCAGGCGATGGTCTCCTTCTGCGAACAGGTGATGTCGCAGAAGGAGGCCGCGGAGAGGGTCAGAGAGGACGATGCCCGCTCTGACCCGATCCGCCGGAGGCGAAGGGGGGGTAGGAGGGGGCGGTTTGCCCGCCTTCTTCGACTTCCTCTGTAGTGGAGCCACCTGGTGGAGAGTCGGGGGACTCTCCGCCGGCTTGCACGGCTCCACTCGTCTGAGGGGTGGTCCTGGTGAGCAGTGACCACCCCTCCTTGGCCGGGGCCTGGACACGGGTTCCAGGCCAACCGCCGGGGCCAGATGGTGAATGCTAACGCGACCCCATCTCGGCCCCACGAAGGCGGGCGACTGCTCATAGTGGGTTTTTAGTGGGTTCGAGTCCCACATACCCCCTTCCACCACCCCCATGGTGGAAGGGAAATGCGAGGGCATTTTCCCACTTAAAAAAAAAAAAAAAAAAAAGGACTAGGTTAGGTTGACCAATCTCTCTAACTTTTCCTTGAGGCTCGGAACTTTTGGTGACAATTAGCAGGGTCGAGCTAGGCTCCCTCGCGTTGTTGCCAACTGTTGTGGGTAGTTAGTTATTGCCAACTGTTGTGGGTTGGCGTGAATAATTAGCACGGTCGAGCCCTAGCTCCTGTGCGTTGTTCCGCCTTCCCATCTCAGGATGGACGAACGTTCTATTGTAAGCGGGGGAGGGTCACCCCCCCCCTGTCGTCGGGAGGCTGCTGAAGCCGGTCCGGCTTGCTTGGAGGTATCGCGGACTCCGCATTATGCGTCGCAGGCTGCGAAGCCCCTACGCAAGGCGAACGGGCGGTTTGTAAAAGGCCCTTCTAAGGGCCAATCCCCGGGGATTATATCGGGGTCGGAGTCCGAGTCGTCGGCTGCGCCCAAAAAAGGCCCTCTTCAGGGCCCCTCCGGCACGGAGGAAGGGGCGGAGTCCGACTTCTCGGACATGTCAGTAGACGAGGCGGCCAGGAAGCGGCCGTATTCCTCGTTCTTCGCGCCGGGGTACTTAGACTCCGACACGGAGACCGAGGGTGCGGCGGCTGCAAAGGTCGCGACGTCGAAGAGAGGAGGGGGCAAAGGGAGAGCCGCCAAAGTTGGGGGTCCGTCGAGGGAGGAGTTTCTCCGCCCTGCGATGGCGGATACCCTCAACAAACGTTGCTACAGGGGGGCCTCTGAAAAGGCGGCCAGGGCGGACAGCGGAAACGAAGTCGCTTCCTTGGCGGAGAGCGACGCCAGTGCGCTGGACGCGCAATCGCTGAGGGCGCGGGCAGGAGAGAGCCTCTCCAACATCTTGGGGGTCGTGAAGAGGTCGTCGAACCTCAAGGGGGAGCTCGCTGGCCTCTTAAAAACTTCGGCGAGGTGCCTGCGAGAGGTCGTCGACGCCCTCGCCGAGCGGAGTGAGGCCAGGGAGACGCAGCTGTTGAGGGCTGACAATGGCCGTCTACGCCTGGAGGTGGAGGCCTGCAAGGCAGAGGTGAAGGCGCTCCGTCGTGGGTTCTCGGAGGCCAAGACGGAGGCCGCCGTCGCCACCTCAGCTGCCGCCGCTGCTGCTGCCTCTGCCTCCGTGGCGATGCAGGCTCCCTCAGGGATGGGGGAGATGCTGGAGGAGTTGAAGCGCTCCTTCTCCCTGACATTCGGGGACATGTTGAGTGCCCGAATGGCGGGAATAGAGGAGCGCCTCTTGCCAGCGCCTGTGGTCCGTCCGCCGCTGAGGGCGGATGCAAAGAGGGCTGCAGCGGATGCCGTACCATCGCCGCCCAGGCCCATGCCGGCAGTTGTCCCTGCTGGTGACAGCTGGGCGACGGTGACGAGGAAAGGGAAGGGGAGGGGGAAATCCTCCGTCCCCTCAGCGGCCCCAGTGCCTGCTCCAGCGGCTGCCCCAGCGGCTGCCCCAGCGCCTGCTCCAGTGGCTGCCCCAGTGGCTGCCCCAGGGCCGAGGAAGCGTGGGAAAAGGGGGAAGAAATCCTCCCCCCCTACAGCGCCGGTGACTTTTGCCGCCGCCGCTGCGGCCCGCTCTGCGCCTGCGGCTGCTGCCACTGTCAAGGCGGCGCCGAGGCCGATGGCGGCGCTACCGAGGGCCCCTAACTCCGCGGCGGTCGTGGTGACATTGCGTCCCGCGGCCCAGGAGGCCGGGGTCACTTACAGCGCCGTCCTGCAGCTGGCCCAGGACAAGATCAAACTCCGCGAGATCGGAATTGATCTTGTCCGATTCAGGCAGACGGCCACGGGAGCCAGGATGCTGGAGATTCCTGGCTCCCAAACAGAGGAGAAAGCCGACAAGCTCGCGGAGAAGCTCCGCGAGGTCCTGTCGGAGGTGGCCGTGGTGACCAGGCCCGTCAAAACGACGGACCTGCGTGTCATCGGCCTGGACGACACGGCCACCAAGGAGAAGGTGGCCGCTGCAGTGGCCGAGGCGGGCCGCTGCGACGTCGGGCTCGTGAGGGCTGGAGAGGTGCGCACCGGCCCCGGAGGCACTGGATCCACGATTGTGTCCTGCCCTGTCTCAGCAGCCAAGGTGCTGCTGAAAGAGGGCAGGCTTTTGGTCGGGTGGAGCGTGGCACGGCTGGTGTCGTTGGGGGATCGCCCCATGCGCTGTTTCAAGTGCATGGGGCTGGGGCATACACGCCCCCAGTGCCCTTCCACGTCCGACAGGGGTGACCTGTGCTTCCGGTGTGGAAACACAGGTCACAAGGCGGCCACCTGCGGGCGGGCCGACCCCCACTGCGCTATATGCGCAGAGTCGGGGAGGCCGGCCGGGCACACAATGGGGACGCGAAGTTGCGTTCCCCCCAAGACGAAGGGGAGAACCGCTGGGGTCCGGACCACCCCAGTGACTCCACTGGTCGCTCCCGTGACGGGAGCGAGCCAAGCGACTTGCGAGGAGGTTGAGATGGCTGACTAACATGGATCAAGTCGGCCAACTCAACCTCCTCCAGACGAACCTCAACCACTGCGCCAGGGCTCAAGATCTGCTTATGCAGTCCCTGGCGCAGTGGAACGTCGACTTGGCGGTCGCTGCGGAGCCGTACTTTGTCCCCTCTCAGCATGCGTGCTGGGCTGGGGACCTGGACGACTCCGTGGCCATCGTGGGAAGGGCGCATGGCGGTCCCCCCCTCTCGGTAGTAGAGAGAGGTGCGGGGTACGTGGTGGCCAAGTGGGGGGAGTATACGGTAGTGGGCGCGTACTTCTCCCCCAATAGAACCGCTGCGGAGCTGGAGGTCTTTATGGACCTCCTAGCCGCGGCGGTTAGAAGGCAGGTGCCACGTCAGGTCCTCTTTATGGGGGACCTGAACGCCAAGGCCCGGGACTGGGGCAACCCCTCTACCGACTCTCGTGGGGAGATTGTCAGGGAGTGGGGGGTTGCCACGGGACTGACCCTCTTGAATAGAGGGTCGGCCCACACGTGCGTGCGACAGCGAGGGGGGTCCGTGGTGGACGTATCGTTCGCCACCCCCGCTGTCGCAGCACGTGTCCAGTCGTGGAGGGTGATGTCGGAGGTGGAGACTCTCTCGGACCATAAATACATATGGTTCGAGATCTCCTCCACCACCGACATCCAAGGGGGGCAAGTGGCGCGAGCGGACTTCCCGCGCTGGGCGATCTCTCGCCTCGACGCCGAGGTGGCGTCCGAGGCGGCGATCGTCCAGTCGTGGTTCGCCGCGCCCACACACCCGGAGGCGGAAGTCGCAGCGAGCCGCTTCCGGGAGGCGGTGACCGCGGTGTGCGACGCCGCCATGCCTAGGAGCAGACGCCTCCCGGGCCGCCGGGAGGTCTATTGGTGGAGCTCGGAGATAGCGGATCTCCGAGCCGCCTGCTCGGCGGCGCGCCGCTCCTACGCTCACCGTAGGAGGCGACGTCACGGGCGGACCGACGGCGAGCTGTCAGCCGAGGAGCTGACAGCCGAGGAGCAGCTGTACAGCTCCTACCGCGAGGCGAAGCGGGAGCTGCAGCTGGCCATCGGTCGGGCCAAGGAGCGGTCCTGGCGCGAGGCCCTGGAGGGCCTCGATAGGGATCCGTGGGGGCGCCCGTATAGAGCGGCCCGGAAGAAATTCCGGGGCCAGGCGCCCCCGGTTGCGGAGTCCCTGGAGCCGGAGATCCTGGGCGGGGTGTTGGAGGGGCTTTTCCCCGCCATCGACCCCCACCACACCCCGCCCGCGATGGCGGCGCCCTCCTCGCCGGTCGAGGAGGTGGACCCGGACTCCATCCCACCTGTCTCAGAGGTGGAGATGGAGTTGGCCGTCGGCCGCCTGAGCGGCAAACGGACGGCGCCGGGTCCGGACGGGATCCCGAAGAGGGTCCTGAGGATCGCCCTCAGGGAGATGGGCGATCGGCTTCGGGAGCTGTTCGACGTGTGCATCACGTCCGGACGGTTCCCGAAGCTGTGGAAGGACGGCCGGCTGTGCCTGTTGCGGAAGGAGGGTCGTGCCGTAGACTCGCCTTCCGCATACAGGCCAATAGTGCTGCTCGACGACGCGGGGAAGCTGCTGGAAAGAGTGGTGGCTTCCCGCGTCGTCCGGCACCTAGGCGGCACTGGGCCTCAGTTGTCGGAGGCCCAGTTTGGGTTCAGAGCGAGGCGGTCAACGATCGACGCCTTGCTCTGGCTCAAGGGGTGGACGCAGGAGGCGGTCCGGGAGGGGGATAAGGCGTTGGCTGTCTCGCTGGACATTGCCAACGCCTTCAACAGTCTGCCGCACGGAACGATACAGGAGGCGCTCCGTTACCACGGGGTGCCCCTGTATCTGCGGAGGCTGTTGGCGGACTACCTCCAGGACCGCGAAGTCCTGGTGGAGGGACGCGACGGTCTGAGACGCCGTCGCGTCGTCCGCGGGGTTCCGCAGGGGTCGGTGCTGGGACCGCTCCTGTGGAACATCGGCTACGACTGGGTCCTCCGTGGCACGCTGCCCGCCAACATGCGGGTTGCGTGCTACGCGGACGACACCCTGGTCGTAGTCAGGGGGAGGGACCTGAGGGAGACGGTGCGGTTGGCCGAGGTGGGCACGGCCCACGTGATCGACCGCATCCGCTCCCTCGGGCTGGGAGTGGCCCTCTCCAAGACCGAGGCCCTGTTGTTCCACGGGCCTCGGGGGGGACCCCCGCCAGGGACCAGAGTGGTCCTGGACGGAGTCCCGGTCCGGGTTGGGACCCAGATGAAATATCTGGGTCTCATCCTGGACGGACGGTGGACTTTCAGGGCCCACTTTACCCAGCTGGCCCCGAGAGTCCTGGGAGCCGCCGCCGCACTGGGGAGGCTGCTGCCCAACGTGGGCGGCCCGAGCGCCACGTGTCGCCGTCTATACTCCGGAGTGATCCGGAGTATGGCCACCTACGGGGCACCGGTCTGGGTGGACGCCCTCGGTCGCGCGAACATGACCCTGCTGCGACAACCGCAGCGGGTCATTGCGACGAGGGTGATCCGCGGATACCGGACGGTGTCCTGGACGGCAGCATGCGTGCTGGCCGGCGATCCCCCCTGGGCTCTCCAAGCGGAGATCCTCGCCGAAGTTTACCACTTCGTGGCGGCGAGGAGATCCGACGGGGAGCACCTGGAGTGGGATCGGGTGGAGGGCCTACGGCGACAGGCGCGGGCCGCCATGTTGAGGCGGTGGGCGGAGGACCTGGCTCCACCGGTCCCTGGTCAGTGGACGGTGGAGGCCATTCGCCCGGTCCTCCGTGACTGGGTGCGGCGGCGATTCGGGTCGCTGACGTTCCGACTGGTGCAGGTGCTTTCCGGACATGGATGTTTCGGAAAGTACCTGCACCAGATCGCGAGACGGGAGGCGACCCCGGCCTGCCACGAATGTGGTGCGCCGGAGGATACGGCGCACCACACGCTGGAGGTGTGTGCCGCGTGGGGTCCCATGCGACACACACTTTCAGCCACCCTGGGAGGGGACCTCTCGCTGCCGAGCGTGGTCAACGCCATGCTCGACGGCGACAGGGAGTGGCAGGCGATGGTCTCCTTCTGCGAACAGGTGATGTCGCAGAAGGAGGCCGCGGAGAGGGTCAGAGAGGACGATGCCCGCTCTGACCCGATCCGCCGGAGGCGAAGGGGGGGTAGGAGGGGGCGGTTTGCCCGCCTTCTTCGACTTCCCCTGTAGTGGAGCCACCTGGTGGAGAGTCGGGGGACTCTCCGCCGGCTTGCACGGCTCCACTCGTCTGAGGGGTGGTCCTGGTGAGCAGTGACCACCCCTCCTTGGCCGGGGCCTGGACATGGGTTCCAGGCCAACCGCCGGGGCCAGATGGTGAATGCTAACGCGACCCCATCTCGGCCCCACGAAGGCGGGCGACTGCTCATAGTGGGTTTTTAGTGGGTTCGAGTCCCACATACCCCCTTCCACCACCCCCATGGTGGAAGGGAAATGCGAGGGCATTTTCCCACTTAAAAAAAAAAAAAAAAAAAAAGGACTAGGTTAGGTTAGGTTAGGTTAGGTTAGGTTAGGTTAGGTTAGGTTAGGTTAGGTTAGGTTAGGTTAGGTTAGGTTAGGTTAGGTTAGGTTAGGTTAGGTTAGGTTAGGTTAGGTTAGGTTAGGTTAGGTTAGGTTAGGTTAGGTTAGGTTAGGTTAGGTTAGGTTAGGTTAGGTTAGGTTAGGTTAGGTTAGGTTAGGTTAGGTTAGGTTAGGTTAGGTTAGGTTAGGTTAGGTTAGGTTAGGTTAGGTTAGGTTAGGTTAGGTTAGGTTAGGTTAGGTTAGGTTAGGTTAGGTTAGGTTAGGTTAGGTTAGGTTAGGTTAGGTTAGGTTAGGTTAGGTTAGGTTAGGTTAGGTTAGGTTAGGTTAGGTTAGGTTAGGTTAGGTTAGGTTAGGTTAGGTTAGGTTAGGTTAGGTTAGGTTAGGTTAGGTTAGGTTAGGTTAGGTTAGGTTAGGTTAGGTTAGGTTAGGTTAGGTTAGGTTAGGTTAGGTTAGGTTAGGTTAGGTTAGGTTAGGTTAGGTTAGGTTAGGTTAGGTTAGGTTAGGTTAGGTTAGGTTAGGTTAGGTTAGGTTAGGTTAGGTTAGGTTAGGTTAGGTTAGGTTAGGTTAGGTTAGGTTAGGTTAGGTTAGGTTAGGTTAGGTTAGGTTAGGTTTTTTTTTTTTTTTTTTTTTTTTTGCCAGCATCGATCATCTGGCCGTGGGCGAATCCCTCTGACTTGGTCAGAGTCTTTTTTAATCTTTTATTTATTTACTTATTTGCTAATTTAACATCTTATAAACTACTTGGATGGTTCTCAACACACTAAACATTGCAAATGCATCCCACGTTTGACAGAGACAGAGTTGCAGCCTGAAAACACTTCGACATTTTCAAGCTGCAGCTCTACTTGTCTTACACATTTTACTATCTACGGAATTATCACTTTGTCACATTTTTAAACTTATTTCTATAAAATACATATCTTAAATTTACAGTTTCCGGATATAGGTTCTTAGGTCTAACAAATTTAATACTGCATATTTTTTTTTTTTTTTTTTTACTACAAAGTCTTAATATATTTAGCATATTTATTTACAAACAGGTCTTATTATGTACTTAATCTAATCTTATTGCTAGACAATAGTTTTATATTATGCTTATATGTATAATCATTATACATAGTCATCATATTTTCCTTAAGCTATTTATTTCTTTTTATTGCTATATTCGCTATGTTTGTACAAAATTTCAAGAACTCCATTCGGTTGTTCTTGTCCCTTATAATTGTGTTTATGCTTTCTTTTGTCAATTTTATGTTCAATTTCTGCTCTACCTCATATCTCCGATAACCGTACGCAGGGCACTCGAGTAAAATATGCAGCACAGTCTCGTCTTTCTCGGGCTCACATATGCACGATGGGTTCTCCTTACGCTTGAAACGGTTCAAGTATTCGGAGAACCCACCGTGTCCTGTCATTATCTGCGTTATGACGCCAGTTGGTTGAAGCTTCCTTACTATTTTATAGGCTTCGATGGCGTTGGGGAAGAACAGTTTGGTCACCGATCCTGTTTGGCCTGATATGTATCTCCTATTCCATTCGTCAAGCGAGTCCGCACGGATTTCTCGCTTGACGTATGAAACAGGGACATCGTCATAGTCAGGCTTCTTTTTTGAGTTTTGTGCCGCGTCCTTGGCCAGCTCGTCGGCGCGCTCGTTCCCCTCAAGACCCGCATGTGCTTTGATCCAGAATAGGGTTATCACCTTATTCTGGAGTTGGGCCTCTCTGACGTTTCTCCTGGTCTCCACTGCCAGGGGGTGGGGGGAACAGGGGTTTGTGATGGTCTCCAGTGATGACCTTGAGTCGCTGTAAATTCCAAAGGAGTTTTCTGTGCGCTTTAGAATAACCCTGGTAGCCTTGCATATGGCTAAGAGTTCCGCCTGGTAGACCGTGCAGTATGATGGTAGCTTAAGTTTGATGGCTTTGGTTTCTGCAGCGTCATTCCAGAAGGATAGCGCTGCCCCAACCTTACCATCAATCTTGCTACCATCGGTGAAAATTCGAACTTGTTGGTCGTTATGGCTTTCCACCTGTTCTCGGTCCTCCAGGCTCATGAACTCAAGGCTCATATGTTCTGCCGGGTGCTCCATCATGGCATACTTCACCACACGCTCCACCTCCCTGTCTCCCAGTGCTGGCCGGGGTACCCCTCTCTTCGCTTCGTAAAGGGCGGCTGCCTCCTTTATCCTCAAGTCTAGCGGAAGTATTCCGGCCAACAGCAGTGCTGAGTTCAGCGAAACGGTGCGGTATGCTCTGCACAGCTTTTGCGCGAAACTCCTTTGGACAGCGTTCAGTTTCCTCTGCACCCCCAGTTTGTCGGTCGCTTGTACCCATGCGCTGGCCGCGTACATAACCACTGGCTCCACTGTTGCCGTGTAGATGGTACGGACGATTTCCGGGTGGAGTCCCCAGCTGACTTTTGCGGCTCTTGAAAGAGACTTGTAAAGGTTAAGGGCCTTCCTGCATGCCTCCGCGACGTGGGTGTTGAAAGTGAGTTTGTGGTCAATAGTAAGTCCCAAGATCTTAATTTCAGGAGACATGCCTATGTCTACCTCGCCCATCCGCAGCAGTGGTGTGTCGTGTTTTAGCTTCCTTGTTATAAGCATAGCTTTGGTCTTATGCGGGGCAAATTTCAGCTTGTTCTTGACACCCCACTCCTGAACATGGGCGAGGGCGGCATTTGCACGTCTCTGGACTTCTTGTGCCGTATCTCCATCAAATATCAACACCACGTCGTCAGCAAAAGCCTGGCAGTAGTCCCCTCGTTTGTCCATCTCCTTAAGAAGCGGGTCTAGGAGAATATTCCAAAGAATTGGACCGCCAATAGACCCCTGTACACAACCTTTATTGGTGCTCCTCACGTGTTCTTCCCCCGCGTACCTCACTCTTACCATTCTGTTTTGCAGGTAACTGTCTATGGTCCTTCTCAAATTTACGGGACATTCCTCCTCAGCCAGTCGTACCCTAATAGCAGGCCACCATGCGCTGTCGAAGGCTCCCTCTATGTCCAGTGATATCAGCGTAACAAGTTTTTTGCCATTCAGTTTTCCGCGTATGTAGTTCATCATGTCATAGAGGGAGTCCTCGGTGCTCTTCTGGGGCATGAATCCGTACTGGCGTGGGCTCATTTTGGGGAGTAGGTGCCACTTCAGCCTTCTTACGACCATTTTTTCTAAGATTTTACCCATCACTGGAAGGAGACCTATAGGTCTATAGGACTTGGGGTTGGTGTATGAGTCCTTGCCCGGTTTTCTAAGTGCTACTACCGTGGCCTCCTTCCAGATGTCGGGAAAGTGGTTCTGTTCCAGGCATTTGTTGAGTAGTGCGAGGTTCAAGTCTAGGTCACAGAAGACAACGTGACGGCATATATCGGGCGTGAACCCTTCCGAGCCCGGGGCTTTCTTCGGGTTGAAGCTCTCGGTGGCAGCTCGTAGCTCTGCTTTGGTAAACGGTGGATCATGCTTCTCATCATGCTTCCACTCGTTTACTTGGTCAGCTGCTTTTCTGGTCTGCCTATGGGTCTTGCTTTCTCCCGAAACAGTGTCCTCGGGGTAAAATGTCTCGGCTAGCAGCTTGACGGAACCTTTAGGGTCTAACATTCGTCCATCTTTTTCCAGAGGTAGATCTTCCTGTCTCTTTGTTGTTTTCCCTATAACCCTGTAGATTCCTTCCCAGAGTCCCTCCCTATCCTGTTTCTCGCAGAACCCCTTCCAACTCCTTATTTGTGCCTTCTTGGCTTCGCTCTCATATTTTTCTTTTTGTTCCAGGTACTCTCGGATGACCTTCGCTCTTCGGACCGGCGCTGCACATCGTATTCTGCGTTTCATAGTGGTGACCTTCTTCTTCATGGCTGCGAGTTTTTCGGACCACCACGGCAGGGTAAGTTTTTCATTCGTTTTCTTCAGAGGTATAGCTTCTTTGCATGCTTGCTTAATTATATTCGTGTATTTGTTTACTGTTTGTTCTAATTCTTTCTTATTTTTTATTTTTGCTATTTCTGTTTCGGTTATTTTATTCTCTATTTTAAATTGGTTAAGTTTTTCATTAAACTGACCCCAATTTGCTTTTTTGGTATTATATATCCTTGTTGTTCTTTCTACATTTGTACCTACTGATTTTTTGAGTTTGATTTTAAAGGTGATGCCGTTGTGGTCCGAGCTAACCAGGTCTTCTTCCACTCCCCAGTCTTCCACTAGACTAAGCAGGTCTTCAGTGCAGGCCGTCACGTCGACATGGCTTGTGTAGGTTTTGTTTCCCCTAACTGTGTCAAAAGTTGGAGTGTCACCTTCATTGAGTACCTGCAACGTCATGTCTTCCAAGGCTCCGGCCATTTCCTCTCCTCTAGAGTCTACCGTTCTACTACCCCACCAAAGGTTTTTGGCGTTCGTGTCTCCTCCCATTATCAGTTTTGTGGGCCCAAGCTTTTCTGCAATCTTCTTGAGATGATCCAGGTACGGTTCTATGGGCTGGTCTGGTTCGAAGTAGAAAGAGACTGCCGTGATCTCCCAGGCACTGGTTCGGATCCTCACCACCACGATGTTGTTCGTGGTGAGTTCTGGGTATTGCAAGACGTCCAGTTTGCTGTCGAAGACAGCTACTGCTGCCTTGACATTCCCTTCTCCTCTTCCAGTGCTCTGGTAGATCCTGGCTCCTCTGTAGCTCTTCATACTTCCAACCCCGCCCACGCACGGTTCCTGGATCAACGCAAGAGTCATGTTCCTCTCACTCGCTTTCATCATGAGCTCATTAGTTGCGAGTTCTTTCCTTTGGAGATTAGCCTGGGCCACTAGGTAGGGTTTTTTGATGGTGCTCGTTGTGAATGCCGTATTGACGCCCTCAGCAGTAGGCTACTGTGGCTCGCGCCAGAGCATCCCACTTCCGCCTTACTGCACATTCTTGGCTGAATGCATTGTGCTCTGACGAGTCGAGCTTCGCATGCCTACAGTTGCAGCATGATGGGGCCGCACCGGCGAGCGAGTCCGCGCAGTCTGCCTTCATGTGCGGCCCTCCGCAGTGGCTGCACTTCGCGATTGTCTCCTTACAGTAGCGCCTGCCGTGCCCGTATCCCAGACACTGGGTGCACTGCACTAGAGGAGACTGGTCAGCAACGCGAATTCTCTGGAGGTCGACATGTACCTCGCCAGCCTCAATCAGCAGGTTCCATACCTTGGGAGAGACCCGAAGCACGATGTGGCATGCATGTGGGTTTCTGGCTCTCCTCCGGTATCTTACCTCTATCCTGTCGTCCTCTGTGCTGAGGTTCCCAAGGATGTGTCCGTTCTGGTTTCTCAGGGCGCTCAGGACGTCTTCGTCTTTGTTGTACTGGAGCACGTCCTTTAAAACCAGAAGTGGGTCTTTGTTTTTGACTTCCTCAACACAGAGGTGCAGTTCTGCTTTCTTTAACCTTTCCTTCACCTTTTTCCGTTCATCCTCTGTCTTGCACCCTATGATGATCTTCCTGTCCTTTGCCTTCCTCACTCTATCCACCTTTATCCATCCATCCTTAGCGTTTACTGCCTCTCTGACTCTACTAAATACCTCCTCTCCTGTTTCCGTTTCATCCCTTGAGGAAATGATCACTGAATGCAACGCAGTCTGGCTATTTGGCTGCTTCTTAGTGGGGCCGGCTACCACTCCAGCGTATGTCATTCCCTCAAGGGTCTTCTGTTGTCTGCTCATTTCCTCTTTTAACCCCTCCATCATTTGGTTACTATCTTTTATGAGCCTGCTGTGCTCTTCCAGTCTCAATAGTAGCTCTGTCCCAGGTTCCATTCCTAAGGCAGGAGCGGTGGAGGAGGGAGAGGATTCTTTCTCTCCTTCTCTTTTCTGTCTCTTTTCCCCTTTCCTGTTCTCTTCTTCCGCCTCTTTAACCAGTTTAAACAGACGCTCTACCGCTAGGGTGACGTCTGTTTTTATATCAGTCCTGATATTCCGTGCACTTCCCAACTGCGTCTTTGCTTTCAGGAGACATGCGCGAGCCTCCGCCACTCTGTCTGCGTACTTCAGTTTTTCCGCCTTTGGTGGGCTGCTCGTCACCTCTACTGAAGCTCTACGCGTTTGCGCGCTAGCCTGTTTTGAGGGTCTTGCTTGAGCCGGTGTTACCTTTTTTGGCGTGATTTGGGACTTTGGTTGGGCGTCTGTTTTTCCTGATGATTCCCACTCTCCTATACTTTTCCTAACTTTAGTCTGGGTCAGTTCGTGGGGTGGTCCTGCCTTCTCTATCATTTCAGGAGATTTCTCCGTGTCGTGGTTCACGTCCTTAGCCATTTTGGCTGGTGTACGGTATCCGAACATGCTTGGTCAGTTTACACGCAATTCACAATAAGAAAAATAGAAATGGAAAACAAGTCAAAATGTACACACAAGAAAATAAAAATAAAATATAACAAAAGTTTGTAAAAGTGGTAAAAAATATTTAAATAACTAATTAGAATGCTGTAGTGATGGGTGGTTTCAACCAACCAGCGTCAGTACTAAACCTAAACGAATCCCTAAAAAATTTTTAGGTAGAGTCGTGCTCTATGTTTTTCTACCTATTAGTAGCGACCAAATATTAAAATGTTTTTGCATATACTACGTATACGTAGTATATGCAGGACTTGTCAAAATCTTGCTACGACGTACCGTTTCGGAGATATGAGGCTTTTTGTGTTTTTTGAAAAATTTTCAAAAGTTGCAGAAAATACAATATTTCTTACCAATAATAATATAAAATAAAAATTTTGAGCGTAGGTTGCCAATTTAGGCAAAAAATTTCAATTTTCAAAAATTAATTAGAAAGGGGGGGGGGGGGAGTAAGGGGGGGGGTGCTAGTTCCTTAAATGCCTAATGTTCTTGTATATTATACGTAGTATAATATACAAACTTTTGTCAAATTTAACCTATCTCCAACCGTTTCCGAGAAACAAGCGTTTAAGTTTATTTGCGGTTGGTATTTTAACTCTAAATATCCGCGCTCGGAAACGGATGGTCTTAAAAATCTAATTTTTTCACAAAAATGTTGGACAACATAGGGACAGTAAATACACAAAAAATAAGCCTATGTTGTCGCTGAAGATTTAAAATAAAAACACTTACGGTAAAACACAAAACAGCACAAAAATTTATGAGTCAATATCTCCTTCAAAAATTGTCAAAAATAAAATCTGGAGGTGCCTCCCTGCTGCTCGCCACTGCGCCCTCGGGGTCCCGTTCTTGTATCAATGCCAGCGGCACGGGTCACCGACCTCGTGGCCACGTGGTTTTTGTTTTTCTGTTGATTTTTCCGCAATCCGCTGCGGAATTTTCCGGGAAAAACGGCAAATAGAAGGGCCTCCACTAGGCCTTGGAATCCACGGAATAAAAAGTAGGGGTCGTCGCTGATAATCCAAAGTTATTGCACTTTCACTTTTCAACAACTTCACAAATTACACTTTTTGGTGAATAACTTTTCACTCAATTCTCTTAGCGAAAATCTGCTACCGCCAACTTGTGCGCCGTCACAACGCGCTTCCGAAAAGGTATAA